>WQNJ02000021.1:1497500-2097500 GCA_016584745.2 Phylloscopus trochilus trochilus
CTCCCCAGCAGCTCTGGGGGTGGGACAGGAGGAGCGGCCAGCTCCTGTCCAGCCACTGCCTTTCCCAGCTGCTTGGAATTTTCCAGGCTCTGTCGCTGAGGTTTCCTCTCTCACCGGTCCTCTGCTCGAAGGGTGGGTCTGTAATGAGGAGAGGGGTTTGGATTCCACAGAATTCCAGAATCATTGAGGCTGGAAAAGCCCTCCAGGACCATCCAGTCCCAGCTGTGCCCCATCCCCACCCTGTCCCCAACCCAGAGCACCCAGTGCCACCTCCAGTGTCACCCCCAGGGATGGGCACTCCAACCCTCCCTGGGCAGTTCCAGCCCCTGAGCTCCCTTTCCATGGGGAAATTCCTGCTGCTGCCCACCCTGAGCCTCCCCTGGCCCAGCCTGGGGCCGTTCCCTCTCCTCCTGTCCCTGTGCCCTGGGAGCAGAGCCCGACCCCCCCGGCTGTCCCCTCCTGGCAGGAGCTGTGCAGAGCCACCAGGGCCCCCCTGAGCCTCCTTTGCTCCAGGCTCAGCCCCTTTCCCAGCTCCCTCAGCCTCTCCTGGGGCTCCAGCCCCTTCCCCAGCCCCTCTGCTCTGGAGCCAGGCTGGGAGAGCTGGGGGTGCTCACCTGGAGAGGAGAAGCTCCAGGGAGAGCTCAGAGCCCCTGCCAGGGCCTGAAGGGGCTCCAGGAGAGCTGGAGAGGGACTGGGGACAAGAGATGGAGGGACAGGACACAGGGAATGGCTCCCAGTGCCAGAGGGCAGGGCTGGCTGGGAGATTGGGCAGGAATTGTTCCCTGGCAGGGTGGGCAGGGCTGGCACAGGGTGCCCAGAGCAGCTGTGGCTGCCCCTGGATCCCTGGCAGTGCCCAAGGCCAGGCTGGACACTGGGGCTGGGAGCAGCCTGGGGCAGTGGGAGGTGTCCCTGGCAGAGCAGGGGTGGCACTGTTTTAAGGACCATTCCAACCCAACCCAGTCCATGATTCTCTGGGAATGCTTTGGGATCGGGATGCAGCTGCACTCCACTCCTGGGCTGGGATCCTGGCACACATTCCATGAAGGATCCCTCAGCATCCCGCCCCAGCCTGATTGTTTGGGATGGGCCCTTGTCTTCTCTACTCCTCACTGTACAAATCTGCTGCTGGGGATGGAATTATTCATCTCCCTGGCCCAGATAACATTAATGGGACACAAATAATGGACTGATTTTCCACAGCACTCCCGAAGATGAATGAGCTTCCTAATCCTTCTTTTATCTGGGAAGAGTTGGAGTGTAGTGAATTGAAGGTCTGAAGATTCTTCTCAGTGCACTCCCAGGCCTTGCTTGAGGTGCTGCTTAGCATTCCATGGGCAGATTCCTGAGGCTTTGATGTGCTGATCCCCCCCTTGCCGTGGCAGCTGTGGGATGGGAAATCTCCAGGGGTGCAGCCAGAGCCCCTCAGGAGAGCCTGGAGATGGTGCCAGCAGCTCTCTGGAGCTCTGGATGTTGCTGCCACCTTGCCCTGGTTTGGGAAGACAGGTGTGTGCCAGGAAAGGCAGGAGCCTCCCTTGGAATGGGGAATGTAACCCTCCTCCCTCCGAATTATTATAATTTTGAAATTAAGGGGCTCTCAGGCAAAGGTAGGGGAATAGGAATAACAGTTCTTTAGTAGGAAAATTAAAATAAAAATGCAGTTGTACAAAAAACAACAGCAACAACAAACCAACCAACCAAAAAACAAACAAACAGACAAACAAAGACACCAAAAACCCAACCAAAACAAACAAACGAACAAACAAAAAAACAAACAAAAAACCACCACCAACAAAACCACAGACAGAGTCAGCACACAACCCTGTTGGTCAGGGTGTTGGGAGCAGTCCAAATAAATCCTCCTGCAGTGCCAGATGTGGTTCTGGTGCAGCAGAGATGATCCTGGAGCAGGGTGCAGTTCCCTCTGAAGCTCCAGGGGTGCTCAGATGGGTCGGGTCTCCCTCTGGGAATGCAGAGCACACAGGCTGCCCTGGGGCTCTGGATCTCAGCTTGGATCCAGCTGGGAATGCTGGGCTCCTCCCCTGGGCTGATGGAATTGTATCAGCCCTGCAGTGAGCCTGGGTGGCCCATGAACAGCAGATACCCCTGCAGGGAGGGTGGGTCCTGGCAGGGATAAAGAACACTGCCCCAGCTGGTTTAACAGCTGCCCATGGACAGCAGATACCCCTGGAGAGAGGACAAGTCCTGGCAGGGATAAAGAACACTGCCCCAGCTGGTTTAACAGCTGCCCAAAGGCCCAGCAGTTCAAAGCTCGTGGGCTGTCCTCTTCCCTGCCCCCAATCCATACAAACCTGGCCACATTTCAACCCCTCTGTGCCCACCTGAACTCTGTGGCTTTATTTCCACCACAGCCTCTTTGTTCCTGGATGCTCTGGAAAGGGAATTAGTGCCTAATCCTTCTATATGTGACTCCATGCTTTGCATATCATCCTCGTGTCCCCTGTCCCCAACATCTTCCCTTTTGTGACGAGCTGAGCTCGTGTCTGAACTCTCTTCCCTGATCCTAGAAGGTTTTTTTTCCTCCCATCCTGGGAGATTACAACTAATTCGGTGCCCAGCCATGTATGCCAAAATTTAAATAATAAATCATCTCTCCCTGCCAGCAAACACCCCTGGACAGGAAGGCAGAGCCCCACTCCTTCCCGGGAAAAAGGGGGGCTCTGCCTCAGGCTGAAAATTCTGGGGATTGTGGCTTGGGGGTGCTTCCCACCTGCCTGCACATCCCCCCCTCCCTGCCCCGCCTGCCTGGGCTCTGCTCTGAAGGAAATGATTGCGTTGGGATCCTCCAAATGCCAGGGAAGGGAGCAGGGGAGCCCAGAGGAGCCAATGTGGGGCCAGGATGGAAGGGAAGACAAAGCAAAGAAAATGAGAGCAGGGAACGAAAGGTGGGGTGCAGCAGGAGGAGAGTCGGGGTGTGACCCACGTGCCCCTGTGCTGAATTCCCCTCTCCAGCACCGTAAAAAGGGTTTTATCCCTTAACCAACACCGTGGTGAGAGGTTTATTCAAGTAGAAAATTTTTAATTGCATTCTCTTGTAGTCAAATATTAATGGAAGGACCTTGTACAAATAAAAGTGAATAATGCAACAGCTTAGCTGACAACATTGTTTCACATTCATTGCAGATTGTGAACCTTCATTAAAATGGATTATTTTTGCTTTGGAGATTTAACCAGCAACATGACTTTCCCCTCTCGCTGGCCCTGTTCTGCCTGAGCCCGCAGAGAGCTCGGGCCAAGGAGGAGCTTGCAAAATTAATTCTGAAAGAAGAGGCTGAAACTTCCAGGACGTGAATTCTCCTCATTCCCTGAGCTCAGAGGAGAGCTCAGCACAGAAATCGTCAGGCAAGGGCTTGGAGCAGACCCCTGCAAGGGAGGAGGGCTCAGGGGAGCTGGGCAAGGCTTGGGAAGGACCCAGGCAGTGACCTCTCGGGAAGGAATTTGAGGGGATCCCAAACCCAAGGGGGTCAGAGCAGGGCTTTTGCTTCAGGACAACGACTCCAGAAGTTGGGAGGGTCAGCTGCTCCTCCTGAGCCAGCCAGGACAGCCTGAGGGCTCTGAGGGCAGCTCAGCCCAGCCCAGAGCAAGTCAGAGAATCCCAGAATGGTTTGGATTGAAAGGGAACTTAAACCTCATCCCATCCCACCCCTGCCATGGCAGGGACACCCCACACTGTCCCAGGCTGCTCCCAGCCCCAGTGTCCAACCTGGCCTTGGGCACTGCCAGGGATCCAGGGGCAGCCACAGCTGCTCTGGGCACCCTGTGCCAGCCCTGCCCACCCTGCCAGGGAACAATTCCTGCCCAATCTCCCACCCAGCCCTGCCCTCTGGCACTGGGAGCCATTCCCTGTGTCCTGTCCCTCCAGCCCTTGGCAATTGTCTCTCTCCATCTTCCCTGCAGCTCCTTCAGGCCCTGCAAGGCCACCCTGAGCTCAGCCCAAAGCTTCTCCTCTGCAGGTGAACAATCCCAGCTGTGCCAGCCTTTCCTCCCAGCAGAGCTGCTCCATCCCTCTGCTCATCCTGGAGCCTCCTCTGGCCTGGCTGCAGCAGCTCCAGCTCCTTCCTGTGCTGGGCCCAGGGCTGGGGCAGCTCTGCAGGTGGGCTCTCACCTGAGCACAGGGGCAAAGGGGCAGAATCCCCCCTCCCCTCCTGTGGGATCAGCCCAGGATGGGGTTGGTTTGGTTTTCCTGTGCCACCACAAGGATTTTCCCCACTCCCAGCTCTCCCTACTCTGCCTGTGCTGTCCCAAAGCTTTGGTGCCTCTGTGCCTGCAGTGTCCCTCTCGTCACGCAGCCCCATCCCAGCTCCAGGACTGTCACTGCTGCCTGTCCCAAGCCCCTCTGCAGGAAGGGATGCAATATCCACAGGAGATGTTGAAACCTCTCCAGGATGTTGCCCCAAGCCACGGGAGCAGCCTTACATGGGAAGCAGGAGGCAGGAGACTCCCGTCAGCAGCAGGAGTGCTGTCCCGAATTCTTGTGCTTTCCTCACAAGAATTTTAGAGGGCTGTAACCCAGGCGGCTCAGCTGGCCTCAGCATCGCGCTGTTTGCGGCCACAAAGGAGCTCCAGCTAATTTCCCCCCAAATCCCCTTCTCCTCACTCACTCACCTGCATATGGCATGGCTGGGAAGTGGAGGCTGTTTCCCAATCTCTCCAGCCACACGTTCTCCTTGTGCCTAACCCGGCATTAATTGGCTTTGGAGCTGCGGCTGTGGGAAGGCTCTGATGTCCTCCCGTGCAGTTTGACTCCCGAGTTCCTTGGCAATTCGAATTCCTCGCTCACATTTCGAACAGCAATTCCGTGTTATTTTTAGTCCTAAAACATTATGAACATAGAGGAAACGAGACACCTACAGAAGTTGCCCCTGTGCAAAATTATGAATGATTCAAAAGTGCTGTCGCAATTGCCAAGCTCTCCTGTTCTAAAAAGCTTTGTAATATTCACAGTATGGGCTTGGCTGGCTCCTGAGCAGTGCAAAACACCCGACAGAAATTAATTGTCGAGCCCTGGATTTACCCTCAGGGAATCAGAGATAAAAGCACCGAGATTGGGGGCGGGGGGGGGTGATAAGGGAACCCCACCCTCTCCCCTGTGCAAAGGGAAACAGCTCCTGCCTCAGTTTCCCCTCCTCCAGCACAGCTCTGGGGGTGGGAAAGCAGGAATATTAGCACCGGGGGATCCCGTTAAAGCAGCTTTAAGGGGTTGGATCAATTAATTCGCTGCTGGTATCTCTTGGTGCAGGTGTTGAGCGTCCCCATGGAAGTCACCGCGAGCTGTGGGGTGACCGGGGGATTTATTTTTGTACAATGGCCTCACTGTCGAGGCGGACGAGCCCCTGACACGGCAGCACTTATAGTCCATAAAGCAGCAATTATCCCTGTTATTAGATCATCCCATTTCCAGCCGGAATCCTTCGCCTGTGGAGCATGCAAAGCAAGCCGGTGCCTCTCCCAGTGCCGGGCTAATCTGTGCTAATCCATTATGTAAATCACCCGGACAATAACCAGAGACAAACCTTCCATGCCTTCCAAGCATCCGGCCCTCCTTTAATGAAATTTGACCCACAAACGCCAGGGTTTGGGCTGCAGGGTGCTGGGAGAGCCGGCTGGGAAGAACATCTGCGTTTAGCAATTTGGAGGCGCAGTTTGGGGCCCTGGGGCACCTCCCGAGCTCCGCCTTTTCACGGGGCTGCTGCTGAACTGGTCCCCGAACATTCCCTGGCCCTTTGAAACTGGTCCCCTGCCCCCAGCCCGGGTCAGTTTGGAGCAGCTGCTGCCGCCTCGGGGCAGTGCTCCACTCCAAAATGTGGCATTTGTGACCGGGACCTTCGGGAATCTCAGGGACAATGAGCTTGGCTAGGTCAGGAGAGGAGGGTGTGTGTTTTTCTTACTTAAACCCACCGTGATGGTGGCATCTCCTTGTGACAGCAGTGGGGCGCTGGATGAGATCCCAGAGGGCGGCAGGGCGTGCAGGGGTTGGAATTCTTGACCTCAGGAACAGCAGGTCCATGCTGGAGAGCTTCTCCTGCCTGTCTCTTGTTCCTCATTGCAGCTTGTGTGGCTGTTCCTTACAGACCCCTGTTCATGGATTCCTCATCACTGATTCCTTACAGACCCCTTTTTATTGATCCTTTATCCTCCTTTTATGGATTCCCTATCCATCACTGATTCCTTATCCCCTTTTCATGGATCCCTCATCACTGATCCTGAATCTCCTTTTCATGGATTCCTCATCACTGATCCTGCATCTCCTTTTTATGGATTCCTCATCACTGATCCTGCATCTCCTTTTCATGGATTCCTCATCACTGATTCCTCACAGACCCATTTTTATTGATCCTTTATCCTCCTTTTATGGATTCCCTATCCATCACTGAGTCCTCACCCCCTTTTCATGGATCCCTCATCACTGATTCCTTACAGACCCCTTTTTATTGATCCTTTATCCTCCTTTTATGGATTCCCTATCCATCACTGATTCCTTATCCCCTTTTCATGGATCCCTCATCACTGATCCTGAATCTCCTTTTCATGGATTCCTCATCACTGATCCTGCATCTCCTTTTTATGGATTCCTCATCACTGATCCTGCATCTCCTTTTCATGGATTCCTCATCACTGATTCCTCACAGACCCATTTTTATTGATCCTTTATCCTCCTTTTATGGATTCCCTATCCATCACTGAGTCCTCACCCCCTTTTCATGGATCCCTCATCACTGATTCCTTACAGACCCCTTTTTATTGGTCCCTTATCCTCCTTTTATGGATTCCTTGTCACTGATTCCTCATCCC
Organism: Phylloscopus trochilus trochilus; assembly: GCA_016584745.2. Lineage (NCBI taxonomy): Eukaryota > Metazoa > Chordata > Aves > Passeriformes > Phylloscopidae > Phylloscopus > Phylloscopus trochilus. The sequence continues at coordinate 1,504,311 of WQNJ02000021.1, forward strand.
CTTTTCATGGATCCCTCATCACTGATTCCTCCCAGACCCCTTTTTATTGATCCCTTATCCTCCTTTCATGGATTCCTCGTCACTGATTCCTCATCCCAGACTCCGTGGTGCAGACTTTGAGGGTATGATAACTATGTGAGGACACTCTCGTGCCTGCCACGAGGCCTGGCAGCGACCCACCGAGGTCTGGGCTCCCCTTTGCTTGTGCTCCTCGCTCCCATCGCAGCAGGGAGAAGCAAAGCCACAAGGGGATGCCAGATAGATTCTCGTCTCTGCCTGGATTGCTGCTCCTTGGGAGGGAATCTGGGCTGCGGCGATGAATATTTTAGAAAACGCCGGGCTTGGGAATCTCGATGGCAACATGTTTTAGCAGCACCCGGCAAAGCAAACACAGCCCTGGCTGTGTCTGTGCTCCCGCTGTCTATCGGCATCTCCGAGCCGAGCTGCGAGACTCCGCCGGAGCCGCGCCTCGGAGCCCGGCTCTGCCTCCCCCCCAAACCCTCCCCACCGCCAGCCTTTTATTCAAATAAACCCTGGGATAATGACATGCAGAACTCCTCTGCTCCCGCAATGTTGATATTGCACATTCGGGAGGCACTGCAGAGGGGGTGCGTGTGGGCAGAGCCATACGGGCGGTGGCAGCTGCTGCCGGGCTGGCACAGCCGAGCCGCCGCCGCCGCCGCTCCAGACGCTTCCCACAGTCTCACACTTTTGCTCCAGCACCGAATTCCCCGCCGAGCTGGAGGTGCTGAGCCCCTCGCACATCCCGGGAGGAGGGAGGATCCGCCAGCGGCGCAGCGCTGGGAGCTCTTCTGGGAGAAACCGCTCCGCTCCCCGTGCTTGGGTGTTATAAGTGGGCCAGGAGACCAGCTCCTTTGAAAAGGCCTTTATTAGAAATCAGCTCTGGGTAGGGGGCTCGAGGGGCTGCGCACGCCGCCGCTGCTCCCAGTAGACACCACGGAGCAAGAGGATGCAATCGAATCTGCTGCTGCTGCTGCTGCTGCAGAGTCGGGATTCCTTCCTCACGGGGGTTCCCATAGAATCCCTTTGGCTCGTGTGGTCCAGGGGGGTCACCTCTCTCCAGTTCCTTTCAGGTCATGGCGAGAAAGTAACAAAAAATACCTGCTACCTGCAGGTAGCTGGATGTGTGCCTCGCACAGTTTTGTCCTTCTTAGGTCCAGTTTCTGTGTCGGCTCGCTGTCCCAGGGGCTTTTCTAGCTCCAACTGGACCCCTGGCCGCAGCCAGGCACCATGGGAGTTGCCTGATCTCCCTACTGGGTGGTATCCACAGCTCAACGGCAGGCGGCAGGGAGCAGCAGGAAGCAGCAGGGGGCAGCAGGAAGCAGCAGGGGGCAGCAGGAAGCAGCAGGGGGATAGCAGGAAGTGGCGGCGGGCTTTTTACCCGATGGAGAGGGGAAAACCCAGAATTCAGGGAGAAAGGGTACAGAACTTGGACATAACAAGCAGAAATTCAGGGTACAGATTCAACATGAACAGTTTAAAACAGGCAAGTAACAGTGCAACTTTAATTTTACAGCAAAACAGTGTAACAGTACAACTTGGGAGTGCATAACCTGGGGCTAATTTCTTTCATTGGGCAGCGCCAGAGGCGGCTCCGGGCTCATCCCGGCTGGAATTGCTCGGGGGTGAGGTACCTGCAAGGTGCAGTGCAGCTGCAGGTGTGGGGCCTGCGGGTGGCTGGCTGTCCCCTGGCTGGAAGTCCAGAGCCTGAGGAAAAGCCCTGGGCACGTGGGGTGTTAGGATGGAGGGGACAAACGGGCTGCTGGAGCTGCAGCTGGAGACCAGGATATCTGCAGCAGCTCTAAAGCCGCCTGTGGGAGCAGCTGCAGGCAGAGCTGGGCTCTGCTAGCCCTCAGGACAGCCCTGTCCCCAAACTGACAGTGGGGACGGTGACACTGGGGGCTCTGCAGCCATCACGGAGCCCGAAGTGCCAAAGACACCTCCCTAAGCTGCAACCCGTGTCTGCCCCTCCTCATCCTCATCCTCATCCTCATCTTCATCCTCATCCTCATCCTCATCCTCATCCTCATCCTCATCCTCATCCTCTTCCTCATCATCATCATCCTCATCATCATCATCCTCATCTCCATCCTCATCCTTGTCCTCATTCTCGTCCTCGTCCTCATCCTTGTCCTGGTCCCCATCCTCATCTCCATTCCCATCTCTGTCCTTGTTCTCATCCTCATCCTCTTCCTCCTCATCCTCATCCTCATCCTCATCCTCATCCTCTTCCTCATCATCATCCTCATCTCCATCCTCATCCTTGTCCTCATCCCCGTCCTCTTCCTTGTCCTCATCCCTGTCCTCTTCCTCATCCTCATCCTCATCCTCATCCTCATCCTCATCCTCATCCTCATCCTCATCCTCATCCTCATCCTCATTCCCATCTCCGTCCTCATTCTCATCCTCTTCCTCATCCTTTTCTTCATCCTCATCCCCATCCTCATCCTCCCACACCCCTCTGCAGCCCAGATGGACACTGGAATTTGTGTTTGGTGGGTGCCCGGTGGAAAAACTCCTCTGGAGCCCCAACAGCAGCTCCAGGCAGGGAGGCTGGAGAGAAACCCAGTCCTGGCTGGACTTTGGGGGGAAGCAGGAGAAGGATGGGAGAGGATGGAACCCTGGGATGGGAAAGGATGGAACTCCAGGATGGGAGAGGATGGAACCCCAGGGTGGGAGAGGATGGAACCCCGGGGTGGGAGAGGATGGAACTCCAGGATGGGAGAGGATGGAACTCCAGGGTGGGAGAGGATGGAACTCCAGGATGGGAGAGGATGGAACCCCAGGATGAGAGAGGAGGGAACCCCAGGATGGGAGAGGAGGGAGGCTGGAGCACAACTCGGAAAAATTCCAGATATTTTCCAAGGGAAAAGCTCCTCAGTTTCCACCCCTGACCACAAGGCCATGGGAAGTCAGGGAGTGGGAATGGCCCAGCCTCCAGTCCCACCCACAGCTCTGCCTCTGGGATGAGGCTGCTCCCCTATCAGATCCCGGCTGGATTTTGCCAGGAAAAGGAACTTCCATGCCAGACAAGGCTCCTGTGATTCTGCTTTTTTCACCCCAGCCAAATTTTCAAATAGTTCTCCTAAAAAATGTGAAAAAAGAAGGGAATAAAACATGAAGAACCTCTTGGATACAACGCTGGAGGCTTTGGAGTTTTGAACAAAACAGGTTTTCTTCAGAAAAAAAAACACCACAAAAACCCACACAAGCAACCTAGAACTGTTTTAAAATCTGGATTGTTTTTTTATTATTATTATTTTTCATGCAGAACCCTTAAATTTTGGGCCCAAATAATGTTGTTTTTGTTAAATGAAACCTGTATTTTTTAATCTCTTCCAAAAGAAACAAAAGACCCAAGGGAAATGGTGATAAATTATCCTGGAAATAGGCATTTGCCATGTGCTCACTGGTTCTGAAGCACTTTCCAGCAGGAAGACAGGATTTTCCTGGGATATCTGCATGGGCCCGGCTTCAGCTGGTCCAGTTTGTCCTGTCTGGATGATGAAATGATCAGAAAACACCAAAAATTGGCATTCAGACCAAGCTGGTGCCTTGATGCACCTGCACCAACATTCCCTCCATTCCCTTCCCTCTGCTGGGATTTTTTTCTTGCTGTCCCAGCTTTGGTTTCTTCCTTCTGCCCTCATCAAAACCAGGGGAAACTCCTTAAAAAAATTAAAATTAAATAAAGCTACGTGGAGTGTTAACAACTAAAGGAAGGCAGGGGGGATTTTTTGGGAATCTTGAAGACTTTCTCTTCCCCAAATCACCCATAAACGGGAAGGGAGAAGGATGGGAGAAACTCTGGGGTGCACCATTCCCATTGCAGTGACTGCAGCCTTTTCCCAGCCCGTTTTCCCTATCCCCATCCCTCTGGGGGAGGAATTTGTACTGTTTTAAAATTATTATTATTTCCCTGCCAAGTGCAGGCCGGAGCCCACCCGGGTGCCACCTGCCCATCCCGTGGCACCGTGTCCTTCTCTCTGTCCTCTCCCAAACGCCATTCCCAGAGTCTGGAGAGCCTCTTCCAGCTCCTTGGTCTGTATTAATGAATCCCTTTATTTCCAGCCCAGTTCTGTGGACAAATCCCGGGATAATTCAGTGGGGAGGAACCTCCAAAGCCCCCCAGTCCAGTCCCAGAGAGCAGGGGCAGCTCCCACCGCACAGGGAGGCTCAAGGCAGCTGCCCTTGGGGTCACAGAACCGTGGGGTGGTTGGGCTTGGAAGGAACCTGAAGGATCCAAGCCCCTTGGAAGGCAAATTCTGGATTTGGGAGGCTCATACAGAGCAGGGAGGGAGAGGTGGAGGGACATGGAGGAAACCCAGGAAGGGGATTTGGTGTGGACATCCAGCCAGGAGCTCATCCTGATGCTCCAGGCTCCTGCCAGGATATTCCTGCTCCACGCTCCCAGTAGCTGCCCTGATCAATGCCTTGCAGGACGTGTAAATAACAACCAATAACCAACAATCAATAATCACTACGATAATTTTGCAGCTTTCTGGGTTGATTTTGGAAGTTCCATCGCTCCTGCTGGTGCCGTTCCCAAAGCCCTGCCCGTGCTTCCCTGTTTGTTCCCTGCAATTAGCTGTGAGGAGATAAGACAGGTGTCACTAACGCTCAGACAGAGGAGAAGGAGGCAGCAATTTGCATAAATTAATTAAGAAACTGACCTCGTTCCCCAGCACTCCTCAGAGACCGAGCCAAACCCCCCCAGTTTATCAAACCACCACCGGCTTTGACACCTGAATCGAGCTCTCCCCAAAACCAAACGACAAAAAATTAATCCCCAGCAGAAGCCGCCACCAGTCCCCTCCCTTCAGTCATTTATTTTTTTTTTCAGCCGTCCCAGCGATTTATTTTTAAACATATCAGGACGTTATGTTCCGTGACATTTCCCATCCACACAACACCATATGTATTGGCAAGTGATTCCTCCTGGAAACGGCGGCGGGCTGGTGGATGCAGGGGGAGCTGGCAGCTCGCTGCTCCCTCCCCTTTTGGGGCTGTGCCCTCATTGTTCCGCGGGCACGGCCTCCACTGGAGGGAACCGAGCTTGGTTGGTTGGGGAAATCGGATACATTGGATCGTTCTGGGAGTGGTGAAGGCCACACCTTGGCTCCAGGAGCCCTGCAGGGTGCTGGGCATGGGATGCTGCATTCCCAGAGCGGCCTTTTGGGGTTGTAAGGTGCGGACGGCAGGTTCTGTGTGAGCCCTGCCATCCCCACTCGGAGATTTCCCTGCTCCTTCACCCAGCACAGCCTGGGGACAGCTCAGGGAGGATATCGTGGAATCGTGGAATGGTTTGGGTTGGAAGGGACCTTAAAGCCCATCCCATCCCATCCCATCCCATCCCATCCCATCCCATCCCACCCCACCCCGTGCCATGGCAGGGACACCTCCCCCTGTCCCAGGCTGCTCCCAGTCCCAGTGTCCAGCCTGGCCTTGGGCACTGCCAGGGATCCAGGGGCAGCCACAGCTGCTCTGGGCACCCTGTGCCAGCCCTGCCCACCCTGCCAGGGAACAATTCCTGCCCAATCTCCCATCCATCCCTGCCCTCTGGCACTGGGAGCCATTCCCTGTGTCCTGTCCCTCCAGCCCTTGGCAATTGTCTCTCTCCATCTTCCCTGCAGCTCCTTCAGGCCCTGCAAGGCCACCCTGAGCTCAGCCCAAAGCTTCTCCTCTGCAGGTGAACAATCCCAGCTGTGCCAGCCTTTCCTCCCAGCAGAGCTGCTCCATCCCTCTGCTCATCCTGGAGCCTCCTCTGGCCTGGCTGCAGCAGCTCCAGCTCCTTCCTGTGCTGGGGCAGCTCTGCAGGTGGGCTCTCACCTGAGCACAGGGGCACAGGGGCAGAATTCCCCATGCAGATCTCCCTCCTCCCTGGGAAGCAGCTCTGGTCCCTTTTCCCTCACAAATCACTCACCTAAGTACATCCCTAGGAAAATGATTCCAAAGATAAACCTGGGAATGGTTAGGGAATTTGCTCCCAGACTGGGAAGTGGCTGAGGAAGAAGTGTCCTCACCTCTGGCACACTTTGACCCCCTCCCATCCCTGTTCCTGGCCCAGCTGCTCCAGGGGAAGAGCACACAGTGGAATTAAGGCGCTTTTTAGCGAATCCCCATCAATAATTGACAGGAGGAAAAAACGAATCCAGGTGCTTGAAGACAGAGTGTAAACCATAATTAAAGCCTCCCAGTGCTGCTCTGACAGATGGCACAATGCAGACCCTGAAAATGGTCCACGAACATTTATGTGAGAGCCGAGAACGCCGGCTGCCAGCAGGCTGGGGTGCTGGCACTGCATCACCACCCAATCCCTGACATCCAGGGAGGAATTCTCCAGGTTACCTCACCATTCCCACCAAACCTTCCTGGAAATGATGCAAGGAAGGCCGAGGTCCTCACAAATGCCCTGTCGTGGATGCAAACGCTCTTTGCAGAGACATCAAACCTCAGCATGCAAATGTGGCCAGAAACACGACTAAAAGAGGGGTTTTTTTGTTGTTGTAGGAACAAACTGGGGTGCTTTGAGGTGGGATTTGCAGTCCTGGAGCAGGTTCTGCAGCCCTGATGGGAAGAAGGTTGTTGAACCTGTTCCAGCTCGAAAGAGGCAGCACAAGAACCACTCCTGCACATCCACCCCTCGGTGAAGCTGCAGCGAGACCCAAATTCTGCTTCCCCACCAACACTTGCTGCCGTGTATTTCTGCCCCATCCCTTCCTGCCACCCTCTGAGGTGATTTTCCATGCCTTTGGAGAGCCAGCTCATGGACAGCAGCTCCGGGAGCCGGACAATCCCTGGGGAGCAGCCGGGCTCTGCCACTGAGGAGCCTCTTGCGTGGGCCTGGCTCTGCAGTGCTCTGCAAATGTTCCTGCTATTTGTAATCAGCCCTGCTTGTCACACTTTGATATTTGTTCTCTCCCAGCACTCCTGCAGAGCCTGCCAACAGGAATGTTTTCCACACAGAGATGCAGCAGCATGTGTTTCAGACAGGAATTCTGAACTTACGAGCGGCTCGCCTCGGAAACCTGAGGAGTCTGATGTGATTAAGAAGCAGAGCCACGTCACCTGGCTTGTTTGCAGTCAAAACATTCCCAGGTCGGAATTAGGGAACGTCAGGAAGCCCCAGAGGGATCATCCAGCAGCTCCTGGCTGAGGGGAGTGTCCCCATTCCCAAAATTCACCCCGGCATTAATCCACCCAGCAAGCAGGGCCAGCTGAGCAGGCAGATGATGCTGGGAGCACAGAGTTATCCAGCACAGTCAGGGAGCTTCATAAAGCCCCAGACCGAGGAGAGGAAAGCTTTAAAGTGAAAAAAAAGCCCTTCAGTGCCTGCAGAAGAGATGATCACAGCACCGTGGGATGCTGAGCCTGGAGGAAATGCTGCAAGAGGCTCAGGCAGGTGGTGAGGGTTGCCCTGCTTGGGTTTAGTAGAATGGAGATTTCTTGGCCTGGCCCACCCTGAAAACTCTGATCCAAGCTCCCTGATCAGCTCGGGAGCCCAGCACGACCCTTCTCGAGGCTGTTCTCTGCTATGCTGCAGCAAACATCTGAACACCTGGGCGTGGAAGCCCTCAGAGCAGGAAAAATGACTGTTCTGGGCAGAAATGGGGGGCAGAAGGATGTTCAGCAGCACCGTGGAAAATGGAAAACGACCCCGCTGTGCCAGTACTGCTCAGGAAAGGCAGGCTGCCTCCTGGTCACATTGGTCAGGTGACAATATTTTTGGCAGAGGAAGGTGTCCTTGTGAAGAATTCCCACGAATCTGGATAGGATTCCTGGGTATTTCAGCCACCCCAAGCCTGTGCAGGCTGAACTCCCAGGAGCTGCTTCTCCTGCCTGTCCCCTGCCTGCAGGGTGCGTCCAGTGCCACCTCTGGCATGGGACACTTTGGAGCAGGATTTCCAGGGAAGTGTTTCACTCCATGGGTGCCCAGGGATGGGAGCAGGGAATTCATCTGGGAATTCCAGCAGCACTTCAGGAGCTGCTCTGCTTTGCTGGTGGCAGCTCCCAGCTGAGCCCCAGCTGCAGCTCTGGAGCTGCTTCTCCATCCATCTCGTGGCCAAGCAGGATGGAAAAGGGATGGGAGGAGTCAAATCCCCAGCTGGGCTCAGCACCGGCCCCAGCAGCTCCAGTGAGGGTTTGGTGGTGCTGCTGCCTCCTCCTGCCCATCCCCACCCCCAGACAGAGGGGGCTGAGCGTGGCCACCATCTGATCCCCTTAGAGAGTCACAGAACCCCAGGATCACTGAGGGTGGAAAACATTTCGAGGATCATCAAGTCCCCACCTTGTCACCAGCCCAGAGCCCTCAGTGCCACCCCAGGTGTTCCTTGGTCATCCCCAGGGATGGGCACTCCAAACCTCCCTGGGCAGTTCCAGCCCCTGAGCTCCCTTTCCATGGGGAAATTCCTGCTGCTGCCCACCCTGAGCCTCCCCTGGCCCAGCCTGAGGCTATTCCCTCTCACCCTTAGACACATTCCAAGCCTGCAGCCACGTTGGAGACACCCCCATGGGTGGGGTTTGCTGCTGGGTCAGCACCTGGGATGCTGGGGACACCCTCGGTGCTCTGTCTCATTTTTTGGGTGGCCACCGTGCATGATGGGCTCTTTGCTCCCTGCCCAGGAGCCCTCAGAGCCCCTGCAGCCCCACAGAGGGAGCCCAGAGCAGCCCAGCCATCAGCCCCAGCCTTTCCCTGCACATCCCTGCTGCCCATCGCTCTGCTGCTCGCTCGGGAGGGCTGGAGACGCTGGGATGGCCACAGAGGACAAACCAGGGCCCGGGGTGTAGTCATTTCTCTCCTCCTGACTACTCAACAAATGCTGCCTTTCTGCTGTCTACCACCCATGCAGGACCCGTGAAGCTCCAGAGACCGAGGCAGCGGCGCTCCTCTCATCTGCTCAGCTCCAGCAGCTCAAAGACAGGTTGGCTCTGCAGAGCTGCGCAGCCAGAGCCCTGGAAACAGCACCACAGCCTTGCAGCCAGCTTAATTCCGCATTTCAGCCCCCTGGAAACACCTTTAGGAAGGGAAATGTGTGGGAAAAGCTGACAGGGTTGCTGTGTTTGACTGCTGGCACATCCTTCTAATTAATTTCTTTGCTGCTCTTCCAAAGCAAAGCTGCTGTCCAGGATCAGAGCTGCTTTCTGCTGGAGCTGCTCAGCCCTGGGATTTGTGCCACGCTTTCCCTCAGCCTGAGGCTCCAGCACCTCCTGCACCTCCAACCTGGAGCTCCCAGAGGGATCTGAAGGATGAGCCAGGCCTGTGTGCTGCCTTCAGGGCCAATCTGAAACACTCTGAAACACTCCTGACTCCAACAGGGAGCCAATCCTGGGTGGAAAACGTGCCTCTGGAGTGAAAGCCTGAACTGAGCCTGGCTTCTGTGGATAAGAACACACACCTATCTCGCCCCACAACCTTTTCCTGTTCTTTCTCTCCCTCTCTTTCCCTCCTTTCCGCATTCCCCCCTCTCCCTGCTCCGCTGCCCGGCCCTGGCTGCAGCAGGAGCGGCAGCAGCTCGCTGGAACGAGGCACCGGAGCCCCGCGGAGCAGCAGGGAGCTGCCACATCCATCACGGCTCTGCTGTTGGAATTAATGAGAGCGCCACAGGTTCGGGCTGTCACTCACTCCCCTCACTTTGCTGCTTCCATATGGCTGCCAGCCGCCAGCTCCCGAGAGCCCTGCCAATTACAGCCGCAGCATCCCACCCTCCTCCCCCTGCACTCACAGCTTCATTATTCTCATCGAGCCCAACAAGCTGAGCTCCCTCCCTTTTGCACTGGTGCTGCACGGGGGCCCTCGCATGCAAGGTTGCAGCAAAGCCCTGGCTGGGGCAGCTTTGGTGGGAGAGGTGTTGGATGAAGGGAATCGTCGGGGTGTGCTCGCTCCCAGCCCCTCCCGGCCTCGCTCCTTACCCGGGGAAATGCCCACTTGGCAGCAAATCTTTCAGGAGTCTGATTTGCAGGCCAGGCTGGTTGTGATCAGCTCCCTCAGCTCCCAAATGAATTAGTCAGGGGATCCTTCAAAGCTACATTGCATTTCCAGCCTTTTTTTTTTTTTTTAATATCTGTTTTAGGCTCTGCCTTCTGCCCCAAAGAGAGGGGGCAGTGGCAGGAACCCCTTGGGAAGGAAGGGATTTGCCTGTCTCCTGAAGGGAGCTGTGCTGAGGAGGGGGCTGTATTTTTCTGGGACACTGCCACATCCTTACATCCCTAAATAACCTCCCCAGCCTCCCAAATTTTCCTCTTGATAGTCCCTGACTTGACGTTTTGAGCAACAAGTGGTCACCACTCCAGGGAAAGGTGGGAGCAGCAACTCAGCCATGGATTGGGAGATGGAGCAGAGCAATCCATGCTGGAATTAATGCCCTTTATAACAGCTGGGGGCTGCTTCTGTGCCCTGAATTATTTGGCACAGCAGGAGTGGGTTAATCCCCTGTTTTCCGGGAAGGGATGGATGAGGGGATACAGGGAACACTGGGCACAGGGCAGGGCACTGATCCCTGCCCTGTGGCACAGGTCCCTCTCCTTCCCCAGCACCTCCTGCTCCGTGGCTGGCACACATGGACACTCCCAGCATCGTCTGACCAAACCCAAGCTGGTTTCCAGCTGGGTCTACTGGAAAGACTGACATGCAGGAGGCTCAGTGCACGGGTGTGAGCAGCCACGGGCATCCCAGATCCCTGACCCGGCCAAACTGGGGCAGCAACAGCATTTCCCAGGAATTCCACCTGCCCTGGGCTCTGAGGTGCTGGCAGATCCAGCTCTGGGGAGATGGAAAGGGAAGGGAAAGGGAAAGGGAAAGGGAAAGGGGAAGGGAAGGGAAGGGAAGGGAAGGGAAGGGAAGGGAAGGGAAGGGAAGGGAAGGGAAGGGAAGGGAAGGGAAGGGAAGGGAAGGGAAGGGAAGGGAAGGGAAGGGAAGGGAAGGGAAGGGAAGGGAAGGGAAGGGAAGGGAAGGGAAGGGAAGGGAAGGGAAGGGAAGGGAAGGGAAAGGGAAGGGCTCCTCTGCAGATCCCAGTGCCGCAGCCCTGCTCTCACTTGGGATTTGCTGCCCTTTGAATCCCTGGAATTGGTTGCTCTCAGCGTTGCTCTGACGAGCTCAGCCAAGAGATGGAAGTGCTGGGAGGGAGCCAGAGCAGAGCCTGCTCCTGCTCGGGGGTGGAGAAACAGCAGGGATATTTCTCCATCTCTCCTCCCTCTCTGTGCTCCGTGACACTGAGCAGTCTCTAGAAAAGCCTTTGGAAACCAGGGTCTGCTCTCTGCCTTAAGACAGGCTTTAATTTTTTCACCCCTCCCCAAATTTTAAGTTACATTTTTCCAAAAAATTCAGTCTCCAGTTTAGTTTTTAATTCTCTGAACAGTCCTGATTATTTGTTGTTGTTGTTGTTGTTATTTCCCCAGTGTCTCTTCTCCCACCATAGCTTGGAGTACAAGCAGGAGGCTTCCAGGCAAACTGGGAATGGTTTGTGTGACTAAAACCCAGAATACCTTGAAAAAAATCCCCAAATCTCCCCACAATCACCTGCTGTCCAGTTCTCTCAGCTGCCTTCGCTGAGTGCTCTGAGCTTGCAGCCCCACCTTCCTTGGCTCCTGATATTCCCCATTCCCTGTTCCTCCCTGCAACCACTTGGGAATTCACCCCTGCCCGTCTCCTGCTCCCTCCCTGAGCTGTGCCCACACCCCGAAAGGGCATCCTGGTGTCAATCCCTGCCTGGGCATGGGACACTGGGGTTGAGGAGGGGCCTGGCACCGGCCGATCCCGGAATTCCAGCAGGTGGGAGGGGGAAGCAGCAGCACAGCCATGTTGGCTCTGCCATTGGGAGCATTTTCCCCATGAGTTATTGCCAGGTTAAAGGGTTGTGATAGTGCCAATATCCCGAGCTGGGTTATTGTGTTATTAATGTGTGCCTGTCGCTGGCCATTAGCGCTGTGATCAATCCCCGCTGACAGGGGCTGCTTAGGCTGTCACACTTTGTTTTATCTGCCATCCTTAGACTTTTACTAACTCAGAAATTGCTAATCCAATCTCCTCTAACCCAGTTAGGGGAGGACATTGTCTCTGTGCTGCTCAGACGCCGGAGCTGGGCCCAGGCAAGGACGTGCTGCTGGCAGGGAAGGTGGCTCAAGGGTGACAGAGTCAGCTCGTGCTCCTGGAGTCATGGAATGGCCTGGGCTGGAAGGACCTTAAAGATCATCTCATGCCACCCCTTGCCATGGGCAGGGACACCTCCCACTGCCCCAGGCTGCTCCCAGCCCCAGTGTCCAGCCTGGCCTTGGGCACTGCCAGGGATCCAGGGGCAGCCACAGCTGCTCTGGGCACCCTGTGCCAGCCCTGCCCACCCTCCCAGGGAACAATTCCTGCCCAATCTCCCACCCAGCCCTGCCCTGGGCACTGGGAGCCATTCCCTGTGTCCTGTCCCTCCAGCCCTTGTCCCCAGTCCCTCTCCAGCTCTCCTGGAGCCCCTTCAGGCCTTGCCAGGGGCTCTGAGTTCTCCCTGGAGCTTCTCCTCTCCAGGTGAGCACCCCCAGCTCTCCCAGCCTGGCTCCAGAGCAGAGGGGCTCCAGCCCTGGGAGCATCTCTATGGCCTCTTCTGGATTTGTTCCAACAGCTCCACGTTGTCCTTCCTGTGCTGGAAGCACCCCGGGGTGGTGCTGGCTTGTCACACGGTGTCACCCAGACACGGGGAAGGGTCAGCAGGTCAGCAGTGCTGAGAGGAATTGTCCCACACAGCAAAGGTTGTGGAACGCTGCCGGGCGCGGGGAACGCGGCAGCCACGGAATGACAGCGGGCAGGGAGCGCAGGCCTGTCCCTGGCAGCACCCAAAGCTGCTTCCCAGAGCCTCGGTGAGAGGGGGAAAAAAATCTAAAAATAGGACTTGGGATCTGTGGAGAGGCCTGGAGGTGCTGGAGGAAAGGCCACGAGTGTCCCCAGTGCTGCTGGCAGCTCGGCCCGGATCAGATCCCGGCCTAGCGCCCCATGGCCCTCCCGCCCCTCACAAACCCGCTCTGTGTGCACACCGAGAGCTCCTGCCTCACAAACCCCTTCTCTTTGCACACTGAGAGAGAGCTCCTGCCTCAGACACCCACTCCCTTTGCACACCGAGAGCTCCTGCCTCACAAACCCGCTCCCTTTGCACACTGAGAGAGAGCTGCTGCCTCACAAACCCCTTCTCTTTGCACACTGACAGGTCCTGCCTCACAAACCCCTTCTCTTTGCACACTGAGAGCTCCTGCCTCACAAACCCGCTCTGTGTGCACACTGAGAGCTCCTGCCTCACAACCCCCTTCTCTTTGCACACTGAGTTGTCCTGCCTCACAAACCCCTTCTCTTTGCACACTGAGAGCTCCTGCCTCACAAACCTATTCTCTTTGCACACTGAATTGTCCTGCCTCACAAACCCCTTCTCTTTGCACATTGAGAGAGATGTCCTGCCTCACAAACCCACTCCCTTTGCACACTGAGAGAGATGTCCTGCCTCACAAACCCCTTCTCTTTGCACACTGAGAGAGAGGTCCTGCCTCACAAACCCTTCTCTTTGCACATTGAGAGCTCCTGCCTCACAAACCCACTCCCTTTGCACACTGAGAGAGATGTCCTGCCTCACAAACCCTTCTCTTTGCACATTGAGAGAGATGTCCTGCCTCACAAACCCACTCCCTTTGCACACTGAGAGAGATGTCCTGCCTCACAAACCCTTCTCTTTGCACACTGAGAGAGAGCTCCTGCCTCACAAATCCCTTCTCTTTGCACACTGAGAGAGAGCTCCTGCCTCACAAACCCCTTCTCTTTGCACACCGAGAGAGAGGTCCTGCCTCACAAACCCCTTCTCTTTGCACACTGACAGGTCCTGCCTCACAAACCCCTTCTCTTTGCACACTGAGAGCTCCTGCCTCACAAACCCCTTCCCTTTGCACACTGAGAGAGAGGTCCTGCCTCACAAACCCCTTCTCTTTGCACACTGACAGGTCCTGCCTCACAAACCCTTCTCTTTGCACACTGACAGGTCCTGCCTCACAAACCCGCAGTGCCCAAGGCCAGGCTGGACATTGGGGCTGGGAGCAGCCTGGGACAGTGGGAGGTGTCCCTGCCCAAGGCAGGGGGTTTGGAACAAAATGCTCCTTAAGGTCCCTACCAGCCCAGACCATTCCATGATCCTACAGTGATATTCCAATGAATTATTAGGAAATGGGCAATGCCACAGGAGCACTGAGACCCTCCAGGTGACAGCCTCAGCAGGAGGAGCAGGCCTGGAACGGCATCTATTAGGGAAACAAACCAACAGGTACATTCCATTTCAACTCCCTGTGTGATAAATCTGTCAAAATAGTTACAGACTGTGCCCTCTCAGGTTGTCAAAGTCACACGTGGAGGAAAAGATGCAAATCCCTTTGAAACCTGTGCAGTTTCTGCTATGAACAGCCACATCCAGGCACATAAATGTTAAATATTCCAGAGGGGGAAAATTACAGCACAAGGTGGGGGTTTACAGCCTCCTGTCAGTGCTTGGCACAGCTGAGAAGGTAATTTTGGGGTTTTGGTGTTTTTTACTATCATGATGATGTGAAAACCTAGAATTTCATGTGAAAGGCCCAAATCATCACCTATGTATGAAGTGAATTCAGCCATGAGGCAAAGCATCAGCTGAGCCTGATATAATTTTTATTTTGGGCAACATCTACACATTTTCTCAAACCTGGGCAGGTCACCAGGGAGAATTCCCTCCTTTTCCCAAGCCAGCGTACAAGTCCTTGCATCATGGGCATAAATAGAGAAAACCCAAAGAAACTGTAAAATCAGAGCATATTTAATAAACCTCAGACAAACAATGGGAACTCTCTGGTAGAGTGGGAGAAAATGAGCCTGTTCAGGGAGAGAGCCACAGGACTGAGATGAGTCATGCAAGGTTGGGATGTGGCTCCATCCTGCTCAGGGATGGAGCTGGAGATTACAGCAATTCCTCATTTTAGGGGGACAAAGGTGCCCACCTTCCCTCCTGCTGGGCTGTTCAGGGGAGCACCGTTAATAATCCAGCTCCTGAGCTCCTTTTCTCTACAAAACTCTGGTGGTAATGCCCAAACAGAAGCCAGGGGACAATTCCCTGCACTCCCTCCCTGGCTGGGCCCGTTGTGCCCGGAGCCTTCTCTCTCCCCGGGGAGCTGAGGGAGTGGCTGGGAAGGTGTAGTCACTGTTTGCCATGTTTGGATCTTTCTTAAATTCTTTCCCAGAGATTTGAGACAGTAAACAAAGTCACTCTCTGTAAACTCTCTTGTTTTTCACTTTTCCCTCTCCTAAGGAGGGACTTTGCTTGTTGACCCTTGGTGTGGCCAATGAGTCCGAGGATCCCACCTCTTAGGTGGGCACATTGTAAAAAGTATAAAAAATAAGTTCTAAGAATAAACCAGCCCTTTTTTGGAGCATCAGCCTTCTGAATCACGAGTCCGTGTCTCGTTCATTGTGTCCCACAGCGACAGGAAGGGAAAACAAAAAGTCTTTTCTTCCCCTGGATTCTGCAAGGTCTGCTCAGGAGAAGGGCTCCGGTGTCACTTTGGGTGTGACAGGGCCAGCCCCCTGCTTCAGTCACCAGCCAGGGCTGAGCACAGTTCAAGCCCCCGTGTTCCTGCCAGCTTTGAGAGCAGCTTAAACTGTTTAAGCAGCTGCTCTGCAGTTTAAGATTAAGCCGGTCTTTTGAGCAGCCTAAGCAGTTTAAAATACTCCAAAGGCTTAACGTTAGAGCCAGTTTAAGTTGCTGTAGGGGCTTAAAGCTGGGATGTGCAGCCGGGATCTTCACAGGGCCTGCCACAGGACGGGGCTCTGGGGGCTCTGAGAAGCCCTGTGGATGGGCAGAGATGTTTGCAGGGGGCACAGGCCTCTGCCAGCCTCTCCTGTCCTTGTCCAGCCTGGATTTCTGGTGCTGTGCCAGCAGGAGAACCCTCTGCCTTTACCCTGCAGCACCCCAGGGCTTGCTCCTTCAACCTCACAGCCGGGGGAAAAAGGGGAAAACCAGCTCCAGAAAGCTCTTGTCTTAAACCTGGGGCAGGAGAGGAGAGACCTCCTGCACTGAGCCCAGCCAGGATGGAACAGGAGACTTTGGAGCAGCCTGGGAGAAAGTCCCACCATCTGAGAGCCTGGGTTTGGGAGACCTTTAGAGCAGGAGCCCTTGGGATGCTGTGGGACTGCCCTTCAAGGAGCAGGCAGGCTGAAAGAGGCTTAAACTGCTTTAACTCTGCCTCAGAGCTCACTGCAGCCTTAAGGCCTTTAAGCCCCTGGGTGACACCGAGGGTTTAAGGTCTTACACAGCTTTAAACGGGGCTTAAAACCTCGCTCACCTTCACATGGGACACTTCCCTCCCTCCTGGACAGCACCTCCCTCCTGCCAGGAGGGCCTGGATCCAGCAGTGCTAGCCCTGGGCTCTCCTTCCCATCCCTGCAGCTCCAGGGAGTGGCAGTGGGGGGAAAGTGGCACTTGCAGCTCCCCAAAAGCTTTAGGTGAAAGGCAGAGCTCTGGGCATGAGGAGATGAGGGCTGTGGTGTCACCTGGGAGACCTTCCCCTCCCTGCTGCTGGTGACTGAGAGCATCACAGGGGTTTTTTTGGTATCAAGCACATTCCCAGAGGGTTCTGTCCCCCATTCCTGCTGTCCCACGGACAAAAGCACCTGTCTGGATTGCTGGCTGTTGCTGCCCTTCCTTTTGCAGACTTCGAGGAGGTTGCACCATTTTTCTCAGCACAGGAGCCCCTCCAATCTCCCTGTTTTTTTTTCCAGAGACACTGGAAGAGTTTGTGAATTCTACAACCCTGTGTCCTTGCCGCCCGAAGAGAGGCAAAGCAGAGCAGCTGTGAACCAAAATTGCTTCAAAAAGCATTCCCAGAGCCCCCCTTTTTTTAGATGGGAACAACAAAAACTGGGGCTTGCAAATCTGCACCTGGCAGGGGCCTCGTTTGCTGTTGCAGCAGGTGAGGCCAGAGGGCTCCTCTGACAAATGCCACGTTGGATTTTTCCAACCCATCTCCTCTTCCTGCCTATGGAATTTGAGCGTGGAGCTCTCAGCCCAGCTGTGCCATCACAGAGTCCTGGGAGAGGCAGCTGAGTCAGGTCCGGATTGATTAGTGCTGGTTTTAAATTAATTCGACTGGGAGGGGCATGGAGGACCTGGGAGTCGCTTCTATATTTTGATTTTTCACGCTGGGATTGTGCTCTTGATGTCACTGTTCCAGCTGCTGCACTTGAAAGTGCCCATAATATCCAAAAATGTCTTTGTTATCTAAATAAAAGGTTGCATTTCAGGTAAAAGAGGGGTTTAATAACCATAATTTTCCCTTCACTCTGCTAATTTGGCCAGCTGAAAGGAGCAGCTTTTGTGCTGTGAGGCTGCACAGGAACATTTGGGAGCCCCTGGCTTGCTCCCTGTTTTTGCAAACCAAATTTCTCATTCAGGTGCCTCGGTGTGGATGGAATTTGGGCTCCCGGGATTTTAATTCCTATACTTTTAGCAGATGTAGCTGCATCTAATGGGTTTTTTTAGGGCAGGAGAGTTCTGTCCATTCTCCACATGATTTGTGGGGTTCCTCAGCAGGATCTGGGCCATTTTCACCTCTGGATTCTCCTCTGGAGGGGTGGTGAGGTGTCCCTGACACCTCCTCACCACAGAGGCTTTATTTGTATTTAAATCCTTTATCTGTTCTGTTCTGTTCACACCAATTTAAACCCAGGCCTTGAGAAATACTGGGAAAACAGATTTGTCATGGATTTTGCACCCATCCACTGTGGGCAGAGAAAGCTCGTTAGCTGCTCCCTAACGAGCCAGCCAGCAAGTCCAGGAAACCTGAGACTAAAAAGATGCCAAGATGGAACAGAATGAAACGTTCCCCTTTTCAAAGAGGGAAAATTGGGAAGGGCTCAACAGCACAGACACAGAAGGGCTTCCTGTGATCAGCCCCACAAAGTTTCCTCCTGTTTTCCCATTTTTCAGCTGCTCCCCGGGAGCTGCCCCCAGCCCAGCTCCTCTCTTGCTGGGCAGGAGATGTGGAGCTGGAGGTGTGAGAGAGGGAAAAGGGGTAAATTGGATGCTGTGGCTCCTGGGATGTCTACAGGCTGTTTTGTGTTGTTTTTAGGATGTAACTGCCAGAAATGAGGTGCCCTGAGAGGGGCAGTTCCTGTCTCCTGCTGGGGAGGAAAAGACCTGGGCTGGGCTGAACGAGGTGAAGTTTTTCCAGGTGCCTGAGCTCTCCCATAGGTTTTTCACCCTGGGCACTCCTTGATCCACAGAGGTGCCTCTGGGGACCACCTGGAGCTGGAGGCACCTGCAGGAGGGTCCAGCTCCAGCACATTTGGGGTTTGCCCAGAGAAGCCACAGCCTCTGCTGGACCTTTCTCCTCAGCTGAGCTGCCCACGCTGCTCTGCACCCTTTTGACTCCTCCACCCCTTTTTTCCCATCTCTGATCCCCAGACACACCAAACCCTGCAGAGATGTGCAGCCTGCAGCAGGGCAGGAGTGTGGGACCCCCTCCCCGTGGTGTCAGGTCCCGTTCCACGCTGGCTTTGGTGTCAGGTGGGTTTCCCACCATCCCTGCTGCCCTGGCACGTGGTTGCCACGGCAATCCGTGCCCGAGGTCCTGTGGGGAGCATCCCCAGCTCCTTCCCTGCTCCTGCTGGACAATTCCTGCATCCCAGACTGAGGGATCTCATCCTCAGGACTCTGCTCCCCTGCAGCCCCTCTCACTTCTGTCACCATTTCACCCCCAGGCTGCTGCAAACCTGACACTGCCGAGCAGGATGAGCCAAGGAGGGGCGTTTTTGGCTTCCCAGAAATGTTATGGAGATATTATCTGACAACATTACAGAGAAAAAAAAAAAAACCCTCACCCATGCAAGCTGTGCGTGAAAAGAGATTCTGAACCCATTTTCTAATTGCTCTCTGTCATTAAGAAGGATCAAAGTGAGCCTGAACCATTTGAAAACGTGTCTGGAGCCAGAGCCCACGAGCTTTGTCTCCTAACAGACATTTAATAGGTGGCTGATTAATATGAGAGTGCTGCTTCTTTCAAATATCAATATTAACTTGAACTTTGCCTTAAGTAAGCTGGAGCCGATATTTGAAAAAGTAATGTGTTAAATAAAAACCAGTCATTCCCCACTGGAATCCTTTCCTTGGACTCCTTTTCCTTCCCAGCCCCCCAGGTAATGACCTGAGCCCATTTCTCTGCCCACAGGTGCACAAAGGGAGCTGGATTCCCAATTCCTGAGGCAAACAGGGATAAGAACACGTAGGAATGGTTGGGCACGAGTGATTAACGGAGCTGCTTCATCACCAACCACGCTGGATCCAAAAAAAAACACTGGAGATATTCCAACAGGAGAGAAATGACCCCAGTAAGGAGCTGCCTGAGCTGCCTGCCAGGGAAAGGTGCATTTCTGTGACCCAAAGTGCCTGGTTTCATTCCCTTTTCCTGCCCCATCCCGGGATCCTCCCTGTGTGCTGCTGATGCCTTGGCTGTGGGATATTTTTCTCTGTTATTGGTGAACTGCCAGGCCTAAAATAAAATATCTAAAACTGAAGCTGAGTGTATCTGCACGGAGAAGAGCTGCTTTTAATTGGCTTTGAGTTGCTCAGTTTGTTGGGAGGACAAACTCCAAGGCCCTTCGTCTTCCAAGGAAAAGAGCTGCTGCAGCAGAGAACTGGGGAAATACGGGAAAAGGGGCGGAAAAATTAGCTTGGAGCACCTCGAGGGGGTAAAATGGGTGTCTGTGTGGGAAGGAATCCCCCTCCAAGGAGCTGGGATGTTGATCCAGGTTTGCTGGGTTAAAAACCACAGGGAGCAGCTGCCTGGAGCTGGAAGCTGCAGAGCCCAGCCTGTGATTCCCACAGGGATTTTTGGGACAAACCCAGCCAGCCTGGCTATAAACCAGTCTGGTGACAACCTTGTGGGATCTCCTGGGAGCCTGGGAAACCTCATGGCTGCCGTGCAAAGGCAGAAGATGCAAATCCATGGCCAGAGCAGCAGGAGATGGGAGTCAAATGAGGGATTCCTGTGCCTGGGGAAGGAATTCAGCAGGTCTGGAGCCCCTCCTGCACTCAGGGGATGGGATTGAGCCCTCGTGTCTCTCCTGGGGTCCTGGGATGGGAATTCCTCATGGGAATGGTCCCAGATGAAGCAGCACAGGAGCCTTCAGGAATCTGGAGGGGGTTTTCTGCACCAAGACATTCCAGAGGAATCCCTTCAGGCTGGGTTCCAGCCCCTGGAGCTGCAGGGGCACAAATGAAGGGTGAGGGAAAGTGCCCTGGGTGCTGTTTGCTGGCACGGGGCTGCTGCCAGCGCAGCAACTGAAGCGTGTCAATAATAAAGCAAGAGAGCCTTGCCAGCAGAAAATGGCATTTCAACGGCACTTTGTTGTAATAAAGAATTTCCATGGGAATACATTGATTTCAAGGAAAATTTAATTTGGGGGGAAAGAAAGGGGAAGAAAAAAAAAAAAAAAGAGAGAGAAGACATTTTGTGAGCTGTGAAAGCTCGAGCACCTCTCGTGCAGTGAATTCTGCATTTGTTACTCCACGTCTGACTTTATTTCCCAGCTCATTCACCATCCTGCAGTTATGGAATTTGATGGAAGTACTTACCTCTGATCCAGCCTCGACTTTTGGCAGCTCTTGCCAGGTTGGAGGGAACTTGCAGCAGAGCCAGGTGTTTCTGGTGGAGTTCATTTCAGATGGAAAACGTTGCTGGGGATGACACTTCCCTTGAGCTGTGCTGTGCAGATCGAGGCCTCCAAACTCCCGAGCATTTTTCCAATCACAGAATTAACTGGGTTGGAAAAGGCCTTTGGGATCATCAAGTCCAACCTCTGACCCCACACCACCTTCTCAACTAAACCACGGCCCCAGGTGCCACTTCCAGGCTTTCCTTGGACACCTCCAGGGACAGGGACTCCACTGCTTCCCTGGGCAGCCCATCCCAGCTTTGCTGCTCCCTCTGAACAAAGCTTTGCCTTGGCTGCCTTGAGCTCCCTGCTTATTCCTGTTTGATTCCTGCCCTTGGAGAAGCCCCCAGACCCCTCTGACAAATCCCTATCCCTGGAGTTTTCCACGTGCTTCCCTCATTTTCCATGCCCTTCTTTTGTTCTGCTTTGGGCCATCCCATCGCTCCTGTTGGTTGCAGAGGAGGAGTTCCTTCCTTCCCTGCTCACTCTGACTGAAGGATGGCAGCAGCTCCCAGCCTTTGGAATGTTCTCCTGGCCACTCCCAGAGCCACAGGGTCCTGGTAACCCCACATGCCCCAGGATGCACCCCCTGACCCGCCCCGGCTACTTCCAGGGATGGATTGAGTATTTCTCCATCTCCCAGCATGGAAACAGCTGGAAAAGCACCCACTGCCCTGCTGGGTCCTCCCACAAGATCTTAGGGAGATAAAAGTAAGCCCCAACCAAGCCAAGATGTCCATAAACACCAGGCAGGTCAGCGAGATTCCAACTCTCATCCCAGGAAAGCGGACAAAGGCTCTGGATTTCCAACCTGGGCCTGGAGAAAGCGCGGCCGGCGTATCTTGGCCATCAGGATTAGGGAAAGGGGATTACAGCACCTGCTCCAGGCTCTCTGAACTTCAAAGGCTCGTGGCCCTCGTATTTTCAGATGTATCCCAGAGTAATTAAGCAAAGCAACTTTAAAAGAAAGGAGTTTGGGCAGCCTGAGGAGCTCCTGCGGGGGGCTGCCTTGCTGGAAAAGCCCAGCCACCATCCTTGAGGGGAGGTTCAGGCTCCTGCTCCAGCCTGCTGCCTCCTCCTGCTGGCTCTTCTCCCAGGTGGAGGGGTGAGGAAGGGGCCAGAATTCCTGCAGGGATTCAGGCGGCTGGATGGGTGGATGATGCTGGAGCCCCTCTGGCCATGTCCAAGATGTGGAGTGAACTTGCCAGGAGCAGTCACTGCTCATGGAAAAGCACATTTTGGGAACCCCTGGGATCAAGATGAGCTCTCATCACTTGTGAGCCCTTCCTGGACCGGGAAGGTGGTAGTGCCAGGACCTCTGGGACTGCTGCTCTCCTGAACATCTCCAGTAGTTACTGGGATTCAGGATTCAGCCCTAGGCTTTTCCTGGATGATTCCTGCTTTCCAGCCCAGCTTGCAGCAGGTGAGGCAGCGTCCTGCTGGGCTCTCTGTGACTGACTGTGCCACCCACTTCCCGAGGAACAGCAGTGTTGGGGCTTTAACGAGTGAGCCGAGCCCTGAAAATTGCTTGTGGAGTATTGATTGGTGTCCAGGCTGCAAGGAAAAGGGATTTTCAGTCATTATCTGGGAGATGTCAGGGCTGGGGGACTGATCTGAAAGCGGCACAGAAATAGGAACTATTCCTCTTGCTTTGTTTGGGGGTTTTATTTCCTTCCCATTGAGCCTTGGCTAACATTTGCAGGAGTCCAGCCTGGCTGCTGCTGCTGCTGAGGGGGAGGTGTGAAAAGCAGCACAGCTACACCTGCAACAAGGAAAAAAATGGGAATTTTCTCATCCCGTGTATCCAACTGACATCTCTGGGTTCCTCCTTCCATACCCAGTAAGAGCAGACTGGTGCAACTGGTACCCCAGAGAGCAATCCCTGCCTCCCTCCTTCCCTCCCTCTGGAACGAGTCACGGAGCGCTCGTGTCCAGCTCCTTCCCGAGCGCTCGCCTCGCCCCAATTAGCCAGGAAAAATGTCTGCAAGTGAAAGGAGCTGTGTGCAATTTCCAGCAGCTGGGAACTTCCTTGCTCTGCTCCCAAGATGGTTGGATCCCAATCGATCTGGGGATGTGGAGCTCACTCTGGCTCTGCACATCTTCACTTCATGCCTCCCAAAATATTTTGGCACCATTGGCGTGCCCCTTGTTCCTGTGGGGAATGGCAGGGGCTCAGTGTCCCGGGAAGAAACATTCCCAGCTCCTGCTGGATTTTCAGCTGAGCATTCCCATCTCTGCCCGGCCATTTTGCACTTTTTTTTTAGGGTTTGCTTTGGATTCCCAGCAGCAATTCTCCTCCGGTGTTGACTGACAGCTGGCATTTCATCCCAGAGGACGTGGAAAAACACGGGGCTGGGCTTCAGGAGAGACCCAAATCTGCCATGAACGGGCAATTCCCAACCCCACAGCCAGCAGCTCTTCCTTAGGATTTGAATTAGGGAGTTCAGGCAGAGCCAGGCAGTTTTCCCTGCCCCCAAGCCTGTATCCACCAGGGATCCTGCAGGATTTCTGTTCAGAGCTCTGATCCAGCTCTGTGCCCCTGGAACCCCACGGAGCCCAGCAGGGATGGGTTGCAGGATCCAGAGCAGCTTTGCTCCTGCAGTTCCCAACCTCCCTGGGATATCTGAGCTCTCTGAAGCTCTCCCAGTGCTGGCCTGGAGATCCCACCAATGCCCAATGGTGTTGGTCAGTATTTCTCCTGGAATATCCATGTCAGGATATTCAGGAGGTGGCTCCTCCACCTAAAAGTGCCTTTTCCCAAAGCATCCGGGGCTGTTTTGGGAAGGTGATTCCCTGTTTCCTGGTGCTGCTGTGCAGATTTGCTGCTCACACTTCGAGGCAGGTTCATTTCCAGCCTCTGCAGCTCCCAGAGCCTTTCTGCAGCACCCAAACTCTTCCCGAGGGGCAGCCGGGCATTCCAGCTCCCTGCCAGCCATCCTGGGGATGCACGGAGGGATGGAAGGAAGGGAGGAAGCTTGGGAGCAACCTCTCCCTCCCCGAGCCACGCTGCCAGGGCAGCCTTCAGTGAAATATCAATAACTCCTGGCTATCAAAAAAATAAATCCAGCCCAAAAGTGCCAATTCCTGGCTTGCACGTGCACCCCCCCCGGCTCCCCCTCAGCCCCACGATCGATCTCTGTTTAATTAAACCCTGGCAATGACTCTCACGTGGGGGCAATTCTGCTGACTCGGCCACTCAGGGATTTTTATGCATCTCTTTCTGCTTTGCTTTTCCATTAACTTATTTTTCCCTTTGTAATAAGGGCTTGTCAGTGTAATTTATCCAGCGGCGCAGGAAGCACGGCCAGCCCGGGGAGCCATTCACAGCTTGCCAGGGATAAACACAATTACACATTTTTAAATGTCAGCCTTCAGGAGAAGGAATGAAAAAGGTAAACTCTATAAATTGCAGAGAGAGAGAGAGACACAGAGAGAGAGAGAGCTGCTCTCTCTTTGAGGAACTCCCACGTCCACGGGCATGTCCTGCATCTCTGCCATGCACGGGAACAAAGGGAAGGCCTCGAGGAATCCATAGAAAGTGGCAGCAGCTCTTCCTCTTCGCTGTGCAGGGCTTTAAAAAGCAGCTGGCGAAGTGTGGTGGCCTGGCAAGTGTCCCCTCCTTGTCACCCACTGCAGGCCAGATGCACGGGGAGAGCCCTGCTGCACCCTGCTCATCTCCCAGCAGCTGCTTTGATCTCGCTGCGATGAAAAGAGGAGAGTTCAGCTGGATTAAATGAGAGCCACTTACATAATCTGTTTAAAATTCCAGCAGCACATATCCAGGGAAAGGCAGAAGGAGAGCAGGCACTGACTCCTGCTCGTTCTGCTGGTGAGGGGGGAGCTCTGCTGCTGCTGCTGCTGCTGCTGGGCTTGGGGCTGTGCAGGAAGCACCCCCAGGTGACAGGGTGACAGCCACCATGGCTCTGAACCATCCTGGAGATCTGCTGGAAACGGAGGAAAGCTGGGATGGAGAGGGGAGGCTGGGAATTACCAGGTCCTGGTGAGCAGCAGTTTGGGTTCTGTTAAAAGCTGCTTTTTTGGGAGGGTGTTGCTTTGGGGGATGCTGTGCCAGTGAGTGGTTTTTGGCTGGGGTGATTCTCCTGCTCTGAGCCTGGAGCTCTGGTGGGATCCAGAGCAACTTTGCTTCTGCAGTTCCCAGCATTCCCAGAAAATCTGAGCTCCCTGAAGCTCCTCCAGTTGTGCTGCTCAGTGTTTCTCCCTGAATACCCACATCAGCATCCCTTGGGATTGACTCTGGAATGTGGCTGCCCCTCTTGGCTCCTCCATCTCAAGGTGCCTTTTCCCAAAGCATCCAGGTGCCAACGGGATTCCTATTTCCTCTCCCTCTGTGATTTCCCATCTTCCTCCAGTGGGGAAAGAGAATGGATTAGTGGGGTCTCCTCATCTGGCTCCAGATGGGGGGTGAGGAAGGAAAAGGATGGGGCTGGAAGTCTTTGCAGGGGTGGGAAAGAAACTGGAATTTCTTGTGAAGGATCCCAGCGTGCTGGGAGCTGGGAGGGTTTGGGCTGTGGAGGAATGACACTGTTGTACACCACAGCCACACAGACTCTGACTTCAGAAGGCTGAAAATGACTCCTTTATTTCTGGGATGTGTCTCCCTTTTATCCTGTTCTACACAGAGCAACTCCATGGGTGAAACAAAGACAAACTTCTTCAATCACATTGGTCAGAGCAGAGGGACAGCAAGGAGAAGTCCCACTCAGGGAAAGGAACGTAAATGAAGTTACAGTTAGAAAAATGTGTCTCTTGTTGGCAGAAAACTCTCTGGGAAAAGAGTTTCAGAGAAACCAGAACATCTCAGGCACCAACCAGGGCTCCAGAGGAAGGAGTTGCAGCTCAGAGGGCTCCAGAGGAAGGAGCTGCAGCTCAGAGGGCTCCAGGAAGATGGTATTTGGGAAGAGAGGGACTTTTCCCATTGGATTGGGAGGATGCTGGAGCAAAGCAAGGTGAGGCATAGACAGTGAGCATCTCTGGATGCAGGGAGAGGAGGGAACCTCGAGGGCACAATTTGGGGTCTCCCTTCAGCTCTTGGGCAGTGCTGGAAATGGGAAACCACCAAAAGAGGCCCAGCCATGGCTGGAGGGTGGATTTGGGGTGGCTGTGGCTGTGAGGAGCATTCCAGGGCACTGAGTGGGGTCAGCAGTGGTAGTGGGATGACCAGGGCACTGTGGAGCCCTGGGGGTTGGGAATCTGCAGGAGGAGCTCAGGAGATGTCCCTGACCTCAGACCCCATGGAATGGAAGTGCCACTGACATGTCCAGCCCTGAGCAGCCCTGGGAGAGGGCGAGCAGGAGGTGCTGGGGGTGGGCAGCAGCACAGGGAGGTGGATCCAAGGCCAGGAGAGCAGGAACAGCCTTTGCCAGAGGCAGCAGATGCCTGGAGTGGGCTGGAAACTCTGGGAAAAGTGGCCTGGGGGATGGAGCAGAGGGCAAATTAAGAGGTGAGGAGGGTTTCTGGCCTTTCCAGAGGCTGTGAAACCTTCTCACAGGGATGCTGCTGGACATCAGAAGGGCTGAACTTGCAGCCCTGTGACCTGGAAGGACACAGCTGTGCTGGGCTGTGCTGACCTCGGCAGCACCAGGGCCTGATCTCTGACCTGACTCTGGGAAATGGGATGCAGGGGCACTTCAGCTCCTGCTGCTCCATCCCTGGAATATTAATTGGGGCGGTGTTTCCTCACTCAGGCCGTGCTAACGAGCTGCTCAGAGCCTGCCTGGCTTCCAGGGCTTTCAAAGGGAGAGGGCCAGGCAGGAATACGCAGAGCATCTCCCAGAGCTGCCTGGAATTCATCCATCTGATGGTTTCATGCACGGGCAGGGAGATGAAACAGCACAGAGGCAACGTTCCACACCAAACTCAGCTTATTTTATCGAGTTATAAAGGGTTTAACACAGCCCCTGGTGCAGCCACGCTTCAGTTTGAATGCTGGGACAGCTCCAGCAGGGGCAGGGGCAGCTGGGGATGGCCCCCCGAGGCTGCAGTGAGGGGCAGAGGATGCTGCCTGCATTGCCTGCGCTCTGCAGGGGCTGCAGCAGCTGTCCTGAGGTGCCAAGGCTGAGGTGAGAGCTGCAGGGGTGGCACTGCTGGCAGCAGAACTGCCCTGGACTTTCCTGGGGCCCCCAAATTCACACCTCAGGAGGCTGAAAACCACTGAGCACAGAGATCATCGGGAATTTAAGGACAGGACAAGAGGGAGTGGCTCAGAATGACAGAGTCTACCTTGGATGTGTGGAAGGAAATGTTCCCTGGCACAGGGTGCCCAGAGCAGCTGTGGCTGCCCCTGGATCCCTGGCAGTGCCCAAGGCCAGGCTGGACACTGGGGCTGGGAGCACCTGGGGCAGTGGGAGGTGTCCCTGCCCATGGCAGGGGGTGGAACAAGAAAAATGTTGAGGTCTCTTCCAACCCAAACCATTCCATGATTCAAGAGCAGCCCAAGATGTTTTGAGCAAAGCAGAGGAGTGGTGTAAGAAGTGCAGCTGGGACAGCAGCTCTGAGAATAAACTGATTTAACATCGCCGAGAGAAAATAAAAAGAAATTATTTCTCACTCAGTGCTGCCTGAACAGCCAGCCCTGCTCTCCTGGATGCCTCTCCAGGTACAAGCACCTCTTGAGCTGGATGCTTTTCCTGAGTCTCCTGTTTAGCCTCCAGGAAAAAAAAAACCAAACCTCCCCAGTCATTAAGTTTAGGACCCTGCTGGCAAAGAAGAGAGTGCTGTGGGATCACAGCAGAGAGCAGAGTGTCTGTAATGAACAAACAAAGCAGCAACTGCGACCAGAGAAAACAAAACGCTGGTCCCAGACAGCCGAGGTTGCCAGACAAAGAGTTGGGGAGGAGGAGGAGGAAGCAAGGAGGTTGTTTGCAGAGCTAATGCCAGGATGAAAGGGAGAAAATGAAACCAGAGCTTTTTTGTGGCTGTGCTGGAGGAAAGGACGAGGAAACAACGCCGGCAGAAAACAACTTTGGAACACAAACAGCTGGTACAGCTGGTACTGCACCCACCAGGGCTGCAGGGGTGGCTGGAACTGGGGTGTTGGAGAGCTCTGGGGGCTCAGTGGACACAGAAAGGCTCACAGCCACTCCTCCTCTCCCTGCTGCAATGAACAGAGCCACAGCAAGCCTGGGAAAGGCTCTGGAAGGCAACACCCAGAGGAGCTGTCCAGGGAAGGATGGAAACACAGGGACAGCAAGGCAGGCAGTGCAGGGGGGCCAGGGAACACAGGGATGTCCTGGGCAGAGAGGGAAACAGCTCCCAAAGCAGGAATCATTTGTGGAATGGGCACTGGGGAGGGACAGCCTCCAGCCCTGTCACCTCAGCAGGTGGAGGGGCTGCAGTGCAGGCTCCTGAAAACCTCGTGGTGCTGTCCCTGCCCTTCCTGGAGAGCAGTCTGGAGCTCCCCCAGGCCGAACCTCAGATCCCCTTTGGGGTGGTGCCAGCTGCTGTCCCTGGGCTGAGCAGCTTCATCCTTCTCTTTTACCAGTGGCATGGCAAAAGCCACTGCAAAGTGCCATTGGTTTGGGGTGACAGTGAGCAAAACCAGCCTGGAATGTCCTTTAAACCTAAAGGAGTTAAGTCTGGCATCCTTTAAACCTCAGAGGAATCACTGGTCACTCTAATGAGCACATTCCTCCCTGTAGCTCCTCTGTCAAACACACTGAACTCCCTGGACTTTGCCATCCCAAGAAAACCCCGCTCACATCCCGGTTTTTTGAGACTTCCCCCTCTCCCAGTACAAATGAGGAGCTCAGTTTAGGAGGCACCTGCTGGACCATGGCTGATGTGGAATCTGTGGCTCTGGAATCATGAGCAGCCATTTCAGGCCGAGGGAAGGAATCAATAATTGACATCACACCAAAATCCATCCTGGATCCACCAGGCAAATGCAGCCTGGCCTCTCGGAGCCTCGGAGATGTGGCTGCTCCTCCCCAGCAGGAAAAGGGAATAACTTTTCCTAAAACTCCTTCAGAGGCCAGCTCAGACCTCAGTGCCCCAAACCCAAACTTGGGCTTGCTCAGGAGAGCTCTGTGTGTGCTCAGACCTGCTGCACTCCTGAGGAGAGGCACAGGAATTGTGTCTGCAGCCCCCTTCCAGGCTTTTGATCCGAATGTTCCGTGCCCAGCCGTGCCCAGAGCCCCCCGGATGCCCTCCCAGAGCTGTTCCTGCCAGGATGATTGAGATCCCAGCCCTGCCACGAGTGCTGCAGGTGCCTGGCAGTTCCTCCTGCTGCCTCCCCAGGGTTTGTGGCAGCTCCACCTTTGATCCTGGAGTTAATGCTGCTGGCTCTCCTGCTCCAGCCGTTCCTGGCTCGCCTCCTGCCCGGGGTGTTTTGTATTCCTACAAAACCCTGGCTTGGAACCTTGGCACTGGAGCTGGCAGGTTTGGGAGCCTGAGCAGCTTTCCCTGCCTGTTTCCTGAAGGTTTTTTGTTGGTTTTTTTTTTTCCCTTTATGGCCACCAGGTTCTCAGGGTCTGTTGGAAGTCAACAGATGTTTGCTGGAGTGGACTCCAGCCCCTGCTGGTGCTCCCATTATCCAGCATTTCCTTCGGAGTGAACGCAGCCATGGGGGAGACTCACCCCCTCATCCCGCTGGATGGTGTCATTTTAATAACAAATAATCTTTCTCAGGTTTTTTGGGGTGTTTTTTTGGGCTTTAATCCCATCCTCCAAGATGTTTTCAGCTCCCTCCACACGAAACCAGCCCGTTTAATGAGCATCCTCCAAGGGGCAGCAGCCAGGCCCCTAATGAAAAATGGAATAACATTGGACAGATGTGCTTTGGAAAAGCCTCCGTGGGACCTTTTCCTTCTGACAACGAGTCACTCACAGCTCTCTGAAAACCCCCAGCTCCCAGCAACTTTTGTGCTCAGGCTGGACGAAATTCTCCCCAAATGTTTTCCACCTCTGTAGAGATTTCCACGCTTGGGTTTGCTGCAAGATGGCCCAAACCCCCTCTAAAATGGGTGTACAAGGTCTCATCTGCTGGCACTGCTCACCCTGCTGCTTGTAACAGCTGTGATAATCAGGAAAAATGAGATTCAAAGCCTTCAAGATGGAAAAAGTCCACAGTTGACTCTTTTTTTTTTTAATTTTTTTCGGAGCAGCATCTGCATCAGACCGTCAAAAAAAAAAACCAGCCTAACTTTGAAAGGAGAATTCTTACAAAACACCTCAGTTTGGTCTGACCCAGAAATCCCCAGAGACCTCTCCTAAGAAGCCTTCAAATATCAGCGCTGGGCATTTAGTGGTTACACATCCTCTCAGCTCTGCCACTAAAGTAATTTTCCTTTCTCCAAATTTCATCTTAATGGTGGTTTGCAGCATATGTTCGCCGTGTTATTCATTAGCTCGGGGTAAATAAACCTAAAAACGAGGCGAAAACCTACAATAAATATGAGCAGCAGAAGAGTGGCTCAAGAAAAACTGGAGAAGTGAAGCAGGAGGATTTTTTTTTCCTCCCCCCCCTCTACTTTGGCCATTAGTGTGTTGTTTGGAAATCACTCAGCCATCCCTGTTTACTTTTCCTGACAGGAATTATGTGATTACAGCACATTACGATCCCGATTTCTGGCAGAAAGGCTGGCTGGAGGACACTTAGGTGAGGATTAGGAGGGGAAACTGGCTGTGTTTTGAAAAGCTGGGATGATGGGTGAGCAGGGGGGGGGCCTCGGGGGTGCTCACAATAGTGATGGAAATCCTCCCGAATTTCCCACCTGAACTGAGGGCTTGCGGAGGTGCTGCTGAGGGGTTCCTGGTTAAGTGGAGTGCTTGGAGTGGAACAGTGTCCAGCCAAGCTTTGGAAAGCTCCAGAGGGAATTCCCACTGCTCCTCCAGGGCACTCAGCACCTCCTGCAGTGCTGCCTGACCCCCCTGGGAAGGGCTCCCTCGTCGCTGTGGGACACACAGGAGCGAGGCAGGGATGCATTCAGAGGCTGCATGATCTCTCCATGCAAGGAGAGAGAGACCCCGGTTTATTTTTCTCATTCCTATTATACTTTCTCAGATGTGCCCACCTCAGAGGTGGGAAAACATGCAGGCACGAGCATGGCAACAGTAGGGGATTGTGGTCCTCTTTTTTAGTCACCGTAACCCAAAGACTGGTTCTTATCTTACGGCTCTGGCAGAGATGGTTGTGCAATTCTTCTTATCTCCTCCAAGGCAGAGCCACTGGAGCCTTGTCCACTCCCACACACACCGACCTGTGTCCCCCTGGCCTATCCCGATGGAAGTGAGAGGATGTGGAGAAGGAAAGCTGAGGGAGACGGCGTCGGGATCTCCATCAGGCCGTGCAGAAGGGCTGTGGATGGGGCCACTGGATGAAGGGCAGTGCCCCAGCAGCCAGGGAAGGAGAGATTGCAGTGAGACTGACCTCACTGTCAGAGGGAGGGTGTGAGAATATTTGTAGTAATTTGTGTATCTGGAGTCAGAAACCATAACATTAACAGAGGCAAACGCTCTTGTGACAAGAGTGTGGCTTCTTCCTAATCTCAACTGCTCTTTCAGAGCAAGGCTGCTGCCAAGACTGGCTGCTGCAGAGCTGCACTGGCTGCAGGGCAGGCAGCAGCAGCAGCACAGACAGGGGAGCCAGCTCCTGCTGACAAGCTCCTGAGGAGTCCCACACCATCCCACTCTTCCCAGCTCCTTCCCACCTGGCAGGCTGTGGGGCAGGGATGGCCAGGCAGCAGCAGCAGCCTCAATCTGCTGTGTAATCACCCCCAATTTTGTGCTGACAGCGCTGGGTGCTCAGGGGCACGGAAAAGCAATTAAAAAGGGTGTTTAAAATCATTACAGAAGTCAAACCGTGCACCCAGTGCTGCTGCGAGGCCCCGTGAGCGAGCTGAGCGCTGGGGAGAGGAGGAATTCAGCTGGGAATGGGAGGCCTTGTGCTGTTCATCCACTTGCTGGTGATTTGCAAGTTCCCATCCATTATGGATGTGGTGGCCTCCTCTTCAGATGGACTCGTGCTGCCAGATATATTATTAAGACTTATGGTGATAAACAAGGAAGAAAACATTTAATTGACCCCAAATGACTGTTGCTGTTGGTGTCAAACGGATGAGAACAGAGCTGGTCAAGTCGAATCACAAATCTGCAGCTGCTCCAGGCGTTTTCCTAAAGACCTGAGACAGCTGCGCAGTGCAATTTCTCTCACTAATGATTCCTAAATTAAGAAATTAACCCCCTTCCACCAGCATTTGGATGGTGCTGGAGTGGGAGACAGGAACAAAAATTGGAGCGGAGTGCGTGGCAATAGCAACCGTGGACACTGCCAAAAATACTTTTCCATTTGTGAGCCCCAGTGCCTGCAGAAATCAAACCACTCCACTGCCAGCTGTGGCCCTGCAAGGGAGGGGACAGTCCCCAAGGCTGGGAAGCCCTGGAGGGGGTTGGTGGGGGAGAGCTGGGCCTGTTCCAGTCCAGAACCCCCAGCTCTGTGTCCCTGTGCTCAGGTGAGAGCCCACCTGCAGAGCGGGCCCAGCACAGGAAGGAGCTGGAGCTGCTGCAGCCAGGCCAGAGGAGGCTCCAGGATGAGCAGAGGGATGGAGCAGCTCTGCTGGGAGGAAAGGCTGGCACAGCTGGGATTGTTCACCTGCAGAGGAGAAGCTTTGGGCTGAGCTCAGGGTGGCCTTGCAGGGCCTGAAGGAGCTGCAGGGAAGATGGAGAGAGACAATTGCCAAGGGCTGGAGGGACAGGACACAGGGAATGGCTCCCAGTGCCAGAGGGCAGGGCTGGCTGGGAGATTGGGCAGGAATTGTTCCCTGGCAGGGTGGGCAGGGCTGGCACAGGGTGCCCAGAGCAGCTGTGGCTGCCCCTGGATCCCTGGCAGTGCCCAAGGCCAGGCTGGACACTGGGGACAGCCTGGGACAGTGAGAGGTGTCCCTGCCAGGGCAGGGGTGGGGCTGGGTGGGATTTAAGGTTCCCTCCAGTCTGAACTACGATCCTACAATTTTGAGATCAGCTCACTGTCTCAGTGTTTCTCCTGGGAAGAATATTTGTTATCCTGGTGAGGATGTTTGGTGCTGGGGCAGAGCCTGTGCCAGCTCAGCCGTGAGCTCCCAACAACTCCAGAGGGATCCAGGGCGTTGAGGAGCCTCATGCTGGATTTCCTCCATGTCCTGATCATCCCAGGCTGCTCCAAACCATGGAGCTTCTGTGAGGGAGCACCAAGGCAGCAGCAGGGCTGGGATGGAATTCCGAGGGACGAAGAGCCCTGCTCTGATTCCCCTTCCACAAAAAAAAAATTCCTGCTGCACACTGGGAGGCGAGGCAGGAGCAAAGGGAATCCTTCATCCCTCTCCTGAGCGAGCCCATTCCTCCTGGAGCTGAGCTGAGCTTTTGGGAAGGGGCAGCTCCCTGATCCCTGTGATTCCAGTAACCACTGGAATGTCAGCTCGGGATCAGTGGGGTCAGGACTCCGTGGCGACGGGACAGGAAACTTCCAAGCTCTTGAGGAATCAGGGAACGCTGCTGGGGCTTGCACTGTGTCCCCACAGTGCCCCCAAAACGCTGCTTTTCCTGCATTTCCCTGCTCTTTCCAGAGGCATTTGGAAATGGGGGATGCCTGGAGATATATATATATATATATTTTATATATATATATATATATATTTATTTTTTTAGCTCTTCCTCAATGTTCTCACCAAGAACTGTCTGAGGGGTTTATTTTGGGGTGTGTGAGCTTCTAAGAGATTGCTTTTACGCCTCTGTGGGGAAAGTCATGGACTTTTTAAGAGTTCAGGCTCCTTCCTCCCATCCTCCCCCCAGATCTTTGTTTCCATCATCTGCACATTTGCATAATTCCTTCCCTTCATGCCTTTCCCAGGAATTCTAATTTATTTGCCAATTGTAACAGTTCTGTGGTGCTTTGAGAGGTTTGGAAAGAGCAGAAGTTCCCTGAACACGAAACCTTGGATATTTCCAACCATTTCCTCATTTCTATTTAGGTCAACACCTGTTTGGGGTGGGAAGCTCAGGGCAGGGAGGGTTTCTGTCCTGGTCATTCCACTCAGCCCTTTGGATTCTCCCGGAGTCCAGCACATTCTCTGCTGTGTCAGATGTGCCCAAATGCCAAAATATATTAATTACCTTCCAAAAAGCTTACACAGAGCTTTGATTTCCTCGATGCACATAAATCTTGTGTGTGCTGTGAGTTCTCCTTTCCAGGTGCTGAGACGAGGCTTTGGAGATCTTTGGAGGCTTGGATCTCTCCTTCACAGGAGCTGTGAGATTGAACTCTGGCACTGAGCAATGCTCACAGAGGCACCTTCCTCTGATCCATATTGCACATGGAAATCCTCTGGAATACAATTTTATTCTCATTTCCACAGGGAACCTTTGGCTCATCTTTCCCTGCAGAAATTCCTCTGCTCCAGGGATGTGCTTGTGTCAGGCTGATTCGTTCTCTGGAAGGGATAATTAAATAGAGGGATGGGAAATTGGGATGAAATTCCTCCCTGGGAGGGTGGGGAAGCCCTGAGGAAGCTGTGGCTGCCCCTGGATCCCTGACAGTGCCCAAGGCCAGGCTGGACACTGGGGCTGGGAGCAGCCTGGGACAGTGGGAGGTGTCCCTGCCCATGGCTGGGATGGAATCAGATGATCTTTAAGGTCTTTTCCACCCCAACTCAGTCTGGGATTCTGTGACAATGCAAATCTGGTATGGTGGGGCATTTAGGGATGCTTTCACTCTGTACTTCCTTTTCCTTTGATCCAGGAGAACCCAGAAATGAGGATCTTCACTGCTTTTCTCGTCCAGGAATCCAGGGTGGATCTGAAATTCCCTTTGTAGTCTGCTGCACTCAGCAGTCTCCAGTGTTTTCCTAGGCTTGGAAACCTCCTTGCTCTGCCTCCCCACTCAGTTTTTCCTTCCTCCTCTGTGGAATGTCCTGGCAGGAGATGGTCCTGCACAGATCCTGGGGCTTCCTGTGTCACCAAGGCCTGCCACAGACACACCTGCAGCACCAGGCACCAATTCCCCTGGACTCTTTTCCTTTCCCTTTCCCTTTCCCTTTCCCTTTCCCTTTCCCTTTCCCTTTCCCTTTCCCTTTCCCTTTCCCTTTCCCTTTCCCTTTCCCTTTCCCTTTCCCTTTCCCTTTCCCTTTCCCTTTCCCTTTCCCTTTCCCTTTCCCTTTCCCTTTCCCTTTCCCTTTCCCTTTCCCTTTCCCTTTCCTTTCCTTTCCTTTCCTTTCCTTTCCTTTCCTTTCCATTCCATTCCATTCCATTCCATTCCATTCCATTCCATTTTCCTTTCCTTTCCCCCTCTCCCCTTTTCCTTCCCCTTTCCCCCTTCCCCTTTTCCCCCTTCCCTTTTCCCCCTTCTCCTTTCTTTCCCCCTTCCCTCCACCCCTTTCCGGACTGACGCCTGAATTCCCCTATCCCGGACCCTTTCCCGTCCCCCTGCCGGCTCTGTCCCGCTGTTTTTGGGGCAGCCCCAGCCCCGCGGGCCCTTCTGCACCTCCCGCATCTCCCCGAGGTGAGGCTGCCTCGACCGCCTCAGCCTGCCGTGCCTGCCTACATTCCCCTCTCCTTTTTTTATTATTATTATTATTCCGGCTAGGAATGATATGTTGTCTTTAAATCCTTGCTGACTGCTTAAAATTCTCCCACATCTTCGGAGTGTTTAATTATTCCCCTTCAGGAGCGGGTTTAAATTGACTGACTTCCTTTCAGGCTCTGATTTCACATGGAATGGCAGCGCTGCTGAAATTATTCCAGGCTCCCTCCCTCCCTCCCTGGTGCTGCTGACTGACCTGGGAGAAGCAGCACTTCCAGCCCAAACCTTCCCTATCCCAGGAATTCCCTGCCTTCCTCCTTTCCCAGCCCCGCGGGGCGCAGGGACGCGGAGCATCCCCAGCAGTAGAGATGCGGGTTTAGGCCGGCTTAAAACCTGGGTGGTATTTTGGTCCCGGCTTTGTCTCCGGCTCCCTTCTCCGGGGGGATTGCTGATGTTCATTAGCTGCTAATTGGTGCTGGCGAGCTGCGACTTTTCCTCCCCCCCCTCCCCGACCCAGCCTCGCAGCTCCTCGGAGCAGCAGCCGGCGCTTAATTGCTAAGTCTGAGTGAAGCTGGGGGTTCACAGAGATTGCCCGACTTCTGTTCTCTGCCTTTGCTTGACAATTACGTGCGGTTTTGATTAGGAAAATTTTGATGGGTTTTACTCTTCGAGCTCTTTGATGTTTGGAGGGAGCTTTAGCTGCACCGCTGAGCTGCTCCTGGAAAAAAAAAATTAAAAAAAAAAAGCAACCAACCCAACCCCAAAACACGTGCCAGAGCATTCCTGAGGCACGGGAAAACGGGAAACACCGGAGCAGCGCCTTTGGAGGGGCCTTTTGTAGCCACATCTCTGCTCCTCGTGCTCACCGTGCTGGGCACAAACACGGTGCTGGAGGTATTTCAATAAATCCTTCCCACTGGCAACCAGTTAAGGGCTCACCTGGAAGATTCCAGGGACGTGGAGGCTCCTGGATGCTGCTGAGGTCCTGGCCCTGAGGGAATAACGTGTTTCCTTCCCAGCCAAGGCTGAGGAATCCAATTGTGCTCTTCCCCCTAATTGAAATGAAAAACGCTGCCATATCAAGCCATTGAAAATATTACAAGCTTATATCTTATTAATTTACTGTGGGAGCTGTGCCCTGAAATGTGAATCAAATCCTGAATGAGATGGTTTGAGGTAATTCACAGGTTTGGATTTGCAATGTCCTCCCTTTTTGTTGGGATTTGTTGTTGCTGGGCAGGATGACAGCCTGGAGATGAGACCTCATTTTAGATTTTACAGATGCTGCGAGTGTGAAAATGAATGGAACCTAGGAGTGTAATGTTGCATGTTATTCAATTATTATCCTTCAGCTGGGGCCAGGGAGCTGCTCCGACAGGAAATCCGGGCTGGAGAAGCAGGAGACAGCACAGAGACTCCGAGGAAGCACGGAGTGAAACTTGAGCATGGGAACTACTGACCTGCAAAGGATGGAGCTTCTCGAGCATAAAATGGGCTGAGCCCTGGGGTCCAATCCAGGTTTTCCAAAGTAAATGCAGTTTCCATGGAGTTCAGGGTGTTTTCCCCTCAGGCTGCTCCGAGGGAGAGCTGAGGCAGAGCCTGGTGGATCCACACAGACTGAGCATCTCCTCAGGAGAAGGTTTTGCTTTCCATCGGAGTGGGAAATGCACGGAATTGGCTCCAAACCTGGGGGTCCTGGATCCATGGATTGTCCCTGAGGGGGATCATCAGGAGGGACAATGGGGCCTCTCCCTTCACTGCTGCCCAGAGCAGCTGTGGCTGCCCCTGGATCCCTGGCAGTGTCCCAGGCCAGGCTGGACACTGGGGCTGGGAGCAGCCTGGGACAGTGGGAGGTGTCCCTGCCCATGGCAGAGTTGTCATGGGATGGGCTTTGAGGCCTCTTCCAACCCAAACTGTGATTCCATGATTTCAATATCAGCTCGTGCCACCCTCTCAGTGCTCTTGTCTGGGGCTGGTGAGGATGTTTGTGCTGGCTGCACCTCCCCTGCTTGCAGAGCTGCCACATTCCCTGCTCCCATCCCATCCCATCCCATCCCATCCCATCCCATCCCATCCCATCCCATCCCATCCCATCCCATCCCATCCCATCCCATCCCATCCCACCCCATCCCATCCCATTGCCCTGTTTTTTCAGCCTTCTGATGTTTTACTTGTTGTAATGGAGTTTCTCACGGATTTTCACATAAACAACCCGTTGTTATTGTAACTGTTCTTTCACGTTTACATTCTTCTCACCCTTGGGTGCGGTGCTGAATGCCCAGGAGCTGCTGCAGAGGGGCAGAGGGGGCTGTTGACAGCAGAAGCCCATTTTCCTGCCTCTCTGGGGGCAGCAGGAGCAGAAGGAAGGCTGGGGAGGTCAGCCAGAGGCTGGAGCAAGGATGGTGCCTTCCCAAAGGGAGGAAAGGAGGGTCAGGGAGGCCCTGAAGCTGTTGTGCCCACACCAATTGCTATCCTGCAGCGAGAGGTGCCATGGAGGCGTTCTGGGCTTGCCCCTTGCCCGGAGATGCTTTCCAGGCACAGTTCCCAGAGAGCAAAACCCAAAGAGACACAAAGGGAGATCCCAGAAAGGCTCAGGAAGGAGGAAGGTGAAGCCCCGTGTGGCCGGGGAAGGTCCGGGGATCCCCCGGGGCTGGAGAGGGACGGTCAGCAGCCCGGAGCTGTCCAGGGGCTGCAGGGAGGGTTGGTGCAGGGGGATGTGGATGCAAGGCCGGGGTTCCAAGCAGCAACTCCCGATTTTTGCAGCGCTCTCAGCTCTTTCCCGCTGCCCTTCCCTGCTCCTGCCACCTGGCTGGGATGGGAAGCATCTGCTGCAGCCCTTTCCCAGCTGTTTGCCCGACTCCTGCCGCGGCCCGGCCCCGCAGGGCAGCTCTGTCCGTGGGGATGTGTGCCCATCCCAGCCGCACGCTTGGCTCCTGCCCGCCGCTGCTTCTCCAGCCAGGAAAACTGTTCCTGGGCAGCCTGGCCCTGCCGCCGGGCTTGGACGAGGGACAGCGGGCTCTGGGGGTGGAGGGATGGCACAGAATGTTCATCCCTCATCCAAGGCAAAGCCGGGGGAGGGGAGGATGCTCAGGGAGCTGCGGCAATCCCCGCAGAGGGGAACTGAAGTTTTCTCCTCCCCTCCGCCCCCCTGGCCGGCTGCCAGCTCAGATTTGGGGAGTCTTGGGCGAGGAGGTCTTCAGGAGAGGGAAGGAAACCCAAAAGAGGCTCTTCTTACCTCAGGATGTATTCCAAGGTTTATCCCAAGAAGGGATTCCCAGGGGCCAAGAGGAGGAGCATGAGGGAGCAGGGGTTTTTATCTCTCTCAGGGTAGGGGAGTGGGTTACCTGGCCAAAGGCCACAGGTCAGAGTCAGGGGGCAGGTGGGGTTTCCAATGCCAGAGGGATACAACAGG
Source organism: Phylloscopus trochilus trochilus (assembly GCA_016584745.2). Classification (NCBI taxonomy): domain Eukaryota; kingdom Metazoa; phylum Chordata; class Aves; order Passeriformes; family Phylloscopidae; genus Phylloscopus; species Phylloscopus trochilus. The sequence continues at coordinate 1,542,942 of WQNJ02000021.1, forward strand.
GAACCAAGAGGAGAAAAACCCAAGCCCAGTGGATGGAGACATCAAGGACGGTGCCAACACCCCGGCTGGGGTGCCAGGGCGGCTCAGGAGCGCTCCGCTGTGCCCGCAGGGCAGCCAAGGGGAAAAGAAAAGGGAGGAGAAGCCGCTCTCACCCAGCAGCAGCTCCGCGATCAGCCCCGCGGGGCTTTTCAGCTGGCACCGGCAGCCCCGAGCCCACCCGGCGTGAAAATTCTCCCTTGCGAGCATCCCCCAGCACCCCGCCCTTGCCGCGACATTCAGCGTTTAACAAACCTTGCGGGGCTTTTGGCACCGCGGCGAGGATTTGTCTGGAACCAGAGCGGGAGGAGCCTTTGGATGCCCAGAACGGCCCTTCCTGCTCGGTTAATGTTTGGACAAATATTGACTCCCGGCCACCGCCAGCCCAGCCCTTCACTGCTGAATGCTCAAGGCTACTTGGATAAACAAATGCCTCCTCATGAATATTCTTATTTTAGCACATCCCCGGCATAATGATGGCTGGCACGGAGGCTCGTTATGCCTTTTTTTTTTTTTTTTTTTTTCCTCCCGCTGGCAGTTGGAGGTGACATTGTGTGGCACCCGGGTGGCACGGGAAAGGAGCGTCCCGCCGGGGAGGGGCACTTGTCCGGGGCACAGGGCAGCTGTACAACTCCTGGTCTCTGCCTGACCCTGAGCCATACGGAAATAAATCCCAGCTCCTGCTCTGGCAGGGGGCAGGGAGGAGCAGGCAGCACAGCCCTGTCCCTGCCACAGCTGACGTTTTTCATCCGCTGCAGCCCAGGAGCTGCAGCTGAGGAGAACCTGGATGGAATTCCCGGATTGCTCCCCCAAAATCTCAGTCCCAGCTGTGAGGGTGCCTGGCTGGGGCTCAGCCTGGGACAGGGGCTCTGTGACCATTCCTGCCTCTGCAGCCCCTGGCCAGAGAGCAAGGGGGGACTGTCCTGTGCCACCAGGGTGTGACAGGGACACATTGCTGCTGGGCTGGGACACACCAGGAGCTCCTGGAGAGCTGGCAGGGAGAATCATGGAATTGTAGAATGGTTTGGGGTGGAAGGGAACTTAAAGCTGATCTTGTTTTACCCAGGGCAGGGACACCTCCCACTGCCCCAGGCTGCTCCCAGCCCCAGTGTCCAGCCTGGCCTTGGGCACTGCCAGGGATCCAGGGGCAGCCACAGCTGCTCTGGGCACCCTGTGCCAGCCCTGCCCACCCTGCCAGGGAACAATTCCTGCCCAATCTCCCAGCCAGCCCTGCCCTCTGGCACTGGGAGCCATTCCCTGTGTCCTGTCCCTCCAGCCCTTGGCAATTGTCTCTCTCCATCTTTCCTGCAGCTCCTTCAGGCCCTGCAAGGCCACCCTGAGCTCAGCCCAAAGCTTCTCCTCTGCAGGTGAACAATCCCAGCTGTGCCAGCCTTTCCTCCCAGCAGAGCTGCTCCATCCCTCTGCTCATCCTGGAGCCTCCTCTGGCCTGGCTGCAGCAGCTCCAGCTCCTTCCTGTGCTGGGCCCAGGGCTGGGGCAGCTCTGCAGGTGGGCTCTCACCTGGGCACAGGGGCAGAACCAGCCCAGGGCTGGGGGGGTTCTGGACTGGGAGAATATCCTGGCTTCCAGATGTTCTTCAGCTCCAACCCCAAAATGTTCCTGACACACATCCTGGTTAGAACAGATCCCACAAATCCTGGCAGTGCCCATTTCTGCTCCCCACTGTTGGGATGGGGATGCAGCTCGGGGTCAGCCAGCCTTGCAGTCAGTGATTCCCCTTCAGGTGACCTTGCTGAGCACCTGGGGACACCTCCTGCTGCTCCTGGACCCTCCTCATGCTGCAGTCTGTCCCTCCAAAGTGGCTGGGAGCAGCAGCAGCCTGCCTGGCACCACTCCAGGGGCATTTCCATGGATCCAAACAGCTCCACAGGGCCGGGCTGACAGCTCTGGGAATGCTTTGGGATAAACCAGAAGCAGAGGGAACTGAGGATGAGGTTTGCCAGAAGAGCCCTTCCAGAATAACTCCCCCTGCGAACAGTCAGGTCCAGAATAAAGATTTACCCTCTTAATTCCGCTCTAATAATTACTCTAATTACTTCCAATGACCCCTTGCTCAAATTTTGCACAGGATCTAAAACCTGTGCCTGTCCCCACAATGAGATCACCCCGAACCCCGAGGAGATGAATCCCTGACTCCCCCAGGCATCCTGCTTACTCCTTAATCCATTTACAGTGTTTTGATTCCATGGTGATAAGGACGTTAGAAATGCTAATTGATAAACGAGATCGGCTTTAGATTGGCTGGCGCAGGGCAGAAATAGTCAAAGGCACAGAAACTGTTGTTGTTCCAAACTCCACAGGCCTTCCCAGCCCTGGAGGAACTGCAGGAAAACTCGTCCTTCCTCGTGTCCTCACTGGGTGCTGGGAGCTCTCCAAGATGGCTGGGAATGCTCCGAGGGGTTAAGGGGCATCTGTCAGATATCCAGGATTCAGGATGGGCACTGCCAAGGCTTTCATCTGCCCCTGCACTCTCCTGGCTCCCTTCCCTGGGGAGGATCAGCCCAGCTCATCCCATCCCATCCCATCCCATCCCATCCCATCCCATCCCATCCCATCCCATCCCATCCCATCCCATCCCATCCCATCCCATCTCATCCCATCCCATCCCATCCCATCCCATTGATCCCATGCCATACCATGCCATGCCATGCCATGCCATGCCATGCCATGCCATGCCATGCCATCCCAGCCCAGCCAGGCTCTGGCTTGGGAAAGGAAAAACTGTCTCAGCTCATCCCAAGGATAAGCTAGAGGTGCCTGAACTTTTGGATCCAGTCCTTCAGTCCCTCAAAGGTGTTTTGTTCACAGCAGCAGCAGAAAGGGGCTCCAGGGAGAGCTCAGAGCCCCTGCCAGGGCCTGAACGAGCTCCAGGAGAGCTGGAGAGGGACTGGGGACAAGGGACAGAGGGACAGGACACAGGGAATGGCTCCCAGTGCCAGAGGGCAGGGCTGGCTGGGAGATTGGGCAGGAATTGTTCCCTGGCAGGGTGGGCAGGGCTGGCACAGGGTGCCCAGAGCAGCTGTGGCTGCCCCTGGATCCCTGGCAGTGCCCAAGGCCAGGCTGGATGGGGTTTGGAGCAGCCTGGGACGGTGGGAGGTGTCCCTGCCCTCCATGCCCTCCCATTCCAGCAGCTCTGGGTAGGAGGAAGCCTCCGGTGACATTTGGGATTGAGCCTGCATGGGAGGTGGGCACAGGATCCCTGGGGATCCCAGAGCAGCCTCTGTTTCCATCTAGGAGCCACCAGATCCTGGCAAAAAAAATCAGCTTTTGGGGAGTGGAGGAGTGCAGGGATCAGCCAGGCCCTGCCTGGTGCAGGTTGTTTGTACTGGAGCACAGATCATGGCAAAATCCAGGGGAAAATCCTTTGCCAAGCAAAGTCTGCAGTCCCTGTGAGTCCATCCCGCTCAATCAATATTGGAACTGCTGCTCCCCGCCCGGGGTGGCCAGGGACAAGCAGTGGAGGGGCTGCTTGGCCTCTAATCTCTTCTTCCCAACAAATATTCCCTCACTGGAGGGAATGCTGGGCGTCCCATCCTGACCAAACCTCCTGCCAAAAGCCAGCATTCCCTTTGCCAGGCCGACCCTTTTTCCCTGTGGAGCATTCCCCTGTATTTCCAAGCCCTTCTGGAGCACAAGGCTTTGCTTTACCACTGCCACCGCCAAATTCCAGCTTCTGCTTGCCAAGGAGTGCTCCTGGACCCAATTGTCCATGATTTCCCTGCTTTTCCAGCCTGTTTTCCTGCTGGGAAAGTGCCTTTGCTTGCTCTGAGCACCGGTGCCACTGGAAGAGCTCTGGGCCAAGGCCTGGTCCCAGCTGATGTTTTGTTCCTGGAGCGTCTCTCCTTTCAACATAAACAGCACAACCCCCCCCGGGAATGGGAATAATCTGGGATTTGATGGACTGTGTGCAGTGATCCAGGGTGTGAGTGACAGCCCAGCCACGGGAATATTCTTTGGGAGAGCTTGTCCTGCTTACAGGAGGAATTCATCTGCTTTGTCCTGGTGATTTTGGGGTCACTCCAGCCAATGGCAGCAAGCCAGGCTAATTGCTGTGCCTGGCTCTTCCCGGATCCCATGAACAGCAGGGATTTTGGGATTTTGACAGTTCCTCCGAGCCAGCAAGGTGGAGGTGTCGAGTTCTGCTGGGGGTCCCAGGGTGGGCACTGAGACCCTCCCTGCACAATCTGGGGCTGCTTCTCCCTCGCTGCCACCACAGCCACCCCAAAAAAAAAACCCTTTGGAGCCACCCCATTCCCACTAAAACCCACCTGTGCCTTTGCTGGTGATAAACCACCTTCCCAACATCGAGTTTTTGTGCTGCTCTTTAGTCCAAAGCGTTCTGCCTGCAGCTTTCAGGCCCAGAAAAGCCAGGAGGCAATGATTTGCAGAAGTTGTGATGATTTGCAGAAGTTGTGATGATTTGCCAAAGTTGTAATGATTAACAGAAGTTGTGATGATTAACAGAAGTTTTAATAAACCCTGATGGGTTCATTATTTATCTTTTGGACCAATAGATTCCCCAGGGGTTGTTTATCCCGATGTCTTGGGGCTCATATAAAATATTTCATTGCTGTGCTTACAGTTCCGGATAAAATACTTGCAACACTTCCCCGTGGACTAAACCAGGGGAGGTGAAACCCTAAATTTCTGGGAATGTGAGGTCCCGTGTCCATCCCCCTGAGGACACCACCTTGCTGCTCCCCAGGTGATGATGCTGTGCCCTCCCCACGGGGCTGCCCCCTCTCCCCGTTTCCAGGGGGCTTTGGGAAGCACAATTCCCTCTCTCAGCGAGTGGGAAGCGGGGTTTTTTTTTTGGGAATGGCGTGTCCAGCGGCGGGGTGGCGGCTCAGCTGCGGGTGCTGATCTGCAGCGTGTCCGTGTGTCAGCGCTGTCAGCATCTGGCAGAAATAGCAGCAGAGCCGCTCTGGCTGCCCAGCCCGGCGTCTGCAGCCCGCTGCTGCCGGGAGGAGCCGGGGAATTGCGTGGCTTGGCTGAGCCGGGCGTTTCGCCTCTGGTTTTTTTTGGGCTTTTTTTTTTTGGGGGGGGGGGTTTGTTTTGTTTTGTTTTGGTTTGGTTTTGTTGTTGTTGTTGTTGTTGTTGTTGGTTTGGTTTTTTTTTTTTTTTTGGTTTTTTTTTTTTTTTGGTTTTTTTTTGGGGGGTTTTTTTTGTTTTTTTTTCATGCCGAGAGCGCGGCTGGAGAAGCCACCGAGGCGATGATGAATTCGCGGTGCCCGTCACCTGGGCAGCAGCGGCAGGGGAGGGGCAGGAGCACCCGGCATCTCCAGGGGAAAAGGGGGAGGAAGAGCTCGGGAGGGCTCTGCAGGCTCCCCGGGGATGGAGCATCCATGGGGTGTGGGGCTGGGCAGTGCCGGAGCATCCCTGCAAGGAGCAGGGCATGGGGCAGGACTGGCAGCAGAGGCTGGAAAATCTGCAGCCAGAGCCTCCAGCTGGGACAGGGAAGGTTGTGACTCTTCCATTCCCAGCAAGCCTGTGATGGTTTGTGTAAAGCTGGGATGGTTGTTTGTTTGTGGTTTTTTTTTTTGGTTTTTTTTTTTTTTTTTTGACTGTAAACTCGGTTTGTGGTGAGTCAGCAAGGAGAGCCACCGTTCCCTCCAGGAGCTGAGCACACACCCAGGGCACTGCCAGAGTGCCCATGGACACAGCAGGAGCCAGAGCAGGCTGTGTGTTCAAGGGAAAAAACAAACAGCAGAGAAGTGAAAAACAATTGTAAAAACCGAAAATGATGTTTGCATTCATAGAAACATGGAATGGTTCGGGTTGGTAAGAACCTCAAAGCTTCCACCTCCTCCAGGGACACCTCCCACTGTCCCAGGCTGCTCCAAACCCCATCCAGCCTGGCCTTGGGCACTGCCAGGGCTCCAGGGGCAGCCACAGCTGCTCTGGGCACCCTGTGCCAGCCCTGCCCACCCTGCCAGGGAACAATTCCTGCCCAATCTCCCACCCAGCCCTGCCCTCTGGCAGGGGGAGCCATTCCCTGTGTCCTGTCCCTCCAGCCCTTGTCCCCAGCCCCTCTCCAGCTCTCCTGGAGCCCCTCTGGGCACTGGAAGGTGTTAAAGGATTCTGCTTCACCGTTTTAAATCTGCTTCCTTGCACCTTCCACCATCCCAGGCTGTTCCAACCTGCCCGTGGACACTTCCAGGGATGGGGCAGCCCCAGCTGCTCTGGGCACCCTGAGGTGGATTTTGGCTGTCCCAGCGCTGCCACTGCTGCTGGGTTTGCAGAGCAGGATTTGGGCTGTTTGGGACGCTCATCCCAGGCTTCCAACAGGAGCAAAAGGATGGAAAAAGGTAGCAAAGCCTTTGGGACACAGCAGAGCCCCACAGGAATTTCAGATGCAGGGAGCTGAAGCACCCAGGTCCCGGATATCCAGGATACCTCAGGCATCTCCCTGGGGGAACCATTCCGTGTCTGGGCGGGCAGGGAAGGTGTGCCCCAGCTCGGGGGGAAGGGATGTGGCAGCCCAGGAGTGCAGAGAGCAGCAGAGCTCCCCCAGCACTCCTGGAGAACTCCTGGTGCTGGCTAGGGATGTATCCGTGGATGCCTTGTGACATTTTTATTAGGATGAGATAGTTCCCCTGAAGGGGGATGAATAATGGAGAGGCAGCCTCTGGATGCAGGGAAGGAGGGAGGCAGGGGCTGCTCTGCCTGGAGACACTCTGCTGAGTGCACCTCCCTCCCTCTCTCCACACCCACCTGCCCTCCCCTCACAGCCCCAGACCCTCTCCCTCCTTCCAGAGGGATTCCCGTGGTCTCCTTCACATCCCGAGCAGCTGGTGTTGGATCAAGGGTGTGGAGCAGGGAAAGGAGCAGCAGGATGCTGCCAAGGCAGGGTTTGCAGGCAAGGGATGGGGGGTGGGATGAGAAATCCCACCGGGGTATCCTGTGTGGGTTTCTGGGAAGCCTTGGAAAGCTGAGAGCGCGAGGGCAGCATGGCAGGGCTCACACTCAGGGCTTGGGGGGCTCTGCTGTGCTGGTGGGATGAGTGGGGGGAGTGAATCTGCTGGATTTGGAGGAGTCTCCCCCTGGATGCTGTGGATGGGAGCCACGGGCTGGCGTTGGAGATGGGAAAAACTCAACAGGATCAGTTTCCGTGGCAACCCTGCTCCGGAGCTGGAAGCAGCACCACGGCCCCATCCCTGCAGCCATGTGGGAAGGGCCTGCAAGGGTGGGGGTCTCCAAACAAAATCATGTTCCTGGCACCAGGAGAGGAGCTGGAGCTGGATCTGCAGAGGATGGGATGTGGGGCTGGAGACACCCATTCATCCCATCCCATCCCATCCCATCCCATCCCATCCCATCCCATCCCATCCCATCCCATCCCATCCCATCCCATCCCATCCCATCCCATCCCATGGATCCATTCCCATCCCACAGGGCAGGATGCTGCTTCTTTTTCATGGGGATCCCCTTTCCTCACCGTGCACTCCAAGAAAAAAATCCTGTGGGGATTTGAAACTGTGAACCTTCCTGGGATATCAGGGATTCATGGATGGATGGATGGATGGATGGATGGATGGATGGATGGTTTGATGGATGGATGGATGGATGGATGGATGGACAGGGATGGATGGATGGATGGATGGGTGGATGGATGGATGGATGGATGGATGGATGGAGGGATGGATGGAGGGATCGATGGATGGATGGATGGAGGGATGGATGGATGGATGGATGGTTTGATGGATGGATGGATGGATGGATGGATGGATGGACAGGGATGGATGGATGGATGGATGGGTGGATGGATGGAGGGATCGATGGATGGATGGATGGAGGGATGGATGGAGGGATGGATGGAGGGATGGATGGAGGGATGGATGGATGGATGGATGGAGGGATGGATGGATGGATGGGTGGATGGATGGGTGGAGGGATGGATGGATGGATGGATGGATGGATGGATGGATGGTTTGATGGATGGATGGATGGATGGATGGATGGACAGGGATGGATGGATGGATGGATGGATGGGTGGATGGATGGATGGATCGATGGATGGATGGATGGAGGGATGGATGGAGGGATGGATGGATGGATGGATGGAGGGATGGATGGAGGGATGGATGGATGGATGGATGGAGGGATGGATGGATGGATGGGTGGATGGATGGGTGGAGGGATGGATGGATGGATGGATGGATGGATGGATGGATGGAGAGATGGATGGACAGGGATGGAGGGATGGATGGACAGAGGGATGGACAGAGGGATGGATGGAGGGAATTGCTGCGGAATGCTGTTTGAGCCACAGGGATCAATAGCACCACGCAAGGCCATTTGTATCTCTCCAGAGGGAGCATCCGGCCTGGAATTAGTTACATTAAAATGTCTGTCGCTGAGTATTAATTGGGATATTAATATGTCACTGGAACAGACTTTATGGGCACCATAAATCCCGGGATTAATCAGGAGCATCCCTGGGCCTGGCTGTGGCTGCTCTGCTGGCTCGGGGCTGCCCTGGGGGTGCCACCAGACCCCTGCTGCTGGTGTCCCTTGTGCCACACCCCTGCCACACCCCTGCCACACCCACACTGCAGTGCCCCGAGGGGAGCAGAGGAACTGCCAGCCCCAGGAGGGCTGGGAAGGCAGGAGTTGGGGAATTCTCTTCATTGGGATGGGGATGGAGGGCTCAGGGTGAGAACCCAGGGGGCCTTTGGAGGGGGAGAGGGCGCACAAGGGATCTGGAGGAGCTTTGGGGTTTCCCAGTGGGACGGGGCTGGCACTGCAGGGGACACCAGAACTATGGGACTGGGCACTGGTTGTGTCCCCAGGCACCCTGAGCTGCTGGGCTGGGCCCTCCAGGGGCAGCTCCAGGTGCCACCAAGGTGCCACCCACCCACGGAAATGCAGGCACAGCAGCACAGGGGCAGCTCTGGAGCTCCCAGGGCTGGCTGGCTCTGGGTGTTCCTTTTCTCCCCCTTTCCTTCTGTGGCTGCTGCTGTCACATCACGGGATTTTGGAAAGGGCTGGATTGGAAAAAAAACCCCATGAACTCATCCAGTGCCACCCCCTGCCACGGCAGGGACACCTCCCACTCTCCCAGGGTGCTCCAGCCTGGCCTTGGGTTCTGCCAGGGATCCAGAGCTTCTCTGGGCACCCTGTGCCAGGGAGGAATTCCTTCCCAATCTCCCATCCATCCCATCACTGTCAGCTTAAAGCCATTCCCTGTGTCCTGTCCCTCCAGCCCTTGTCCCCCTCCAGCTCTCCTGGAACCCCTTCAGGCCCTGGAAGGGGCTTGGACCCTTCTTTAAACAGACACATTCACCTTTCAGTCTGCTGCAGATTATTTTTGGTCCTTGCCATGAATAAGGTAAAAAACAACCCCAAAAAGGGATGTAAACCTTCCCTGGAATGCGAGGGGCTCCTGCCAGCACCGGCACTGGAGACTGGAATCCCATCCCTGAGCCACCCTGGCTCTTGTGGGGCGGCCACAGAAGGGAAGCAACCCTGGTTTTCCATGCAATGTTTGAGTGGATCTCAGATAGAGCTGGCACCCCTCCACTGCAAACAAACAGCCGTGCGGGAGCTGAGCTGTCAGCGAGCGCCGATGAAACTCCTGTGAAAACCAGGGAGGAAAACACGGCTTGCAACGTGAAATTTATCCCTGGAACCTTCTCCCTTGGCTTTAAAGAGCCTCCAAGGGCAAATCTTAGACCTTCCAGCCCCTTTGAGGGGTCACCATGGACAGGGACGCATTGAAAGGGTGATTATTGAGCCGGCGACGCCGGATTTTGAATTTTTGTTGTTTTTTTTTTTGGAGAGGCAAAGGAAGGCAGGAGCAAACAGACACGAGAGAAGAAAAGGGCAGGGAGAAAAAAAAGGTAAAAATATCGTTTGCCGTCGACTTTGGCTTAGTTGCTGAAAAATGTCAAGGCTCCAACCTGCTCCTGTTTTGAGATTTGAAGGGAAAGCTTTGGCACGGGGCTGGCAGCAGCGAGTTTACCACGGGAGCCGCGCCAGACACTTTTCGGGAGGAGATGACAGGAGCAAGAGAGGGAGATGACGTGGGAGGAAGAGGTGCACACCACCAGGGGCTGGCAGAGGGGCCAGCTGGGCCACCCAGGGCCATTTGTCACCCCAGTAATGCAGGGGTGACACCCCGGACCCAGACTCTTCCCTTTCGGAATCCTCAGCTCCCGATCCACCCCGACGTGGAGAACTCCTCCTCCTCCTCCTCCTCCTCCTCCTCCTCCTCCTCCTTTCCCTTCAGTGACTCACCCAGAGTGGAGGAGAAAGGAAAAAAAAATAAAAGAAAAAAAAGCATTTTTTTTATTCCTCAACATTGTTATTTTGGGTCCGGGGAAAACAGATTGTTCACGAGGCAACAAGAGAACAACTTGCCAGACACACGGAGAGGTCACGACGGCCCTGATTCATCTCCCCATCCTGGCAGGGATCTCCAGCCGGTTTGGATGTCTTTATCCTGGCTCTGACTCACATCAACTGCTCCCCAGCACCTTCCCAGAGCCTCCTGGCTCCTCCGGGGCTGGGGGTTGTTTGCTCGAGGTGAGGAGAGCGCCAGGCTCTTGCCAGGTGTCTTTGCCTCCCCTGAAATGAGAGAATTCCGACAAATCCGTGTTTAGTACCTGAGCTGGGAGTGCAAAAGGGGAACAGGTTGCTCCCTGTACCTGTGCACGCCGGGGAGCTCCCTGATGGATCCCCCGTTTGTGTGCCAGTGACGCTCCTCAGCTGCACCTTCTGGAGCAGGAGCTTCTCCAGCAGGATTCTCCAGGGGCAGGGCTGGGATGGGAGCCCAGCAGAGCTCCTGTCCCTGCAGGGGGGATCAGGGGAAGTGCTCTGGAAAGCTGAGGGATCCTGAGGCTGGATAAAGTCAGATCCTCTGGAGAGGGGCTGGGGGCCAGTTTGGGAACTCCAGATCCAGTGGGAGCTGGGGGTGATCCGTGGTCTGTGGAGCAGGGATGGAGTTGGGGGGTCCTTGCATTGTGTGGGACCCTGGAGAGGTGGAGGTGTCTTGGTTTGGACAGACAGGTGTCTGCCAGGGAAAGCTGGAGCTGCTCTTGGAATGGAGAATGTAAACCCCCTTCTTCTGAATTATTACAATTTTGCAATTAAGGGGCTTTCAGGCAAAGATATGGAAATAGGAATAAGAGTTCTTTACTAAGAATATTAAAAAAAATGTAGTAGTACAAAAAAAACCAAACACCAACAAAAAAATCCTAGCAACCCTGACAGAGTCAGAGCTACAACCTGACACCCTGTTGGTCAGGTCAGGGCGGACTGCTCCCAACCCCCTGACCAACAGGGTGTCAGGTTGTAGCTCTGACTCTGCCAGGGTTTTCCCAAATTGTTGTTTGTTTGTTTGCTGGTTTGGTTGGGTGGTTTTGTTTCTCTACTACATTTGTATTGTTAATATTCCCAGTAAAGAACTGTTATTCCCATTCCCAAATCTTTGCCTGAAAGCCCCGAATTGTAAAATTATAATTTGGAGAGGGTGAGGGGTTTGCATTCCCCATTCCAAGGGAAACTCCAGCTTTCCCTGGCAGACACCTGTCTGTCCAAACCAAGACAATCACAAACCAGGAGGGCTGAGGATGCAGGATGTGTCCATGCATTGATCCCAGCAGGAAAACCACAGGTGTGCAGCTGCGCCCACTCTCTTCACAGTATTTTACTGGGCTGAGTTTTTGGGTTTTTTTGGTTTTTATTGCACTATAAACCAGGAATAAGTGATCAGAAACAGAGGGATTCAGTTCCCATCTGCCACAACCAAGACAGAGAGAGAAGCCCAGCCGTAAATCGCAGAGTCCATAAAAAATTCCAGCGTATTCAGGGAAGTGCTGCAGAGCGGGCTCCGGGTAAGGATGAAGCTGAACACAATGATGGAGGAAAAAAAAAAAGGTATTTTCAAAATCCTGGGGTAGTCCCAGCTTGGGGAATGCTGCTGGTGTGCAGTTTAGGTGGCCGGATGGAAAAAATATCCACGTGAAGTGAGGGAAGAGGGAATCATGTTGAGTTTGGGAACAAATCCCACGCAGGGCACGCTTGGGGGAAGGAGCACCAAGGTTTTCCTTTTGTCACCTGGTCCTGCCCAGTTTATGGGACACACTCAATCCCAATCCCAGCTGGATGATAATTCCCTCTTTCCCCTGCCACCTGTGAACACCAATTCCCAAATTCTGGCTGCAAAAACTCCACAGGCTGCAGCTCTTGGTGAGGAAAACCCCCTCAGATCGTCCCTCCCTCTGTTTTCCTTGGATGCAGAGCCTGACAGGGAAACAGGAGGGAGCTGGAGGGGTCCAAGTGCATTGTCCAGGTAATTTTGGTTAATCAAATTCCCATTCCATGCCCTAATGGCTCTTGGATCTCATTTCCCTCAGTGCAACTGCAAATTCAAGAGCTCAACGACGCAATTTATTAAGGAAAACTCGCTTTATGGTAATTTTAAAAATTAGGGAATTGAAAATAAAGGTGATTAACAGAGCCTGCAAAGATCCAACACTTGTAGGGAATTTTCAGGACTTCATTGGGAATCAGTAAATCTCATCAATGAATAAATGTTAGATCAGAATTAATATTAGCAGAGTGGCAACTTATCCTAATTATTGCATAACCTATTTTGGAGGGGTAATTTTTATACCAGCGTGAGCTGCTGGTCTTTAATCTTTCATTAATTTCATTCATAGCCTTCTCTTAATTTGCCAATCAAGCTTTATATTTGAATTAAAAGCTCGGGGACTTGGACGTGTCAAGCCAACCAAACGATTTCAAAATTGGGATTTAGGAATTTCGACAGTTCCTTAATTACTGCAAACACGAAGTGCATTCACAGCTGCCTTTCCCTCTCCATGATCCTCCTGATCATTCCCTCCTGCCCACCACTTGGGCTCCTGTGCCTTTTTTCCAGGAACAGGCGCAGCAAAACGAGGTTTTGTGGGAAGGAAAGCAGAGAAATGGGGCTGGGGAATAAAAGCCTGGTGTGCTCCCCGTGTTCTGCAGGGCCCCTGTCCTGGTTTGGAAAGGCAGGTGTCTGCCAGGGAAAGCTGGAGTTTCCCTTGGAATGGGGAATGTAAACCCCTCACCCCTGCCAAATTATAATTTTGCAATTAAGGGGCTTTCAGGCAAAGAGTTGGGAATGGGAATAACAGTTCTTTACTGGGAATATTACCAGTACAAATGGAGTAGAAAAACAAAACCACCCAACTGTTTTGGTTTGGAAAGACAGGTATCTGACAGGGAAAGCTGGAGTTTCCCTTGGAATGGAGAATTTAAACCCCTCACCCCCACCAAATTATAATTTTGCAATTTGGGGCTTTCAGGCAAAGATTTGGGAATGGGAATAACAGTTCTTTACTGGGAATATTAACAATACAAATGTAGTAGAAAAACAAAACCACCCAACCAAACCAGCAAACAAACAAACAACAATTTTGGAAAGCCCTGACAGAGTCAGAGCTACAACCTGACACCCTGTTGGTCAGGGTGTTGGAAGCAGCCCCAAAGTGAGTCCTCCTGGAGTGGCAGATCCATAGGGTCCAAGAATCAGGAAGATGACTGCAAGGAACATGGAGAGAAATGATTTCCAAGGAAGGGAGGACACAGGGAATGGCTCCCAATGCCAGAGGGCAGGGCTGGCTGGGATCTTGGGCAGGAATTGTTCCCTGGCAGGGTGGGCAGGGCTGGCACAGGGTGCCCAGAGCAGCTGTGGCTGCCCCTGGATCCCTGGCAGTGCCCAAGGCCAGGCTGGATGGGGTTTGGAGCAGCCTGGGACAGTGGAATTGTCCCTGCCAGGGCAGGGGGTGGCACTGGGTGGGATTTAAGGTCCCTCCCCAACCCACTCTGGGGCTCTCTGCACTCCAGCCCAGCCCTGGGCATAGGGAAGCTCCCAAATTCCCGGGTTTGTGCAGCCGGGAGCGCTCTGCAGGTGCCTCTGCTCTGCACACACCGAGCCGCAGCCCTGGCACTCCCCCCCCTTTCATCTTCGGGGTGTAAATGCTGCAGCTCTGGCAGCAGCCCGAGGGCAAATTGTTTGGGAAAGTTTTGAGCAAGGCAGGTTCAGCCGCTTCAAAGGAGGAAGTGGCTGACAAAAATACATAATTGCCTTCTTAAGAAAATAAAAAGCAACTTTTTTTTTGGCAGATTGGCAAGTACACACTTCCTACGCGCTCTCCTTTCTACCCAAAACATGACTCCAGCCTTATTTTTATTTCAGCAATGATGAATTATGAAGGGCTCTCCCCTCCCTCTTCCTCTGCCTTTTTCTCTCTGCCTCCTCCTCTCCCTCCCCGCTCCCGACCCGGGCTGTGTTTGTTTATAACCCCACACGCAGCCCTGGCTCTCATTTGCTTTATCCACACGTCGCAGGGCCCCCAGGACAGGGGTTGCTTTCCCCGCTTTCCTGCTGCTGTGGCTTTAGGAATAAATCCCTTTCCCGGCCCCAAATCCCCCTGCGGAGCTCCAGGTGAGGGATGTGTCGGTAAATCCCGGTGCCCTCTGCCTCCATCCCCTGGAATTCCGGCCGATTCCTCTCTGCTGGAATACCGGGAGCTTCCAGGGCTGCTCCATCCTCAATCCTCAGGGACTGAGCCCTGCAAAGGGCAGCCCAGAGCCACGTGGAGAATCCCCCTTTCCCCAGGGGCCGGGGGGGAAAGGTGGGAAGGGTTTGTGGGGCTTTGCAGAGGATCCGTCACCAGGGAGGAACAACAACTGACGGAACCAGAGGACACAGCCTCAAGCTGTGCCAAGGGAAATCCAGGTTGGATGATGTTGTATCCCTCTGGGGATGGTTTACCCCAAAAGGAGCCCCAAAGCTGTAACTGTGTGGTGTGACCCTACCTTCCCCTGCTATCTCTGACCAACTGGCTCAGTGCCAGCTATCTGTCCTCAGACAGAGGGTCTGGATAAACCCCTGTTCTTCTTTGTTCGTTCTCTTTGCCCCTGGAATCCCTTCAAGAATAAAGGCTTGGAACACTCCTAGGTAAGGAGCCTCTTTTGGGTCTCTTCCCCTTTCCTGTAGTGATCTTAGCCCAAAGCCCTCCAGAATCTGAGATAGCAGTCGGGGCCAGGAGGGAGGAGGGCTGGGATTGCAACAGGATATCAGGAAAAAGTTTTCCACAGAAAGAGTGATAAAGTATTGGAATGGCCTGCCTGGGGAGGTGGTGGAGTCACCATCCCTGGATGTGTTTAACAAAAGACTGGATGTGGCACTGGGTGCCATGGTCTATAGTTGAGGTGTTAGAGCTTAGGTTGGACTGGATGATCTTGAAGGTCTCTTCCAACCTGGAAATCCTGTGATTCTGTGATTCTGTGAAGAGCTGTGAGAGGGAGAGGCAATGGCCAGGGAAAGGCTGATCCCAGCTGCAGCTCCTGGGGGAACTTGCCTCAGTTCCAGGGGACTGGCAGGGCTGAGAGCCAGCAGGAAGGAGCTGGATGTGGAGAAGAGCCTCCCTTGGAGCTTCTGGAATCAGGGGGGAGAGGAGAAAAGGGTGAGAAAGCCTGCAGGTGCACAGGGATCCCCCAGCCCTCCTCCCACCCAGTGTCCCACACCTGGCTGTGACCCTGCAGAGCCCCAGAGCGGCCTGAGAGATGCAGGCAGGGCGTGGGGGATGCTGAGAGATTCCCACTGGGCTGCTGGGGCTGGGCAGGAGCCGTGGTGGCCTCAACACCCACCTGGGGATGCTGATCCAGGCAGGGAATGCTGATCCAGGCAGGGAATGCTGATCCAGGCAGGGAATGCTGATTCCCAGCCTGGCTGCTCCCAGTGCTGGGGGGCTGTGGTTTCCCCTAGCACGTTCTGCACTCCCAGATTCCCTCTTTGCCTGGTGTGTACATCCCATAACTTGTCCCATATGGCCAGGCCTGGTGTGTCCATGTGTCGTGGAGCAGGGACATCTGCTCGGAGCGTGGCAGGGCCAGGAGCAACAACCTGAGCGCCACAGAGCTGCTGTGGGGACAGACACCAATGGGAACGTGCAGGAACCATCCCAGGACCTCCACCCAAACCTCTCCTGGCCAAATTCTGGGAGGCTGGAGCCATCTGCACTCTGGCTGTGAGCAAACACTCCCACGGTGGAGGATCCTGCCCGGCCTTTTCCAGGGAAAATCCAACCCCTGGAGACGTCCAGGGATCCAGGGGCAGCCACAGCTGCTCTGGGCACCCTGTGCCAGCCCTGCCCACCCTGCCAGGGAACAATTCCTGCCCAATCTCCCAGCCAGCCCTGCCCTCTGGCACTGGGAGCCATTCCCTGTGTCCTGTCCCTCCAGCCCTTGGCAATTGTCTCTCTCCATCTTTCCTGCAGCTCCTTCAGGCCCTGCAAGGCCACCCTGAGCTCAGCCCAAAGCTTCTCCTCTGCAGGTGAACAATCCCAGCTGTGCCAGCCTTTCCTCCCAGCAGAGCTGCTCCATCCCTCTGCTCATCCTGGAGCCTCCTCTGGCCTGGCTGCAGCAGCTCCAGCTCCTTCCTGTGCTGGGCCCAGGGCTGGGGCAGCTCTGCAGGTGGGCTCTCACCTGGGCACAGGGACACAGGGGCAGAACCAGCCCAGGGCTCAAGGTTGGGGGGTGTGGTTGCTTTTATTCCCAGCAGGATCTTCCCAGCTTGTCTTCTCCCCTGGCCACAGATCTGCCTGCTGCAGGCAGGATTCCAGAACAGCCCCAGAACGGGCTGGCAGAGCAGAGGCAGCAGCACCCAGCTCATCACAGCTCCGGGCTGAGCTGGGAGGGGAGGGATGGGCAGCCAGGGCGAGGTGGAAGAGGCAGGACAGGCAGGATGCAGTCTCAGGGCTACAACAACCCCTCCCAGCCAGCTCCAGGTGCTCCCAGAGGCTGGATCAGGGCACAGCTGCTGGGAAGCAGAGGAACCTCGGTGCTGCCGGGGCTGGGATGCTCCGGAAGGTCCCAACATCCCATCTGAGCCCAGCCCCTGGTGCTGCTGCTGCTGCTGCCCAGCCAGGCTGTGCCCGGGGTTCATCACTATGGAAAGCACATTCCCTTCAGCTGCCTTCCAGGATAATCAGTATTAAAGGGAAACTATTTTCTAGTTCATTAGAGGAGAGCTGCGTCCCCGTGGCCGCTGCTGTCGGCACCTCCTTCCCCTTCAGGGGGAACCAGCTCCCAGCACGGAGACATCCACACCCCAAATGTCACTGGGGGAAGGGGGACAGGCAAGGGCCCTGTCCCCAAGGGCTGCCCTTCCTCCTGCTCAGCCTCCAGGAGGATTTGGGGGCTCCTCTCCCTTGGATCATCCCCACCAGCCCTCACCCCACAGGCTCCAGGCTCCTTCCCTCCTTTCCTTGCTGGCAGCCCCAGCTCTGAGGCCTTGTCCTGCTGTTATCCTTGGATCCTCTGCTGCCTGGGAGCACCCCTGAGAGCTGGGCTCTGCTCATGCCAGTGCCTCTGACAGAGCCTTCTCCTCTCAGCAGGATGCTCTCAGAGTCCCTTGGGGCTGGCACTGTGCTCCCCATCTCCCAGACAACAAGCAGGGTGTGGATCACGCATGATTCCCTTCCAGGGACATCTCTGGGGATTTTCCAACCCATTTCTTCCCTTGGGTTTTCCTTGGCCACAACATCCCATCAACTCCTCCCTTCCCTTCCCTTCCCTTCCCTTCCCTTCCCTTCCCTTCCCTTCCCTTCCCTTCCCTTCCCTTCCCTTCCCTTCCCTTCCCTTCCCTTCCCTTCCCTTCCCTTCCCTTCCCTTCCCTTCCCTTCCCTTCCCTTCCCTTCCCTTCCCTTCCCTTCCCTTCCCTTCCCTTCCCTTCCCTTCCCTTCCCTCTGGAATCTTCCCTACTCTGGCTCCCAGGAAATCTTCCCTACTCAGGAAGAGGATGTGACATGAGGGGATCTCCACTGCCCATGGACAGGGGTTTGGTGTCCTTCTGGTGGAAGCCCAGTGGGGAGAGGCAAGGAAAACCCTGGGCATGGAGCAGGGAAAAGATGGATGTGTGTGCTGGGGCTGCCCCTGCACGCACCAGGAACGGCTCCAGAGCAGGGAAGGATGGTGGGGGTGTTGTCCATGGGAAGGTGGGGCTCTGTCAGGATAAAAGGGAGATTGAAGACAGCTGAAATGAACATCCCAGCAAAAAAAAACCCCGATCCTGTGGGAAGCAGCACAAAATCCTCACCCCTGGCAGCTCCCTGCCAGCAGCTCCAAGCACGGAAAGGCTGCGGCTGGAGCCAGGATGAACTCCAGCCCTGCAGGGGCTGCCAAGGCTTGGCCTTTCCGAGCTTCCTCCTCTCTGGCTGGTGTCTGTGGCCAGGGATTGCTTGGCACAGAGGCCAGGCCTGGCAGATGATCCCACAATCAGCGGGATAAGCCGAGCCCAAAGCCCCGCTCCCACCTCGCCTCCTAATTGCTTTTGTTCCCGGCCCAGCAGGGCAGAGCTGGGCTCGGTGCTCCCGTGCCCTTTTCAAGGATTCAGCCTGAGCTCCCAGCCAGGCCGTGCAGCTGTGGGTGAGCTGGGGTGAGGGTTTATCCCTCCTGCCCAGCTGCAGCCGGGATGGCTCCGCAGGCACCAGCAGTGGCTTGGAGCACGTCCCGGTGAACGGCTGCCCCTGCTCCAGGGACAGAAACTCTGCTCTCAGTCAAAGGGAAGCTTCTTCCAGCTGTTCCCGTCCTCAGACAGAGCCCAGAGGTGTCTTGGGATGTGTGATCCCGGGAAGGGGTGGGGGTGAGGGAAGATGGGATGAACCTGCCGCGGTCTGAGCTGGGGTGACACTGCTGGTGGCAGCGGGGCTGGCACTGCAGACAAAGCCACCTCTGACCTGCCCTGCCCAGCTTGTGGGTCAGGCCTAGAGAATCCCAGGATTGCTGAGGTTGGAAAAGCCCTCCAGGATCATCCAGTCCCCACCCTGTCCCCAGCCCAGAGCACCCAGTGCCACCTCCAGTGACACCCCCAGGGATGGGCACTCCAACCCTCCCTGGGCAGTTCCAGTCCCTGAGCTCCCTTTCCATGGGAAATTCCTGCTGCTGCCCACCCTGAGCCTCCCCTGGCCCAGCCTGGGGCCGTTCCCTCCCCTCCTGTCCCTGTGCCCTGGGAGCAGAGCCCGACCCCCCCGGCTGTCCCCTCCTGGCAGGAGCTGTGCAGAGCCACCAGGGCCCCCCTGAGCCTCCTTTGCTCCAGGCTGAGCCCCTTCCCAGCTCCCTCAGCCCCTCCTGGGGCTCCAGCCCCTTCCCAGCTCCCTCAGCCCCTCCTGGGGCTCCAGCCCCTTCCCCAGCTCCCTTCCCTGCCCTGGACACGCTCCAGCCCCTCCAGGGCTCTCTGGCCAGGGGGGTCCAGAACAGGACACAGCCCTCGAGGTCCCCCAGCAGTGCCAGCACAGGGGACAGGCACCAAACAGGCCCAGAAGGAACTTGGAAGATGAGAAGAAGGAGCCCTGTCAGCAGGCAGAGCTGAAATCCCCTGGAATGGGGGTAAAGAGATGGAAAAGATGGAAACCAGGGCCCACAAGCAGCTCAGAGGCAGCTCCTGCACTGACAGCAGCGGGGCTCACAGCACTTGAGGGCTGAAGGCTCCTTGGGAGGAGGGGGCTGATTTTGAAGTTCCATTGAAGGAAAGTGAGGAGTGCTCCACTCAGGATCCAAATGCCGCTCCTGAGGGGGAGCTGCCAACGGAGCAAGGTGAATCCATCAGGGAATCTGCAGCTCATCAAGGGCTGAAGAGGCAATTTTGCAATTAGGGGTGAGAGCTGCGCATCTGATTGTGATCCGGAACAGAAACTGGGGCCGGGGCTGACAGGAGGGGCCTGGGTGGAGCCTCCCCACTGCAATTATCCCGTGCTAATCCCAGGAAACCACTTTGGCTGCTCTGAAAGTTACCCAGGGCTGGCACAGCTCGGGCAGGGCGGGCACAGCAGAGAATCCCAAGTGGCACAAGAGGGATGAGGGGACAGGAAAAACCCCGGGCAGTGATGGACAGGGCAGGAATGCAGAGAAGAGACAAACCCTCAGCACATCCCCTGGCCTTGCTTGTGCCTCCTGGGGAGGAGAGGGGGCAGAAGGCCAGGAGCTGTCAGGGATTTTCAGGAGAGAAGGAAAGGACAGGACTGTAGTCCTGCTTCGTGCCTGTGATCTTTTGATTTCTCTGAAACTTTTCCCAGTTCTATAAACAAGGGACACGTTTTTCTCACTGTATCCTGTGTTTTTGCATTCCCTTCCCTGGGAGGGACTTTGCTTGATGCCCCTCTGACTTGACCAATGTGGTCCGAGAAGTTTGCCTTCCTCCCACCCCTTGGGTGGGTTCTTTGTAAAACAGCATGAAGGGAAGAAGTCTCGAGCAATAAAGATGGATTGGAGTCATTTTCAGCCTTCTGATCACGAGTCCGTGTCCTCATCTCGTGTCCTGTCGCTGTCGGACACGAAAGAAGAGACGCCAGTCTTGTTCAGAAGGCTGATGCTCCAAAAAAGGGGCTGGTTTATTCTCAGAACCTGTTTTTATACCTTTTTACAATGTGCCCACCTAAGAGGTGGGATCTTTTGAACCATTGGTCACACCAAGGGTCAACAAGCAAAGCCCCTCCTTAGGACAGAAATGTGAAAAACAAGAGAGTTTACAGAGTGTGACCTTGTTTAGCAGTTTAGATCCCTGGGAAAGAACTTGAGAAAAACCCAAACACGACAGGCAGTGACTCCAGTGTCCTGTTGTGACACAGGACTGCTGAGAGGGATGGGGACATCCAGGTGAAGGCACTGAGGGGAATAACCCAGGGAATGTGTGCCAGGGTGAAGGCCACCCGTGAGGAACAGGAGCTCCCCAGCCCACCCACACCTCGCTCTGGTGGCACTGCCTCCATCCAGGATTGTCCTCTGGATCCACAGCCACCCCCTGCACCACGGGAGAGGCTGCAGCAAAGTTCTGTGCCCTTGAGCGACGGCTGCCCGGCCATCTCCAGTGCAGCTTAATTTGATAAGCACCCTGAGCCACTTTAAACACTTCAATCATGGCACCTCTTAATCATCTCCTTGCCGAACAAAATAATCCCACTTTGCCTAATCTCTTCTCCTGTGGAAATCCTGTCACTCCTTTATTGTCTAAATGACTTTACAGGGGCTCTGTCTGCAACACAAAAATATCTGACTTCCCAGGAAGCCACGAAAAACGGGACACTGCTCCCCTGTGGGGCCTGAGCAGCTCCGTGGGCACCTCGGGGGGCACCTTGGGAAGGGACAACACCTCCCCTGCCCCCAGGGAATCACCTGGGCACAGTGGTCTGCGTGGGACCCTCAGGGATGCTCACCCTGGGGTGTGCCTGCTCCATCCTCAGTGTCCCAGGCATGGGGGGTGGCTGGGAATCGTCTGGGAAGTTGATTTGGGTTTGGGATATGGATTTGGGTTTGGGATATGGATTTGGGTTTGGGTTTGGGGTTTTTGTGGCACTGGGCCTGCAGACCAGAGGGGAGCTGAGAGCAGGGGACCAGCAGTGACCAGGTGGGACATCACTGCTGTGCAGAGGGGTGGGACTCCAAGGGTGCTGCAGATTCCAACAAAACCATGTTTTCATGGAGATCTTCCCAGGAGGGCCCAGCAGATCCAGCTTCTTCCCTGTCTGACCCAGGAAACGCCCTGCACAGCCAACACTGGCACTTGGATTCCTGCCCTCAGAGAAGCTGAGGCAGAAGATTCCAAATCAAGGACTGTCAGGATGTCCTGGCTGCACTCCCAATTTTTCTCTGCAGCTGTGACAGACAATAATGGAATTATAAATTAAAAACAAATCAATATGAGATTTTTCCTCGTCTGCTTTGTCACCAGGATGCAGGATTGCAGGGAGAGCAGCAAATACCTCCCCAGGAATTCATGGGAGCTGACACAGGTGCTGTTCCATCACAATCCAGACAAGATTTTTTTTGCCTGGAGAAGGGATAGAGGTGAATCCACCCGCAGGAAATCTGTAGCTGTCAGCCTGTACCAATTCTGCAGAAACAAAACCTTTGTTTTTGGGGGAATTTAAAAGGTGCTAGGAACGGTGTTGGCTGCTCCACTCCCACGTAGGCAGCGAGCAGGGAGAGGCAGCTGCTGCTTTTTTTTTTTTTTTCTGGATCCAGCCTCACGATTCCTTGTGCCGAAGGGAAACAAAAGGCAACGTCTGCGGATTCAGGGAAGCACCGAAGGAAAAGCGGCAGGAAATGCTGGGTGGGAAGTGCTGCCTCCAGGCTGGGATGGAGCAGCTGATGTCCCCCAGCCCCCAGGGGTGGACAGCTCTCTGTCCCTGGGGTGGCTTTGTCACCGCCAGCCAGGTTGTGAGGCCGAGCTCCAGCTCCGGTAATGAACAGGTGCCTTTCAGTGGAGCTCATTGATTTGGGAGAGGCAGAATTCCATGGCCCTGATGGATGGCTGGAATAGCCACAGGCACTGCAGGCTGGCCGGGGAGGCTGTGATTCCGTGTGGATTTATTATCCTGACACTCCGGAGCGGGAGTGGATTGTGTGCCCCAGCTCCTGCCACAGCCTCAGCCTCAGACACCCCGTTCCAAAGGCAGGAAGGGAAAACCATCCATTTTCCATGTTAAACATGAATGGATGCCTGCAGCCCTGGTTGCTGCCTGAGGTGTTTTGGTTTTCTGACACTCTTTTCCCTGAGATGTTTTGGTTTCTCTGAAACTCTTTTCCCAGAGAGTTTTCTGCCAACAAGAGACACGTTTTCCTGACTGTAACCTTTGTTTGCATTCCTTTCCCTGGGAGGGACTGCTCCTTGCTGTCCCTCTGCTCTACCAATGTGAGTGAAGGGATTTGTCTTTGTTTCACCAATCCAATTGTTCTGTGTAGAACAGGATAAAAGGGAGACACATCCCAGAAATAAAGGAGTCATTTTCAGCCTTCTGCAGTCGGGGTCTGTGTCCTTGTGGTGTACAACAGCGTCAGATGCACAGCTGGGTTCTTTGGGAAGGTGAAGGATGTGTCACACCATGGCAGGTGATGCATCTCCACTCCTCAGCCAAGGGATTCTCCAGCAACGAGGAATTTCATGAAAATACCACAAGAACTGGGGCTTGGTCCTGATGGTGATGGGGTTATCAGAGCATTGGTGGGGTGGTCACACCATGGACAGGGCTGTCACACCATGGACAGGGCTGTCACACCATGGGTGGGGCTGTCACACCATGGGTGGGGCTGTCACACCATGGGTGGAGCTGTCACACCATGGGTGGGGCTGTCACACCATGGATGGGGCTGTCACACCATGGATGGAGCTGTCACACCATGGGTGGGGCTGTCACACCTGGGATGGGGCTGTCACACCATGGATGGAGCTGTCACACCATGGATGGAGGTGTCACACCATGGATGGAGCTGTCACACCATGGGTGGGGCTGTCACACCATGGACGGAGGTGTCACACCATGGGTGGGGCTGTCACACCATGGATGGAGCTGTCACACCATGGGTGGGGCTGTCACACCATGGATGGAGGTGTCACACCATGGGTGGGGCTGTCACACCCGGGATGGGGTGGTCACACCATGGGTGGGGTCATCAGACACCAGGACAACCCCAAGCAAAGTGTGGAGGATCCAGGGGTGCACCAGAGGGTTCCTGGCAGGTTCTCCAGGAGCTGGAGGAGGACTCTCCTCTCTGCAGAGGGCTGGTGGCTCCTGTCCTGCTGGACCACCAGAGCTGCTGGCCACCAGGAGCGAGGGTGACCCCTGCACAGTGCCTGGAACAGGGACTGAGGCCAGCACACCATGTGTGTCTCTCCCTCTGTGCTCCCTTATTTATTTTCTGCTGGAACATCAATATTTGATAACTTTGCTGGGGCCCAGGCCCTGTTTGGGGCGCTGATAATTTATTTATCCATCCGTTTATTCTGCCGCAGCGCTGCCGCAGGGGATGGAGATGTCCTGAGGGCTGAGGCACCAGCACGGGCACAGACGTCCCGTCTGGGCACTTCCAGGGCATCCCTGAGCTCCCTCTGCCCTCAGAGGGGACGAGGAAAGCAGCTGCAGGCAGCTGGGCAAGGCCTGGCAGGGCAGCTGCTGCTGCAGGAGATGCTCCTGCTGGAGCTCTGAATCTACAGCTGAGGAGTGAAAGGGAACAGAGAGAGAGGAACTGTGGAAAAATTAACGGGCAGTGATGGCAATTAGCGGGGCAAATGATGGCAATTTGCCAAGGAGATGGGACAGGGAGAAACCTCCCAGGGCATGGAGAAGCCCTCCAGGGCATGGAGAAGTTCTCCAGGACATGGAGAAGATCTCCAGGATAGGGAGAAGCTCTCCAGGACATGGAGAAGCTCTCCAGGACAGGGAGAAGCTCTCCTGGATATGGAGAAGCCCTCCAGGACAGGGAGAAGCTTCCCAGGACATGGAGAAGCTCTCCAGGACATGGAGAAGCTCTCCTGGATATGGAGAAGCTCTCCAGGACAGGGAGAAGCTTCCCCGGGCATGGAGAAGCTCTCCAGAGCATGGAGAAGCCCTCCAGGACAGGGAGAAGCTTCCCAGGACATGGAAAAGCTCTCCAGGACATGGAGAAGATCTCCAGGATAGGGAGAAGCCTCCCCGGGCATGGAGAAGCTCTCCAGGACATGGAGAAGCCCTCCAGGACAGGGAGAAGCCCTCCAGGAGCACCTCTCAGGGCATGAAGAAGCCTCCCAGGACAGACAGGGAGCGGCTGCCCAGGGCACAGCCAGTAGGAGAGGGCAGGTCTGGTCACGCGCCCTGGAGGAAGCAATCTCTCCCGAATTTCCACCTTTTGTTCCCTCGCTGAATGCTCCCTGATTTCCTCGGGTTCTCCTGCCCCTGCACAGACAGCAGCCTCTCCCCCCGCCCCCGGCGCAGCTCTTTGCTATTCAGGGCCTCTCATCCCTCTCCTCGGGAGCCCTTCCCGAGTGATTGGAGAGGGGAGGATGAGCCGTGCATGCCAAGCAGCCGGGACCACCTCGGGAGCGGCTCCTGACCCGCGCTCGGCGCTGAGGAGGCAGATGGAGCGCTCAGGATGCCAAACCTCTCCACGCAATCCTCCTGCTCCTCCGCATCCTGCGGCTGGCAGTCCAAAAAACCGAGGGGGCCTGGCAAGCAGCAGCTCAGAACTGGGCTGCAGGGTGACTTTGGGGCTTTGGAGAGAGGCAGAGAGCTCCGAAATCACGGAATGGTTCGGGTTGGAAGGGAACTTCAGGTTCCCGCTGTCCCAGGCTGCTCCAAGCCCCAATGTCCAACCTTTCCTTGGGCACTGCCGGAGATCCACAGCTGCTCTGGGCACCCTGTGCCAGGGCCTGCCCACCCTCCCAGGGAAGAACCTTCCCAAAACCCCATCTGAATCTATTCCCTTCCCTGTCCACACCTTTGGAAAATCTCCATCTTCCCACCAGGCAGGGCCGGCATGGAAAACGCTGCTTTGTGCCAGGGGATGGAGAGGGACACAGCTGATTCCTTGGAATTAATGATGAAAAACCCCAACAGGAGGGCAGGAGCGCTGCCTGGGAGCCAGCCTGCCTTTGTGTGGGACAGCGTTCCCGCAGGAAGCGCCTCTGGAACGCCGTCATTACCCCGCTGCAACTTTTTTGCCTCTCATTACCTGGGCTCTGTGATCACTCAGGGTTTTGTCACAGCCGTGCCTGAAAGGAGATGTAGGGGAGGCTCCTTCAGCAGCTCTGGGCAGCAGCAAATCCCCATTGTCCTCAATCGTCCCTCGATTCCCCGGGAAGGAGGGAATTCATCCTGCCCAAAGGCGCAGCGTTTCCCTTTGGAATACAGAGCAGGCTCCTGACCTTGCACCATCAAAGGCATTTATGATTAATGGCACCTCCAGTAACAAACCTGGCACTGTGGATGGGATATTTCGGGTGTCTCGTGCCCTCGCCGCAGAACAATGCAGGGGACTTCAAAGTTCCTGCAGCACAAACTCCTGAAAATTGGGCTGGAATCGGAGTTAGGAAGGAAATAAAATAAGTAATGGTCATTTTCTTCGGCTGCTCTTCATTACCGGGATTTTTTTTTCCTTTGTCTGACACTGTTTTTGTTGGGCCACATCCACAGAGGGCTGAGCTCCCTGGAAAATGAGGGATGTTGATGTTGTTAAGGGGCTGTAGGAAGTGGAGCTGCCTTGGTTCAACAGGTACGGCTCCAGCAGGGCAGCCAGCAGAATTCCCAGGATTTCACGGGCTTGGAGAGAGCCTTGGGCAGGGAAAACAACTGGTTTGGAGTGGTGGCACTGCCCTGCTCCTGGTAATTCCAACATCTCAGGCTGCCCAGGGGAAGGGCAAAGCCTCCTCAGAAGCAAAAATATAATCCCCAAAGTTGTTAAACCGTTAAACAATTGTGCCCTAATCTGCAACCAGAGACTAAATAACCAACTAATTGCATTTCAATGGAGTGTTTTTAATTGATTATTGCACGGTGTGGCTGCAGTTGGGGAGTGTTTGGGTGACAACAACACATGGCCTTAATATTTTTAATTGGAATTATTCCTGGAATGCTCTCCCAGCTCCGACTGCACTCGGGCAAGGTTCCTTTTTCCTCAGAGGGAGATTCCTCTCATGCTCCGTGCTCATCATCATCCCTGCAACTGGGATGGTTCTCAGACAGGGAAGATGATTTTCCTGAGGAGTGGCAGGAGGAAGGCAGGACAGCCCATCCCTGCTGCTCCAGCTCACAGGAACCAAATTTGGGGTGCATTTCCATTTCAATTTAGGGGAAAAAGAAAAGGGAATTATTTGGTTGTGTGTCGTGGGCATCATTACCTGTAACAACAGAGAGGAAATTCAAAATACCAGGAGTCAAAACCTCCCAGCAGCAAAGCTCTGCTCAGGTTTGGGAGCTCTGTGGAATTCCTGGTGGGAGAGGAAGGGGTTGCTTAAAAAAAGGGGAATGGTCTCTCATCCCCTCACAACTTCCAGACTGTGGAATTCCACGTGTGAGAGGAAGAATTTGTATTAAAATGGGAATGGTTTCCCTCACTTGGGGTCTCTCATCCCCTCACAACTTCCAGGATGTGTCATTCCATGTTGTCCCCTCAGCCCTGGTGGGACACAGGTGACACTCCTGGTGCTGGCTGTGGGAGGGATCCCTTCCTGCCTCCCAGCTCCTCGGGATGGGGCGGGTGCTGCTTTTTGGGGATGTCCCTGATGTGTAAAAGTGGTGCTGACCTGTGTGTCCGTCCTCTGGGAGTCGCTGGGGAGGGAGTTATTCCTTCATTCTGATTTATTCCTTGCCTTTTACCTGGGAATTTTATGTGGCTTCCAGCCTCTGTCTTGGTTTTCAGGGAATTCCCAGAGTCACAGATTGGTTGGGGTGGGAAGGGATCTTAAAGCTGATCCCATCCCATCCCTGCCATGGACAGGGACACCTCCCACTACCCCAAGCTGCTCCAGCCTGGCCTTGGACATTTCCAGGGATGGGGCATTTCCTGCTTTTCTTTCTTCAGTGGCTTCACCCAGCCCTTGTTTTCATCTGCTCTCACCCAAGGCTGGGCTTTTATTCCAGTGAAAACCACGGAGATGTCCTGAGGTCCTGGACCTGCTCATCCAGGGCCATCACCTCTGACATTCCCTTGTTCCTCCTCTGTGCCATTCCCTGCCATTCCCACCCCAGAATTCCCACTCGGTCACCAGGTTCCAGTCCCCACATCTCCTGAGTCCCTTCAGCTCAGAGGGATTCCCTGATTCCATGATTTACATCCAGATGTGAAGCAGTGGGAGCAGATCCCCCCGTTCCAGGTGCTGAGCTGTTTGCAGGTGGGATGTGAACCATCCCTGTGCCTCTCAGGAGCAAAGGGACAACGCTGGAGCTGCAGCAACAACAACAACAAAACAAAAAAAAACAGACAAACAAACAAAAAAACACAACCCCCCCCCCAAAAAAAAAAAAACAAACCAAAAAAACCCCAAAACAACAAAAAACCCAAACAAAACAAAACAAAACAAAACCACAAAAAAACCCCACAAAAAACCAAAACAAAACAAACACAAAAAAAAAAACAAACAAAAAAGCACAAAAAAACCCACAAAAAAACCAATAAACCAAACAAACAAAAAACCAAAAAAACCAACCAACCAACTAGCCAACCAAAAAAAAAACAACAACAACAACAACAAAAAAAACCCCAACCAAACAAAAAACCATAAACAAACAAAACAAACAAAACAAACAAACAAACAAAAAACCCAAAAAAACCAAAACCCAAAAAAATCCAAAAGGTGTCCCCCACATGAGGAGATTTGGGAAGGTTCCAGCAAATCCAGGGGGGTGCAGGTGGGGGCTTAGGGAGCCAGATAAGCAGGACACGAGTCCAACCTTTAATTCGTGTGGCAATCCGAAATTTGGAAGGGGCTATTAGGATGGGAAAAGTGTCGGGAGAGCATTACTGGCCATTGTATCAAATCCTGGCATCCACACTTTTATCGTGGATTAAATTAAAAAAAAAAAAAAAATTAAAAAAAAAATTAGAGGGAGCTCAGAGAAGAGCTGGAAGACTGAGAAAAGGTCTGGCCAACCTGCTGGGCGATGATAGGCTTAATGACTTCAATCTATTTAGCTCATCAGAGAGCAACTTGAGAGGTGACTTGATCAGGGGCTCTAAGTACTTCCAGGGAGGAGATTTTTGATAGCAGAGGGTCCTTTAATCCAGCAGACAAAGCCAGGGCTCGGTGGCTGACAGGTGGAGCTGAAGGAGGAATAATTCCAGTGGCAGTTAAAGCCATCGGTGTTTCGTGGGGAAAGGTAATTAACTCCTGGGACGTGCTTACCTGGGACGTGCTGAATCCATCTCTCTGAAGGAGAGCAGGAGGATTTGCTCCCATCTAACCACAGGTTTTGGGCTCAGTGCCCTTCATCCCTGTGGGAATGGAGGGAAAATCCCTTTCCCCGTGTCTGCACACAGGTGCTGCCCCTCACACCTGCCCAGGGTGGGCACTGGGGACACTCTGGGGGTTCAGTTTTGGTGTCAGGTGTCCCTCACATGGAGTTTCTCCAGCCTGGAGCCTCGAGCTGGCAGAACCGTGTGGGGCTAAGGGGTTCACACCCCACGTTTTTGCTGCAGTGCTCTTCATCCTGCCCCCAGCTCACCCTGGGGAATTTGGAAATCGCTGGGTTTGACATGGGATGGATTTGATCTCTCCTCTGACCCCTCCTGCTGCCCAAGGTGCACCTCAGACCCCAGCTGGCCCATATTCCTTATCTTTTTGGGATATTCCTTATCTTTTTGGGATGCTCCTTATCTTTTTTGGGATATTCTTTATCTTTTTGGGATATTCCTTATCTTTTTGGGATGCTCCTTATCTTTTTTGGGATATTCCTTATCTTTTTGGGATGCTCCTTATCTTTTTTGGAATATTCCTTATCTTTTTTGGGATATTCTTTATCTTTTTGGGATATTCCTTATCTTTTTGGGATGCTCCTTATCTTTTTTGGAATATTCCTTATCTTTTTTGGGATATTCCTTATCTTTTTGGGATATTCCTTATCTTTTTTGGGATATTCCTTATCTTTTTGGGATGCTGCTCACCCTCTGGCCCACAGGGCACCACAAGGAGCTGCTCGGTTTTGGGGAGCTCAGCAGCTTCTCCTGCCACACTCCCAAAGTGCTGCTCCCACCCCTGCCCTGGGAATCCCAGCAATTCCTCATCCCCCAAATCCAAGTCAGGGACTAAAAACGGGAGAAGGGGAGCAAATTTAGTGCCCTGCTTCTGGTTTGGTTTTTTTTTTTTGTGTTCTCCTGAGCTTCCTGGAGCCCCAAAACCCAGGGGCCACTTGGCAACCTGTGGGCGCCTCACCTGGGTGAGGCTGGAGGTGGCTGGTGCCTGGCAGCTCCTCAGGCACACATCCCTCCTGGTGTTTTCCTGGGGAAAAAAAACCCAAAAACCCAAAACAACAAAAAAAAAACAACAAACCAAAACCAAAACCAAACAAACAAACAAAAACAAAAACAAACAAAAAAACAAACAAAAAAAAACCAAAAAAAAACCACCACAAAAAAAAACCAAAAAACCCCAAAACCCCAAAAAAACAACCAAAAAACCCCAAAAAAACCCCAACCAACCAACCAAACAAACAAACAAAAAAAAACCAAACCAACAAACCAAACCAAAAAAACCAGGGATATTTTAGGCCAGACAAGGCAAAAAGCTGTTGTGAGACAAATTCCTGTTTTGCTGGATGAAGCACAGGCTCCCCAGCTGAATTGTTCAGCAGCCCCACAGAGCAGATCCCGGCAGGAAGGGGCTGACAGGCAGCTCTGCCTCCAGCGAGCTGCTCCCCAGGGCAAAAACAACACCAGGATCCCTCCAGGGCAGGGCGCTGAGGCAGAGAATCTCTTTCTGTGGTGTTCTCTGCGGGGATCCCGCTCCTGCCCGGAATAATCCGAAGCTGCAGCCGAGTTCTGGCGCAAGAGAGGCGAACCTGGCTGTGCTGGGATCAGTGCTGGGAACACTGGAGGCTGTGCTGGCAGAGGCAATCATCAAGGAAGCTGGAAAAATCCTGCCTTTGCTGCTGCTGCTGCTTCCAGGGCAACACAACAGCCTCGGGTGGTTTGTGCAGGAGGCTGCATTTAACCCACGGAATCATGGAATGGTTTGGGGTGGAAGGGGCTTTAAAGATAATTTTATTTTCACCCACAGCCCTGGCAGGGACACCTCCCACTGTCCCAGGCTGTCCCCAATGTCCAGCCTGGCCTTGGGCACTGCCAGGGATCCAGGGGCAGCCACAGCTGCTCTGGGCACCCTGTGCCAGCCCTGCCCACCCTGCCAGGGAACAATTCCTGCCCAATCTCCCACCCAGCCCTGCCCTCTGGCACTGGGAGCCATTCCCTGTGTCCTGTCCCTCCAGCCCTTGGCAATTGTCTCTCTCCATCTTTCCTGCAGCTCCTTCAGGCCCTGCAAGGCCACCCTGAGCTCAGCCCAAAGCTTCTCCTCTGCAGGTGAACAATCCCAGCTGTGCCAGCCTTTCCTCCCAGCAGAGCTGCTCCATCCCTCTGCTCATCCTGGAGCCTCCTCTGGCCTGGCTGCAGCAGCTCCAGCTCCTTCCTGTGCTGGGGCAGCTCTGCAGGTGGGCTCTCACCTGAGCACAGGGGCAGAACCAGCCCAGGGTGTCCTGGGGTCCCAGGGGACATCAAATCCTTCAGTCACACAGGCACAGGCAGCATTTGAGTGTTGGGAGCCAGTGAAAAGGTAAAAAAAACCCAAAAAAACGGGGGGGAAAAAGCAGCCCAGGCTCATTGTGACACTGCAAATGAAAAGCCAGACCAAGTCTGATAATTCATTCATCCGCATCACTCACGTTAAGCCTCAAAATGTTCCTGGTAGCCACTGGAAATCATTAAAGAAGTGACAGCTCCGTTCTCTGGAGGAGCAGGACTCGGAGTGGGGGGTACAGGAGATGCTTTAGCAAGAAAAATTGGACGAAGCAGCCTCTAAGTCAGTGATTTCTCTGACTTCATCTGCACATTAAAAATGCAAGTGAATGCCTTTTGGTGTTAGCTCTGCTCCTGGATATGAGATGGAGTCAATTCACAGCTCTTCAGTGGATAATACTTTTTGTTTTTCGCAGAGGCTGTTGAAACAGAATGGAAAATTAAAGCAATTTTTCCTGACAGCAATGCATAAACGTTGACCATGAAATGGCAAAGCAAAAAAAAAAGAAAAAAAAAAAAAAAAAAAAGAAACAAAACCAAAAGCAAGAAGAGCTCGAGGAGTGTCTGAATTAGGCAGCAGCGAGTTCATTACAGCTCTCATTTGAATAAAGGCTGGAGATGATGCCCTCGCTGTAATGGAAATGCTCTTCAAGCCCGAGCCATCCAGGGCCATTACAGCCTGAAGAGGATTGTTTGGGAGGGAGATGGATGCACTCCCGTCCTGCCGGGGCACGGGCTGCTCTCCCCGCCCCCGCGGGACGCATTTCCCTCCGGGCGTGGGGCTGGATGCAGCTGGGTCCTGCTTGCCCCCGAATCTCCGGGGATGTTCTGCTCTGGAGCATCTCAGTCCTTCCCCTGCTGGTCCAACAGGGTGCTCTGATCCAAAGTCCTGCTTCTCAGAGCTTCTGGGAGGGGCTTGGAGGGTTTAAAAACCTTGAGAGAGACGAAAATCCTGGCTCAAGGAAAGGCCTGGGATGACAGGCGCTGTCCGTGTCCCACAGGAGGCGTCGCTGCTGACCCCCAGCTTTGTCCCTGGGAGCTCTCTGGCAGCTGGGATGGGAGCACTGGATGCACTCCAAGCCTCTGCCAGGGGCTGCCCAGGGAGCTCTGGAGTGCCCACCCCTGGAGGTGTCCAAGGCTGGTGCCAAGGTGGGATTGGGTGACCCTGGAGGGCTTTTCCAACCTCAGGGACTCTGGGATTTCCAGGATTCTGAGCTCTTCCTTGCTCTTTTTGGGCGTCAAGCTGGGAAAACCATCTTTCCCTTCATCCTCTCCCCAGTCCTGCCCCGTGCAGGGTCTGTGCTGTGCTGGTGCCACTGTCCCAGCAGGACACCCCCCCCAGCTGTCCCCCTGCCTGCCTGGGCTGCACTGACCCCCAGGGCAGCAGGGACTGCTGTGACACATCCCTGCAAGGGGACAGGAGGAGTCTCCCGAGTTTTCTGGTGGCTTTTTCCTTCCCCTCTGAGCAGGGATTAACGACTCCACGGCCTTGGAAGGGTTTCTGCAGCCAGAACGACTGCGAGGTTTTAACCCACGGAATGATGGAATGGTTTGGGGTGGAAGGGGCTTTAAAGATAATTTTGTTTTAACCCCCTGCCCTGGGCAGGGACACCTCCCACTGTCCCAGGCTGTCCCCAATGTCCAGCCTGGCCTTGGGCACTGCCAGGGATCCAGGGGCAGCCACAGCTGCTCTGGGCACCCTGTGCCAGCCCTGCCCACCCTGCCAGGGAACAATTCCTGCCCAATCTCCCAGCCAGCCCTGCCCTCTGGCACTGGGAGCCATTCCCTTTGCCCTGCCCCTCCAGCCCTTGGCAATTGTCTCTCTCCATCTTCCCTGCAGCTCCTTCAGGCCCTGCAAGGCCACCCTGAGCTCAGCCCAAAGCTTCTCCTCTGCAGGTGAACAATCCCAGCTGTGCCAGCCTTTCCTCCCAGCAGAGCTGCTCCATCCCTCTGCTCATCCTGGAGCCTCCTCTGGCCTGGCTGCAGCAGCTCCAGCTCCTTCCTGTGCTGGGGCAGCTCTGCAGGTGGGCTCTCACCTGAGCACAGGGGCACAGGGGCAGAACCAGCCCAGCCTGCCCTGGCTGAGAGCCCCGCGGGAGCACCCGAGCCCTTCCTGCTTCCCCGGGCTGGGGAGAGCGAGGAGGGAGCCCAGGGAGCCCAGGGAGGCTCTCAGCCCAGGCTCCGTGTGCCGTGTGCCACTAGATGTCCTTGTGGGAAAGGCCTTGGTGTTGCCCGCGGGCACCGCCGGGAATTCCGGGAATTCGGGGAATTCAGCGAACGGAGCCCGGGGCGCCTCTGCCTCTCTGCGCCCCCAGCCCCGCTTTGGTTCCTCCAGAGCCCAACCAGCCGCGGGCAGCATCCCCCTGGATGATGCGGGGAAAGCTCCCGGGAGCCCCGGGGAGCGCGGCCGGGGATGCTGCGCAACCCCGGGATGCTCCTGAGCCAGCCCGCGTCCCTACAAACGCCCGGCTTTGGGAAAAGCTCGGAGAGGAGCCGGGTGGAGGTGCCAGCCCGGGCAGGGACGGCTCCCGTGGCTCCGATCCCGCTGCCGAGCTCCTGGAGAGCCCCAAGATGCGGGGCTCAGCCCCCGAACCCCGCGTCCCTGGGCTCCGGAGCGCTGGATTTGCACCGCGTTTTGCTGGGACTGGGCTGTGACCGCGGTCCTGCGGTGCCACCACCTTGTCGCTGTCCCCGCTGTCCCCGCGGGTGGCCCTGCTGGGCCAGGACCGGCCCCTGCCCCTCTCCTGCCGCATCCCTGGCAGTGGCAGCGCTGGGAAGAAGGAGCGAGCAGCAGAAGGTGAAACTCTGCAGAGGGGAGATTACAGCTCCTGTGGTTTTCCTTTTTTTTTTTCTTTTTTTTTTTTTTTTTTCCTTCCTTCAGAGGAATGACTTCGTATTTTTGGAAAGAATAGCTGCTCCAAAAAATCCCCGGTACAAACCCTTCCAGGCTCCAGGCTGGCTCATCACTGTGCTGCGCTGGGGCCCTGGTGGGAAATGCAGGATTTTAACTCTTGGTTGCCTTTCCCAGCTTTAATAAATGAGCCCCTTCCCCCGAGGGTTGGAATTAATCCTTGGAGTGGAGAGCAGATCCCAGCGGGAATCTGGGGGAAGCGGGGCTCAGCCTGCTGCAGGGATGCTGGAGGCTAAAGCTGCTGCTGCTGGGTGCCGGCAGCCGTGCTCCAGCCCCATCCCAGCCCTTCCCCAGCCTTTTTCCAGCCGTGCCCGAGGTGTGCCTGCCTTTCAGGCTGCAGCCTGGCAACCAGCAGCAGCATCTCCGCGGGAGAAAGTTGCCCAAAATAGGAAGAGTGGCCATAAATATTTCCGAAAATAAATATTTTGATTTATGGGTGAACCCCCTCGTCCACGGAGGGATCTCCCCAAGGTTTTGGATGCCTCTGGATAATCGGGAGCCCTGCAGGGCGGGGAGATCTCAGCAGCCCCAGGAGCTGGGGCGGTCATGGCTTGTCACTGTTGGACACAATAAATGGAGGCAGGAGTGATTAGAAGGCTGCGTGGACTCCTTGCATGAAGGAGCCACCGGTTTATTTCTCGGGCTTCTTTTATGCTTTTTACAGATGTGCCCACCTTGGAGGTGGGACCTTTGGGAACCATCGGTCAGTTCCAGAGACCACCACGCGAAAATCCCTCCTCTGGGAAATTCATACAAAAACAAGGTAGTTTACAAATATGTGACTTTGTGTACCAGGAGAGTGCCTGGGAACAGAATTTCCCAAAACTAAAACATGGTAGGCACGAAGCGTGGCAACACTCGCTGGCAGGAGGGGAGTCAGCAGCGCTCGGCTTGTGGAGAAATCCGAGCTGGGGGAGGCTGCCAGCTCCGGTGGGAAGGGGAGCGGATGAGGCCGGAGCTGTGCCAGTGGGAATGGAGGCGATTCCCCTGCTGGGCGGGGAATTACCCCGCAGCCAAACGCCCTGGTGTTGCCACGATTGGTGCCTGCCGTGGTCTGGTTTTAGGAAATTCTGTTCCCAGGGACCTAAACTGGTAAACAAAGTCACTCTTTGTAAACGATCTTGTTTTCCACACGCTTTCCCATGGGAGGGACTTCACGTGGTGGTCTCTGTGAGTGACCAATGGTTCCAGAGGTCCCACCTCTGAGGTGGGCGCTTTGTGTAAAGGTATAAAACAGGTTTGGAGAATAAACCTTGGGCTCCCTTCTTGGGAGTCCAACAGCCTTTTGATGGCTCTGCGTCTCCTCCTTTGTGTCCCACAGCGGCAGTGCAGGGTGTCCCTCCGGGGTGGCCCTGGCTGTCCCGTGTCCCCTGGATGTCACATCCCCAGGGGACGGGGCGTGCACCAGGGCACAGCGACCAGGAGGGGACACCCGGAGGGGACACCGCCCCTACCTCCTGAGCTGGCAGGGGCTTGTTGCCACGATTGGTGCCTGCCATGGTTTGGTTTTAAGAAATTCTGTTCCCAGGGACCCAAACTGGTAATCAAGGTCACTCTCTGTAAACTCTCTTGTTTTCCACACGTTTTCCCAGAGGAGAGACTTTGCGTGAGGGTCTCTGCGAGTGACCAATGGTTCCAGGGGTCCCACCTCTAAGGTGGGCACATTTGTAAAAGGTAGAAAAGAGGTTTGGAAAATAAACCTGCAGCTCCTTCTCAGGAGTCCACAGCAGCCTTCTGGTGACGCCGCGTCTCCTCCTTTGTGTCCCATAGCGACAACCCATGCAGACAGGTGGGGTTTTGGTAGCAAAAGTTATAAAAACTGTGTAAGTTTCAATGAAGGCCATTTTGCCATTCCACCACATTGGTGTCTTGTGAGCAATGGACCGAGCGAGCTTAAGTGTAGCAGCCTCCTTAGGAATCGTGGCAACACTTCCCCATGGGAGGGACTTCGTGTGATGGTCTCTGCGAGTGACCAATGGTTCCAGGGGTCCCACCTCTAAGGTGGGCACATTTGTAAAAGGTATAAAAGAGGTTTGGAAAATAAACCTGCGGCTCCTCCTGTGAGGAGTCCACACAGCAGCCTTTTGATGACTCCGTGTCTCCTCCTTTGTGTCCCACAGCGACGCCCTGGGAGCGGAGCACCTGGAGAGCCTGGGGCGGGCACTGCTCAGTCTCCCCGGCAGGAGCAGGAGCCGGGAATTGCTGCTGCGAGCCCAGAGGAATTGCGGGCAGAGGGCTCCGTGCTTCCCTGAACCCCGGGGAGGATGTGGTTCACTGGCTGCCTGCAGGGCTGGGCCCAGAAACCTTCCAGGAAGCTGGAAATGGGGCTGGCAGAGGGATAAGGACAGCACCCGGACTCGCAGGATCCGTAAGGATGGGAAAGACCTCCAAGGTCATTGTCCCACCACTCCCCCAGCTCTGACCGTGTCCCTCAGTGCCACATCCACACTCCCAGGCATGAGGACACCTCCACTCCCCTGGACAGCCCTTTCCAACGTTTGAGCACTATTTCAGCAGAGAAATGTTTCCTGATCTCCGGTCTGAGCCTCCCCTGGGGCAGCTGGAGGCCTTTCCCCTTCTCCTTATCCCTGATGCAGGGAATTCCCAGTGCTGGGCAGGATGGAGGAGTGGGAACAGAGAGGGAAAAGCAACAGGACAGCAGGGATGGCAGAGCTGGAGCCTGGAGAGGAAACACCTGGCAGCAGATCCTGTGCTTGGCTGGTCCTGGGGGACCCCTGAGGCCACAGCACACTGGGGTCACCTGGAGAAGTGGGATGGGGCTTGGGAACAGCCCTTGGAGCAGCTCCTGGTCTGGTCTGGGAAGGGACAGGGAGCCCGGCATGGAATGGGGGTCCCTGGCATGGAAAAGAGGTCCCAGGTACAGAGCAGGGGTTCCTGGCATGGAGCAGGGGTCTCTGGCATGGAATGGAGGTTCCTGGCATGGGTCAGGGGTTTCTGGAATTGAGTGGGGGTCCTTGGCATGGATCAGGAATCCCTGGCATGGAATGGGGGTCCCTGGTATGGAATGGAGGTTTCTGGCATGGGTCAGGGGTCCCTGGCATGGAAAAGAGGTCCCAGGTACGGAGCAGGGGTTCCTGGCACAGAGCAGGAAAGGCAGAAGGCACAGGAGGTGAGGGTGGGTCCCTCTCTGCTGTGCAGGATCTGCAGCCACCTCTGGACTCCTGGTGAGCTCCAGCTGGACGAGGAGCTCCCCCAGATCCGCAAACCAAACCCAGTGGGGTTTCCTCCTCCTCCTCCTCACTTCTGCCAGGTCTCTCTGCTGAGCGTTTAACCGAGGACAGGCCTTGCCTGGAGACCCCAGGTGGGACAGGTCTGTGCCTCAGCCAGGAGCCCTCCTTCCTCAGGCAGCTCCTCACGTCAGCAGAAATGAGATTTCATCTCTTTTTCCCACCCTGCTGACCCTGCTGAGGATTCAGTGGCACCCTCAGCCCCTGCTGTGCCGTGCTGGAGGAGGAGCAGCTTCCCTCAGAGCTCATGGCAGGAGCTCCAGCAGCCACACCAAGCTTTCCAGGGATTTTGTTTGCAGCCACAGGAGCCACAAAGCAGTGCTGGGGTTATCAGCTCCGGGTGCTGCTGCAGAACCCCAGGCTTTGGGGAGCAGCCACGTCCCCAAACAATTCCAGCTCTGCCGCTGGAAGCACAGAGCAATTCACGAGCTAACCCACTTGTAGAGCCCAGGATGAAGTGCTACATCCTGAATATGAGCAGGGAAATTACCAGCGGCACCTCTGTCAATGCCACTGAATCCCTCCGAAATGAATTCCTGGGAAGGAATGAGCCGGGGAGAGGAGGAGATTTGCTGAGCGCCGTGGATTTGCTTTTCCTGGCTGTGAGCAGGGGCAGAGCAGCCTGACCTTGCTCCAAGGTCACAGCAATCCCTGGGGGCTCTCCAGCGAGTCCTTCCCAGCGGGTTTGCCCTCTCTGGGTGTGCTGCCTGCAGGCCAGGAGTTAATCCTTCTGCAGGGATGGATGGGGTCAAAACCTGTCTTGGTTTGGACAGACAGGTGTCTGCCAGGGAAAGTTTCCCTTGGAATGGGGAATGTAAACCCCTCACCCCTGCCAAATTATAATTTTGCAATTCAGGGGCTTTCAGGCAAAGAGTTGGGAAATAGGAATAACAGTTCTTTACTGGGAATATTTACAATACAAATGTAGTAGAAAACAAAACCACCCAACTGTCTTGGTTTGGAAAGACAGGTCCCACCCTTCCTGAGCACCCTGGGATTTGGGATGGCTCAGAGCAGCTCCAGGGGGGCTGCAGTGGGGTTTCCATGTGCCAAAGGGGCTCGGTGACAGCGCTGGAGATCCGCAGTGGCCACCACCCACAGCCTGGTGCTGCTCTGGAGGGTTTCCCATCATTTTGTGCTCCGGGGATTCCCCTTTCCAGCAGCTGCTTCCCTGTGCAGCTTCCAGAGCCCAGCGCCCTGGAGAGGGGCAGGAGCCCTGAAAGGAAAACCTTTCAGCCGCCTCTTTATTCCCAGAACTTTTCACCTCGTGCAGCTGTGGAATAGAAACGAGATTTTTTTTTTATTATTATTTCTTTCTCAGGGGAGTAGAAATATCTCGAGGCTTTAATGAGAACATTAAACTCGGTTTCATCTGCTCCAACTGGGGCCACGGGGTCCCGGAGTAGAACAAACATCTTTGGTCCAATTAGTGGGGGGAAAAAAAAAAGCCCTTTTCCCTGACAGGTTGTTCTTGGAATTCCCTTCACTGTGTCACACGTCAAGCAGGGACACTTTGTTGTGCAGGGAGCAATTCCCAGCTCTGGGATAATCCTGTGAAGTTGGGATGAGCCTTTGTGCCACCGTCTTTGTCATGGATAGCTCAGAGCAAGCAGGGAAATTTGGGATTCACACCTCTCAGGGGTGAAATGTTGCTGTTCCCACTGTGAGTTCAGGTGTCCAGGGCCAAGATCTGCTCCATCTCCCACGGCTTCCAGCTATTTCTCCATCACTTCGGGGCTCTTTCAGCAGGGATTTTAGGGCTCCCTGCAAGTTCTGAAGGTCAGGGAGCACCAAGCAGCTCCAAACCCACTCTGTGGATGAGGGATTCACCTGGACAAACACACCTGGACAACAAAAATGTGGATTTCTGCTCCGGGTTTCAGTTGAGTGCTCAGCTCTGGCTGGGCCTGATCCATCAGGGTCCCCCTCCCTCCAACTGGGCACCCTGGGATCTGCCCCCTTCCCACATTCCTGGAGCTTTCCCTGCCTTTGGGGACCCTTCTCATCATCTCATGGAATTGCTGAGGTGGGAAGAGACCTTCAGGGTCACCAAGGACGAGAGTTCACCACTAAACCAAAGTCCTCAAGAGCCACATCCACACGTTTTTCTGAGCAATTCCGGGGATGGTGACTCCAGCAGTTCCCTGGGCACGTTCTCCATGGGAATCACCCTTTGGAGGGGTGGTTTTTAGGGAATGGTGTCTCCAACACTTCTCTGAGCAGATTCTCCACAGGAATCACCTTTGGAGGGGTGGT
The DNA here is from genome assembly GCA_016584745.2 of Phylloscopus trochilus trochilus. Lineage (NCBI taxonomy): Eukaryota > Metazoa > Chordata > Aves > Passeriformes > Phylloscopidae > Phylloscopus > Phylloscopus trochilus. The sequence goes on from WQNJ02000021.1 coordinate 1,582,441, forward strand.
TTTCTGGGAATGGCACCTCCCTGGGCACATTCTCCACGGTAATCACCCTCTGGAGTGGTGGTTTTCTGGGAATGGTGTCTCCAGCAGTTCCCTGGGCAGGTTCTCCACAGGAATCACCTCTGGAGGGGTGGTTTTTAGGGAATGGTGTCTCCAGCAGTTCCCTGGGCAGGTTCTCCACAGGAATCACCTCTGGAGGGGTGGTTTTCTCCCGGTGCCTCCCAGTTCTCTCTGCACCTTCAGCCCCTCCTGGGGAGCCCCTGCCAGGCTATCCCGGGAGCAGGAATCCGGGGATAACCTGCCAATTAACAGCTCCTAATTGAAGATCACATTCCAAACATTCCTCCTCCTCGGGCTGGCTGGAAGGGACGGCTCTGATCAGAAGCTCCGGGCAACCCAAATGTCTGCATGTGCTGCCAAGCAGGGGAATTTCCTGGTATTTAGGAAAATCCTCATTTTCCCAGGGCGGGGAAGGGATGGAAAAAGCAGAGGGTAATTCCTAACCCGGTTATATTTCCTCTGGATTCCTGTTCCTCAAGTTTTCTCCAAGTGCTGTTCTTAGGTGGAGGGTGAGGTTGGGTCTGTGCTGCTTTTTCCAGTACCTCACTGGGAACAGGGAATCCCAATATTCCGGGAGAGCAAATTCCAGGCTGTGCTGAGCTGGGGCATCCTGACTGCTCCAGCTGTGCTTCCAGAGGAGCTGGGAATGCTGGAATGCCCTGGCAGGGATATCTGATTGTCCAACCTCCCCCTGTGGGGCTTCATCCTGTGTGGGGTCAGCACCAAATTCTCCTTCCTGGCCGGGATTTTGAGCCCATCTCCTGTTTTTATTCCCTTTTCCCGCTGCCAGACCGGGATGTTGGGAGCTCCCTGCTCCCAGAGTGAAGCCTTCTCCTTGAGATTCCAATCAAAAGCAGTTTCCAGGTTAGAAATCCCCCAAAAGGGGCAGGGGGTGGATGTATGGAATTGTGTAGGGAGCCCCAGTGGAGAGCAGCTCCTGGAGCTGTTGTGGTGTCCCAGGGCTGGGAGCTGAGGCAGAAGCTCCACAAACCCCTCAGACCCGGCTGATTCCAGGGAAAGGAGCACAGAGGAGCCACTCAGGAGGGGCCAAACACTTGGATCCAAACCTCTCGGTGGGGAGGATGCTCCTGCTGGCTGGGTGTGCGGGATCCGCCCCTCCAGGGATTGTTTCCTGCGGGGCTGGTGGCACCAGGAGCTTTCCCAGAGCCGCAGCTCCATCCCTCAGAGGTGTCAGACGTGGCCCGGGGTGACCCTCTCTGCCTGCTGGCACTGCCCGGAGCCTCCTGCTGGCTGCAAATCTGCCGGGGCTGCTGCCGGCAAATTACCCGGACATCAGCGCTCCGAGGAGAAATTAATTTCCCTGCAGGAGCAAATTCCAAAGCCCAGCCCGGCTCCCGGCGGCCGGCCTGATGCGCGGTGACAAATCCGGGACACGGTGACAATCGCAGGGACAGGGAGGGAGCAGCAGCCCCGGATCTGTTCCCTAAAAAACTTTTGGCAGAGGGGTGTGTGTGTGGCTTTCACAAAGAGCTTCCACCCACCTCCCCGAGAGAAGACAAAAACATTAAAATAGAAATAGAAGGTGGAGGGCCCGAGAGAAGACAAAAACATTAAAATAGAAAGGGAAGGTGGAGGGCAAAGCCAGAACGGAGACACTCAGCACCTGGTAAGACCCTGATGTCCCGGAGATCAGCAGATGATGGTGTCTTCTCAGGATCATTTGGACCATTCAGCAGCTCCTCCAGCCCAGGAAATCCTTTCAGGAGAACCAAACCCGATTTCAGAAATTGCATCAACCACGGGGAACGAAATCAAAAGGGACAAAAGAACTTAGAGAATCTCGGTGGCTCACATAGCCCAGCCAGAAAAGGGTATAAAAACAACTGGCATGGGCTCAGACCTTTGTGAAACTCGTGTATGCGGTGTGATAGGAGCTGTATTCACGATTTCACCCAGTGAGGAATTCCCCGGGATCGCCGCCGTTTCCTTGATTGCGGGCTTTGCCAATTGCGCTGTCCAAATTCTCTGGCAAAAATAAATCCTTCTCGATGGCGTTGGCTCTTTGAGTTTATAGCAGGAAATATTTTTAATAAACCTGGGATGGTCTAATTAGGAGCGTCAGAGTGAACAACAAACGCCTGGCTGATAGGGAGGAGGAAAAATTGAACTCTGGAGTCTCAGGTCAGGCTTAAAATAACGCGGAGGGTTTAGGACAGAGGAAACGGGAGCAGGGAGGGAAGGAAGGGACCTGAAACGGAATAAAATGTAATGGGACTTGGCCAGCAGGAGATCAAGTGAGATAAAGCTGCTCTCCCCTTTCGGGGAGGAGATAACAGCTTCCTTTATTTATTTATTTCTTTTGGGGAGTAGACGGGAAGTGCCGGGAGATTTCATCTCCCTGAATTCCAGCGCTTGACAAAAGCTTCCCTGTGCCTCTGGAGCAGCTGAGCTCAGGCAGGTGAGGGAGAGCGTTGCCATGCTCGTGCCTGCATGTTTTGGTTTTGGGAATTCTATTCCCAGGCACGGTCTTGATGCACAAGGTCATGTTCTGTAAACTACCGAAGCTCCCACATCTGTTCCCAGAGGAGGGGCTTTGGTGATGGTCTCTGGAAAACGACCAGTGGTTCCCAAGGGTCCCACCTCTGGGGTGGGCACATCTGTAAAATGTACAAAAAGAGTCAGGAAAATAAAGGAGGGGTCTCTTGCTTGCAAGAGCTCCACGCAGCCTCTTTGATGCACTCCCTGCCTCGTTCCTGTGTCCCCCACAGTTATAGGAGAGACCCCCGGGAGGTGTTTTGGGCAGGTACCAGTGCCAGCCCCGCAGTCTGAGCCTGAGGGCAGGGTCAGGGCAGCGAAAAGAAGCCCCGAGTTAAAGGAGCAGATCTGGGAAGGCAGCACTGAGGTGCCACTCCCTGCTCCCAGGGGTGGCAGAGCCCAGCTGAGCTGGATGGGAAAGGCACTTCCCAGGTGTTCTCCTGCCCAGGGTAGGAGCAGGAGCATCCCTCTGCAGCCAGAGCTCCTGCAGATTTCTCCTGCTGCTCCTGCACCCCTGAAAGAAGGGGCAGACAGGAGCGCACCTGCCCCATCCCTTTCCCTCCAGGAACCCTTGCAACCCAGCCAGGAAAAGCCATGAAAATCCCATTAAGGGAGCCCTGAAAGCTCCTGGGGAGGAGAGCAGCACCTGCTCCCCCCTCCCTGCAGCCAGGCAGGGATTGTCACCCCCGGGGGCAGCGCTGTCCCCTGGGTGCCACCCCGGGCTGCCAGCGGTGCTCTGTGCTCAGCCTCCCGTGAGGGTGAACATTGCTGCAGCTCACTGAGGCTGCAGCAGGGCTGGGAAGGAAATGAGTTCTGCTGCTCTCCACTCTGAGATGGGGAATGATTTGCCGGGGATTTGTAAGAGGTTTTATGTGAAGTCTGCCTGAATGGGCTTTCTGTGGAGAGAGAGAGAGAGAGAGAGAGAGAGAGAGAAAGGCTCCGAGAGCAGAAAATGTGGTTCTGTCCTAATGGGATAATTTATGAGTAGGGACAGTCAAATTAAAACGGGAGAAAAGACAAAATAATGTTCCCTGGCAGCTCAGAAATGCTGCTGCCACTGTGGGGCCGTGAAGCTGTTGGGGCACAGATTCCTCCCACCCCAACCTCCCTTGCAGAGCAATTCCTGGGCAGTGCTGAGCCGAGCCTGGGATCCTCCCTCTGGAGAGCCTGGCATTCCTGCACGCTCTGCAGACATCCCTGCCAGCCCACCTGCTCCTGCTCTCCCTGGAGAAGGCCTGGGATTGTGCCAGGGTGCTGATGGCACCGTGGGCCTGGGGAGCCAGCTTTGCTGCTGGCTGTCACACTCCCTGCCCTGCAGGGGAGTTGGTTTCCTCACAGTCTGAGAGAGCTTTGGATCCAGCTGAGGTCAGGGGCAGAAGAAAACCAGGCTGTCACCTCCTCCACTGTGGATGTCCCTGGTTTGGTGGCAGCTGAGGACCTCGTGTGCCTCTCTGCTTTCTCCTTTCCTGGGAGCCGTGAGGGGTTGCAGGCACAGCCTGGATCCTGGAGCCAGCCCTGCCCCAAAGGCTGCCCTGCCAATCCCAGGGTCACTGAGGTGGGAAAAGAGCTCCAGGGTCATCAGATCCAGCCTGTGCCCGATGGCCACCTTGTCCCCATCCCTGAGTGCCACGTCCTGTCCTCCCTTGGACACCTCCAGGGATGGGGACTCCAAACCTCCCAGGGCAGCCAGTGTGCTGGGGCCCATTCCCAGAGGGATTAACTCCAGAACTGAGCCCAGCCTGGAGTGGGGATCACAGGGGACACGGGGACAGCTGCTGGAGCGGGGGTGGCACAGGGAGGTGTCACTGGGGAAAGCCCAGGCTGCTGTGTCCCCAACACTGGCAGGTCCTTGCAGAGCTTGGGATGGTCCCTGTCCTCAGACTGGGAGTCTCTGGGGGCTGCCCCATGTCCCAGGACTGAGCCAGAGGAAGGGTTGGTTTATTTTTTGGGCCACCCTTCAAGAAGCCCCTGCAAGGTGGGCAACTGTCCCTTTTTGGGTTGTGCCAGGGTGGCCCAGCCCGGTGAGGGGGAGGCACCCAAAGCCTGCAGGTCCCTGGGACTGCAGGGAAGGGCTCCAGGTTGGGTGTGAGCAGCAGCCCAGGGCAGGAGCACAGGCTGGGAGAGGTTGGTTTGTGCCAGACCCTGCAGCTCCTGTGTGACTCTGCCTGGTGCCTCTGTCCTGATGTGCAGCTGAACTGCGGCCTCTGAGTTCAGAATTCCCTGGGACATGGATTTCTTCCTGGGACATGGATTTGTTCCTGGGACACGGATTTGTTCCCAGGACATGGATTTTTTTCCCCTGCCATGGGAGCAGCTGGAGGGGTGGGTGACCCTTCCAGGATTCTCTGAGGCAGATGGCAGAGCTGTGCTGGGGGAGCTGATGGCCAGAGCTTTCCTGGAGCTCTGTGATCACACCTCCCACCTGCCAGCAAAGAAACCCCACAGCTTTGCATCCCCCTCTGGGCTTGGAAGGCTTGGGATAAGCAGCTTTTTCCAGAGGGGACACTGCTGGTTTTTTCCTGGTCACTTGAGCCCAGGGCAGGGCTGCTTTTCCCAAGGAAGAGCTCCTGCCCTGCTGCTCTTAAAAAAAATCCCTGGTCCCTCAGCTGAGTGTGGGAAAACTCCTGCTGGGGATGAGTTTCCTTGGCCCTGTGTGGGGCAGGAGGAATCCTTTGGGGATGTGGGAGCTTTCCATAGGTATCCAATCTTCTTCTGGCTGGAGGAGCCGAGGGTCAGAAGCTGCCCTTTCCTTCATCCCACAGCCAAAGCAGAAATGACCAATCCTCCCCCGCTCCACTCCTGATGAGGAAAAGCCTCTCCGATATTAATAAGAATCTAATTTTCCATTTATTGTTCCATGAATTAATTACATCGCGAGTGGAGTTACCTTTTACACAGCCATTAAACTTCAGGAAGGCCTCTTTATACCACTCCATGGATAATTTAATTAGCATACTAATGTCTTATTAGCCATAAACCCAAAGCTGGTTTAGAATCACTTAAATCCAAACTCCAAAGCTTTCAGCCACCCCCCAGCCCCTCAGCCTGGTGTGGGCAGAGCGAGGCAGTGGGCACAGATCCTGGGAGGAGTTTTCCAGGTGTTTTCCTCAGCTGGCACAGGTGGGTTTGTGCTGGTTTCCCGAGATGAGGGTGGTTAAGTGTCCTTTGCCCCCTGAAAAGCCCCAAGCCAGATGCAGAAATGACACGGAGTCTTCAGATGTCCCTTTTTCAAGGTTCTTGTTGTTTATTTTTTTTTATCTTTCCCTTTTTCTCTGTGCCTGGCCAAGGTCTCCACAGCTCGGGCATCAGGCAAAGACTCCTGCCTCTGATGGAGGCTCCTCATCTTTTATACAAATTATTACGTACTTATTATTTACAATTACAAACCAATATCTACATTTATACTAAACAGGTCACTTCTACACTGACCCAATCCTTCTAAAGCTGCTTTGTGCCATTGTCACTGCAGAAGGTGGAGACAAAGAAGAAGAAGAAGAAGAAGAAGAAGAAGAAGAAGAAGAAGAAGAAGAAGAAGAAGAAGAGGAAGAAGAAGAGGAAGACCCCAGGGCACCACCCAGAATCCTCCATCTTGTCCCCACTCACCTCTATTCTAGAAACCCCAAATGTGAAAACTGCACTGCTCTTTATTACACTCTGTGGCTTGTAACTCCTCTCCCAATGTTGGAAGTCTCTCCCATGGACTGAAGTCAAAGCCCTTTGCCTTCCTGGGCTCTGTGCCAGGGTCTCCAACCCCCCTGTAAAGGTTTCAAACCCCCCTGTGCAGGTTTCTGCCTGCCCAGGGTATCCACAGGAATGCCCTGGACTCCCACGGGATGCAGCAGGGCCTGCCCAGCATCCACGGGGTGAGATCCAAGGGAAGAGTCCCCACTCCTAATTCCCCTTTCCTCTCTTTTTAGCTCTCCTTGGAGCGTGCATTGATTGGGTGAGGCTGGAAGAGCCGTGATAATCCATTAAGAATGGGCAATTAAAGCCTCCCAGGGGGTGCTGGGAGCCGGGCAGGAGCATCTGAGGTGCTCTGAGGGCTCCTCTCCCCATCCCTGGGGGTGCAGGGTGGTGTCACCTCCTCCGTGGGACACCCCAGTGTAGCCCTGGTTGGTGCCTGAGATGTTTGGGTTTCTCTGAAACTCTTTTCCCAGAGAGTTTTTTGCCAACAACAGACACGTTTTCCTGACTGTAACCTTTGTTTGCATCCCTTTCCCTGGGAGGGACTTCTCCTTGATGTCCCTCTGCTCTGACCAATGTGATTGAAGAAGTTTGTCTTTGTTTCACCAATGGAGTTGTTCTCTGTAGAACAGGATAAAAGGGAAGGAATTGCCAGAAATAAATGGAGTCATTGCCAGCCTGCTGAAGATGGAGTCTGTGTTGCTGTGATCTTTAACAGCATCACTCCGGAGCTGAGGATGGGCTGGATTCCCAAAAGATCCACCCAAGGCCAGCAGGAGCAGAGGACTTTTGTCCCCTTGGGGGGATGGTGTCCCCTCCGTCCCTCACTGCCAGGGGCTTTGGGATCAATCCACCACAACTCCCACGCTGTTCCTGCCATCCCAGACACCCTGCTGTCCCCTGGCCCCCCTGAACCTTTCAAACATCCCCCTTTCTGTGAGGAACCCTTTGCAAAGTGACCCCTCGTGTGATCCCCCTCCCGAGTGGAACTATTTTTTATTTTATTTTTTTTTCTTCTTTTTCCCTTTGCCCAGATCTTCTGAGCTAATAAATAGCTTAATTTGGAGGCTGGAAAATTGACTCAGAGGCAAAGTTTAACTAAATTGAAGAGCAAGACTTCTGCTCGAGTGTAATAATCTGAAAATAATTGATTAATTTGCATGATCCTTCGTAATTGCTCCAATTTACACCCAAGAGGCCACTGTCATCAATAGATGAATAAGACATAATTTTTTTTTAAGTCCCAATAATGCGGGGAATGGAATTTGGGAGATTGGCTCATTCCACAGCTCCGGCTCAGCCCCGCTCCCAGCACGGAACTGGGCTGGAATTGGAGTCCCTCGTTAGGGATCTAATTACATTCATTATCCTCGGGAAAGAGGAAGCTCCCAGCCCCGCCAGGAGAGATTCCAATGGGACCAGGGTGGCAGCAAGAGCCCGAAATAAAGAGATGAAACCCCCCCCCAAAAATCCGGCCTGGATGCTCTTTGAGGGTGGCAGGGCAAAGCGCCTCCTGCAAGGTGCTCAGCTTTAATTGCAATTAACGAGATTCCAGCAGGGATCTCAGCTCCGAAGGGGCTCAACCTGGCGTGGGTGGGGGAGCAGAGGAAGGCAGGGATGAAGGCAGGTAAGGAGCAGAGCTCAGAAAGGTGTTTGGGCCACACAGAAGATGTTGGGGAGGATGAAGTAGCTGGGCCCTGCAGAGATGATTTATTAGTAAAAGATTCTAAAAGTATGAAACCCATGAGAGGAATAGAATTAAAAGCAAAGTTTGAACTGTAAGGTGCTGGACAGGAAGAAGGTGATTAGACAGCTGAAAGGACTTGGCTGAGTGAATCAGTAACACTGCCAAGACAAAAGGATGAATAAAAGGCTGGACCTTCTCAGGTATCAGGGATAAGGTGGGTTTCACAAGTTTTGGTCTGTAGAGTAGTATTGTAATGTTGTAGTTCCCATAGGCTGTATGTAGATTCTGTAGGTTTTGTATCTAGAGGTGATTGGTTAATGCTCATTAGAATATTCACAATAAAAAGGGTTAAAATGGAATGTAACAAGGAGTTCCCCCTCTTTGCATGCCTTCCCTTGGACCCTCTTGGACTTTGCACTGAATCCCTGGACCCTTTCCTCAGTCAGGCTGCCTCCCCACGACCAATAAAGCACCAATAAAGCACGTGTTCCAAAGAGTATCCTGATCTTCAGATCATCTCTCTCGCCGGACAACCAGCGTGCTTTCTAATAAGAAACGTCAAATCCAACCTCTGCAAGGTCAAGGAACAGAAAAATGCAGCATGAAAGGGGGGGAAACAGGAAGCCAGCGAGGAATGGCAACAAACAATGGATAATTCAAGTCTGGCAGGAACAGGAAAGGCTGCAAAGGAACCAGGCAGCTCTGCCGGCTCCCCGGGAGTTAAAAGGGAACAATTAAAGAAGATGAGGACACAGCTGAGAAGCGAAATGATTTCATTTCATAAGTTCTCACCTCAGGGGATGTCGGGAAAAGTCTGCTCCCCTCCCTTTGCTCCTTGCTGGTAATAAAGGTGAGTTGCTGTAAGGGATTAAGGGATCAAATGAAGAGGTGCTGGTGCAAAGAGGGAATTTAAAGGATATTGAGTGCCTGGGCCCTGCGTGGGACACTCAGGGGGTTGAGGAAACCTCATAAGGCAGAGCTGAGCTGCTGGGTGAGCTGCAGGTGTTCATCCCGCTGGAAAAGCTCCCGTGCCAGCCTTTCCTGACAGAATCCAGGCAGGTGCAGGGGATTTTTCTCCCCAGTTCCACACTCCCTTGGCTGCACACTCCTGTGGCAGGTACCCAGGCAGAGGAGGGCAGGTGTCACTTTGTGAGGAGCAATCCTACCAGGCTGGTACCCTCATCCCTGTCACAGGGGTTTGGACAGGGCTCAGGGGCAGGGAAATCCCACCCTGAGCAGAGTGAGCATTCCCACCAGGCTGGTACCCTCACCCCTGTCACAGGTGGGCTGGGAGCCCCCCCACTGCCCAGGGGGGGTTGGAATTGGGCAGGATTTCAGAGGGAAAAAAAGAGGAGCACTTCCAGGATCGCTGGGATGCTGGGAAAAGCTGAAGAGAAGATGTTCCAGCAGCCAGGAACATCTGCAAGCTGACAGCCTGTGAGTTGATCTGGGCAGAGCTGCATCCTGTGTCATGCTTCCAATTTAAATCCCCACGTCTTCCCGAGAAGAAGAAGAACGTCCTGTGTTTCCTGGGTGACTGGGGGAGGTCTGGCTGTGCCAGGCAGCTCTGATCTCCCCCTGCAAGATTTCCTTGGTGGCAGACAGGGAGCAGCAGGCTGGCTAGACAGGGAAAAGGTCTGGGGAAAGGATGTTCTGTGGGGTTTCATCACATCCTGCTCACCTTTGATAGGAATCACACAATTGAGGTTTGAGGTCCAAACAAGACCCGTCCCCCAAATCCCTCTCCACTTCCAGACAGCCCCAAATCTCTGCCCTTCCCTCCAGCTTCTCCAGGGGGGGAATTGTTGGGGATGCTGCTGGAGAAGGGCAGGGAGGAGCTGGATCCAAGGACAAGGAGCAGGTGGAGTGAGCAGCGAGGCAGAGGGAGGGGCTGCGAAATTCCAGCACAGCTCCAAACCTTCCTGTCAGTGCTGACATCCAGCCCGTGGCTGCCTCCAGAAATTCCAAGAGGATTGCCAAAGTTTTCACCCTCCCAGGAGCATCCCAGCTTCCAGCTGTCCCCTCCCCAGCAGGGAGCTGCTTTCCCTTCAGAGCCGAGTGAAGAGTGGAAGGCGGGAGAGAGAGGGGGAAAAAAAAAATAAAATAAAATCATGAATATTAATTTGAATTCGAGTGAATTTCAATTAGGCCGCGTTCGGGCTCCACAAATATTTGAGCAGCTCTACTGCAAACAGGGGGGGGAAAGCAGATCTGTAACTTTAACACACAAATATTCACAAAAGATAAAATTCTGAGCCTCGTGCCCGCCGCCCACGCCCGCTCCACTCCAACCCTGCTGCTGTCCCCAGGCCCTGCTCGGGGGGAGGAGGCAGCAAAGGGGACAAATATTCCGATTTCATGGATCCTGGGGGCTGTGGGGGTCGGAGGATGAGCTGGGAATGCTGAGCCAGGGGAGATGCCCTGCTTTCCTGGAGCCCCGGGGGTGGGAATGGGATGGAGCCAGCAGGGATGGAGCCACGGATGGGGCAGCCAGGAAACAACTCCCAGGAGCTTGGGGTGATGGAGAGCCAGGAATGCCCAGTGCATCCTGGCATGGAGAATCCCAGGTCACTGATTTCAGCTCATGGAGCATCGGGATTGTCCCAGAATTATGGAGTGGTTTGGTTTGGATGGGATCTTAAAGCTGATCCCATCCCATGGGCAGGGACACCTCCCATTGTCCCAGGCTGCTCCAAGTTCCATCCAGCCTGGCCTTGGGCACTGCCAGGGATCCAGGGGCAGCCACAGCTGCTCTGGGCACCCTGTGCCAGCCCTGCCCACCCTGCCAGGGAACAATTCCTGCCCAATCTCCCAGCCAGCCCTGCCCTCTGGCACTGGGAGCCATTCCCTGTGTCCTGTCCCTCCAGCCCTTGGCAATTGTCTCTCTCCATCTTCCCTGCAGCTCCTTCAGGCCCTGCAAGGCCACCCTGAGCTCAGCCCAAAGCTTCTCCTCTGCAGGTGAACAATCCCAGCTGTGCCAGCCTTTCCTGACAGAATCCAGGCAGGTGCAGGGGATTTTTCTCCCCAATTCCACACTTCCTTGGCTGCACACTCCCATGGCAAGTACCCAGGCAGAGGAGGGCGGGTGTCACTTTGTGAGGAGCAATCCTACCCTGAGCAGAGTGAGCATTCCCTCCAGGCTGGTACCCTCATCCCTGTCACAGGTGGGCTGGGAGCCCCCCCACTGCCCAGGGGGTTGGAATTGGGCAGGATTTCAGAGGAAAAAGAGTCTCGTGCTGTTCCTTGGAGGTGGAGAGATGGGGACAGGGCAAAGCCCCCCAAACCCTGGTTTGTGCTGCACCAGGGGCTGTCCCAGCCCACCAGGAGATCAGCAAACCATAAATCCCATCAATCTGCTCCACAGCTCCCAGATGTTCCCCCTGCCCTGGGATTGGGGCAGCTCGATTTACCTGCCAGGTGGGAAATGCTTTTCCTGGGGGATCTGATCCTGGCACAGCCTGCAGGGAGGGAAGCACATCTCCCCTGACCTTAGAGCTCTCTGCTGTGCCCCCCCTCAGCCCTTCAGGCTATTTTTTGGGGGGGAGAAACAGATTCGCAGCTGGGTTGTTTTGTCCTGGGTTTGATATTTCAAATGCACCCAACACTCAATTCCTGGAAAAAGAGACGGGAGGAGCAGCTTGAGTGTAAACAGCTCAAATGGAAAAAAAAAAAAAAAAATTCCCCGCTCTGAAATCCCCCTCTGCGTCCTTCACCTCCCTCTTTTCCCCGGGAATAAGTGCTTTTGCTGTCCCCTGCTCAGGCCTTTGGGACGAGGGATATTCAGAGGGAAGGCAGCTGCTCCCACGGATTCCCATTGTGAGGCCGGAGAGCTGATGGATTGTTCTCCTCCTTGAGAACCTGAGGTTGTTTCTGCCTTTTCACGGCGCGGCTGAAGCGGCAGAAAGGAACAATAACAACAGCAAATAAAGAGGGGAGAATGGTGAGAAATTAAATGCCGGGTGCGACAAATGATTAATAGGGCATTTCCTGAGGAGAACAATCACCCCTGTGCTGGGCTTCCCTGAGGGGAGGGGGTTTGGGGACGGCTGAGCCCTTAAATAAAATAAAGAATGGGGGTGGGGGATCCCCTTGACTGCAGGTTGAAAAGGGTTAAAGCCCGGCCTAACAGAGCCAGGACTAACAGGGGGTGTGAAAAACTATTCGGGCACAGGGCTTCACACTTCCCAAGGCTGTCCCGCTCCTGTAATTTTACACCTACGAATGAATCCCTGCATCCTCCTCCCTTCTTCTCCCCTCCCTTCCCAGCGGTTCTTGGGATGGATTCTGTCATTCCTGCCACCGTCTGATGCTGCCCGAGGAATTCATTTCCAGCCCCCTCTCGGGTCTGGGCTGGTTCACCCGAGGTGAGGGTGGTTAAGTGTCCTCTGCCCTCTGAAAAGCCCCAGGCCAGACACAGGAACAACATGGGAGTCTTCAGATGTTCTTTTTTCAAGGTTCTTCTTGTTGTTTATTATTTTTTATCTTTTTTCCCTGTGCCCAGCCAAGGTCTGTCCAGCTCGAGCACCAGGTAACGACTCCTGCCCCTGACAAAGGCTCATCATCTCTTACACAGATTATTACGTGTCTGTTATTTACAATTACAGACCAATATCTACATTCTGTACTAAACAGGTCACTTCTACACTGACCCAATCCCTCTAAAGATACTTTGTGCCATTGTCACTGCAGAAGATGGAGAAGAAGAAGAAGGAGAAGGAGGAGGAGAAGACGGAGAAGTAGAAGTAGAAGTAGAAGTAGAAGTAGAAGTAGAAGTAGAAGTAGAAGTAGAAGTAGAAGTAGAAGAAGAAAAAGAAGAAGAAGAGGGAGGAGAAGGAGGAGGAGGAGATGGAGAAGTAGAAGTAGAAGAAGAAGAAGAAGAAGTAGAAGTAGAAGAAGAAGAAGAAGTAGAAGTAGAAGTAGAAGAAGAAGAAGAAGAAGAAGAAGAAGAAGAAGAAGAAGAAGAGGGAGGAGGTGGAGGAGGAGAAGATGGAGAAGTAGAAGTAGAAGAAGAAGAAGAAGAAGTAGAAGTAGAAGAAGAAGAAGAAGTAGAAGTAGAAGTAGAAGTAGAAGAAGAAGAAGAAGAAGAAGTAGAAGTAGAAGAAGAAGAAGAAGAAGAAGTAGAAGTAGAAGTAGAAGAAGTAGAAGTAGAAGAAGACGACAACGACCCCAGGGCACCGCCCGGAATCCTCCATCTTGTCCCCATTCACCTCTATTCTAGGAACCCAAATGTGAAAACTTGTAGTTTACTCTTTATTACACTTTGTGGCTTGTAACTCCTCTTCCAAGGTTGGAAGTCTCTCCCATGGACTGAAGTCCAAGCCCTTTGCCTTCCTGGGCTCTGTGCCAGGGTCTCCAACCCCCCTGTACAGGTTTTAAACCCCCCTGTGCAGGTTTTAAACCCCCCTGTGCAGGTTTTAAACCCCCCTGTGCAGGTTTCTGACTGTCCAGGGTATCCACAGGAATGCCCTGGACTCCCACACCCCCCAGCAGACTCTCCCCCACGAGTCAAAGAAATTAAATTTCCCCCCACAATGAACACGAACGATGCAGTCTTTGGTGAAGCTCTCTTCTCTCCAATTCCCAGATTGGGGCAGCGCTCTCTCCCGGGGGAAATACACAAAAAAAAAAACCCAAAAACAAACCCCCTGCAATCGAAATGACCTCTCCAAAACATAAAGAGGAGTTAATAGGATTGCTCTGGGTTCCAAAGGGCCGGCACGAGCGGGCCTGGCGGCGGGGGCATTGGTAATCTGCAATTCCATTAAGCAATTTTAATGCAGCCTTTGAGGGTGGAGAGCGGTCGTTAATAAAAGTTTAAATTAAAGCCTGCCGGCTGCTGTCGGGTGAGATCATTAAAATTGCAGGGTCCTGGGCAGGGCCAGAGCTGAACCCGCCTTGTGGGGGAGCAGGGGAGAGCTCCAAAGCAAACAGGGAGAAAAAAAAGGGATAAAACAATTGGATCGGTGTGAGTTATGATGGGGTAGCGTGTTTAATGAAGAGAGGAATGTAATCATAATTCATCAGCGCTCAGGGCAATTAGTGAGCCTGAGCGGCGGGGATGGGGCAGGGAGGGAGAAGCTGCTGATGGACAGCAGGGCCAGGGCAGCTCCTGAACTGCTGAGGATCATTCCCAGGGGCAGGGAAAGGGAATTTCCTCTTGAAATCCGCGGGTAGGACTGGGCTGAAAACTCCCAGAGCCCTCCATGAGTTGTTTGGGGGTTTTTTGTGTGTGTTTGGGGTTTTTTGTGTGGTTTTTTTTTTTTTTTCTCTCTTTTCTTTTCTTTTCTTTTCTTTTCTTTTCTTTTCTTTTCTTTTCTTTTCTTTTCTTTTCTTTTCGTGGGTTTTTTGTTTTGTTTTGGGTTTTTTTGATGGAGTTTTTTTGTGGGTTTTTTTGGGTTTTTTTGTTGGTTTTGTTTTGTTTTGTTTTGTTTTGTTTTGTTTTGTTTTGTTTTGTTTCATTTCATTTTGTTGGGTTTTTTAGGTTTTGTTTTTTGGTGGTTTTTTGTGTTGTTTTTTTTTTTTTGTTTTTATTTTTTTTGTGGGTTTTTTGTTGGTTTTCTTTGTGGATTTTTTGTTTGTTTGTTTGTTTTGTTTTGGGTTTTGTTTTGGGGGTTTTGTGTGTGTTTGTTTGTTTTTAAAGTTTTTTATTTTTGTTTTGTTTTGGTGGTTTTTTTTAATTTTTTTTTTTTCCAGAAAAGCAGCTTGGATTTGCAGGAATGGTTACTTCCTGGGGACCCAGGCAGCAGCAGGAGAAACACACTTCTCCTGGAAATACTTTCCGAAAAAGATGGAGGGATCAGCCTGGAGGGAGGTCCTGGAAACCAGGATGGAGAGCTGAGCATGCATCACTCGAGGCTGTGCAGCAAACATTTCGGAGGACAAATACATAGGATATTTATATTTAACAGAAACCTGCCATATATTTAAAAATATTTACAGATATTTATAGATATTTGTTGATATTTATCAATATTTATAGAAATGTATAGATATTTATCGATATTTATAGATATCGATATTTATCAATATTTATCAATATTTATAGATATTTATTGATATTTATAGATATTTATAGGAAACCTGTTGCTTCTCCTTAGATTTTGCATCTCATGCAAGGCTGAAGAGAACTGGGCTTGTTCTGCTGTGCCTGATCCTGAAAAAAAAAAAAAAAACCAAATATTTTTTTTCCCCAAAAGGGGTTGCCCAGAGAAGCTGTGGAAGGACAGAAGGAAGGAAGGAAGGAAGGAAGGAAGGAAGGAAGGAAGGAAGGAAGGAAGGAAGGACCATCCTGGGCCTGAGTGAGGATTTTTATCATCCTCAGCTGGAGTTTGTTTGGCAGTGGCCCCTCAGATCCATTTCTAACCCCAAATGGTGAAAATCCCTGGAGTTTGCTGGTAGCTCACTCCCTTGGTCACCCTCTGTGGTCATGGGGAAGTGGAAAACCAAGCTGAAATTCCAAAGTCCATGGGCAGTGGAGATCCCCTCGTGTCACATCCTCTTCCTGAGTAGGGAAGATTTCCTGGGAGCCAGAGTGAAGATTCCAGAGGGAAGGGAAGGGAAGGGAAGGGAAGGGAAGGGAAGGGAAGGGAAGGGAAGGGAAGGGAAGGGAAGGGAAGGGAAGGGAAGGGAAGGGAAGGGAAGGGAAGGGAAGGGAAGGGAAGGGAAGGGAAGGGAAGGGAAGGGACTCCCATGAGGTCACTCAGGTGTGTCACGGGGGTTCCACCTGTTGGGACAGGGAGTGGACAAAGAGCTGGGGACGGGGATGCTTGGAGGGATGGAGCCACACCTGTGTGCGCTGTGCAGCTCCAGCAGAGCCGTTCTGCGCCTCCACTGTCAGCCCGAGGGACGGAGGGAGGAATCCACAAAGATGAGGTGAAACGAGTCCCAGGAAGTGACTTTGGTGTGCATGGCCATCAGCCCCTGAGGAGAACACTGGGGTTTCCAGCTGTTGGGACAGGGAGGGGACAGAACCCGGGATGGGGCAGCGATGTTGGGAGCTCCAAGGATCCGAGGAGAGCCTGCTCGGGTTGGCAGCAGCATCAGCATCATCTCCATGCCTTGAACGGCTCCCAGCCCTTCCCAGGCACCGCTTGTGAACACATTTGCCTGGCCATGAATTATTCATGGCCGTAAATGATTGGGCAGATGATTTGTGCCGCACTCCCCGGCCCGCGGGGAGGGTTTTGCTCGTACAAAGAGCCGTGCTGGAGGTGTCCGACTGGGGCACAGGCAGCTCTACATGAGCGCTTGTGACATCTCCCCTTCCTCCGAGCTTTTAAGTAAACAAAGTGTGGCTGCCTGGAAAGTCTTCCCGGTGTCAGTGCGAATCTGGGCCCGGATGGGGAATGAACATCCCGCTCTTTAGTCCGTGGAAAAGCATCCTTTTTGATGTGGAGCCTCGCTGGTGAGCGTCGCCTTCACAAAAAATCTTCTTTCTTCCTCCGAGCGGGCTCCCGGAAGGCGAGGCGAGGTTTGGGTATTTCCCTCTGATGGATCATCCCCGAAAAATGAAAATGAAGAAGAAAGGAAGGCATTTAACAGTGTGTACAGAGGATGGGGAGAGGCGGAGGGGGAATGAGTGGTACCTCGGCATTCCAGAAGGAAAGGAAGGCTTTGGAATTCAGCGGGATTTGGCAGGAGGAACGCCCCAGAGGAGGGGCAGCAAAGGTGGCCTCTCATCGTGTGTCCCCTCAGAGCTCTGCAGGTCACCCTTTCATCTCCTCCTCTGAGTTTTGGTCTCCTGCAGCAGCACGCCGGTGTTTGAATAACTCTGGTCTTTAGATTTAAAAATAAAAATTAATCCTTTCCTCTTTGCCTCCCGCACAGGAGAGCAGCGAAGATTTCCTTGGCTGTGCTCCCCAGCTGCCTCTCTCCCGTGGGATCAGCTTGGGAATGGCAGCACTTTGGGGAAGGATTCTGCTTTGCCTTGGGTGGGAAACGTGGAAGAGCCTTTGAGCTGCATCCCTGGGCCTGAAGATGCCTCATTTTGGGCACAGTGACCAGAAAGTGGATTTGTAAAATGGTTTGGGTTGAAAAGGAACTTAAAGCTCATCCCATCCCACCCCTGCCCTGGCAGGGACACCTCCCACTGTCCCAGGCTGTCCCCAGTGTCCAGCCTGGCCTTGGGCACTGCCAGGGATCCAGGGGCAGCCACAGCTGCTCTGGGCACCCTGTGCCAGCCCTGCCCACCCTGCCAGGGAACAATTCCTGCCCAATCTCCCAGCCAGCCCTGCCCTGGGCACTGGGAGCCATTCCCTGTGTCCTGTCCCTCCAGCCCTTGTCCCCAGTCCCTCTCCAGCTCTCCTGGAGCCCCTTCAGGCCCTGGCAGGTGTGAAGAGGTTCTGCTTCACCATTCCCAATCTGCCTCCCTGGGCTTTGATTCCTTATCACAGTGCCAGAAAGGGAAATCCCCAATTCCCATTTTCTGTCCCCAGCACAGCAGGACACCTTTCCATGGCCCATCCAAGCTGGATTACCTCAATCTGTTCAATTTGTTTCACATCCCTGTGTCCTCCTGTTCCCGATTTCCTTTTCCTGCTGTGTTCCTTTGTCAGGTGCAGGATCAGCCACACACCCAGGACTCCCAGTTCAGATGGCCCCTGGGTGTCCCTGCTGGCTCTGGGGACAATCCCTGCCCTATTCTCTCCATCTCAGGTGGCCCCAAACACCCTCCTGGCCTCATCACCAGAGCAGCATTCCCAGGACAGCTTCCCAGGGCTCTGTGAACTCCGGGATGAGCAGTGGCAGCTCATTCAGAGTTAATCATTGTTTAAACTTCATTCCCACTCTGGATTTTCCCCCCACCCCTTTCCCTGCCATAACCTTCCGTGTATTTACACTGAATTTCCCCTCCTGTTTTATTGTCAGGAGCTCACTCTCAGCAGATCCTCCAGAGCTTTTCACTGTCACTGTTGGATTTCATGATCCTGAATAATTTTGTCGCATAGGCAAACACTGTCACTTCATCATTCCCCACTTTTCCGGATCATTGGCGAGTGTTCCACGCTGCAGATCCCAGGACAGGCCTCCAAGGGTCCCCGTGGAGCACAAATCAGTTCTCCTTCCCTCGGTGTCACGTTTCTGACCGCTCCTGAATCCGTGGAGGGGCTTCCTCTCACCTTCCCTAAAACCTCAGTGTCTCCAGGTGCCTTTTGTGAGGATTTTGGATGGAGTTTTTTGGAAAATTCAGTTTAAATTCTTGCCCGGACCAGCGTTGCCATCTCCAAAGAGATGTCACAGGTTTGTGGGATGTGATTTCCCCTGGAGAAGCTGTGCTGATTCTTCCCAGTCCCTCCACATCTCTCTGGGCTCCCATTAACTCCAGAGTTTGTCACTGGAGTTTGGGGACAAATTTCCCCAAATTTCCTTTGCATTTGCCTGGCGTGGAAAGCACATTCCCTGTCTCCAGCTCCTTCTGCCCTTTTTAAAGGGAGCTGACGTCCTATTTTCTGCCTCCCACCACCAGGAAAAGGGGACATGGGCTGCTGGGGGGGTTGGCAGTGCTGGGGGAATCATGGAATGGTTTGGGTTGGGAAAAACCTTAAATCCCATCTTGTCCTACTCCCTGCCCTGGCAGGGACACCTCCCACTGTCCCAGGTGCTCCCAGCCCCAGTGTCCAGCCTGGCCTTGGGCACTGCCAGGGATCCAGGGGCAGCCACAGCTGCTCTGGGCACCCTGTGCCAGCCCTGCCCACCCTGCCAGGGAACAATTCCATCCCAAAATCCAACTTAAACCTACTCAAGGAGCTGCTGCTATTTCAGTGCCCTATTCCAGCCTGGTTTTCCCTGAGTCTGGCATAATCAAACCCTGTTTTTCCCTGCCAGTGCTCTACCTTGCTGTGCCCCCTCCCCAGCCCCTCAGCCAGGGGAAGAAAGCTTTGCCAGCAGCAGGTCCCTCCTGCACAAAGCCCAGCGTGCTCCACAGGGATCAGAGGCAGGAGAAGCAGGATCAGAGGCAGGAGAAGCAGGATCAGAGCCTGCTGGGAGCCTGCAGTGCCTGGCATGGTCTGGTTGGGAATTCTGGGTCGCTGCAGGCAGTTCCTCCATGGGTTTGTCCCCATCAGAAGAGCCCTGCTCTCCTCCTGAGTGCCCCTGAGCAGGTGGAACTCTCCACCAGCTCAAAGTGGGGGTTTTTTGCCCAGGTTTTTTTCCCTTGGGTTCCAGAGTTTGGGGTCTGTTGGGAGCTGTGGGGATTGCCCTCATTCCAGGGAAGAGAGCCCTCTGCCTTGAGCGTGGCTGGGCTGTGTGGAGCTGACTCGGGCACTGCTTGGATTTTAATTGTTAATAAATCAGCAGGAGCAGCCCTGGTGGGGGAATGATCATTCCCAATGTGTGTCCAAGGATTCTGACCCCTGGGTTCCACAGTTTGGGGTCTGTTGGGAGCTGTGGGGATTGCTCTCATTCCAGGGAAGAGAGCTCTCTGCCTTGAGCATGGCTGGGCTGTGTGGAGCTGACTCGGGCACTCCAAGACTGGTTGGATTTTAATCATTAATAAATCAGCAGGAGCAGCCCTGGTGGAGGAACGATCACTCCCAATGTGTGTCCAAGGATTCTGACCCCTGGCTTCCAGCTCCCAGCTGTCCCAGGAGGCTGAGAGATGCCAGAATCCCCCTGTCCTCAGCAGATGCTGGCGACATTTGAGCTGGCAGGACCAGCCCAGCCCCAGCTGAACATCCACAGCTCCGAGTTATTCCAGCTCCCCAGGCAGCCTTGGGATGTAAAAGAGGTGTCACAGCTCCTCCTCAGAACCAAGCAGATTAAAAAAAAAATAAAAAAAAATCAATGCATTTGAAAGAGAAATGAAAATCAGGGCTGGTAGAGCCACTGTTGCTGCTGCCAGCGCTGAGCCTCTCCCGGCAGCCCTGGTGGAGGAAAACTTCCCTGAGAAGGACTGGAAACAGCTCCAGAGGTGACCTGGGGGTGAGCACAGCATTCCTGCTGCTCCCACCGAGCCTGGTGGGAGCGACTTGGAGGAGAACAAAGGGTCCTGGCTTGTCCCTGGCGTGGGATCCTCAATTCCAGAGGTTCCAGAGGTTTTGGGATGCCGGGGAGGCGTGGGGGTGCAGCAGCTCAGGTGTCCCGCTGCCTCTGCTCCTCCTTGGAAGCCCAACTCCGGGAGTTTTTCCATTGATTTCAGTGCAAACAAGATCAATTGTCTCTTTGGGCTCCTGTGTGGGAATGAGATTATGTTGAATATTAATTTGCCTTGAGATGGGCCCTGACTGTAATTTTCTATCAGCAAAGGAGAATTCATGTATTTCCATAAATTCAGATACTTCCATCTATTCATTCCACATATTCATAGACATTATCTCAATTCCCAGCTCTAGTTCAAACAAAAGTTAGTTCCTTTTACAAATAAATTATTTTTCCACTGTTGATGATATTTCTAATTTTTGTAGGCAAATTTATCCATTTTGAACAAAGGAGACAAAAAGTATCTTTGATGTAGCAAAGCCTTTCTGAGGGCCGTGCGTAAATTAAAGGAGAAAAGATAGTCTGGAAAATTTAAGGAACGGATGGGAACGATTCCAAGTTACCTTGTACTTAATTGAAGTCCTCAGAAATGTTTCTTTTCTTGTTTTCTGCATTGGAGCTGTTCCTTGAAGTGTGGCTGAGCGCCTCCTCAAGCTGGCATTTCATCTTTGACTGCAGGCATTGGTTTGTGCCTGCTAGGAACGGAAGGGCCCTGTCTGGAATTTCTCCTTTGGCATCCCTTCACCTTGGGCCCACATTTTTGGGGGCTGTTGCTGGGAGATAGGGCAGCACCGGGCTGCTCAGAGCAGGATTTCCCCAATTCCTGCTGGGAGAATCTCATGCTCATTAGAATATTCACGATAGAAAAGGGTTCAAATGGAATGTAACAGGTAAATCCTCTCTCTTGCTCTCTTGCTCCCCTGGATCCCTGCCCCCTTAGACTTATGGACTCTTCCCCAGTCAGGCTGCCTTCCCACGACCAATAAACCATGACCAATAAACCACGTGTCCCAAAGAGTATCCTGGTCTTCAGATCATCTCTCTCATCCCACACCCACCACCAGTGCTGTTCCAATATCTGTTGCCCAACGTCGACAACGCCGAAGCAGCCTGACCTTTGCACCACTCACCTCCATCTATTGAGTCACAACAGAGAGACCTGCAGGCAGTGAGAGATGCTGGGAGAAAAGCTCCAGACAGTGGGACTTCAGTGCTGGCACTGGAGGAGCCCGGGATGACAAAACTTCCACTCAAAATGGAATAGCGGGAGGCAGCTTGGAGTTTCTTAAGGCTTGTAGGAAATGAATAGCGAGGGAGGGAGCTGTGCTGGAAGGGATTGGTGCAGCCAGGGGTGTGCAGGACAGAAATAATTAAAAAAAAAAAAAAGAGTGTATTTTGTGAAAGCAGCTCAAAGAAAACCACTGCAATGGAGCAAGGGGAGAGGGGGGGGTGAAAGCAATGTCAGCTCAAAGTCCTTGGGACGCTTCATTCCAAGTGGGAAAAATGGCGTGACTGGGAAAACAAAACAAAACAAAAAACCAACAAATATTTTAAAACCCAAAGCGCTCCTCACAAACGGTGCAAAAATGAATGTGCGAAAAATTAAATTTGTTTAAAGAAGAAGGTGTGAGGAGCAGGGAGGAGAATTAGCAGTGATTTATTGCCACGCTGGCAATTCCCTGGGGAAAGAGACGTGCACTGGAGGAGAATAAAACACTGGGAAAAGTCAAGGGTGGGGATTAAAATGGAGCTGGAGAAAGAAACATGATTTCAGCAACTCCCATAAGTTAAGATGACCTGAGCCACTGGAAAATAACAGCCAGAGAGAAAAACCCTCAATCTCCCCCCAGCTAAGAGATAATGGAGCAAGAGGGAATAAACAACGGAATTCAGAAGGAAAAAATTTGCCGTGGAGTGACTGGCTTTGAAAACGACAATTAAAAGAGATGATTTCATCCGAATCCGCCTCAGACTCCTCCTCAGCAGTGCTGCCGTTGACAGGCAGCGCTCCCGAGCTCAGGAGAACTTCCTGCAGCAGGGCAGCTGTTGCATCCATCAGTTTTTTTGTGGGATCAGAGCACCTGTGGGGCCTGGGAGCGCGGGACGTGAGCGCAGAGCTCCGGCCTCGGTTAGTGCCGGGCTGGGGGAGATGAGATCTGCCTTATGGAAATTCCCTCAGAGGTGCTCAAAAAA
Source organism: Phylloscopus trochilus trochilus (assembly GCA_016584745.2). Taxonomy (NCBI): domain Eukaryota; kingdom Metazoa; phylum Chordata; class Aves; order Passeriformes; family Phylloscopidae; genus Phylloscopus; species Phylloscopus trochilus. The sequence continues at coordinate 1,604,534 of WQNJ02000021.1, forward strand.
AAGAAAAAAAAAAAGAGGGGGAAATTGAAAACCATCTGCGTGCATCTAAATAGGACGAGCAGGGAAAAGGGGATGGTTTGGGATGGCACCGGGAGAGGGAACCGGCGCTGCCGTGACGGGGAAACGTTCGGAATCCCGCATGGCAGCAGGGAAAGGGAAATTTGGGAGAGCATCCAAAGCTTCCCCAGCAGCTGGGCTGGGCTGCACGGGCTCCACGGCCCGGAGACAGCGCGAATTCCCTGAACCAAATCGTTAGGAAGCATTGAGCGGGATTCATTAGGAGCTGCGGAGCGGGCTCCGCTCTCGCTCTGGCGCGGCCAGAACCCAATTAGTTATTTCAATCAGCCTCCCCAGAGCCGGGCACGGCCGGATTTGCCTCGCTGGCTCTGCAAGAGGCTTGTTCCCTGATCTGGGGTCGCTCGGGGAGCCCCGGGGCGTGGGGGCGGGTGCGGGGCAGCGGTGCCACCGAGCCCCCGGGGGCGAGGAGTCAAGAGCAGAGAGGGAAAAGCGGAGGTGACAGCGGTGGCGTGAAAAGGAGGGCAGGGGAGAGGTTCCTGCAGGGACAGAGGAGACCTGGCTGCGCATTCCTGAGCTTTTCCACATGAACTCCCTGTGCCCAAGCCCTTTTCCAGGCCCTGCATCCCGCTCAGGTGGCACCGCTCCTGTCTCCATCCGCCCCGGGCTCAGACAGCTCAAGCGCTTTTATTTCCAGGTGTGTGCGTGCAGAGAGCATGGGAAAGCATGGACAAGCATGGGAAAGCATGGGAAAGCATGGAAAAACATGGAAAAGAATGGACAAGCATGGGAAAGCATGGACAAGCATGGGAAAGCATGGAAAAGCATGGGAAAGCATGGACAAGCATGGGAAAGCATGGGAAAGCATGGGAAAGCATGGACAAGCATGGGAAAGCATGGAAAAACATGGAAAAGAATGGACAAGCATGGACAAGTATGGAAAAGCATGGAAAAGCATGGGAAAACATGGACAAGCATGGGAAAACATGAGAAAGCATGGGAAAGCATGGAAAAGAATGGACAAGCATGGACAAGTATGGAAAAGCATGGAAAAGCATGGGAAAGTATGGACAAGCATGGGAAAGCATGCTTTGATGAGTTTGGAGCTTTGGGAATGGTGGGTTTGGAGCTTTGGGGATGCTGAGTTTGGAGCTTTGGGGATGGTGGGTTTGGAGCTTTGGGAATGGTGGGTTTGGAGCTTTGGGAATGCTGAGTTTGGAGCTTTGGGGATGCTGAATTTGGAGCTTTGGGAATGGTGAGTTTTGAGCCCAGGGATGGGTTTGGAGCTCTGGGATAGGTTTGGAGCTCTGGGATGGGTTTGGAGCTCTGGGAACAATGCCTTTGCCACTCATGGGACAGTCCCAGCAGCCTGTCCCCTCCAGTGTTTCTGTCATGGGTTCTGTCTCCCATCCCCAAAGGGCCACACAACCCAGACACTTTTCCTGACACAACTGAGCCCAGTACGGCGAGACAAGGAAGAAAAAGAAATCCCGTCACAAGCATCAACTCTTCTGAGGCTTCCAGGATTTTCCCAGCTCTCTGCTCCACGTGAAGGATTTGTGAGCAGTGCTGGGAAGCTCCAGTCATGTCCTGGCCATGGGCTGGAAAAGGGGAAATGTGACCACTGGAAAGGATTTCATGGATGGCTCCGTCCCAGCACAGTCAGGGCTTTGTAGGGTTGGGGACAAACCCTCTTGTAACCCATCCCACCCGTCTGGGGCTGACTGGGGTGACTGGGAGCAGAGTCAGGGCTTTGTAGGGCTGAATCTAAACCTCCTTTAACCCATCCCCAGTCTGGGGCTGGCTGGGGTGACTGGGAGCAGAATCAAGGATCTCTCTTTAGGATTTGGTACAAACCCTCTTTTTGCCCATCCCACCAGTCTGGGGCTGACTGGGGTCACTGGGAGCAGAGTCAGGATTCCTTAGGATTTGTTAAAAACTCTCATTTTGCCCATCCCACCAGTCTGGGGCTGGCTGGGGTGACTGGGAGCAGCCAGGCAGGCCGGGGAGCTCTGGGGGCTGCAGCCACGCTCTGTGGATGGGTTTCTTTTCTTAAATTATGCTTTAATTTCCTCTCCTTCTGGTCCCAGCGCCTGTGCTTTAATGAGCTCGCTCCCCCAGCATATCAAACATGGTTGATCCCTGGTGCTCCCTGTTTGCAATTCCCAGTGGCTCCCAAGCAAGAATTGTGCTGTTTAATTTTGCCAGACTTCCAGTTTACTCTGAAGCCTGAAAAAAAAGAAAAAAAAGAAAAAAAAAAGAAAACCCACACAGGCGCAAGGCCCATATTTCTCCCGGCCTATTGATAGAGCGTGATAGGTATTAAATTCTATAATTCTTTCACTGGCCTTTAAGCAGCCTGGGTGTTAATATTTAATGATGAAGGATGCTGGTAATCAGCCCCGTATCCCAAGTGTCTGGATGCTTTATGATCTTGCCTTTGGGAGCCTAATTGTGAACCCAGCCTTGCCAGAGCTTCCCACCCCAACTTAATAAACTTTGCTGTTGCTGCCCAGCACATCATCTGTCTCCAGGCAGGATCCAGCTCCGGGAGGAAGGCTGGGAATGGGGATGGGGAGGAGAGACAGAGAGAGGCTGGGATGGCACAGCCCACTCAGGGCTGGGGGTCTGGCACAGCTGTGGGCTTTGGGGCACAGGGCAGGAGGCACCACCAGCAAAAACAACGTTGGCCACATCCTCCCCAAGCCAGCCAGGCCTGGGGGTTGCATCTGCCACCCCCTGCCTGCCCCAGCTTCATGGGGGGGAATGTTTCCTTCACCCTCTGGTGTCTCCTCATTCCACCCCTGCCTGTCCCACCTCCCTGGGGATGTTTCCTTCACCCCCAGGTGTCTCCTCATTCCACCTCCTGCCTGTCCCACCTCCCTGGGGGATGCTTCCTTCACCCTCTGGTGTGTCCTCATTCCACCCCTGCCTGTCCCACCTCCCTGGGGGATGCTTCCTTCACCCCCAGGTGTCTCCTCATTCCACCCCTGCCTGTCCCACCTCCCTGGGGATGCTTCCTTCACCCCCAGGTGTCTCCTCATTCCACCCCTGCCTGTCCCACCTCCCTGGGGATGTTTCCCTCACCCCCAGGTGTCTCCTCATTCCATCCCTGCCTGTCCCACCTCCCTGGGGGATGCTTCCTTCACCCTCTGGTGTCTCCACATTCCATCCCTGCCTGTCCCACCTCCCTGGGGATGCTTCCTTCACCCCCAGGTGTCTCTCCCCACTCCTGGCCAGCCTGAGCTCCTGCCCCATCATCAGCCTGGATAAATCCAGCCGCTTCCCTCTGGACTCCCAGCTCCAGGTTTCCAGCCTATCCCGAGGCCTGCCCTGCCAGGTAGTGCTGCCGGTGATGCTTCACTGGGCTGGAATGGCCCGAGGCAAAGGCAGGAAGGGGAGCTGCTGGTGGCTGTTAATAGCACTCAGCACTTACACGGGCACAGCCAGCGGGATTCTGCTCCGTGTACCAACATGATCCCCTTAACTGCTGCCCTGGGAGCAGGAGCTGCCAGCTGCGGGGAAACTGAGGCAGGCACACCTCCCTGGAAACGTCAGCTGTGTGCCACCGCCGCTGCCACCACCCCCGGGGGGGTCCCGGTGACACTGCCCTGGGCTCCTCTGGTGCCACCCCCGGGCTGGTCCTTCACCTCACTGGTAGCACTGGGGTGCCCTGGTAGTGCTGACACCCCTCCCCAGCCCACCCTGGGCTGCTGCAGTGCTTTCACCTGGAGGTATATTTTATTTGGATTTAAGAGATGCGATGATTTCCTCTTATTTTGCTTTATCTTTGCCTGCCCAGGGTCTCCTGTGTGCATAATGAGATGAGTAAGGAACCTTGCAGGCTGATTTTGTTATATGGCCCTGCCAGAGGCTGGGAGCAAATCTTCCCTCCCCAGCACGACCCTGAGGAAAGCCTGGCAGGGACAGGGAGGAGAGGCGTGGGCTCGGAGCAGGGAAATGTGGAATTCATCAGGTGCTCCTCACCACCCTCTTCCCCCCTCGGGCACAACGCCGTGCCCAGGTTCACATTCCCGTTTTAACCTGGGAGCAGCCGACTCCCACCGAGCCCCTCCCTTCCCAGCCAAACTCCTCAGCCCTCATTTGTCTGCCCCTCCTGCCCTGCCTTGAAGCCCCCACCTTCTCCTGGATCGTGACTGAAGCCTGCAGCTGTCCCACAGGGTCTGGGAGCAGTTTCCAGGTCCAGAGCCTCAGATGAGCAGGACACACATCCATCATTCCATCTGTTCCAGCTCTGCTGCCCGTCCCCTCCACTGCTCTTTGTCCAGGCAGAAGCTGAAGGATGTCCTGGCAGGTGAAAGTGCTGAGCCACCATTCCAAGGTGCTGTCGGGATGGAGGGAATTCTCTGTCCCTCCGGGCTGGGAGGATCATCCTCAGCACTTTCCAGGCCAAATTATCAGATCAGTGCCAGGGTTTTCTTGAGGAGAGCCAAGAGTATTTATCCATGACCTGAAGGGGAGTGCACAGTCTGGAGAGATAAGAATTAAAGAGGATACAAAGCCCAGCAGGAAGATAAACGTGGCCAGGGCAGCATGAATCACTTGGAGGCTGAATTTGTTCCAGGAGCCTGAATTTTGGGTCAGTGCAATGAAGATCCACACTTCCAGGAACAAAGATATCCACACCCTACTGAACATGGATTAGGGAAGTGCAGGGAAGCAGGTGGGACCTTCTGAAGTGGAAGTTCCTAAAGAAAAGTGCTTCCCAGCTCTGTGGGACCATGCGTGGCTTTAAGGGTGTGCTCAGTGTCCAGTTCCAGGGTCACACTTAATGAAAACATGGAAAGAATCCAGGCAAGGGGATAAAAGCCAACGAAATTTTAAAAAGACACCAAGCCAAGCACCTGCTTTTCTAATGAAAAGCTTAATGAAGAATGCTTTGAATCCTTGCTTGGCACAAGGCTGGGAGTCCCCAGCAGAAGAGAATTTATTTGAGACTCGAGAGCTCTTTAATCTGGCGATCAAAGGTGTAACAAGATGTGGTGGCTGGAAGCTGAAATTAGACAAATTCCACCTGAAAAGGAGACACATTCCAGCAGGGAAGAGGATTAGTCATAAACAACCCGTGGGGGAGGTGGGGGATCCTCCCTGGCTTGGAGTTTCCCCTTGAGGTTGGATGTGTCTGGGAAGGAGCTGCCCAAACCAGCCAGGAATTGTGGGGTGGACGAGCTGGGAAAAGTCTCTGGCCTTGGGAACAAGAGAGGCCAGAGCTCCTTTGGGGTCACTGAGCCCTGTGGGGACCTTGGATGCTCCTGATCTCCACGGCTTCAGGAGCACACCAGGGTCTGGCTGCAGCTGAGTTACCCTGAGGTGTTCACAGCTTACTCTGCTGAGTGGAATGGCTCTGGAGTTCTCCAGTCCCAGGAATGCCTGTGGGATCCAGACACATCTCCTGCTTCTCCCTGGTCAGCTTTTTTTCTAGGATTTCACTTTCCCTCTTTGCCCCACGAGCACAAACCCACTGATCCCAAAGCAGAGTTACCCCAAATCCCCAGGGAAATTCCCCTTCTCCAGCCAGAGCAGGGATGTCCTGCCCACCCCAGGAGCACACAGGGAGCTGGGATCTTTGGGATCGTGGCAGGACAGAGCTGGGTGTGACCCCACCCAGGGGTTTGGGATGCTGGCAGGAGCTGGAGCACTCCCAGGCCAGGGAAGGGACAAAGCCACCCCTGTGTGACACAGCAGGAGGGGCTGCGGGCTCTGCTGACCTTCCCGGCTCCAATATTGGTTTTACTGGGATTTGCATAATCCAGCACAGCAAACAACAGGGAGCTGGGACTGAACGAGGGGCAAATAGAGAGAAACACAAACAGATTGACCTGAAATAACCAGCAGCTCTGGGAGCAGGCTGGAGCTGCCACCTGCACGCCTGAAGGGCACAGCCTGGAGCTGGGAGGTGAAAAGGGGGGGGAAATGCGGGAGAAAAGCAGAATCGCTTCCTCAGGGATGAGATATCCCAGCTCTTCCTAGCTGGGAAGAGTTTTCTGCCCCAGGAACGGCCCCTGGGCTGCTCAGGTGCGGGATGAGGCTGAGCCCAGCTCAGGGAGAGTGGGAAGGTGGAGTGGGATGGAGGTGGGGATGGGCAGGGCAGCCTCGGCGGGTCCTTCCCCAGCACCTCCTCATCTCTCCTCTCTTCTCCTGCTTCCCCAGCTGCAGAAGGAACAGGGGGAACTGTGATGGGAGCAGAAATTCCTCCTTGGGATGAAGACTGAGCACACCTGCGAGCAGGGAGCAGCTCGGAGACAGGGTCGGGGCTCAGCACACCCTGCTGGAATCCCAGGTCACGTTTTTGGTTTTTTTTTAGAGAGACTCTGAGAGTAAATTTGTTTTAATTCAACGCCTTTAAACAAACCCAACCACGGTGTGCTTCACTGCGGATTTCACAACAATTCTACCCCAAATCCCTTTTTTTTTTTTTTTTTTTTTTTTTTTTTTCCAGCCTTTGTGGCAGGAAAAGACCTGAATGAAAGCCTGGCCTTGGCCGGTGGGGTGCGTTTGCTTTAATCCTGCCCGGGGTGAGCAAACTGGGAATCAAGGACGGCAGCACAAAGCTCTCCCCAGCAGCAAAGCCGGCAGCAGGGATGCAGCCCTTGGAATGGGGCAGAGGAGCCAGGCTGCTGCCGAGGTGCCTAATAAGGTGCATGTTTTATAGGGGAGAAGGCTTTAATGGGGTGGAGTGGATCTCGGAGTCTCGGCTGTGCCATCAATTCCCCGGGACAAGCCGCTGGTGTCGCGTTGCTCCTTGTGATAATGAAGGGGATTTGAATGGGATGTAATGGGAGTCGGGAGCTAAGCTATGGCAGCAATTTATCCCGGGAATCTGCGGCGGGGCGCTGGAGGAAATGAAGGCTTCTTTAGCTATAGATACAGATGGATTGGAAATGGCCCGGCCTCTCACACGGGAGAGGCTCCTTTATCACCGCTGATATCGGGACAAATCCCGCCTGGCTCCTGGCACAGCCTCTGGTTCTGTGAGCAGAGCTGGGAGCTGCTGGCAGGCAGAGCTGGGTGCCAGCACAGCCCCTGGCACGGGCAGGAGGGTGCCAGCTGCTGGAGGTGTGAACATGGTCGGGAGGGGCATCTGAGGATCAGCAGCTCCAGCTCTGCTCCCATCTCCCTGCAGAGCTCCTTGCAGCTCCCCGTGCCCAGCTGGGGCCGGGGGCAGGAGGGCAGGAAAGGGAAAACTCCGGGGGAATGAGGAAAAGGCTCAGCCCTCGGGCACAGCATCTCTTCTTTAACAAGAGAGGGCAGTTTGAAACGGAAGAGGAGAGATTTAGGGAATTCTTTCACCCCCAGCCATGGGCAGGGACACCTCCCACTGCCCCAGGCTGCCCCCAGTGTCCAGCCTGGCCTTGGGCACTGCCAGGGATCCAGGGGCAGCCACAGCTGCTCTGGGCACCCTGTGCCAGCCCTGCCCACCCTGCCAGGGAACAATTCCTGCCCAATCTCCCAGCCAGCCCTGCCCTCTGGCACTGGGAGCCATTCCCTGTGTCCTGGCACTCCATCTCTTGTCTCCAGCCCCTCTCCAGCTCTCCTGGAGCCCCTCTGGGCACTGGAAGGTGTTAAAGGATTCTGCTTCACCGTTTTAAATCTGCTTCCTTGCACCTTCCACCATCCCAGGTTGCTCCAACCTGGCTGTGGACACTTCCAAGGATGGGGCAGCCCCAGCTGCTCTGGGCACTGCCCACCCTCACAGGGAACAATCCCTGCCCAGGATCCCACCTGAATCTCTCCTCTTTTACTTTAAAGCCACTGCCCCCTGTCCTTGCCCTCTCTGTCCACGTAAAAAAAAAAAAGCCACAGGGAGGATTTTTTCCCTGACATTCCATCTAAACTCCTGCTCTGGCACTGAAGCCATTCCCCCTTGTAAATCATCTCCTCTCCATCTTCTCTTGGCTCCTTCAGGTCCTGCAAGGGCCACCATGAGGTCTCTCCAAAGCTTCTCTCCTCCAGGCTGACAAGTCCCAGCTCTCCTGCCCAGTTCTGCTCACCGTGAGAGGGACTGGAAACATTTGGGGGCCAAACCCAGCCCTGGAGGTGCTGCTGTGCCCTGGACTGAGCACAGACCCCACAGGTGAGAGCCCCACACCCTGCAGCTGCTGCTGCCACAGAGGGAAAATCCCTCTGGATTTCCAGAAGAAGCAGAAATCCTTGTTTCTCTTGCACTAACCCCGGTGGCAGGTGCAGCAGAATTGACCTGCTGGCAGCTTTGGGGGGGTGTCAAAGGCTTCCCTGCAGTGTTTGAGCTGGGCTGGGCTGGGCTGGGAGGGGGAAGCTCCCAGCTCTGCTCTGTCACTGCCTGTGGGGTTTCTCAGGTGTCAGCTCTGAGGGATGGAAATGCTGCAGACATCAGGTTATTCAGAGTTTGGCTCACTCCCTTTTGATCTCGAATTTGTGTCTTTTCCAGGGCTGGGGATGTGTTTATTCACCCCACCCCCTTCACTGCTTTCTTCCTTTCTCCTTTTCTGACTCTAAACATCCCTTTTAGCTTCTAAAGATAGGGCAACGTCGTGCTAAGGAAACGGTAATTCTGCAATTTGACCTAAAAATGGGCACGTTTGGAGAGTCAGGCACCCCTTGGAATGCAGCTGGGGAATTAAGACACAACTTCCAAAAGTCCAAAAGTGGCTGGGCAGAGGGGCAGGTGACCCAGGAGCAGGGGGGTCTGGGGCTTGGGCTGGACTCCAGGAGGGAGCAGGAGGGTGGGGTGGGGGGTGGGATGTGCTCCCGATGGCTTTGAGGAGTGCCATGGCAACGGTGGGAGCTGGGTAATTAATACTGCACACGGAATTACGGCACAGGCAGAGCTTTAAATACACAAAGTGCCCCCTGTGTGTGGGAGCCTGGGTGGGGACCCTGGTATTTTGGGATGCCAGAGCCATGGGAAAGGGCAGGGGCAGCTCCAGCCCTGCTCCAGCTGACCCTGCTTCTGGCACCGGGTTTGGCTTGGGGACACGAACCCACGGGAAGGAGCAGGGAGGGGCTGAGCTCCCAGCTGAGCTCCCCAGCAGGAGAAGGAGGATGGCAAAGCAGCAATGTCTCTGGGATGTGCCTGCAGGGGAGGGGAGCCAGCCTGCAGGGAGATTTTGGTGCCTTGCACTGATGTGAGATTTCCAGGAAAGGGGGAAACAGGATGGGAATTGTTGGAAAAGCCCCTCTGAGGAGCTTTCCAGGGTCTTTGGGGGAGGTTGACTCTGTTGTTGGAGAGCAAATCCAGGAGCAGGGGCAGGGTCACCACTCCTCCTCCTCTGCAGGTGAACAATCCCAGCTGTGCCAGCCTTTCCTCCCAGCAGAGCTGCTCCATCCCTCTGCTCATCCTGGAGCCTCCTCTGGCCTGGCTGCAGCAGCTCCAACTCCTTCCTGGGCTGGGGCAGCTCTGCAGGTGGGCTCTCACCTGAGCACAGGGGCAGAATCCCCCTCCCCTGCTGCCCACAGTGGGGCTCAGCCCAGGGCTGGGGGTTCTGGCTCAGGGCAGGTCCAGCTCTTCCCCACCAATCCCCCAAATCCTTCCCCCAGGGCTGCTCCCGCCTGGATCGATCCCAACCCCGTCCCTGTTGCTCCCTTGCCCGCCCTGCCCCCGGACCCTCCCTGCAGCTGAAGGCTCCCGGTTCCCCCGGAGCGCTCCCCATCCCTTCCCCAGGGGGGACCAGGGAAGGGTTGGATTCCCTCCCCCGGGGGCGCAGGCGGAGTTTTCCAACCGAGCCAGAACACACGATCCCCGGGGTGAGGTGCGAACAAACAGCTCCGCCGCTCATTAACACGGGGAGGGGGCCGGGGGGCTGCTGCGGGAGCTGTGAAAGAGAATTAAAAAGGGAATTACAAGGGAATCACCGCGCCCCGCTGCAGCGGGAGGGGCGGCGGGGCTGTAATTGCGGCGGCAGTAAACGAGGAGCTGGGGAGCGGCGCTGATAAGCAGGTAGAGATAATAAACTAATGAGAGCAGGGCCGGAGAGGAGGCTGAGGAGGCTGCAGGTACCGCGCAGGGAGGAAGCGTGGGCCCGGAAAAGGCCACGGAGAGCTCGGGGAAAGATGTACGGGCACGAACGGAGCACTTAACGCTGATAATAATTGGGAGCTGGAGGGTGTGCTTAGTATATGAATAAAGTAATTAACCAATTAAAAAAAAAAAATTGCACGGGAGACGCATGATGGAAAATGATAAGCAACAGGAAGATGTGATGGATGCCCTGCGCGGGGAAGCTGGAGCGTTACCGGGGATGGGGCTGAGCATCATCCCCGGCTCCGGCACCTGGAGACGCCGGCGAGCTGCGATCGCCGCTGGCCCGGCCACCTGCGGAGCCGCCGGGGTGACTCTTGGATACCGGGAACGGAGCCGTTCCCTGCAAACCTTCCCCCATCCACGCTCCTTTCCCTTTTGCATCCCTTCCCTGCTGCCTTCAGCCGGTTTAGCAGAAGGATGGGTATTAGAAAGCAGGCTGGTTGTCCCGCGAGAGAGATGATCTGAAGATCAGGATACTCTGGAACACGTGCTTTATTGGTGCTTTATTGGTCGTGGGGAAGGCAGCCTGACTGGGGAAGGGTCCAGGGATCCAGTGCAAAGTCCAAGAGGGTCCAAGGGAAGGCGCGCAAAGAGAGCGAACTCCTTGTTACATTCCATTTTAACCCTTTCTATCGTGAATATTCTAATGAGCGTTAACCAATCACCTTAAGATACAAAACCTACAGAATCTACATACAGCCTGTGGGAACTACAACATTACAATACTACTCTACATACCAAAACCTGTGAAACCCACCTTATCCCCGATACCTGAGAAGGTCCTGCCTTTTATTCATCCTTTTGTCTTGGCAGGGGTGTCACTGACCCACCCAGCCAAGGCCTTTCAGCTGCTTAATCACCTTTTTCCTGTCCATGCTTACAGTTCAAACTTTGTTTTTAATTCTATTCTTCTTGTGGGTTTCATAGTTTTAGAATCTTTTACTATTAAATTATCTCTGCAGGGCCTAGCTACTTCATCCTCCCCAACAGATGGGAAGCTCTTGGATACCGGGAACGGAGCTGTTCCCTGCAAACCGCTCCCCATCCGCGCTCCTTTCCCATTTCCCTCGGGATTCAGCACCAGGACAGGGCACAGAGGACACTCCCCTCCGCTCCCTCCAGGCGGAATTCCTGCCCCTGCTCCTCTCCTGCGCTCCCCAGGCAGCGGCAGATCCCCAGCGCCTCCTGCCACCCACGGGCACGGTGGCCAAGCGCGCTTCCCACGGCGGCCAACCCTGCCAGGAGGAGCCGATTAAAAAAAATCCTCATTGTGGGGAAAAAAAAAAAAAAAGTCAATATTTACATTCTCCCAGCGAAGTTGTTCTTTTCCCGACTCTCTCCCAGAAGTGCCTGCTCAAAAGTGTTTTGAAAAGCCACGGACCTAAGAGCAACACAACGCCGCGACTGACAGAATTAATAAAGGAGAGGCTGGGGCTTAAGAAAATAAGATGATATTAACAAGATAATTATCTCTCATCAAATTAGTCCAGAGGGAGCCAAGCCAAGCTCCACTCAGTAGTAGCCTGGAAGGGAAGGAGCTGGCAGGGGGAAGAAGCGATTTGTGTAGCAACAATGGGAACGCTCTGCCCTTCTGGAGGGAAGGATCAGCGCCTCTGAAATGCAGATCCAAGGAATCTTTTTGTCTGCCAGCTCTTCCCAGGTGTCTTGGTTTGGACAGACAGGTGTCTGCCAGGGAAAGCTGGAGTTTCCCTTGGAATGGGGAATGTAAACCTCTCACCCCTGCCAAATTATAATTTTACAATTCAGGGGCTTTCACGCAAAGATTTGGGAAATAGGAATAACAGTTCTTTACTGGGAATATTCACAATACAAATGGAGTAGAAAAACAAAACCGCCCAACCAAACCAGCAAACAAACAAACAACAATTTTGGAGACCCCTGACAGAGTCAGAGCTACAACCTGACACCCTGTGGGTCAGGGGCTTGGGAGCAGTCCCAAAGTGAGTCCTCCTGGGGTGGCAGAGGTGGTTCTGGTGGAGCAGAGATGATCCTGTAGAACAAGGGTCCAAGGATGGTGAGAAGGGTCCAGTGATGGTGAGAAGGGCCCAGGGATGGTGAGAAGGGTCCAGGGATGGTGAGAAGGGGTTCAGTCTTCCTCCAGGAATCGGGTGAAGCTGGATTCATTCTCCAGCTGCTTTCAGCAAATGAAATAGAAGACACATTTTTGGTTCCATAACCCAAGACACCGGGGCAGCGCAGCCCACCGAGGGAGCTGGGGAAGGAGCTGGGGAAGGAGCTGGGGAAGGAGCTGGGGAAGGAGCTGGGCTGCAGGAGCGGCTGTGCCCCCACCCGCCCTCGCCCACCTTCCCCTGCTCTCCGCTGCTTCCCTCAATTATCCTACTGGATCTGTTTCCATCCTCTGGATTTAACCCGGCCTCGGCCTCGCTGGAGAGCAGCTGGCGTTGACCCCGTGTCTGGTTTTATCTCCCACCACCACAGAATGAGGGTCTGGGAACTCGCCCTGGCTGCTCCTGGGGGAGCCCAGCGTGCCAGAGGCGATTTGGGAGAAGCTCTCCCGGGAAATGCGGCGGTGGGAGCGGCTCTGGCTCATCCCGTGTGCCCTGCCCCTGCAAGGCAAGGGGCAAATCCCAGCAGAGAGCTGGGGGCGGCTCCTATTCCAGCACCCAAATGTTTCCCAGGATTGGACCCTAAATCCTCTCCTGGGGGAAATCCCTGCCTGGTGCTTCCCCCTGGCACCAGCAAGGAACCTCCAGGAGTTGATAACCCCTCGGTTCCCTGTGTTCCCAGGCTCCCCCAGCTCCCCCTGGCACCAGCAAGGAATCTCCAGGAGTTGATAACCCCTCGGTTCCCTGTGTTCCCAGGCTCCCCCAGCCCTGTGTTTGTCATTACCGAGCCGCCTTTGGGGCGGTTTGAGTCACTTTTATTTCCACTCTGTCGCTGTTCGTGCCGCGTCTCTCTCCCAGCACAGATCCCCTGGAGGCTTTTGGTGTGCTGGGCTTGCTCACCTCCCCCGGAGCCTCTGCCCTGGCTGGCAGCTCCAGACACGCGTTCATCCCGCCGGGAGCGGCTCGGGAGCACGGCCCGGGCACCCGGGCGTGGTGGGATGGAGCAGGGCACGGCCGGAATTTGGATGAACTCACCGCGGGGCTGTCGGGGACCAGAGAAGAGCCACCTTGGGTGAAACCTCCTCTGAGGGTTTCTCTGAGTCTCTTTTAAGTCTCTTTTTTGAGTTTTGCTGCGCTGGGGATGTCGCAGAGCCACACGCCCAGCTTGGTGTCTCTTTGTTGTGTTTGATCAGGGAGTGGGAAATCACGGGATCCTGGAATCCCAGACTGGGTCGGGTTGGGAGGGGCTCGCCTGGTGCCACCTCCCTGCTCCAGCAGGGCCATCCCAGAGCTCAGGGCACAGGGATATCTGCAATATCCCCAGGCAGGGACAGGGCACAGGAATATCTGCAATATCCCCAGGCAGGGACACTCCACAGCCTCTCTGCACAATCTGCTCAGGGCTGGGCACTGCCAGGGCAGAAGTTCTGCCTCCTGTGCAGGGGCAGCTCCTGGGCTCAGCCCTGCCCGGGGCTCTGGGGCCATTGCTTGGAAGCTTCCGAGATCCAGAGCTGGCTCTGCACTTCCCAGAGCTGCTCCCACCTTCCAGCCTGGCCTCCCACAGGCAGTGGGAGCCAGGAGGTGTCCCCTTGTCCCATGGCAGGTCCCACGGGGCTTTCCCTGCTGGCACAGCCCCCCCTTGCTCTGCCCAGCCGCTCCTTCCTCTCCTGCTCAGCCCCATCCCGCCCTTCCCTGAGCTGAGGATCCCACAGGAGGAGTTGTGGGGCTCCACCTGCGGAGCAGGTCCCTGGAAATGTCCGGAAAATGGGGCACAGCCGGTTTTTCCAGGTACACCCCGGGCCTGCAGAGCACCAGCCTGGAGGCCACTCCTCAAATGCCTCAAATGATGAGGTTTGTGCAGGTCCTCAGCGGGAATTCAGGGGTCAGAGGGATCCTCGCAGGGAATTCAGGGATCAGAGGGATTCCCACAGGGAATTCAGGGATCAGAGGGATCCACCCTGAGAATTCCGGGATCAGAGGGATCCTCACAAAGAATTCAGGGATCAGAGAGATCCCCACAGGGAATTCAGGGATCAGAGGGATCCACGCCCAGGCCAAGCAGCAGGAGTGGGTGGCAGACTCTGGGCAGCCCCTCTGTGGGGACCCAGGGACAGGGTGGTGGGGACAGTGCCAGATGTTGTCCAGCTGCAGAAAGGCAGCTCCAGCTGAAGGTGTCACCCCACCAGGTGACAGCCCAGGGCTGCCACGATGGCCTGGGGCCACCACCTGAGAGCCACCCAGTGCCACCACCTGAGAGCCACCCAGTGCCACCACCTGAGAGCCACCCAGTGCCATCCCTGGGAGCCACCCAATGCCACCACCTGAGAGCCACCCAGTGCCACTCCTGAGAGCCACCCAGTGCCACCCCTGGGAGCCACCCAGTGCCACCCCTGGGAGCAGGGACCCAGTGCCACTCCTGGGAGCCACCCAGTGCCACCCCTGGGAGCAGGGACCCAGTGCCACCCATCTGCTGTGACCCCAGCCCCAAGCCCGGCGCAGCATCTCGCTGAATCCAGGGATGCTGTGCAGGGAATGAATGAGCAAAAGAGTGAATGAAGACTTTTGGCTTCCCCTGGCTCTGGAGGAGGCCGTGCCTGCCCAGGGCTGCCAAGTGCAAAGAAGCTGCCTGAGAAAAGGAAAAAAAAAAAGAAACAAAAAAGAAAAGAAAACAGAGAAAACGAGTCAGTGAGGTAGAAAATGCCTGGGCTGTTGTGTGAAATTCCTCTGCACCAGCCCTGTCACTCCTCCTCAGCCTCGCGCCCGGCTCTGCCTTTGATGGGCACTCTGGGTGTAATGAAAGGTGACAGAGCGCCGGGGACAGCGCGGGGTGCGGCTGGGGAGCGGCACCGCGGCCGCCTCGGCGCTGCCGCCCTCCCTGCGCTCCGGCTCCTGGAGAGCTGCCAGCCACTTGCCCCCGAGATCGCAGCCAGGGCAAGAGGCAAAATGTTTGGTGCCACTTCCAATTAGTAAATGGTTTCATCTCCCGCTCCCCGGCTCCAAATCCGTCGCGGCGGCTGGGAAATGCCTCCCGTGGCGGAGGAGATGGATGCGCAGGAGATTTCTTTAATTTGCAGGAGGGAGGGAAGGAAGGCCCTGCTCCTCCCTCCAGCCAAAGTGGGCTCCCACCCCTCCCTTGAACGGGCTGCAGCCCCCCCAGCCCCGCTGGGATACTGGGAGCACTGGGAAGGGAAAGCCAAGCGGGGTTTGTGTGTCAGTGGGACGTGTGGGCAATGATCCCGGTGCCACGGGAACTGCTCCCGGCTGCCCACGGAGAAATCCGAGCTGACACGGGGAGCCCGCGCCGGGAGAGCCACCCTGGAGCTCTGGGAGATGCATCCTGGCTCTCTCCGGGGGGAGCAGGGCCTGGCGTGGAGCCTGGAGCTGCATCTCCCTGTGGGAAGGGGCTTCAGCCCACGGGATTTTCCACCTGGGCCTCCCCTCAGACCCCCAGGCAGCACCGACCCCAGAGCAGAGGGAGAGGGAACAAATCCCAGAGGGTGAAGCTGCTGTTTATCCAGAGGTTTTGATGTGCAGGGTGTTGCCACGGTTTGTGCCTGCCATGTTTTGGGTTTTGGGAGTTCTGCTCCCAGGACAGAATTCCTGGGCAAGGTTCAGGAAGATGTTAAGATGTTTTTCCACATGCTTTCCCATGGGAGGGACTTTGTTTGATGGTCTCTACGAGTGACCAATGGTTCCAGGGGTCCCACCTCTGAGGTGGGTGCTTTGTGAAAAGGTATAAAATAGGTTTGGACAATAAACCTGAGGGCTCCTCCTCAGGAGCCCACACAGCCTCCTGATGAGTCCGCGTCTCCTTCCTTGTGTCCCACAGCAACATGCAGGGTGAGGAGATGGAGGTGTGAGAGGGCAGGGAATGGGGCTGGAGCCACCTCTGGAGGTGCCTGGGGGCTTTCAGGTGGCCTTGGGCCCCTTTGCCAGCCCCCCGTGGCCCCACCTTTCCCTCTGCTGCCATTGCAAACACTTCTCTGGCCCCACAAACGCCCAGGACCACCAGAGCTCCAACACCACCAGCCAGACCCGGGCCCTGCCTTGCTGCAAAGCTCAACCCCCAGAGCCAAGAGAGCAAATGTCCTGGGGAAAAAAACAGGGAAGGAAGGACTGAGGCTATTTCCTTCTTGATAAAAAAGGTTGCTGAAGTGTCGCTGTGGGACACAATAAATGGAGACAGGGAGTGGTAATTTCTCAGGAGGCTGCTCTGGACTCCTCAGCAAGGAGGAGCCGCAGGTTTATTTTCTAGGCTTCTTTTATACTTTTTACAAATGTGCCCACCTTAAAGGTGGGACCACGGGAACCATTGGTCACTTCCAGAGACCACCAGGCCAAGTCCCTCCTCTGGGAACAAATGTGGTAAACAAGATAGCTTACAGAACGTGACCAGTAAAAGTGCCTGGGAACAGAATTTCCTAAAACCAAAATATGGCAGGCACGAGTTGTGGCTACACTGAAGGTCTGGGAGCACGTTCCAGGTTCACAGCAGAGTTTTGGCACCTCGGAGTGGCTGCTGAGAGCCGCCGGGGGCCCAGAGCTGCTGGGAGCTGTGCAGAGGCTCCCTGGAGCAGAGACAGGCTCTGCACGCTCATTGCAATGAGTGGCGAAGATAAAAGAGCAGAGATAAGCGATAAGGACTCGCAGATGACAGCAGCGCAATCTTCAGAGCCAGCAGCAGGAGCAGGAAAAATGGCCATATTCAAATTCCCGGGGTATTATCTGGGAAAACAAGGAGTAATTCCTCCAGCGGGAGATAACTCTCCCTGCCCTGGCCCGGCTCTGCTCGGGGGAGGAAGTTTGGGTGACCTGCAAATGGCATCTCACACAAAATGGGGCGGCAGCAGCAGCAGAGGCAGGAAGGCTCCACGTTCCCTGGCAGCCTCGGGGGTCATCCCTGTGATTTATTAAAAATATGAATGTCGACCTAATACCGATATCCAACAGAGACGGACAAAAAACTCTCTAAAACAGTTTAAAGTTAGAAAGTGTTTATCACAGCGCTGGGCAGCATGTGGGGTAGCTCCCCAAAAACGTACCGGGCCTTACAGAAAATCACAGAGTCATTTTATTTACAAAACTGTTGAATACCCAAAATACAAACGCGTATTCATAACCTTGGTACATCCCATTCCCCGCTTTGTATGGTAATTAATTGCAAAAAAGCAATTAAGCACGCGTAGTTTGTCCTTTGAAATGGGTGAGTGGTCTCATTAAAGAGGAGTGGGTTTAAAATGAGGAAGTAAAATGACTCTTCATGGACCTGAACTTTCTACCTTTTTAACGCAAATGTGACAAATGGGTGTTGGTAGAATTCCCATTTCCTTGGGTACAGTGACTTTCAATGAGTTTCAGCATTGGGGAGTCTCTGCAATTGTCCTGTGTCCCTAAACCCATTTATCAGGTTCCCTATTTATTGTTGCAAGCACAGCTAAGCAAACATAAAGTTTACAAGCAATCAGTTGTTTGGGAAAAAGTTCACTCCAGCCCAGTCTTCCTTAGCTAACTACAAAGCTTTTAATTCACTTCAACAACCGTAAGGCTTATTTCTAACTGAAATCTTAATTTCCCCAGGTCCTGCCAGTGTCCCCAAATCCTGTCAGTGTCTGCAGGTCCTGCCAGTGTCCCCAAGTCCTGCCAGTGCCCCCAGGTCCTGCCAGTGTCCTCAAGACCTGTCAGTGTCCCCAGGTCCTGTCAGTATCCCCAGGTCCTGCCAGTGTCCCCAGGTCCTGTCAGTGTCCCCAGGTCCTGCCAGTGTCTCCAGGTCCTGTCAGTGTCCCCAGGTCCTGCCAGTGTCCCTAGGTCCTGCCAGTGTCCCAAAGTCCTGCCAGTGTCCCCAGGTCCTGCCATTGTCCCCAGGTCCTGCCAGTGTCCCCAAGTCCTGCCAGTGTCTCCATGTCCTGTCAGTGTCCCCAGGTCCTGCCAGTGTCCCCAGGGTGGGCGACAGTGGCCCATCCAGTTGGGCACGCCACGCCGGGGTGAGATGAGCAGCGTCAGGGTGCATCAAGAGGCAAAGCAGAGCCCTGCCAGCGTGCAGACACCGCGCTCGGCTGTCTCCTAATGCCTGCCTTTGAAATGCTAATGCGCTTTTAAAGTAGGTAATTTTCATGTAACTTCTACCTACAGGACTCAAAGAAGGTGTTTATTACAATCCTGCCTGGCCTGGGGCACAGCTAATGAATTCCAGAGCCTTTTTCCATGACCGAATTCCAGCCTGGCTGCCCGGCCCGGGCCCTTCCCTGCCCTTTGGGCTGGCACGACACCTCCGTGCCCGGCTGTGCCGGGATGCCGGCTCCGGGATCGGGAGATGTGGCATTGCACTGAGTGGTTTTGTTATATTTGCACTGGGTGTTTGGGTTGTGTATAAACCCACACAAAATGTTGTGTCCTGTTGCTGTTGGACACGAAAGAAAGACACGGACTCGTGGTTCAGAAGGCTGATGCTCTAAAAAAAGGGGCTGGTTTATCCTCAGAACCTATTTTTTTACAATGTGCCCACCTAAGAGGTGGGATCCTTTGAACCATTGGTCACACCAAGTGTTATAAATGCACGTTTTGGAGTTGGCTTTTCGCATACAGCGAGCTGATTGCTTTATGTATAACATGGGAAGGTTGTGTTGCATGTTCTTTTATTAATAGAATTTGAAAAATGTGATAGATGAATATTCTCAGATTGTAACAAAGTAGGGATGGGATTGTTGTTTATTTTTGTAACTCCTCAAATAGATAGAAGACAGGAGGGGCGTCTAGAATTCCTAAAGATAAGGAACAACTGAGCCTTGTTGAAGAAGACTGATTTACCACCTCTATCCAGACTCTATGGAGCCCCATAAATAAACTGTGTACTTAAGGGGGGGGTCTTGAAACCAAAATGAATATTTGAATCGTGCATTAGCTTATTCAAATATGTAACACCAAGACTTTTAAATACCAAGAAATCTGGAATGGGGTGTGGCTTTGCACCCTCAGCTGAGAAGCTAACTCTTTCGTCTCCTTCATTGTCTGTTTTTATTCTATCCTATTTTATTTTTATTAAACTTATAAATTAATATAAAAAAGTGAAACGTCGTTTTTTCACACCAAGGGTCAACGAGCAAAGCCCCTCCTTAGGAGAGAAATGTGAAAAACGAGAGAGTTTAAAAAATGTGACCTTGTTTACTATCGCTGTGGGGGACGCACAGGAACGAGGCAGGGAGTGCATCAAAGAGGCTGCGTGGAGCTCTTGCAAGCAAGAGACCCCTCCTTTATTTTCTGACTCTTTTTGTACATTTTACAGATGTGCCCACCCCAAAGGTGGGACCCTTGGGAACCACTGGTCATTTTCCAGAGACCATCACCGAAGCCCCTCCTCTGGGAACAGATGTGGGAACTTCGGTAGTTTACAGAACATGACCTTGTGCATCAAGACCGTGCCTGGGAATGGAATTCCCAAAACCAAAACATGCAGGCACGAAGCATGGCAACAGGGTGTGGCTTTGCACCCTCAGCTGAGAAGCTAACTCTTTTGTCTCCTTTATTGTCTGTTTTTATTCTATCTTATTTTATTTTTATTAAACTTATAAATTAATATAAAAAAAAAGTGAAACATCGTTTTTCACACCAAGGATCAACGAGCAAAGGAGAGAAATGTGAAAAACGAGAGAGTTTACAGAGTGTGACCTTGTTTACCAGTTTAGATCCCTGGGAAAGAACTTGAGAAAAACCCAAACACGACAGGCAGTGACTCCACTCCCCAAACGGGAGGAGGGCACTGAGGTGGAGCCAGGGTTTGCCTGGAGAATCCCGCAGCATCCCCAGCCCCTGCCCATCCCAGGGATGGGGCTGAGCCCCTCCCGGCTGCAGGGAGCCCCTCCCCGCCCTGCCCAGCCGGGCTGAGCTTTCTGGCTGACTTGGCTTCGTGTCCTGTTAAATACCGGGCCCGAATCCCCTCTTCTGGTGTGAATTATGTGCGCACGAAACACAATTTGCTTTGCTAATGGTGTTTGGCCATTTCGGTGCCGGGGAACTTTTCAGAAATCATTACCACGCACTCGGCTCTTTAGATTTATTTTTTTTTTTTTTTTCCCCTCTCTTCTGAGGCAATTTGTCAGAAGGGATTTTTTGACAATTTCACTGAACCATGCTGGAGAGCACGTTAACCCCTCCGGAGCTTTCTCCTCCGCGCTGCTTTCCCTGGGATTTGTTGCTGCTGCCTCGGCGAGGGGCAGGGGGGGGAGCTGCAGGGATCCCTGGGTAGCTCCCAAAATCCTCCTTGTGGACACCCCCAGTGCATCCAAATCCTCAGCTTGGGGGATAATGAGTTTCTCTCGATGCTCAGGGACACCCAAACACGGTGATAACTGCAGCAGCACTGGGAGGGATGGCTCCAGAGGCACTGGACTGGGGAGGAGCCCTCAGCCCTGGTTCCTTGAGGAGGTTGGACATGGAGAGCTCCCAGTCCTCATCCCCCAAAAAAACCTCTCACACACACGAGCCTCTTCTGGAGGGATTTTTAGGAGAGGTGTGAATTCCAGGGTGGAGTCAGGCCTTTAGACGTCTGAAATGGGAAAGGTCTCAGGGTTACCCCAGTGACTCTGATTTTCCTTTCAGCCTTTGGGCCTTCCAGGTGCTGAGTAATTCCCACGGCTGGGCAGGAGCCCTGGGAGCCCCCAGCAGCCTCAGACACGTTCTGGGGCTTTGCTGCTCCATGCAGGCCAAGACTTTTCCTTTGGGAATACAGGAGCCACTGAAGGTGCTGGAGGTGGCCAAGGAGGGAAGGGCTGCTGGGAGCCCTCCAGAGCCAACCCCATCCATCCCAGGCTGCTGGAGAGCCCTGGAAAGCTGGGAATGCCGTGCCTCGGTCACTTTTGGGCTGCTCCCAACACCCTGACCAACAGGGTGTCAAGTTGTAGCCCTGACTCTGTCAGGGTTCTCCAAAATTGTTGTTTGTTTGTTTGCTGGTTTGGTTGGGTGGTTTTGTTTCTCTACTACATTTGTATTGTTAATATTCCCAGTAAAGAACTGTTATTCCTATTCCCAAACTCTTTGCCTGAGAGCCCTTAATTGTAAAATTATAAATTGGCAGGGGGTGAGGGGTTTACATTCTCCATTCCAAGGAAAACTCCAGCTTTCCCTGGCAGACACCTGTCTCTCCAAACCAAGACATGAGGGAATGATCCTGGAGAGCTGAGGGAATGATCCTGGGGAGCTGAGGGAATGATCCTGGAGAAGTGAGGGAATGATCCTGAAGAAGTGAGGGAATGATCCTGCAGAGCTGTGGGAATGATTCTGAGAAGATGTGGGAATGATCCTGGAAAAGTGAGGGAGTGATCCTGGAGAGCTGAGGGGATGCTCCTGGAGAAGTGAGGGGATGCTCCTGCAGGGCTGAGGGAATGATCCTGCAGGGCTGAGGGAATGATCCTGCAGGGCTGAGGGGATGCTCCTGGAGAAGTGAGGGGATGCTCCTGCAGGGCTGAGGGAATGATCCTGCAGGGGTGAGGGAATGATCCTGCAGGGGTGAGGGAATGATCCTGCAGGGCTGAGGGGATGCTCCTGGGGAGCAGTTGCAGACATTCCTTGGCACGCACAGCCGGGATGAGGCTCAGGGACTCTCTCTCTGCCCCAGCTCCTGCTCTCCTGCTGCCAACCTCTGCCTCCAGCTGCTGCTGCCTCCTTGGATTCCTCATCACTCCTCAGACATCTTCTCAATCCCTTCCCTCCTCATCCCCCGTGTCACTTCACTTCCATCCCTCCTCGCTGCCCACCTCCCCAGCCTCTCCATCCCCGGCTGCTCTCCGTCCCAGAGGAAAGCACCTGGAGGAGGAGGAGCCGGCCCTGCCGGCCTCCCTGTGCCTCCCACCTGCCGGCAGCTCCTCCCTGCCCCTTTTCCCCCGGGGTGGGTGGCAGCCCCCTGCCCTCTGCAGGCAGCTGCTCCCCGTGACAGCTCGGGCTGCACACTCAGGCGTTTGTCACTCGGCATCTCGATCGCTGTCACTCGGGAGATCCTGAGAGCTGCTCCCAGCTCCCCTGGGATTCTGCTGCATCCTCTCCCCGAGCCGCTGGTGCAGGGATAATCACATCAGCGAGCCGGGGAAGGGCCGGACAGGCAGCAGAAGTTCCTCTGGCCGGCACTGAGTGATTAACGAGGGCGGCGGTAATTGGGGTGATGCCCCCGCGCCTGTCCCGCCTTTCCCGGGCTGCTGGTTGACAGCCTTGGGCAGAGCTGCTCTCCCCGGAGATCTTCCACAGGGAGAGAGGTTCTTCCCTTCCTTTGCCTTTAAATGAGCTGCAGGATCATTTTCGTTTCGTTCCTAGGTAATTAGGAGTCAGGAATAATCACTCACTAATCGCTTTCCCCGTGCTGGGCCCGGCTCTGCGAAGCTCTCTCACCGTGACCCTCTCCACTCGTCTCCCTTCAAGGCCAGAGCTTTCATTCTTGGTTTCCACAGAGGAGAATGTCTGCTCTTCCAGCTGGGAATGGTGTTCCCCCGCTCCCAGAACCCTCAGCACCCACCCAGTGCCTCTTCCCTGCCACCCCAGGTGTGTCACCTGCCACCCTGGAGATGTCACAAGTTCAGAATGTGTTTTGCATTCCTTTCCTTGATTCCTTTCCTTCTCTTGATGCCCCTCTGACTTGACCTACGTGGTCGAAGAAGTTTGTCTTTCTTCCACCCCTTGGGTGGGTTCTTTGTAAAACAGCATAAAGGGAAAAAAAAATCCCGGGTAATAAAGAATTGATTGGAGTCGTTTCAGCCTTCTGAAAAGTTCGGAGTCCGTGTCGTTGTCACTCGGGGGGCTCAGCCAGAGCCCTCTGGGGAGGCACAGAGTCATCCCCTGCCTTTCAAAGGGCCACCAGGGCCGGAGTGAAGGCAGCTGGCAGCACACGCGGGGTGGCACCTTCCAGGGACAGCCACGCCCGTGCTGTGCGCCCACCCCCCGGCAGAATTTGATTTGATTTCTCTGGCAATTTCTCCAGCTGGATTTCTTCCAGGGGTCCCTGCCGCAGCCTGGAGGATGTGCCGGGGCGGGATTTTTGTCAGCCTGCCCGTGCCAGCAGTGCCTGCAGGCCATCGATGCTCGATCAATAACGAGCTGCAAACCCCCGAGCCGGCTGCGGGGAACTTCTGATCCTTCTCCTCATTGCGGGATCACAACCGTGGCCAGCCCCGGCTGCCGGCTTGGCTGCTCTTCGGGTGGGGTTTTTTTTTTTTTTTTTTTTGTTTTATTTTGTTTTTAATGCCATCGATTTCCTTTGCCGTTAATGGGCTGCTCGGTGCCGGGCAGGGTGGGCAGGGAAGGAGGGCGAGTGTTGGAATTCTCTGTGTCCTCGCAGCGCTCTCGGGGCGGGGACAAGCAGAGCTGGAAAGGTCACAGCGCAGCCTGCGGGCACATCTGCCTGGCGTGCAGCCTCTGCCGGCTGCCAGGCAGCTCCTGCCGGCCCCCGGGCCCCGCCGCTGTCCCCAGGGCGGGCTGGGCTGGGACATTTGGGGGCAGGAGCCAGCGCTGGTACCAGAGAGCACCGCCTGCCACCCCCTTGTTGTATTGCACTGAGTAGTTTTGTTATACTTGCACTGGGTGTTTTGGGTTGTATATAAACCCACACAAAGTGTTGTACAGCACTGCCTCTGCCAGAAATCACTGCACACCCCTCACCTGAGACCACCTGTGCCTCACCTCCCCCTGGGTCAGCCCCCATTGACCCCTCACCTCCCCCTGGGTCAGCCCCCACTGACCCCTCACCTCCCCCCTTCCCTTCCCTTCCCTTCCCTTCCCTTCCCTTCCCTTCCCTTCCCTTCCCTTCCCTTCCCTTCCCTTCCCTTCCCTTCCCTTCCCTTCCCTCCCCTCCCCTCCCCTCCCCTCCCCTTCCCAAAGGACACAAAACCCCTCCCAGCCACCTGCTCGGCCTCTCACTCTCCTCAGGACCCCAAGGTGCAGGTTCTGCATTGAACTGTGGGGCTGTTCCTGGGACTGAGAGCTCCTTTTGTCTTTGCTCTTGGTTCTGGCCTCAGTTTCCCCTCTGAGGATTCAGTGCCAGCCTGGCAGGGCACTCAGGGCTGGGAGAACCGAGGCACCTCACCACAGGGACACCCTGCTGGTGGCAGCCAGGCTCTGGGGAGCTCTGAGGAGCTGGGAATGCCCGCTGCTCTCCCCTCTCCCGAGGCAGGGCGATGTTCTCCCCCCAGCCCGTGCCCGGCACAGCGAGCTGGCTGTGTGTGAGCAATGCAGAGCTCTGATCAAACACTCCCCAACCCCGGGAAAAGAGTCCAAAGGGCACCCTCAGTCAACAGAGGGCTGAACTGCTCAAAGGAGCAGCGAGCAGCCCGGAGCAAAGGGCAAAGGGCAAAGCCAGAGCTGGGTGGGTTTGTTTGCCCAGCCAAGGGGTTGGGTACGGGGGATGATGCCACAGGTGAGCTGGGAGCGTCCCGGGGCTGCGCCAGCGCCAGCAGGGGAAGGGAACGCGGTGCGGAGATAAAGAGGCTGCTGGAGGAGAGGGGGAAACGCGCCGGGTTTGCCGAGAGAGGAGGATGTGAGAAGTGGCAGCGAGCCCTGCCCCCGAGAGGGTCCCGGCAATCCGGGATGCTGCCCCTTTAAACCGCGCCGGGGAAAGACCCAAATGAGGAGCTGGCTGAAAATTAGTAGAGCAGAAAACTCCAAATGATGCAGAGCTAATTCCTTAAGTGTCAGACTGGCTGCCAGACCCTCCGCTTCTCAGCCCGCCCGCCCCGCAGCACCCCCGGGCTAGCAGAGGGGGCTCCCGGGGCCACTGGCTGCCCCCTGGGCCTGGAACCAGCCCCGGGGGTCCCCCGCAGTCCCCCGGGTCTCTCCGTGCCACACCCGTGCTCCCCTCCCCTCCTGCAGCCCCCACCCCGGCGAGAGGGCAGGGGAAGTTTTTTTTCTTTAATATATTTTTATTGGCCTGTAAATTTCTTTTCTCTCCCCACCGGCTCGGATCGATGTTTGCAGTTTTGCTGAAGTCCCAGGCACGCAGATTAAATCCTCTGCCTCTATTACCACGAGATGGGCTTTTATTCTCCCTCTGATCACTCGGAAATAAACAGCGGGAGAGGAGAGGGGGGCAGGCGGGAGGCGGGGAGGGGGCGAACCCATTTCAGACCTGTTTATTCCGCGGCTCCCAGTCATTAAACCAGCCACTCATCCCGCGAGCTGCTCCAGCCCGGCCTGCCCCGTCCCCCTGCCCTCCTGCTCTACTCTCCCCCTGCCCCTCTCCTCTCCGCCGCTCTCTCCCTCCCCCGTTATTTTTAAAAGAACAATAATAATTAGGCAGAGCAGCCTCTAACACAATTGTTTCAGCCTGAGCAGGCAATTAGGACAGGCGGAGTGAGGCTAATGAACGGTGCATTGGTTTTTTCCCCCAGCCCAGCCGTGCCCCCCACATCCCCGCAGACGTGTGGCTGCTCCGCCGAGCCGCGGCTCCTGACGCGGGCAGGGGCTGGCAGCCAGCGCTGCCCCCGGGCCCGGCAGGGGCACCCTGCACGGATCAGCAGGGCAGGGGCACCCTGCACAGATCAGCAGGGCAGGGGCACCCTGCACAGATCAGCCAGGCAGGGGCACCCTGCACAGATCAGCCAGGCAGGGGCATGGTGCCCAGATCAGCCAGGCAGGGGCATGGTGCCCAACTCAGCCCACCCAGGGCAGGGGGCACAGTGACCAGCTCAGCTGGATATGGGGCACAGTGCACAGATCAGCAGGGCAGGGGCACCGTGCACAGATCAGCTGTGCAGGGCAGGGGGCACTCAGGGCAGGGGGCACAGCTCAGCCCACCCAGGGCAGGGGGCACAGTGACCAGATCAGCCCACCCAGGGCAGGGGGCACAGCTCGGCCAGGCAGGGAGCACAGTGCCCAGATCAGCAGGGGAGGGGGCACTCAGCAGGGCAGAGGGCACCATGCCCACATCAGCAGGGCAGGGGTCACCGTGACCAGCTGAGCCGGGCAGGGGGCACAGTGCACAGCTTGGTGAGGCAGGGGGCACGGTGCCCAGCTCAGCTCACCAAGGTCAGGGGGCACAGTGCCCACATCAGCAGGGCAGGGGTCACAGTGACCAGCTCAGCTCACCAAGGGCAGGGGGCACAGCTTGGCCAGGCAGGGGGCACGGTGCCCAGATCAGCCAGGCAGGGGGCACAGTGCCCACATCAGCAGGGCAGGGGACACGGTGCACAACTCAGCCCACCCAGGGCAGGGGGTGGCACCGAGCTGTGCCCGAGCTGCCAGCCCCTGGCTTTGGCACGGGGACACGAGTGACAACCAGGCAGAGCCGGGCATCCCCCGAGGCTGCTGGGCGCTGCTGGGCAGGGCAGGAGAGGCCAGGCCGGGGTCAGGCAGCAGGCAGAGGGGCGGCGGGGGCGTGCGGGGGGGACAGCTCCGGGACAGCGCAAGGACAGCTCCGGGACAGCAGGGACAGAAGGGAGAGCGCAGGGAGAGCGCAGGGACAGCCCCGGGACAGTGCAGGGACAGCAGGGAGAGCGCAGGGACAGCCCCGGGACAGTGCAGGGACAGCCCCGGGACAGTGCAGGGACAGCTCCGGGACAGCAGGGAGAGCGCAGGGAGAGCGCAGGGACAGCTCCGGGACAGCAGGGAGAGCGCAGGGACAGCGCAGGGACAGCGCAAGGGACGCGGTGACCCCGCGGGGGATGCTCCTGTGCTGGCTGCGCACAGACGCGGCGCCGGAGCCGGGGCCCGGGCGGCTGCGCTGAAATATTCATGCCAGGCTGGCTTTGAAGGCAGCGGGATTTCTTGGAAACTCCTAAATGGAGCTGTCTGCTCGGCGCGGCTGCCTGGGCGCGGCGGCGGGGACGCGCCCGGCAGGCGGGAGCGGTGTCACCGCTGCCAGGGGACATCCCCGGAGTGTCCGAGGGTGGCCCACAGGGACAGGGGCCAGCCCTCGGGGACAGTGCAGTGCCATCATCCCACGGCGGGGATGCTCTGGTCCCACCTTAGGACGGGCAGTGAAGGGACAGCAGGGGGATGGACACGGAGGTGGCAGGGGACAGGGAGGTGTTGGATTCCCCCACAGGTGACCCCAGGGGTGGCTGCAGGGTGAGGGACAGCGGCTGTGACAGCCCCAGGAGCTGCCCCCTGCACTGTGCCCCGGAGTTTGGGATGGGAGCCCGGGGCTGAGCCCCCTCCCAGGGGGCTGAGACCCCCCCAGCACAGGGCTGGTGCTTGTCCCGGACCTCTCAGCCCCACAGCCTGAGCCAAGGGTGGGGCTGCAGCCGTGGCTGTGCCCTGGGGAAGGGGATTTGGGGTTTTGTCACATCCCCCATGCGCCCTGATGGCCCCAGCTGGCCCTGGGCTGCCCCAAACATGAACAGCCCTGGTTTGTCTGAAGTGCTGGCATCTCCTGGCCCCCTGACACCTGGCGTGCACGGCCAGGGTGGCACTGAGTGGCACAATGACAGGAGACCTGCCCTCTCTCCGGGTCAGGCAGGCCTGGGTGCTGTCTGTGCACAGCTCCTGCTCCTCCCACCACCACCCACCCCAAACCCCGCTGCAATTTGCTGTCCCTCAGGCCTCTCCCTATTACTGCTCTCCAAATGTCTCTCGCCCAGTCTCCATGGTGTTAAATTATATTTCCCCAGCTGGATTACTTTGCATTTGCTCAGAATGAATTTCATTTGGCTATTTCCTTCCTAGGCCTGACCCTTCTTTCCCAGTGCATTATCTTTTAGCTCTTTGTCCTCACCAGGATTTGCAGCACCTTCCCATTTCATATCCTCTGCAAATTTAATTAACAGGCTCTTTACCCTCCCTCTTTCAGATCAAATGAAGATGTTAAAGGAGAGCAGACCTGGCACAGATCTCACCACTAACCACTAACAACAATACAAGTACCTTGCACTTAAATTATGCACTTTCCATCAGAAGATTTCAAGGGCCTGTGCTGCGGAAGGATAATTATTAAAGCCGGGAACTCCGCTCCGCTGGGGAATTTAATATTTGAGGTTTGCCTCAGGGCATGTGTCTTGTTGACTGTTGTGTTACCATGGCCTTGACAGGCCTGGGATCGATGGCCCTGCGGTGCTGTTGTCCCTGTCCCTGTCCCTATCCCTTTCCCTGTCCCAGTCCCTGTCCCTGTCCCTGTCCCTGTCCCTATCCCTGTCCCTATCCCTGTCCCTTTCCCTATCCCTATCCCTCTCCCTGTCCCTATCCCTTTCCCTATCCCTATCCCTATCCCTATCCCTATCCCTTTCCCTTTCCCTGTCCCTGTCCCTTTCCCTGTCCCCATCCCTGTCCCCATCCCTGTCCCTGTCCCCATCCCTGTCCCTGTCCCTCTCCCTGTCCCTATCCCTGTCCCTATCCCTTTCCCTTTCCCTGTCCCTGTCCCTGTCCCTGTCCCTATCCCTCTCCCTGTCCCTATCCCTCTCCCTGTCCCTATCCCTGTCCCTGTCCCTATCCCTGTCCCTGTCCCCATCCCTGTCCCTGTCCCTATCCCTGTCCCCGTCCCTTTCCCTTTCCCTGTCCCTGTCCCTTTCCCTATCCCTGTCCCTGTCCCTGTTCCCGGATGAGGGACCCCCAGGCAGTGACCTGGCACGGGTCCAGCAGTGTCACCTGCCGTGGGGCCAGGAAGTGACTCAGGGAAACGCTGGAATTTGGCCGGACCAAATTCCTTAGTGGGGACCCTTAGTGGGGTCATGGGGTGGGGACACACGGGCTGTGATTCACCTGGAAGAGGAGCTCCCAGGGCTCCTGGAGCAGCTCCCGGTGGGAATCACTGCCGGGGGATGAGCAGTGCCCCCGGGCCAGGGCCGAGGGTGGGGCGATCCCACCTCAATTTCCCTTCAGCCCAGGCTGGAAACTCCCCCTGCACCCTGCTGGAGATCACAGATGGGAATAGAGGGTGGCCAACCCTCCAAAAACCTCTCTAAAATCCTGCTTTTGCCTCGTTTTCATGATGACACCAACTGTGGGACAGCAGCAGCATAAAAGGCATTTGCAGAGCTCTTCACACAGCAATGGCCTTTTTTTTTTATTATTTTTTTTTATTTTTATTTTTTTTTCCCTGTTTCCCAGCATTTAACAGCTGAGTGTTCTCCTCGTGTCAGTGTTACCTGCGTGATGAATAATGCACGCTGCTCCTGCTCTGTGTGACTGCACTCCCAAATCCCAAATCCCAGCTGCACTCTGTGCCTGCACACAGACCTCCAGCCAAATCTGCTGCTGCTGCTGCCACCTCCTCCAGGGCCACCGCACCCTGCTGGGGCTGTGCCCCAAAAAAGGGGATTTTCTGTGCTCTCTGCTTCAACTTCCTCAACAAAAAAACGTCCTCAGACCACAGGGACTGAGTGTTCAAGCTGCCAGAGGGAAAAATTCCGTGGATACAGGGGTGCAAAGAGGATTCAGCATCCCTGTGGAGTCTCACCCTCAGACTGGACAGCAGGGCTGGAAGAACCTGGCTCTTGGAAGGTGCCTTGCTGGTAATGCTGCCAAAGCCCCCTGTGCTCCAGGGCCCTGCCTTGCAGGAGGAATTCTGTTATTCCCTGGCTGTGCAGCCCCTGAGCCTGGCATTAGTCCCTGTGGCGTTTTCCTCTCCTGATCAGTCAGCTGGTAGCCTTGATTTTCACAGCAATATTTCAGAGAGGCTGAGCAGGAATTCAGCTGCTGTTCGTAACAGAAGGAAAATAACCCCCAGTGCCATTTCAGGGGAATATTGATATGGCACTGAACAGGGGGAAGGGGACTGCATGAAATCCCAGCTGGAAATTGGGGCTGTGAAATCCCAGCTGGAAACTGGGACTGTGAAATCCCAGCTGGAAACTGGGGCTGCCCTCCCAGCACTGAGCTCTCTGCCCCCTCCGAAGAGCAGTGGGATTAAGAACCCAAATTCCTCACGGTATAAACCAGGAAAGGAACGAGCTGGCAATGCTGGCAGCTGAATTTTTGGTGGGTCAGATTTTCCAGGCTGCCCCTGGATCCCTGGCAGTGCCCAAGGCCAGGCTGGACACTGGGGCTGGGAGCAGCCTGGGGCAGTGGGAGGTGTCCCTGCCCATGGGATGGGATGAGATGGGATTTAAGAATTCCAAACCAGTCTGGGGCTCCCTGATTCTATTCCATGACCTACCCCGGGTAGTTCCTGCAGCACTGGGCTCTAACCCTAATTGATAATTAATGAGTTAACCCTTAATCAGCAGCTCATATTCCCATTTCTCTTTTCCAAGTGGCTTTCCTTGCTCTGCCGCAAGGAGCTGGGACCCTTTGCTATTTTCCCTGCCTTCTGTTGAAGCCAAATTTTCAGCAACCCCCCAAATCCTGGCTCAGGCAGTGAACCAGCTGAGACGAGGAGAGCCAGTCCCTCTAATCCTCCCCCCCCAATTCTCCCACCCTTTCCAGCACAATCCATTTCCTCCACGCCTGCAATCTCCACCCTCATCCGAGGCCGGGGCCGCTCTGGCTCCCGTGCTGTGCTGAAGATGGGAGATAGAGCAGATCAAAGTCAGGATTTTCCCCTTCCCTTGCTGCTCTCTGCACAATTCATTATCAGGGAATTGTGCCAATCTCGTGCTGCCAGGGCTGGGACGGCGCTGCTGCTGCTGCTCCTGCTGCTGCTGCTTCGGATTAATTCAATCCAGGTGAAGTTGTCTGGGCTGTGAATTGTCCCTTTCCCGGTGCCAAGGCTGCTTGGCCAGGTTATCACTCCTGGGGAGCAGCAGCAGCAGCAGCAGCAGCCAGCTCCTCCCGAGGCTGGGAAATGCACGTGGAAATACCCACTGCAGGTTTGATCTGGAGAGGAGGGGAACTGGAAACCAGGGAGCTGCAGGGATGAGGTGGGGAGCCCCCCAAAAGCAGCTCCTTGCCGGGTGGAGAGCGGGCAAGCTCATCTCTGTGGGAGTCTGGCAGATTCTCAGTGCCCTGAATTCCGGTTTGTCCTGGTGAATTATTCATCCAGCAATAAAAACATTCTCCCTTTTCCCAGCCTCGGAGCTCTGCTCGGGGTCTCCCGTGGCTTTTATCTCCTGCTCCATCCCAGAGGAGGAAGGGAGGTGATGGGATGGTCCCAGGGGAGGCAGAGGGATGCATTTGTGTCCCTGAGCTGGTGTTTTCCGTGTCCTGAGTGCCGGGAGAGCTGCCCAGGCACAGCTGGGTGTCCCAGCAGGGAGGTCACAGCCGTGGCACTGCTGGAATTTGGGAGCAGAGTGCCCAGAGGTGCAAAGTGCCCCGTGGGAACGTCACCTGGAGGGTCTGGGCTCACTCCCAAACCTCCCAATGGGGCCAAGGAATTCCCTGGATCTAAGGAACCGAGGCTTTCTTGGCCAGGTGCAGTGAAAGCCCCCTGGATCCTCCCCCTTGGGAAGGACAAGCTCCCCATCTCCCTGCTGGGGAAATGGGGAACGCTGTGGGTGCAGTGGGAGCAGCAGGAGTGGGAAACACCAGCAGAGCATGGAATGGCAGAGCAAGGAGATGGACGGGGCTGGGAGCAGCCTGGGATGGTGGGAAATGTCCTTGCCCAGGGCAGGGGTGGCACTGGCTGGGCTTTCAGTTCCTTCCCACCCAACCCATTCCATTCTCCTCTAATTCCCTGATCTCTGCTCACCCTTTCAAACTTCAGCAAGGATCTCCCTGACTTCCCTTCCCGAGGATGGGATCTGCATTTTGCTGTGTCACCAGAGCTTGGGACAACTTTCCGGCACCAGCTCGCCCTTGGATGTCTCTGTCACTCGGGAATGCTTCTCCTGCAGGGTTTGGCTCTTCTCTTCCCACCTCTGGACAGCTCTCCTGGAGCCCCTTCAGGCCTTGGAAGGGGCTCTGAGCTCTCCCTGGAGCTTCTCCTCTCCAGGTGAGCACCCCCAGCTCTCCCAGCCTGGCTCCAGAGGGGCTCCAACCCTGGGAGCAGCTCTGTGGCTTCCTCTGGACTCATCCAGCAGCTCCAACTCCTTCCTGTGCTGGGAGCCCTGAACTGGAGGTGGGATCTCACAAGGAGAGGGACAATCCCCTCCCCTGAGCTGCTCACCCTGAGCTGTTGGTTCTGTGGCTCGCTCCAGTGGGAATTCGTGTCTCCCTGGGATGGCAGGAGGTGTGAGGGGTGGGCAGGCTGAGCTCCTGCACACCTGTAACGAGGATGATTGAAGGCTGAGCGCAGGATGATACAGAACAATATCAGTAAGTGGTTTTAGTGTCAGCAATCTTCAAACTGGCTGTCAAAGGGAACATTTAAACGATTTTCCTGCTACTCCGACGCATCCAGGTTATATTTATATCCGGAGAAAACTGGTGCTATAAATGTCAGCTTTGGAGAAGGGCTGGCTGCATCCATCAGAGCGGGAATTAGGAAGGAGGGAGGGATGATGTATCACTGCCAGCTGACGGACCTGTCTGCAGGGAGAATCCCTGAGGCCCTGATCCATGGAATGTCCCGGCCTGGGAATACCCCAGCCCAGCCCCAGTGTCTGGGACATCCAGCCCCAGGGTCTAGGACATCCAGCCCCAGTGTCTGGGACATCCAGCCCTGGGACATCCAGCCCTGGGACATCCAGCCCCAATGTCTGGGACATCCAGCCCCAATGCCTGGGACGTCCAGCCCCAATGCCTGGGACGTCCAGCCCCAGTGTCTGTGACATCCAGCCCCAGTGTCTGGGACATCCAGCCCCAGTGCTTGGGACATCCTCTGTTCATGGGGACAGCAGGAAAGGCCCTGAGCTGGCCAGAGCTTGGAGCCTGAGTTGTTCCAAGCCAGATCTTAGCAAAACACAGGAGAACTGTAAAAAAAAAAAATAAAAAAAAAAAAGGGGGGAGAATTGTCTTTACTGGAGTGAGAATAAAAATAGAAGAGGTTGTAAAGGATCTTTGCACTTCCCACTGTCCAGGACTTCCTGCTCAGATCTCACTGGTGACATCTCCGTGGGGACAATCCCACCTCTGATGTCACCACCCCACCCTGGGCTAGGGCAGCTGCAGAGCCCCGAGCCAGCCCAGAGCCTCCTGTCGGCTCCAGCAGCTCAGAGCGTGCCCTGCAATTCGCTTTTCCCGGCAAACCTCCGTCCTGCCTGCCCTTTCCAGGCGGGGTGAGGCTGGAATACACGGCCTGTGGTTGCTGCTGCCAACCTGACAGAAAGAAAGCTGATCGTCTTTTCAGAGATAACACCGGGCAAATCGGCCCTGGCAGGTGAGGCAGCAGCACAGGGCTCCCGCTGAAGGCGAGGACTCGCTGAAATCCCGTTAATTGCTGGCAGAAAACGCAAACAAACGCGGCGAGAACATCGACGTTCCCCAGAACCTTTGGTGAAATCAGCGGGAAATCGTTCCCAGCTCTGCTCGGGGGTTCTGCTGGCCAGCCCGGGAGCAGGGAAAGGTCGGCGCTGCAGGGTTGGGAGGGCACGGGGGTCGTGCCCCGAGCCCTCCCCCGGCTCTGCCCCGAGCCCTGCCTCCCCCCGTGGCTGCGCTCCTGCCTCCCGCTCCCAGCCATCTGCCCCGACAAAACGCTCTGGGAACGGAGCCCAGGCGAGCCCCGGGAGCTGCGGGAAGGGAAAAGGGAGGAGGGATGGGGCAAGCAACCGGCAGCGCTGCGGGAACATTCGGGGAGGGAGGAATCTCCTCTGCCCACGTCCTGGGAATGCCAGCTGGATCCTGCCCCCGTCCTGCTGGAGTCGAACAGCCCCACTCCTATCCCAGCCCATCCCTGTTCCTTCACCCCGGCAAGTCAGGGCAGGGAAATCAGGGATTGGGATCCCAGGATGGTTGGAAGTGGGAAAAGCTCATCCAGTGCCACCTCCTGCCGTGGGCAGGGACACCTTGCACACCTTCCCGGGGTGCTGAGAGCCCCACCCAACCCAGCCCTGGATGCTTTAGGGGTGATCAGCTCGGAAAAAAAGAGGAGGTGAAAGAGTAAATTCCTCAATCTGGGGAATAAAACTTTGATTATTAGTTCAGGAATTAATGCAAAACCAGAGCCAGATATTGGTAAATTCAGAATAGATGGAGAACTCTAGAGGTCAGTTAACCCTGACACCCCAGGGCTGGGGCAAGTTCCACCTCCTGGCATCTTGACTCCTTCTTTTCCCTCAGGGAAAATGCATTTTGATTCAAAGATCTGTTTGAGGGAAGGGGCAGCACCGGGATGTTCTGTCAGGCCTCCAACATTCCAAGAGGATGAAGGCAGCAGCAGCTGCCCTTGGGCCGGGGATGGATCATCTCTGCATTGCTCTGAGGTAAAATAATTTAAAAAAAATAATAATAAAAAAAAGCCTGTAATGGCTGTTCCCCGCCTGGAGGGTGGAGCCAGAGGGAAAAGGGGTCTGAGGCAGGATCAGGGTCCTGCCCGTGCCCCAGCCTGGGAAGGGGCAGTTCCTCGGGGGGATTTGGGGTGAGGGAGGCACTTCCCCACACTCCTGCTTCCTCCTGCCAGCTCAGGGCGTTTTTGGGATCTCCCTTCTGTGGTGCTGCTGGGGAGGATGGGGCAGGGATGGGGCGCAGGGATGGGACAGGGATGGGGACACAGGGATGGGACAGGGATGGGGACACAGGGATGGGACAGGGATGTGACAGGGTTGGGAACACAGGGATGGGACAGGGATGGGCACAGGGATGGGGC
Source organism: Phylloscopus trochilus trochilus (assembly GCA_016584745.2). NCBI lineage: Eukaryota > Metazoa > Chordata > Aves > Passeriformes > Phylloscopidae > Phylloscopus > Phylloscopus trochilus. The sequence continues at coordinate 1,639,179 of WQNJ02000021.1, forward strand.
AGGGATGGGACAGGGATGGGGACACAGGGATGGGCACAGGGATGGGGACACAGGGATGGGGCAGGGATGGGCACAGGGATGGGACAGGGATGTGACAGGGATGGGGACACAGGGATGGGGCAGGGATGGGGACACAGGGATGGGGCAGGGATGGGGACACAGGGATGTGACAGGGATGGGGACACAGGGATGGGGCAGGGATGGGGACACAGGGATGGGCACAGGGATGGGCACAGGGATGTGACAGGGATGTGACAGGGCTGGGCACAGGCTGGGTGCCACAGGACCTCTCTCCGACAGGGAACAGGAATAGAGGCCAGGCAAACAGACACTCCATTCCCCTCTGATCAGCCCCATCCTCCTCCAACCCTCACCTCAGGAACCTCCCGGGCCGGGCGTCATTAGCGAGTTGTTAATCACCCTCTCCCTCCTCTCCATCCCATGTGCCCTTGAACCCGGGGGTTTTTAACCCCCCTGAGCTCCCTGCACCGCTTGCCCTTCCCCTCAGCACAGAGCCCGGCTCTGCTTTCCTGCAGCACCGCGGAATCCGAGACGGCTCCGAGCGGGGCGAAGGATTCCTGGAGCCTGGGAACACTGGCGTGGCATCAGATAGTGCCGAGGGTGGAGAGGGGGGCTCGAAACCAGAGCCTGGACACTCTGCCCTGCCTTCGGTGCCTGCCAGGCTCGGGTTTCAGCGGTGAAAAGGAGAGGAATTGTCGCTGTCCCTTCGGGCACCACCGCGCCCTTCCCCAGCTCTGCGGACACTGCCCAGGCACCGCGATGTTCCCAGCAGCGTTCCCAACACCTCCACCCGGGCTGGTTTTTGGTGTTCCCAGCCATCCCAACCACCCCAATCCCAGTGCTGTGGGAAGAACGGGCTCCTCACAGCTCGCCGGGGCTCTGGGTTCACCCTGCTCCCTCTGCTCCAGGGCTCAGCCCCGTGTCCATGCCCAGGGCTCTGGGTTCCCTGCTCCCTCTGCTCTGGAGCTCAGCCCCGTGTCCCTGCCCAGGGCTCTGGGTTCCCTGCTCCCTCTGCTCTGGAGCTCAGCCCCGTGTCCATGCCCAGGGCTCTGGGTTCATCCTCCTCCCTCTGCTCTGGAGCTCAGCCCCGTGTCCATGCCCAGGGCTCTGGGTTCCCTGCTCCCTCTGCTCCAGGGCTCAGCCCCGTGTCCATGCCCAGGGCTCTGGGTTCCCTGCTCCCTCTGCTCTGGAGCTCAGCCCCGTGTCCATGCCCAGGGCTCTGGGTTCACTCTGCTCCCTCTGCTCTGGAGCTCAGCCCCGTGTCCATGCCCAGGGCTCTGGGTTCCCTGCTCCCTCTGCTCTGGAGCTCAGCCCCGTGTCCATGCCCAGGGCTCTGGGTTCCCTGCTCCCTCTGCTCCAGAGCTCAGCCCCGTGTCCATGCCCAGGGCTCTGGGTTCACCCTCCCCTCTGTGCTCTGGAGCTCAGCCCCGTGTCCATGCCCAGGGCTCTGGGTTCACCCTGCTCCCTCTGCTCCAGGGCTCAGCCCCGTGTCCCTGCCCAGGGCTCTGGGTTCACCCTGCTCCCTCTGCTCCAGGGCTCAGCCCCGTGTCCATGCCCAGGGCTCTGGGTTCACCCTCCCCTCTCTGCTCCGGAGCTCAGCCCCGTGTCCATGCCCAGGGCTCTGGGTTCACCCTCCCCTCTCTGCTCTGGAGCTCAGCCCCGTGTCCATGCCCAGCTCCCTGGAGACAACCAGGATCCCAGGGGATTTCTTTCTTTCCCCGCTGGAATTTTTGCTGTCGGTGGCCCAGAGAAGGCAGGGCCCTGCAGGCAGGCCCGGGCTGCCAGCCCTCGGTGCTCAGGGGATTAGTGCTTCCCCGGACCTGAGCCGCTCACCGAGGCTGATTTTTGTTAGGGAGAGAATGGATTAGGGAGCCCTATTTCTTGGTGGTAATCCTATTTCCAAAGATACCGGGAATCCCTGAGCAGGGAGGACCTGGCTCCAGCTCCTTCCCCAGCTGATACCTCAGGCACCTCCCCACCCTGGCACCCACAGGGACTGGAGTGTGTGCAAATACCTGCATTCCATAAATATATGCATTCCCTTCCCTAGGAACTGCCCTGGGAGGGGGCTTCCCACACCACGGCTCAGCTCTGGAGCTGCATTTTTATTTATATATTTTTTTATTTTTAATATTTATTTCTTTAATATTTATTTTTATTCTATTTCTTATTTTTATTTTTATTTTTTTATTTTTATTTTAAATTTTTATTTTTATTTTTAATTTTTATTTTTATTTTTTATATTTTTATATTCTTATTTTTTATTTCTTATTTTTATTTTTATTTCTATATTTATATTTATATTTATATATTTTTATTTTTATATTTATTTTTAACATTTATTTTATTTTTAATTGTTTATTTTTATTTTTATATTTTTTATTTTATTTATTTTATTTTTATTGTATTTATTTATTTATTTATTTATTTTTTCTTTTCATTTTTTATTTTTATTTTTTATTTCCGGCTCCGGTTCTGACCCAGTCCGAGTAAGAAGTGCTGCTGTTGCCTCCTCTGAGGTCTCTCCCACCTTCCCCAACCCCCCCGGGCTCAGGGATTTTTGTCTCCTGGCCAGTCCCGCAGTGCTCTGTCCCAATCCCTCCCTCCCAGCAGCTGCAACATCAGAGCCGCGAAGTTTCACATCCCTCCCCCCTCCCTGCTCCCTCCCTCCCCAGCTTCCATCCCCAGTTTCCCCCCAGCACAGCCACCCCGTGGCGGGCTGCTTTCTGCAAGGGCTCACATTTCCTGTCCTTCCCTCTGTCCAGAGGGCTGGAAAAATTGGGAAATCGGGATGCCTTGCCAGCCACAGGAGGAGCCACAGCGTTGCTGGGGTGGCCGAGCATCCCAGGGGGAGCAGCAGCCGCCCCAGGCTTGTCCCACAAAACCTTTCCTGGCTTTGAAATCGTGCTCCTTGCTCAGGGCTGCGAGCCACAGCTCCGGGGAGAGGTGAGGAGCTCCAGACAGCCCTTCCCACTGCATTCCCTTGTTGGTTTTTTGGGCAGGAGGGGGCTGCTGCCCTTGTTTATCCACGGGAAAGAATGTTCATCCATGGGAAGAAGCATTTTCCAGAGCTGTCCCCCTCAGCACAGCTGACTCAGTGATGTCGTGGTGCCCATGGAGGAGAGGACACCCCGAGATGTTTCCAGAAGGATGAGCTAAAGCCTTCCCACATCCAAAAGTCCTGGTGGTCCTCAGAACATGCCAGAAATCCCTGGATGCTGGGATGCTGAGACTGAGAAGCCCCAAGGAGATGTGGGGCCACCGGGTTCAGGCCCCTCCACTGCTGGGATTTGCTGGAGCTCTCCCTGAGGAATGAGGACGTGGCAGGGCTGGCCCAGAAGTGCCTCAAGCCAGGGAGGTTTTCCCCCAGTGGATCTTGCCAGCTGCTCTGGGAAATCTCATTTTCCATCTGCCTGGCAGTTGGGAGTGTCCCAGTGCAGGGCGGGGAGTGCTGAGCCTTGGCAAAGCCTGGAGGCCACTCCTGAATCCCATCCATCTCCCTCCGGGCAGGTGTGAAATACAGGATGCTCCTGGCGTGTCCTGGAGCTGGGCAGGATTTACTCCACCACGCCGGGCTCTGGATGCACATTTCTTATCTCAGCCCCGAGATTTATGGAGTCCCCGAGATTTATTCCGCCTGTGAAAGGCTGTTAAACGCAGGGCTGAGCCGTGCGATGGCCATTGTTGGGGAATGCTTTGTGTCTGCCGGCAGAAAAAACGGGCACGGGCCCCTCCCCGAGCGGGGAGAGGCACGGGAGGGATGTGAGGAGCCAGGTGCTGCTGCCAGAGGGGTGGAGAGGGGCTGGGATGCACCAGCGTCCCCTCCCGGGCCTGCTGAGGAGGGGAAAGGGGCGAGGGAGGGGGTCCAAGGAAAGGGGAAAGCACGGAGGGGGTGAAAATCCCACCCCTGTGGTGCTGGGGATGCAAATCCATCCCTCCCTGCTCCTGCTGAAAGGGACTTCTTTGGGCAAGGGGGTACCGAGGGAGAGAGGACAAAAAATGGGGGAATTCTATGGAAAAGGGATGGAGGGAGTGAGGGGCTGGTGAAAATCCCAGTGCTGTGGTGCTGGGGCTGCACCCACCACCCTGCCCCTGCTGCAGGGACACTTGGACAAGGGGATACCGAAGGAGAGAGGCCAAAAAAAATGGGGAATTCTGTGGAAAAGGGATGGAGGGAGTGAGGGGCTTGTGGGAAGCATCGCCCTGCTCCTGCTGCAGAGGGATAGCAGGGGAAAGGGACAACGAGCCAAGGAACGGGGAATGGCGTGGCAAAGGGATGGAAGGAGCGAGAGGCCAGCCGTGAAACCCAGCCCGGTGCTGCCTCAGCTCAGTTCTGCCCCGCTCGGGGGAGGATTCCCAGGCAGGCCCAGGGCAGACGAGCAGCGGGAAGAGCTTCCTGAGGCTCCCGGGCGGGGCTCAGCCCCTGCCGGGCCCGGCGCTGGCTGGGGGAGGCGGCGCCGGCGCTGCCGGCAGAAAAGGCTCTTTTTGATGGAAACGAAAAATGTTCGCTTTTGAAAAAAAAAACACAAAACCTGGAGTCGGGGAACGAGCCTCGGGGTTACCATGGAAACCCAGGGCTGAGCCGTGCCGCAGCAGGAGCCGCAGCCGCCGCGGCTCCCGGGGCTCGGGGACACCGCGGGGGCTCCGCGGCAGCGCCCGGCGCATCCCGGGGCGCTCCGGAAAAGCGGCCGCGCCTCCCACCAGCGCTGGGAACCGGCACCGACAGCCGGGAAAGGGCTCGGCTGATGAGCCGGGAGGCAGAACCCGGCCGTGCCGAGCGGAGCAGGGGCCACCGGGCTCGGGTGTCGACAAATCCTGCGGGGTGACAGCAGCGGGAGCTGCCGCCGATTGGCTCCCGCTCCTATCTCCGGGAGGATCGATGGAACAAATTAGAGCAAGGCCAGAGAGAGCCCTGCAAACCCCAATTACCCCCGGAGCTAATTGATGTGTTTTTAAACAAACATTTATGGCAGCGCTTCAAAGGGCGCTGAGGCGGCCGCAGAAGTTTCGCCAGGGCGGCGGAGCAATTCCTTTATCCCGGGGCGGTGGGGTGGGAAGGATCCCAAAACAAGAGCGGGGAGGGAAAACAATTGCTGGATCCGAGCAGAGCCGGGGGGGAAAAGCGGGAGCTCTTTCCAGCGCACAGCGCGGGGACTGTGCTCCCCCAGCATCCCGCAGGGCTGCAGATCAATAGTCCTGGAGAAAAAAAAAAAAAAAAAAACAGGGAACGGGGAAGAAAAGGAGGAAAACGCGCGGCAGCAGCTCGCTCAGCCCTTGGAGGAAGGAGCAGACAAAGGGATGCAAAGCCCAACCTTCCTGAAAGACTCTGACCCGGAAAGCTGACCCCTGAACAAAACGGGATCCTTGGGAGAACAATGAGGCTGGAGCAGGGCGCTGATTGCTCCCGGGACAATGCAGGAGCGTTATCCCAGGCCCGGGCCGAGGAAAACACAGGAAGGCCGCTCCCCCTGGGCATCCCTGCACACCTCCAGGACATCATCCTGCCCGGACACGGCCCCCAGCAGCAGCTGCGAACCCCCTTCAGCCGCAGCTCCCGGAAAGGTCCCGGCCACAGCAGCACCATCCCTTAGAGCCGCTTGGATGGATGCTCCCTGGGAAGAGGCAGCCAGCACAGCTCCAGATGTTCAATTACAGACCAGGGGAGGTGTTTGCCTGCCCCGGAGATCGGGGGAAAAATGTGCTGCACGGAGGAATTGGGAGCAGATCGTCTGACAGCACCCAATCTGTGCGTGGATCCCTCAGGCTTGGGGTGAAAATCAAGAGGCTGAACCCAGGGTGGGCAGGGTGCAGGCAGCAGGAGCTGGGCACTGTACAGGCAACATCCACTGTGGGAGCCTTCCAAGCTCACAGCAGCCAAAAGGGGCTCCAGGAGAGCTGGAGAGGGGCTGGGGACAAGGGCTGGAGGGACAAGACACAGGGAATGGCTCCCAGTGCCAGAGGGCAGGGATGGATGGGAGATTGGGCAGGAATTGTTCCCTGGCAGGGTGGGCAGGGCTGGCACAGGGTGCCCAGAGCAGCTGTGGCTGCCCCTGGATCCCTGGCAGTGCCCAAGGCCAGGCTGGACACTGGGGCTGGGAGCAGCCTGGGGCAGTGGGAGGTGTCCCTGCCAGGGCAGGGGTGGCACTGGGTGGGATTTAAGGTCCCTTCCACCCCAAACCATTCCGTGATCCTCCCATTCCCCCAGACTTCCCTGGCTCCTGCCATGTGATTCACAGACAATTCCCACAAGGGCTGTTGTGTTTTTTTGCTCAATCCAACTCGGCAAATTTTTCTCCCAAGAATTTGTCGAGGCTTTTAGCGCTGACACACTTTTCCAGACTGAGGGTGGAGTCCGCGGTTGGGGAGTGAGGATTCTGGAATTGCCCCATGTTGGTGGCCCAGGCCCTCAGCCAAAGTGTTCAGATGGCAGCTGAGCCCCTGCTGGGGCTCCTCTGTCCCTCCTTAACCCAGCAAGGCCTTGCTTATCCCTGGAAAAGCAGCTGGAGGATCTCCAGGAGGGATTTCACCACCCAGTGATTGGGAGACTGGTTGGATGGACCCCACTCCTGCAGCCTGGATGTGACAAGACACGGGGAATGCTGGATCCAGCCCCACTCCTGTAGCCTGGGTGACACAGGACACGGGGAATGCTGGATCCAGCCCCAATCCTGCAGCCTGGGTGTGACAGGACACGGGGAATGCTGGATCCAGCCCCAATCCTGCAGCCTGGATGTGACAGGACACGGGGAATGCTGGATCCAGCCCCAATCCTGCAGCCTGGATGTGACAGGACACGGGGAATGCTGGATCCAGCCCCACTCCTGCAGCCTGGGTGTGACAGGACACGGGGAATGATGGATCCAGCCCCACTCCTGCAGCCTGGATAAGACCCCTGGGGTCAGGCCCTACTCAAACAGGGTCAGTGTTGGAGGCACCTCTGGCTCTTGGCTCTCCTTCCCTCCTGATGGTCCTTGCCTGGTGCAGGGAGTGCCCGACTCCCAGAAATCCCATTTTTGGGTCATACCTCCAATTCCTGGTGCACAGGACCACCCAACTCCCAGAAATCCCATTTTTGGGTCATACCTCCAATTCCTGGTGCACGGGACCACCCAACTCCCATTTTTGGGTCATGCCTCACTTCGCAGCACCCTGCCAGGAGAGCAAGGGGAACCTCCCAGCTCCAGGCACTGCTGGCACAGGCACCCATCCCCACCCAGTGTCGCTGCAGCTTCTCCTTGCTCCCAAATCTGCCGGTCCCAGCCAGCCCTGGGGCCGCCACCCCTCCCATCCTGTCCCCAGCTCAGACCCACAGCGCTGGGAGCACCATGGGAGGGGGCAGCCCCAGGCAGCCGGGGAGGTGTCACACACCCTGCCCGACACAGAGGAGCCCGTCAGGCGCTGAATTAAAGCCCCCGCTGCAGCCCATTAGCGGGGCTTTGGCCGAGTGCTCCCTGTTTGGGATAACTGATGGGGATAAGGCAGCGGGAAGGCCCGGGAAGGAGGATCTGTGCTCTGGCTGGTGTGGGTAGTGGGGGGAGTGCAATCCCACGCTGCTCCTCGCCGGCTTTCTCAGCGTCTTGTTCCTCTCCTTCCCTCCCGCTCCTGAGCACAGGAAGCAGCTGGGGCCTGGATTACCTGGGACAATTCTGTGCCCCGACAAAGCTCTGGAAGGAGCAGGAAGGAAGCAGCACAATGGCCCCAGGCCGGACGAGGGGTCCGTGCAGGAAGGCACCCCCCACCTCCTTCCCATCCCTGCCGTGCCTTGGGGACCTTCTCCAAGCATCCCTGCCCTTGGACGCCGGCCACGCCGCAGGAGGGGATGTGAACCTCCTGCTCCTCACTTCCCTGGGCTCCAGGTGCTGCTGGAAGCGCAGGTGAGCAGCCCAGCCTCGGGACTCCCCCGGGAGATGCTGCTCCACCAGCTGACCCTGCAGGAAGCTGCTCCTTGGGAGAGGCTCGGGAGCAGGTGGTGGTGGTGGTGCCACCCTGTCCCCTCTGTGAAGGGTGACGAGGGGGAAGCACAGAGCAGGATAAGCACCAGGAGAGGTTTGGATTAGATATTAGGAGAAATTTCTCCTCCAGAAGGTTTGCCCAGGACTGGAACAGGCTGCCCAGGGATTTAACAGGCGTGTGGATGTGGCACTTGGGGACATGCTCAGCGGTGGCCTTGGCACTGCTGGGGGAATGGTTGGACTTGCTGGTCTCCGAGGTTTTTTCCAACCAAACCAATTCCATGTCCCCCTGTGCATCCAGGCTGGATTTTCCCTCCTGCAAGCCCTGCTGGGAGCTGCAGGCCCTGTCAAATGTCCCTTCCCAGGCGGCCTCTTTCCCCCGTGCTCCATCTCCTCCCGTTTGTGTTCCCCCCTCTCCCTCCCTGTTCCCATTCACGCAGATCCACAGGGGCTCCCTCCAGCCGCCCCCGGGGGCTTTTCCCTCTGCTCTGCTCAGCTCGTTTCTCCTCGAATTTCCTCTTGAGCACCGGCAAAGCCTCCCGAGGACCCGCAGCGCTCCAGGCAGGGAGCCTGCTCTGCTCTGCCCTTCCCCTGCCTGCCCTCAGCCCCGCAGGTGCCGCCGAGGTGGGAATTCAGGTGCTCGCCTGGATGGCTCCCAACGAGGAGCATCAAACGGGAACGGAGCACAAAAGGCACCCGGGGGAAAATGAAAGCTCCTGATGCATTGCTAAGAGGGCCGAGGAGGCGGGGGAAGGAGCAGGGAGCAGCGGGATTCCAGCAGGATTCACCCGCTCCACGTCGGGCACAAGCAGGCGCCGGGAAGCGACGGATCCAGGGGTGGTCTCCCGAGATCCCGGTGCCTGCCCCGGCCTGCCCCCGCCTCAGGACACGGCTGCAGCCCCCGTGGTGGGGCAGAGCCGCTGCCGCTGCCCGTGGGAATCTCCGATTGCTTCCTGAAGCGTGCCGGGATAAACGGCACCGTGGGAATTCCGAGCGGGAAGCCGCGGACGAGCTCAGCCTGGCTCTCAGAGGCTCGGCTGCGCTGGGCTCGGCGCTGGGGGACTCCAAGGACGTGGCATGATCCTCTGTGGAGAGCCGGCAGATATTTGCTGGGATTTGTCCATCCCCTCCGACCGGCGTTCCCCTGGGACAGCTCTGGCTGTTGTTTCCCCGTGTGTCCGGGGCCGGGGCAGAGGATGAGCAGGGAGCACACACGGATCCAACCCCGCTGCGGTGCCCTGGAGCTCTGCCAGGGGAGGATGGCAGTGCCAGCTGTCCCTGCTGGGGTTTGCAATCCCAGATCCTGACTGCTCACATCCCATTCCCCCAGCGGCGCCCGGGGCCGGCGGAAGGGACTCAGCGTCCAACGCTCTGAGCCACTCAGCCTCGGCCACGGTCACTGCAGAGGTCACTTCATTGCAGGACAGCTGGCCTCCACCTCCTCCAGCCCAGTGCCACCCCCAACCCCTTCCCAGCTCTGCTTCCCACCCCTCTCCTCCCCTCCCTCTGCTCCTGGATGGACCAGCTGCTCCTCCTCCCCTCTCCCACAACCTCCCCCACAGGCTGCTCTGACATCCAAGCGTTATTTAATGTCTGTTTTGCTGCTAGGAAATGCAGTTTGGTGGCTGGAGATGGGGAGGGAACCACGTGAGCAGCAGCAGCAGCAGCAGCAGCAGCAGCAGCATCCCCACGGATCCCTGGCAGACACTCAGCCCCTTCCCTGGTGCTCCAGGGAGCGGGAGGCAGCCAGGGCTTGGAGCACCCTGCCTTCCAGGGGTTAATGCCTGCTGCAGACTCCCTGATTCCTCCCTCACCGCATTTCCCGTCCCTCTGCCTGGACAGCACTTTGGAATGGAGTCAGCCCCCCCAAAACCCCTCACCCCGCTGTCCACGAGCTCCAGGTTCAGCAGGGAGAGGACCAGGAGCAGCTCCCAGCCCGGGAGCCCTGAACGTACAGGCAGATTAATTTAGCATGAACAAAACGCTCTTGCAACACAAATGCCCTGCAGCGACAGGGCCCGGGCGCTGCTCGGGCTGCCAGGCCGGGCTTTGGTAGGGAGCAGGGAGCGCTGAGGCCGAGCGGCGCTGCCCCGGCTGCGGGTGCTGAAAGCGCCTGGGAAGCAGGCGGGGATGCGGGAGGGTCACCCCGGGAGCCTGGGAGAGGGGCTGCGGGCGGTCCCTGCTGGGAGCCGAGCACGGAAATGCGAGGCAGGAGCACAGGGATGCTGCCAAGAGCTGTCCCAGCGTCCCCGAGCAGCGCTGCGGGACAAATCCCGGCGGGAGGAGCAGGGTGCGGGCTCTGCCCCGGGGGGACCCCGCGCAGCCTCACCCGGCCGGGGGCACCAAATCCTCGCTTGGACGGCAAAATCATCATCGCACCGCGCAGGGCAGGGCAGGGCAGGGCAGGGCAGGGGTAAGGGGAGGACGAGAAGACAGCTCTGCAAACCGAGGGCAGCGGAATCCGAGCGGGATCAGCCCCGGGCGGAGGCGGCAGCAGCGCCGGGGTCACGGAACGGGGCTGCCCCGGTTTGCTGAGTTAATCCAGCACTGCAGACACAGCAGGAAAAGCTCCCTGGAGCTCCAGGCGTGTGAGAGAGATGAACTGACAGGCTGGGAGAGCTGGAGAGGGACTGGGGACACAGGGAATGGCTCCCAGTGCCCAGGGCAGGGCTGGGTGGGAGACTGGGCAGGAATTGTTCCCTGGCAGGGTGGGCAGGGCTGGCACAGGGTGCCCAGAGCAGCTGTGGCTGCCCCTGGATCCCTGGCAGTGCCCAAGGCCAGGCTGGACACTGGGGCTGGGAGCAGCCTGGGACAGTGGGAGGTTTCCCCTCTGGCACTGGGAGCCATTCCCTGTGTCCTGTCCCTCCAGCCCTTGGCAATTGTCTCTCTCCATCTTCCCTGCAGCTCCTTCAGGCCCTGCAAGGCCACCCTGAGCTCAGCCCAAAGCTTCTCCTCTGCAGGTGAACAATCCCAGCTGTGCCAGCCTTTCCTCCCAGCAGAGCTGCTCCATCCCTCTGCTCATCCTGGAGCCTCCTCTGGCCTGGCTGCAGCAGCTCCAGCTCCTTCCTGTGCTGGGGCAGCTCTGCAGGTGGGCTCTCACCTGAGCACAGGGGCAGATTCTATCGAGGTCTCCTCTCTTCTCCAGGTCCCTCAAGCCACTCCCCATAACAGAGATGCTCCACACCACTTTCAACCCCACTTTTCCCGTTGCCCGGGAAAGGAAATTCCTTTTTGACCTGTCACGAGTTCATTTCCCAAGGAGTCTCTGATGAGGGACATTGCCCAAAAGCCTTTTGGAAATCCCAACAGATTATCTTGACCAGATCCCTCTGTGCCCATAGAAAAAAAAAAATAAAAGAAAGTTTGGGAATGGAGTGACTCCAACCAAATGGATTGGGATGAACTGAGGTGCAGCGAACAGGACTTGATCCCTTCAATGAACATTCATGGATTCTGGATGGACAATTTCCTTCCCCAGACCTCAAAGGGAATTCTTCCTGCTGGAACCCATTTATTCATGTACCTAACTTGAATAAATCCACCCATTTCTGTTCTCCTGGCACAAAGTCTGACCCACTGCTCTGTGAGATTCCACATCCCATTTCATCCTAAAAAAAAAAAATCCCACAGCCCTCTCGGGCCACATTTTATCCCTTCCCTCGCTTTGCCACCCAGCCCATTTCCAGCACTAGGTTTTCTATCAGGAGATGGGAAATATAATTTTTGCTTTCTGAGCCATTCTCTGGGTGAATCTCCCTGGTTCTGGTAATTAGTTCCTATTCACGCCATCAATTTGCTCTGAATTCCCCCTCCCAATGGCAATTCCATCTGAATCCATTCCTTTGATTCCTCGAATCAACCTGCAGTGGTACCTGAGGCTCTGCCCGCCTTGGGGACCCCACCAGCCCCGTTTTCTCCCTCTTTCCCCTCTCTCTTTCATTTCCTTCCTGGCTCTGCAGCTGAGTTCCCCCCCTCCCTCTCTCACTGGGCCTGGGTTTGCCTCCTGCCAGCCCCGGTGTTTTCCCGGGATTTACAGCCTGGCTGTGTTCTCAATTAGCAGGTTCCTTCCAGCTTTTACGGCTTCCCAGTCACAACATTTCCCAGGCTGTGGCAACATATTAGAGGCTGCAGATGTAAAACAGGTATTAAAAGAGGTATTAGCTGCACCGAGATCTCCTCAGCCTCGAAATTCCCAGCTCCTGGGCAGGCTCCACCAGCCTTGGAGGCAGATGTGGCTGCAGACCACGCTCTCTAAATTACCTTTCCTGCGGCATCCCAGGGAACAAAAACCTTCCTGCCTCTCCCCTCCCGCCTTGGACACTTCCCTTGCATCCAGTTGGAAACAAAGGCCCTTCCAACCCCTCCCCTGCTTTTGCCTCCTCCTCCAGCTCCTCGGGAGTATGGGAAAGGCTGGAGAGCCCTGGTCAGGTTTGTCCTTTCCCAGGATGAATCCTCTCTGGGAGAAGGTGGAGCACGGTGGGAGCAGGAAAGGCTGAGGAATTATTTTGTGGATGGAGCCAGCCCAGCTACCTGCAGAGCCGGGATGGAACATCCCAGAGCAAGGGATGGCTCCTAGGGGGGAGGTTTTTGGGATGTCAGGCTGGAATTTGGGGCATCCAGCACCTTCTTTCACAACCCCCCAGTGGGACATGGTTCTGGGTGTGATCCCTGGGCTGGAACATCAGGGCTGGGTGGGGAGGGTTCAGCTTGGAAAGGAATTCCCTGGGACTCTCCCCACTCCTGAAATTCAGCTTGGAAAGGAATTCCCTGGGGCTCTCCCCACTCCTGGAATTCAGCTTGGAAAGGAATTCCCTGGGGTTGTCCCCACTCCTGGAATTCAGCTTGGAAAGGAGTTCCCTGGGGCTCTCCCCACTCCTGGAATTCAGCTTGGAAAGGAATTCCCTGGGGATGTCCCCACTCCAGGGTTTGGAGCTCAGAGCTCTGGATCTCCCTCCAGCCGGGGTCTCTCCCGAGCTGCCAGGCTGCTCCTGCTGCCTCTCCCCTCTCTCCCTGCCCAGCTTTATCAGCTCAGGAAATGAAGCCAAACATCCCTTAGGAAAAGCCTGGGAGCTCTGCCTGACTGGCTGAGCCTCCCCAGCTGGGGACAGGGCTGGTGGGGCCAGGAGAGGCTTGATGGAGCATTTGGAGCTGGAGACAAATGCCTGGGAAGGTGACAGGGAGTGTTTTGCTGCGGTGGGAGAGCCCATTCACACCTGAGTGAGGCTGGAGCCTGGTGCTGACCCCGGGATTGCAAAGCAGGCAGGGTGGAAAGGCCAGGGAGCAGCAGAGGCCAAGCTCAGTGCAGGGCTGTCTCCTGGGAGTGCAGTGACCACAAGAAATCATCCCCTTCTCCCTTCGAGCTCCGCTGGAAGCCAAGCAGGACCAAATCCAGGAGCTGTGACCCAAACCAATTAACCCTGAGGCCGTGGATACAGCTAGGGCAGCACCCATGGGTGTGATTCCTGAGGAGGGGGTGGGTCAGGACACGGCAGAAACGGGAATTCCCTCCTTGGCAAGGCGGGTGACGGGAGCACCGGGCTGGAGCTGCGGCTTGGCTGAAGGCACTCGGGCATCAGGGATGCGAGGGAAACGTCTCCGGGTGTTTGCTCTGCTCCCAAGGCGTTCCAAAGAATAATAGCACTGATCTTGGAGGGATTTCAAGCAGCTGAAATTAGAATGAATGCTGTTTTTAATTTGGGCTAACGAGCTTAAAGAGCAAAATGAAAGACTCCCAGCAATTTTGCAGAGTCAAGACACTTAACACGAAAACGGGGGGAACATCAGAATCTGATCTCTGCAATGTTTCCCATCTGATCGGCAGAAAGAGCAAACAAGCCCCAGTGTTTGAGTCAGATTAAATGGTTAATTATTACTGCTATTGTTGAACTCTGACAGTGTGGCAAATCAGTGATGGATGGGAGAGAAATAAAGCCGGGCTGGCTGGGAGCAGCCTGCAGTGCTCGGGAAAGCTCAGCCGGCACCAGGGACTGGCAGCACCACAGCTGCCTTTGTCAGCCTCACCCTGCTCCTCCTGAGGGACACGAGTGTCCTGGGTTATGGAACCAAAATGTGTGTTCCACTTCATCTGTTAAAATAATTGGGGAGATGTTTTCTCTTTATCTCTTGTAACTCTGGGGGGAGGGGGGCGGTGCCTTCTGATAAGGGGCCAGCTGTTCAAACCAGGTGGGGCAGTGTTTGTTATCTCTGTCACCACCCCTCCTCCCTCCAGGGGATATCTGCTGCTGATGGGCCATGAAGGCTCTCCAAGGACAGGACACATTCCATCATCCATTGGGAGATGCTCCACCCAGTGGGAGGAGCCAACCATTCCCACCTGGATAAAAACTGAGACTCAGGAACAGCAGGGATCTGGTTCCACTGGATTCCTGGAGGAAGACTGGACCCTTCCCACCATCACTGGACCCTTCTCACCATCCCTGGACCCTTCTCTCTCAGGATCATCTCTGCTCCACCAGAACCACATCTGCCAGTCCAGCAGGACTCTGGGACTGCTTCCAACAGCCTGACCAACAGGGTGTCAGGTTGTAGCTCTGACTCTGTCAGGGTTTCTAGGATTGTTGTTTGTTTATTTGCTTGTTTGGTTTTTTACTACTACATTTGTATTTTTTTAAATATTCCTAGTAAAGAACTGTTATTCCTATTCCCAAATCTTTGCCTGAAAGCCCTGAATTGCAAAATTATAATAATTTGGAGGGGGGTGAGGGGTTTACATTCTCCATTCCAAGGGAAACTCCAGCTTTCCCTGGCAGATACCAAGCCAAGACAGATTTACAACGGGGACCTTCGAAACGGGCCTGGCTGGGGGAGAGGATGGCCTGGGGGAGGCATAAAACCCCCAAAACACAAGAAACATTTATAATACAAATGTAGCAGAAAGACAAAACCACCCAACCACACCAGCAAACAAACAAACAACAATTTTGGAAAAACCCTGAGAGAGTCAGAGCTACAACCTGACACCCTGTTGGTCAGGGGGTTGGGAGCAGCCCTAAAGTGAGTCCTCCTGGAGTGGCAGAGGTGGTTCTGGTGGAGCAGAGATGATCCTGTAGAACAAGGGTTCAGTGATGGTGAGAAAGGTCCAGTGGTAGTGAGAAGGGGTTCAGGGATGGTGAGAAAGGGGTCCAGTCTTCCTCCAGGAATCGGGTGGAGTGGGGACTGCGCCTGTTCCAGCCTGAGGTACTGCCAGGCCGGTGCAGAAGCAGCTCCATCCTCCCTGGCATCCCTCTTTCCCTCGCTCCCAAAGCCTCCTCCAGCCAGGAGCAGGTGGAGGAGCCTCCTTCCCGCCCACACCCCGCTGGGAGAAGCCACCAAGGTGAGGACGGGGCACGGGGTGGGACCCGCCAGGCTCTCAGGGCCAGCAGGGATTGAAACAATCCAATTTAGCCGGTGCTGCTCCCAGGGACATGAATAATGGGAAGTTGATGCTAAACCGGAGCCATAATTTTCATACCAGTGCAAACAGATCCAAATTGTGATAAAAGGTTTTCATCTGCCGAGGCTTGGAGAGGCCCCGCGCGCTGATTTACGGCGCCTCTTAATGTCGCCTCTGACAGCGCTTTGCAAACAAAATGTTCTGCCCGTAAACCCGCAGAGTGACTCGGGGAGGCCGGGGGAGGGGAGGGGAGGGGAGGGGGTGGGTGAGGGGGCACCGCTGCTCCAGGTGTTTCCCGGTTTTCCCGGAGAGGCTGCGGGAAGGCAGGAGGCAGAGCAGCCAAGCTTTGGGAAGCTCCGAGGAGAGCATCCGTGTCCTCCTGCCCACGCCCACGGGGGGCTGCATGTCCGGATGACAATTCCCATCCCGGAGGGGATGTCCTGAGTCAACAGGAGCAGGGAATTGGCTGGGAGCAGCCCTGCTCTGCCCCCTCCCCGCCTCGCACGGGAATTGTGCGCTCGGCAGCTCTCCTCGGGAGCCAGCTCAGGCTGGGATCCTGTCAGATGGATCCTGCCGTCCTGGATCACGGCTTTTCACTCTCCCCAGGCTCTGTGGCCAAGCTCGGGAGGTTTTATTGTGCTGTTCCCGGCTGTTTCCATCCCCTTTCCCTTCCCTCTGCCTCGAGCACATCAGCATCCCTGCTCCCGCAGCTGCCCCGTCCCCTCCTCCTGCCGGGTCCGGACCCGGGAGCCGCATCCCCGGGGAGGAGATCTGCAGAGCCCGGCAGGAGAGGCCTCCCTCCTGCCCGGGCAGGGCTCCGGGTGCGCTGCTCCAGCCGGGAAAAGCCTCTCCAATGCCGGGAGCGGAGCCTGGCAGCGGTGCCGCGCTCCCTGGGAAGCGGGCTGAGGAAAGCAGGAGCTGCGGGCTGATGGATCGCAGCCCCCGGGCGTCGGAGCGCGCAGATCTGCTGCAGTTTTGCACCAGTGGAAGCTTTCTCAGCCTGCTTGGCTCCCTTCCCGGAGATAATGAGCTGCAGTAATTGAGCCCGGAGGTCAGGAATGTGCGGCTGGCTGCTGCCAGAGAGGAGAGGGCACTGCCGTGTGCGCGGGGAGGCTCGGCGGAGGTGATGCCCTGTCTCCGTGGGTATCGGGGCGTCGAGCGGCGCTGCAAGGAGCAGGGGATCTGGGAAAGCAGCTCCTGCCCTTTGCTGCCTCTGCTTTCCACAGCCAGAAGCAGACTGCTGCTCTCCCCTCTCCTCTTCTCAGGCAGTTTCTCCCAGAAAGCCCCCAGGACTCTGCAGCCAGGATGAGACGCCTGGTGGCTCCAGGGAAGGGGTGGCAGCTCCTCTTTCTGGTGGGACAATCCAGGTTTGCTGCTTCCTTCCGGGACTCACCTGGTGCCATCCCAGCTGCACCTCCTGGGCTGTTGTCTGAGCCATCTCCACAAAAAGCCCTGCCACGTTCCCAGGGGGATCCCTCTCCTCAGGGCACAAGGGGGTTGGTTCATGGCCCAAAGAGGGCAGGATTTCCTCCTGGCTCAGCCAAATGTGCCATCCCGTCCCAGGGTGGCCCCAGGGGCCTCGTCTGACCCATTTCCAGGCCTAACCCTCCTCTGATCCCTGCTAAATCCACATCCTCGGGCGTTCCTTGTGGCCACGGGTCCCTCCAGCTGTGCTTCTGCTGCACACAGGAAACCAATCGCTTTTATCTGCTTTAATTGGGAGCCTTCTGCTTCCCTGCTCTGGCACTTTCCTTCCCACTTGGAGAGGAGGGGAAGGGGGGATGGGGCTGCTCGTGGCACCTGTGAGGGACAGGTACCTGCACCACACCCCCAGCAGCACCTCCTCCCCACACAGCCTGACCCCACTCATGGGATCAGGGAAAGCTTTGGGGTGGGAGGGACCTTAAACCCCACCCAGTGCCACCCCTCCCATGGGCAGGGACACCTCCCACTGTCCCAGGCTGCTCCCAGTCCCAGTGTCCAGCCTGGCCTTGGGCACTGCCAGGGATCCAGGGGCAGCCACAGCTGCTCTGGGCACCCTGTGCCAGCCCTGCCCACTCTACCAGGGAACAATTCCTGCCCAATCTCCCACCAGCCCTGCCCTGGGCACTGGGAGCCATTCCCTGTGTCCTGTCCCTCCAGCCCTTGGCAATTGTCTCTCTCCATCTTCCCTGCAGCTCCTTCAGGCCCTGCAAGGCCACCCTGAGCTCAGCCCAAAGCTTCTCCTCTGCAGGTGAACAATCCCAGCTGTGCCAGCCTTTCCTCCCAGCAGAGCTGCTCCATCCCTCTGCTCATCCTGGAGCCTCCTTTGGCCTGGCTGCAGCAGCTCCAGCTCCTTCCTGTGCTGGGCCCAGGGCTGGGGCAGCTCTGCAGGTGGGCTCTCACCTGAGCAGGACAATTCCTCTCCAGTTCCATGCAGTCCCTGGAGTGCAGCACCTCCATCCCCTGATGCTTCCCAGCATTCCCATATTTACACTCCCAGCTCTTCGTGCTTGTGCTTCTCCAGGCCAGAATTCTCTCCATTATCCATGTCACTATCCCAGGTCACTGTTTCCCTTCCCCTCCCTTTGACCAACAGAGGTTTTCTCCCCCAGCTTTGTGTTCCACCACCAGGCAAAAGCTGTCAGATCCTCCCGAGCACGGGAGGAAACATTCCTCCTCGGGAAGGCAGGCAGTGCCCCTGGACAGAGGGACACGTGGGACGGGAGCAGGGGGAACTCATTCTTTTAGCTCAGAGCCCGCAGGAAAATCAATCCTCTGGTGCTGAGCTCTCTTCTCAGGTGTGGACACCCTGCCAGGATTCCTGGAAAAGCTCCTGCCCCGCCTGGCCGTGCCCAGGGTGTGAGTGTCAGCAGGGATGAGCTCAGACACCTGAACTGAGATGCTCCCGCTTGGCTCAGGGTGTCCCTGGCTCTGGCTGTCCCTGGCTCTGGATGTTGGTGGCTCTGGCTGTCCCTGGCTCTGGATGTTGGTGGCTCTGGGTGTCCCTGGCTCTGGCTGTCCCTGGCTCTGGGTGTCTGTGGCACAGAGGGTGGCACAGAGGTGACACAGAAGTGGCACAGAGGTGGCACAGAGGATGACACAGAGGTGGCACAGAGGTGACCCGGAGGTGACACAGAGGTGGAGAAGAGCAGGCCTGTGCCGAGGAGCTGGAGCCCGGCCGTGCAGGGACACGGTGACACCCACGGGCTGTGCACCCCAATGTCCCTCACGTCCCTCTCCTTCGGTTAACGGCCCCTCTGGACAGCTGGAGGAATTGCTGGGCTCGGCAGTGCAAGAGCAGAGATTGGCCATCGTGTGAAAAATAAGGGAAGGGGTTCAGCAGAACCCTGGCACTGTGAAATTAACGGAATTAATTCACAGGCAGCCAGGCCACAGTGTCACCAACGTCATGGGCAGGCAGCTCGGGGAGAGAGAGCAGAGCCCGGGAATGTGGGCATGGCCCCGTGGCCACCCCATCGATCCCGACAGGAGCCTGGCCCTGTGTGAACCAGGGAAGTGCCTGCAGCCACATCTGGCAGCTGGAACGGGGCTGGGAGCGGGTGTGTGAGAAACGCCGAGGGCTGGGATGCAGAGCTGAGGGACAGGGCAGTGCTGAGGCACCACAGCCTGAGGGGAAACAGCACCTGAGGTGCTGCAGGGAGACGTGGGGACATTGGGGACAACGAGGAACTGCCCCGGATTCCATCAAATTGCACCTCTGGGTGAGAGGAGCGGGTTGGCAGGTGAGCCTCGAGCAGTGTGGCTGTGTCCCCTCTGTGTCCCCTGCAGGCGCTCCAGCAGCGTGACACAGCCTGGGGATGTGCGTGGGCAGCGGGGGCAGGCTGCAGCCAAGAGCTGCAGTGACAATATTTGCTGCTGCTGCTGCGTTTGTCACCTCAGAGCAGCTCCGAGTTCCTGGCTGGGCACAAAATGATTCCGTTTCACGAGAACGGAGAGAAAAGCCCAGAGCAAAAACCCCATCGAGGGGCAAAGGGGAGCTGCCAGCACTCTGAAATTGGAAAGGAAAGCAGCACCAAGCAGTTCCCAGGGTGCTGGGTGGGCTCCTCCAGTGGGACCTGCAGGGCAGCTGGGGGGATGCAGGGATCCAGGCAGGGATGGGGTGTGCTGGAGTGAGGGCTGGGGGGATCTCATGCTGGAGGGTCCCTCCCATAAAGCCTCCAAGTGCAGCCCAGCAGGGCCAGAGGGAGCACAGGAAGCTCCTGAGATGCTCCCTGCAGGACTTCCCAAGATGGACATTTCAATCCTCCATGGTAGCTGGCTGCTTTCCAACCCCACCCATGAGGGTTTCCAAACCCTTCACACTTCAGACCTGCATGAATTTAATTTCCAGGGCAGGATCAAGAGCAGGGCACGGTGATCCCCAGACTGTGGGATGGGATCCAAGGCACCCTTGGGACGGCTCCATCCCGGCACTCAGGTGCTGCCATCCCAGCTGTGCCTGGGGATGTGCAGAGGGTTGCTGCCATGGGGGCAGCGTCCCCCTGTCCTGCTGGATCCGCTGGTTCCCATTTGGAAGCAGCAATGGGAGCAGGAAGGGGTCAGCAGGAGGAAGGATGGACACTTAGAGCTGAACACCCCGATCCTGCCAGCTGAGAAATGGGAAGTGACAAAAGCCCGGGCGCCTTTCGCCGCGGCAGGAAATGCTCCTGGCACAGGCAGGCCACTCAGCATTCTTCAGGGACACAGTCCCTGCTGCAGGCCCTGCCCTGGAGCTGCTGCCACCACGGCACAGGCAGCAGCCGAGAGTCCCTCTCCCTTGCAGGGATTTGCTCCTGCAGCCAGCCAGGCGTGGGATGGATCCCGGCCTCACCCCCGGGAATGGCACAGCAGGGTCTGGGTGCTCCACGTGCTCCACGCTCCAGGTTGTGCTGGAATTTTGTGTCTCCAGCCCAGACCATTCAGTTTAGCCCCAGAAAAAACTCCAGATATCCCCAAGTGTTCTGCAGAAACTCCAGAAGAGAAAAGGATCTGTCTGGGATCTGGGCATGGGAGCAGAATTTTCCACCCTTATCCCGCTCCTGCAGCCACTCACACTGGGATGCATTGGTGCATGTGGAGGCTGCAGCCTCTGCTCCCAGGGCACAGGGACAGGAGGAGAGGGAAAGGCCCCAGGCTGGGCCAGGGGAGGCTCAGGGTGGGCAGCAGCAGGAATTTTCCCATGGAGAGGGAGCTCAGGGACTGGAACTGCCCAGGGAGGGTTGGAGTGCCCATCCCTGGGGGTGTCCAAGGAGGGGCTGGAGGTGGCACTGGATGCTCTGGGCTGGAGACAGGGTGGGGATGGGACACAGCTGGGACTCCATGGTCTGGGAGAGCTTTTCCAACCTCAGCAATCTTGGGATTCTGTGTTTCCACATTCCCTGTCCTCAGACGATAGAGAGAAGGAGAAATGGCAGAGGATCCAGGGATGGAGATGTGCCCTGCAGTGGGCAGGAGCTGCTCCCCGTGAGCAGCCTCTGCTTTGGAGCTCCCTGTGATTCTCAACTTCAGGAGCTGCTCCACTTAAAAGGCATTTCCAGATTTTTTTGGGAAGATGTGGTGAATTCTTCCTGGCTGAAGAGCACACACAAAGAATTGGTGTCCAAAATCCAGGCTCCAGGGAAACTCCAGGAACTCCTCTGACCCCATCAGAGGCATTTCATCCCCCAGTTCAAAGATGTGTGATGTTCTCAGCACTTCAGGCTGCCTTGGGAACCGACCAAAAATTCCACCTCATTTGTTTATGATCAGCTCCGAGTTTTCCCCGGGATCCAGGGAAGCTGGCGAGGGGACGTGGTTGTTTATTCACCAGAGCTTTGCAAACACTGAGTGCAGGGGGAAGGGGCTGGGAGGCTGCAAATGCAGCTTCCTGATCCAAATGTTTGCTCTCCCTTTCCCCCTTGGGCCTGCAGAGTGTGGAAAGAGGGTCAGGGAAAAGCGTCCCTGCCTTGGTCACATTCCCATAGGAAGCATCTGCTGCTAAACATATGGTGTGGAATAAAACCCATCCCAGAAACACAAACACAGCCTTTCCCTTGGTTTCTGCCTCACAGAAAATTCAGGAAGGGGTTCTGGGAGGAAGGGAAATGGCCTGTGGGATGTAGGTGGCACAGCCAGCTCGGGGTGGAGCTGCTGGGAGCGGGATCAGTGGAACTCCCCGTGGATCCATCAGCTGGAGGTCAGGAGGGAGCTCTGAGCTATCCCAGCTGTGCCAGCTTCCCAGGAAAGCAGAGCATGAGGAGATGGAAGAGCTGGAACAGGAAATACAGAGGGTGTCCAACCCAAAATGTACCTTTGTGCCTTTTGGGCACGGGGCTGTGGCTGCTGCTCGGACTTTAGTGTCCTTACCCATCCCCAAGAGGTGGGAACACCTTTTCCATGGAAGCATGGAACATCATATCCAGGGTGGAAACCGGGGGAGCAGCTGGGAAACAGCTGATCCAGGTTCCAGAAGCGGGGCCTGGCAGCAGCCAGGGAGTGGTGAGCGATTGTTTTGGGCATCACTTGGGTTTTGCCATTATTATTATTATTATTATTATTACTACTACTACTACTACTACTACTACTACTGTTATTATTTAACATTATTACTTACCATCACTATTTACCATAATTACTGCATTTTGCTTTATTTTCAACTGCTGGATGGCTCTTACCTCAACACACAGCTCTTACTTTGATTCTCCCCATTCCACCAGGGTGGGTCACATCTGGGAGGTTTCTCCAAGCTCTCCCACCTTGCCCAGGCTGGATTCCCAATAATTCCCTTCTCCTACACTCGTGCCCACAGGAATCCTTCCCTGGGATGAAGAACTGACTGACCAGAAACAGGGAATAAACAGGATCTGCAGAAAAGACAACTTGAGACCTGACCTGAGCAAGAGGCCAGGCTCTAGGACAGACTTTAAAGGAAACTGTAATTAAAAGCACTGAAATAAACAGAAAAAGGGATTAAATCCCATGTGGACTTACCAAAGGCACTCTATGGCAGGTTGGCTTTTTTTAGGAAAGTAGCTGCTTTCCCAGACAAAAGCATTCCAGGAGATCTCATCTCCCTGAACCTCAGTCAAGCATTTGATGTAAGGCACAGGAGAAATTATTAATTAAACTGATGAGGATGGGGATTAATGGAGAAAGGAACCTGGGAAAGCTGGGAAATGCCCGGAGGGGAGGTGGCAATGGATGGAGTTAAACCAGCAAGCTCAGAGCTGCAGGCAGGCTGCTAATGGAGTTCCTCAAAGATCCATTTGGGCTCTGATTTTTCCTTAATATTCCCACTAATGATCTTTGCACAAAAGGTAGGAGGCTGCTGATAAAACCTGCTGGGGATTCAGAGCAGAAGTCGGTGATGGCAGCAGTGGAATATCAAACAGAAGAGCTTGGGTGACCTCAAAGGGCTGCAGGAAAGAGGCCTGGAAGGGAATTCAGGAGTACAAATGTGGGGCCAGGGGCTCGGGAACTAATCCAGGAGCTCCAGAGCCGCTGCAGGAAATGCAAAGCACGGGGAGCTGCTGGGCAGTCACTCGGAGAAGGACAAACTCCTTCAACTGCATTGGTCAAGTCAGAGGGACATCAAGAAGAAGTCCCTCCTAGGGGAAAGGAATGCAAACATAGGTTACTGCAGCAGAATTTCTTAGGGAACGTGGGCATGAGGTATTTTGGGATGAGATTTGAATTACCCCAAGCTGGGCCTCAGTTTCAGGCCTGTCTAGGAGTAGACAGGCCTGTGTTGCAGTTAGAAATTCATTTTAAGGGATTTGAACTACCCCAAACTGAGCCTCAGTTTCAGGCCTGTCTAGCAGTAGACAGGCCTGTGTTGCAGTTAGAAATTCATTTTAAGGGATTTGAACTACCCCAAACTGAGCCTCAGTTTCAGGCCTGTCTAGGAGTAGACAGGCCTGTGTTGCAGTTAGAAATTCACTTTAAGGTGTGTTTAAGCATTAGATAGCACAGTTATAGTGTAGTTGTGGTGGCTTCCTTAAGGGTGAAATTGTTTACATTCTATTTTACACTGAATGCCAATTAGAAAACACCTGGAACTGTAAACTAGCTGAAACTGTATTTAACCCCCCTCTTCTTAGGAGAATAAACAGAGAGCACATGATCTAACCATGTTGGTCGTGTGTGTGTTGCTCTGACCAGCTTCCCACTTTTATTAGGAGCTCCCTGGTTTCAGGTTAGGTGTCTCTTGTTGACAGAACGGTGTTTGGGGAAAAGAGTTCCAGAGAAACCCAAAACATCACAGCAGGAGCCAGGGCTGCAGGCTGGGCGGTGACAGGGCTGAGGCGGTGACAGGGCTGAGGCGTCCCTGCTGCTCGGAGCTGGCAGGGCCCAGCTGCTCCTGCTTCCACTCCAGCGCTCCTTGGAGCCGCTCCATGGCCGGGAATGCCGGATGGAGCTCCGGGAGGAGGCCGGGGTGCCCGGCGGGCTGGTGACAGTGACAGCCTGCAGTGACACGGCCAGGGCAGGAGCTGGGTGTGGGGTTGGAGGGAGAGGGAAATGTCAGGGGGGAGTTCCAGGCGCTCACAGGGTTGTCTGGTGGGGGTTGTGGTGCCTTGGGAAGGCTGAGCTGGGACAGAGCTGGAGAATAAAGCAGGGATTTATTGAAAGTGTTTGTTTATTTATTGAAAGGCCTTTAGGATACACCTTGGGCAGGACAGGGCCTGGCCAGGGCTACACCCAAGGGGGACCCAAAATGGGCCCAAAATGGTCACAAAATGGTCACAAGATGGTCACAAAATGGGCCCAAAATGGACACAAAATGGACCCAAAATGGTCACAAAATGGTCGCAAGATGGTCACAAAATGGGCCCAAAATGGACACAAAATGGCTGCCCAGTCATGAGGTCTCACACTTTGATCAGTTGTGGTCCATTTGCACATTGGGGTTTAATTGTCCAATTCCAGCTCCAGGTTGTGAGGTCCCATCCTGCTTGTTCCTCCCTCCAGCCACCCTTGTTTGTGCTGTTGGGCTGAAAGTTGTCCTTGGTCTGCAGCAGGACCAGGATTTGTTTTGTGTCCCTGCTCTGTGCAGAGCTGAGTGACCCTGAGTGTGAGCTCAGAGCTGCACCCCTGGGCAGCACAGAACCTGAAAAACACAAAAGCTCAAACTTAAGGCATCAGATGGGTTAGAGGAAGAACTTCCTCCCTGGGCAAAAGGTGCTCCTGTCTCCAGGAGATTTCCTGAAGGGAAGCCCAAGGCCTTCACCTCCTCCCTCCTTCCCTGGAGGACATCACTCCATGGAGATGCAGGGAGCAGGGAAGCAGGATGCTCCTGGCCTAGGGCTGCCTGGGACATAGCCCTGGCTCCCTCCTAGGCAGGGGCTGCGTTTTCCAGCTGCCAGCAATTTCCGTGAAAAAACCTCGTCAGCGCAGTCAAAACACATTGGCTGAAACTCTGCAATTTTGAGGGAGAAAAAAAAATAGAAGATATTTTAAGCAGTGCCTTGGTCAACAGAGAGAAAAGCTGGGGAGCCTGGAGGAAGAGATGTGGGAAATGGTGAATTTTAAAGGGAATTTTGGAGGGGCAGGAGAGCTTGCGAGGGTGGCTGAGTCCACAGAGGTTCAAAGACAAGGCCTGGTGGTGACAAAGTGTCCCAAACCCTGGTGTGGGGACAGGCAGTGCAGCTGGCAGGAGCTGTCACACGTGGAAATTCCCAGCTTGGGAATACAGGGAGAGCTCTGATACGGTCCTGAGCAAATCCCAGGGACAAGGAGCCCCAGCTGCTGCCAGCCAGGCTCTGTTTTCCTCATTCCTGGCAATCTGCAAACACGATTTTGCTGTGACAGGCCCAGGTCCTGATAATATTTCTCTCTCCTAACCTGATTGTGTTCTGGAATGAGGTGGCTCAGGAGTTCATCAGTCCCAGGATGCTGGAGCCATCCTTGGGAGGCAGCTTTGGAGCCAGACTTGGAGCTTCCAGGGTGCCCAGCTTGGAAACGAAGGAGCTGCAGCACTGGTGAGATCCAAGGTGCTGAGAGCACAACATTTCCTTCTCAAGAGATCAGCATTTCATGGCCTGTCCCAAAAAAGGGAATTTTTAGGGGATAGATTATTCCAGAGATCCCTCAGCACATGGTCAAGCACTGGATGAAGCTGTGGGTGCACCCAGGACACCGAGGCTGAGCTGGATCCTGCAGGATGAGGGAGTGGAGCTCCAGAGTTCCTTCCCCTCTCCTGGCCAGGTGAGACACAGAATAAGATGCCCAGAGCAGCTGTGGCTGCCCCTGGATCCCTGGCAGTGCCCAAGGCCAGGCTGGACATTGGGGCTGGGAGCAGCCTGGGACAGTGGGAGGTGTCCCTGCCCATGGATCTGATCCTTGAAGTCCCTTCCAACCTAAACCAGTCTGGGTTTCCATGATCCAGCCACTGCCACAGCCCCAAATGCCTCCAGCACCGAGCATTCCTTGGGACACACATCCTCTCTCAAACAGTTTAGGATTTTATCTTTTATTGGTGATTTTGCCCAAATCAAAGAAAAAAACCCCACTAAAAGATGTCTATTCCCATCTTATTTTATTTTAATAGGATTAAGTGTCCTTGTGCTATCAAAATGTCTGTTTCAACATTTGCAGGCTGAGGAATTTCTCTCCCTGTTGCAAATGACACTTAGGAACAAAATTGAATCTAAGTGTTCCTTCTACTTGTGTTTGAAACAGTCCAAATTGCGGTGACGTATTTGGGCTTTGTTGACACAGGAACATTTGGATTAATCCAAAAGAAACACTTCCCCAACTTCATCTCCAGAAAACACTCAGACTTTGATGGGCCTGTTTCATTTGCAAATGAAGGGAGAGGAAAAAAAAAAAAAAGAGGGAGAAAAAGTCACATCCTCAGCATTTCCTGGGAAAGCTGCAGCTCCTTTCCTTCCCCGTGGTCTCTGAGGAGGTGGGATGTGCTCCAGGGAGGAACCAGCTGGATCCCAGCCATGGGACCGGGGCAGATGGGGCTGCTGGTGCTGGGCAGGGTGGTGGGGAGACAGTGCAGGTGGCACTGGGCACACTGGGACCACTGGACCTTGGCCCCCCAGTCTGGGCCAAGTTGATTTTCAGCAGAAGCCCAGAGAAGCTGGGAGTGTCCAGGTTGGACAGGACTTGGAGCAGCCTGGGATAGTGGAAAGTGTCCCTGCCCATGGCAGGGGCCAGAATGAGATGAGTTTTAACATCCCATTCCATGATTGATGCTGTTAAAGATCACAACGACACAGACTCCATCTCCAGCAGGCTGACAATGACTCTGTTTATTTTTGGTTATTCCTTCCTTTTTATCCTGTTCTACAGAGAACAACCCAATTGGTGAAACAAAGACAAACTTCTTCACTCACATTGGTCAGAGCAGAGGGACAGCAAGGAGAAGTCCCTCCCAGGGAAAGGAATGCAAACAAAGGTTACAGTCAGGAAAACGTGTCTCTTGTTGGCAGAAAACTCTCTGGGAAAAGAGTTTCAGAGAAACCAAAACATCTCAGGCACCAACCAGAGTAAAATGATTCCATGATCCCATGATTCCATGATTCCATGATTCCATGATTCCCTGATTCCATGATTCCATGATTCCATGATTCCATGATTCCCTGATTCCATGATCCCATGATTCCATGATTCCCTGATCCCATGATCCCATGATCCCATGATCCCATGATTCCATGATTCCATGATTCCATGATTCCCTGATCCCATGATTCCATGATTCCATGATACCATGATACCATGATACCATGATACCATGATACTGTGATTCCATGATCCCATGATCCCATGATCCCATGATTCCCTGATCCCATGATTCCATGATTCCATGATCCCATGATCCCATGATACCATGATACCATGATACCATGATTCCATGATTCCCTGATCCCATGATCCCATGATCCCATGATCCCATGATTCGCTGTCCCAGAAGGTGCCACCCACCCTTCTCCCAGCCCTGCAAGCTTGGCCACCAGTGGATCGGCCACTACCACCTTCCAAGCAATGGGAAGCTTTGGATTCTGCTTCCAGCCAGCCCTGGGGCACATCAGGAGCATTCCATCAGCAGCTGGAATCTTGGGGCCTGCAGGGAGCATCGGGCAGTGATGGATTCAGGGAATGTCTCTGCTGCTGAGGGTCACTCTCAGGGCTCCTCTGCCACTCCGTGGGTGTTGTTTCTTTATCTGTGCCCTCCATCCATCAGCTCTGTGTGCCAGGGCACGGCTCTTTAGCAGAGATTTCACAGAATCCAGGATCGCTGAGGTTGGAAAAGCCCTCCAGAACCATCCAGTCCCAGCTGTGCCCCATCCCCACCCTGTCCCCAACCCAGAGCACCCAGTGTCACCTCCAGGGATGGGCACTCCAACCCTCCCTGGGCAGTTCCAGCCCCTGAGCTCCCTTTCCATGGGGAAATTCCTGCTGCTGCCCACCCTGAGCCTCCCCTGGCCCAGCCTGGGGCCGTTCCCTCTCCTCCTGTCCCTGTGCCCTGGGAGCAGAGCCCGACCCCCCCGGCTGTCCCCTCCTGGCAGGAGCTGTGCAGAGCCACCAGGGCCCCCCTGAGCCTCCTTTGTTCCAGGCTCAGCCCCTTCCCCAGCTCCCTCAGCCTCTCCTGGGGCTCCAGCCCCTTCCCCAGCTCCATTCCCTGCCCTGGACACGCTCCAGCCCCTCCAGGGCTCTCTGGCCAGGGGGGTCCAGAACAGGACACAGCCCTCGAGGTCCCCCAGCAGTGCCAGCACAGGGGACAATCACTGCTCCTGGTTTTGATCCAGGGCAGGTGCCCCTGGCTCCCTTGCCCACCTGGGCACATCTGGGCCCCTTCCCTCTCCAGTCTGAGCTTTCCCCGCCCAGGCAGGGCTGGAATGTTGCTGGGATGAATAAACCAGCGAGGGCACAGACCCTGCACTGTGTCCCCTCCCTGTCACCCCCCCGTCCCTGGGTGGGAGATGTCACCAGGCAAGGGTGGCGTTTTTGGGGGGTGGGGTGAGGAGAGCCTGACACATTCCCTCAACAACCGGGCAGCTCCCAGCCAGTCACCCAACAAGGGGCGGGCAAAGAGCAGCCAGCAGAGCTGCTGGGAGCTGCGATGGGCTGGGAGCTGATGTCCTGGAGACAGGGGGACAGTGACTCACTGACAGACAGGGGGACAGTGACTCACTGCAGCCTGCCGAGGGCTGGGGGGGAGGGGAGGCAGATGAACTCATGCGGCCAAAAGAGGGGAAGGGGAATCAGATGGGTTTTACAAATATACCAGGGGAGTCTCAAATACTGGCGAGAAAGTAGGAGCCATTAATAAATTAGGAAGAAGATTAAATTAATGATGACTCTCAAATGGCTGAAGCGCTGCAGAGCCTTCTAAAATCTGCCTTTAACCAAGAAAAGAAAAAAAATAAAAAAGAAAGGGAAGAGAAGAGAAGCTAAAGAGTTTATGTGGACAAAGAGAAAAAAAAAAAGAATGGAAATCTTGTCAAATTGTCACATTTGAATGTTAAGGAGAGGCAGATGAAGCTGAGCAGGGCTGGGGGCAGGCAGAGGGCCCGGGGTGGGACCAGGCTTGTGGAATGGAGCAGAGCCCCACAATCGAGTTGTTTAAGTTACAGAGGAGCAGGAAATTGCCCGAGGGGCTGGGGAAAGGAAGTGGAGCAGCCTGCATGAAAGGAGAGCGATCCCAGCAGCGATAACTGCACAGCTCCAATCCCACAATGGAGAGCCCAGAGCCAGGGAGGCTTCTGGAAAATCGGGTTGGGGACCACCCCAGGGCGCTGGTGCTGGCAGAAAGGCCCCTGCAAGCAGCGGGGACAGCAGCGGGTGTCCCCGAGCATCCCCGGGGACCCTGCAGGGTCGGGCCGCGCACACCGGGGCTCCCTGGCAGCAGCATTCCCAGCCGGATCCCGCCTGGCTGCGGGCAGCGCTGTCCCCGGGGGCTCCAGGCACACGAGAGAGGCACCAGGGAGCTGCCGAGGGGGCTGCAGGACGGGCGGGATTTGGGAGGCGGATGGGATGAACTCGATCTGTCCGGCCCTGCTGGCCAATCACGCAGAGCTGTATCCGTGTCTTCGAGCGCCTGAAGGGTGGGAGCAGCGGGAGATGGGGATGGCTCGCTGGAGCTGGGGGCTCGGGGGGGACTGCGGAATGCCAGGGCTGCTGGCTCAGCTCTTGCTGCCCTCCCGATGGTTCCTCAGGGGCAGGGATGGGGCTGAGCCCCAACCAAAGCATGCCCGGGCAGCGGGGGAAGCTCCTGGCCCGCGGCTGCAGGTCAAGGAGCTCTGTGGAAACCACCTGGGATGAGGGGATGGAGCGGGGTGGGAAGAGGGGGCTGTGCAAGGGGAGCAGCGGGGTGATGTAGTCACTGTTTGCCATGTTTGGGTTTTTCTTAAGTTCTTTCCCAGGGATTTAAGACGGTAAACAAGGTCACACTCTGTAAACTCTCTTGTTTTTCACTTTTCCCTCTCCTAAGGAGGGACTTTGCTTGTTGATCCTTGGTGTGGCCAATGAGTCCAAGGATCCCACCTCTTAGGTGGGCACATTGTAAAAAGTATAAAAATAAGTTCTGAGAATAAACCAGCCCCTTTTCAGAGCATCAGCCTTCTAGATGACGAGTCCGTGTTTCATTTATTGTGTCCCACAGCGACAGGGTGAGGCAGGTGGGATGGGGCAGGTAAAACCTGCAAAGGCTGGACAGGCAGGAAGCTGCCAAGGTGGGAGTTTCTGGGGTGTGTGTGCTGTTACAGAGCCGTGGTGCCCTGGGAGGCCCCAGCAGCCCTGCAGGGAGCTGCTCCTGGGGGTGGCCGGGCAGGAGCTGCGTTGGGAGAGCCCAGGATGAGGGAATGGGGTCACTCCATGCAGGAATCCCTGCACGGGGAGGGGGTTATTCCAACACCACCGGCACAGAGGTCACCCCAGCCCTGTCACCACCAGGACACCATCCCAGGGCTGTGGGGAGGGCTGGGATCGGGATCCATCCCTCCAGGCATCACTCCCGTTCTCCGGTGCCATGGAGCTGCTGGGTGTGTCCCCTTCCCTGTCTGGTGGCTTTCAGGAGTCCCCCCCCTCAGTGTCCCCCCCTCAGCCCTGCTGGCAGAGCTCTGCCTCACTCCGGCTCTTTATCTGTTTCCATTTCCTATGCACACCTCTGGGGCACTGCTCAGACATAAAATAATCAACATGACAGTCCCCAGATAAAGGCCACTTCTGCTAGGAACACACCAGGATCTGGTGGAAAAGCACACAAATGGCAGCTCGTTCTCCACCTCAGCACCTCCCGGGCCTGGCAAGCATTGGATCCAAAGGAAAAAATCTCCCGGTCAGCTCTTTCCCACCCGTGAAACACGGTGCAGTGCATAAAGTTCAGAGGCAGGAGTGAATAACAGCGACTTTCATTAAGTGTCAAGTGAAAGCAGAGCCAGGCTGGAGCCTAATTCCAGTTGGGACCCGTTCAATAGCAAATTAACCTGCCAGCCATCTCCCAGGGGGCTCCTGAGCAGAGCAGGAGGGATAATTTGAAACCAGGTTTGGAGAGCGAGGTAATATCTTTTTTATTAGATCAGCGGATAATTTGTAGCCAGGTATTTATTCCATGCGAGGAGAGCCTCGGTGCGCGTGAGGAGCCCTCTGCCTCCCCCTCTGCCTCCCAGATCCATGAAAGCCTTTCGGGATATTCCCATGGCAGAGGCAGAACCCGGCCAGGGGGTCGGGGATGCCCCAGGAAGAGCAGGGGGGGCACTTTTGGGGCGCTGCTTTCTGTGCCCCCCACCCTAGCCGGGCCCGGGGGAGGGGAGGCAGAGCGAGGATGGCCACGGCGATGGCTGAAAAGGCTTTTTCCTCCTCCCTCCCCTTTTTATTTTCCTTTTTCCCTGGATGCTGGCAGGGAGAGGCCGGGCAGGCGGGCAGTGCCGGAGCAGCATTACCTCACCAGCGCCGAGCCGCGTTGGCTGCAGCGCCCGAGGAGGAGGAGGAGGAGGAGGAGGAGGAGGAGGAGGAGGATGTTATCTCCTGGCAACCCCCGCGCCTGTCACATCCATCACGGCAGCGGATGCGGCGCAGGACCCGCAGCCCCGGTGCCACGGGGGTCCTGCTGAGGAGGGCTCCCATTCCTTGGGGGGGGAAAAAAAATCCCTTGGATTGGGCTTTTCTGGGGCTGTGGGGGACAGGGATGGCAGCTCTGGGCAGGGATGAGGGAAACAGAAGCCAGGGCAGTGTGGGGAAGTGAGGCTGCAAGGATGGTCCTGCCCGAAACTGAGCCCTGGGGGACCCAGAGGCAGAAACCCCGAGCTTGTGCCACCCCCAAGGGTTGGGGCTGCTGTGGCACTGGGGGTCCTTCCTGCAATTCCAGCTGTGATTCTGTCCGTGCTGGGACAGAGGGAGCTGCCAGCACTGTGTCCCTCAGGGTCAGGGAGCCCAGCAGGTCCCATCCCCACCAGGAGCTGTCACCACTCCGGGCCGATGGATCCTCCCCAGCCCCAGCCTGGCTGCTCCGCCTTTCCGAGCCCTCCAGCCCTGCGGCTTTTCACCTTCCCGAACCCTCCAGCCCTGCAGCTTTTCACCTCTGGCTCCCAAAAGGAGCAGGATGAGGTGACGTGTTCGTGCCCTCTGTGCCGGGGGATGCAGCCAGGTCTGCACCCATCCTCTGCCTTCAGCCAGAGATTCCTCCCTGAGCCCCCGGAGCCCGCCCGGGTGCGGGCGGTGACTGCGGGGCCCTGCAGGAGGGGACATCCCGGGAGCAGCACGGAGATGATCACAGGGCGATGAGAGCCGTGAAAAGCCGGGAATCGCCAGGCACGGCCTCTCCTGACTGCTGGCAAGTTTCCCTCAGGCTCAGCCAGTCCTCCAGCACCAGCCTGTTGAGGGATTCCCACTGGAAGGGGATGGAGGCACCAGGCAGCGCCGGCATGGAGCGGAGGAGGAGCAGAGGGATGGGGAAAGCAGCAGCAGAGCAGATCCAAGGGGATCCAAGGAGATGTTGGCTCCTCCTGAGCTGCCCTGAGCCACGGGCTCCGTTTGCAGCCCATCCAGCAGCATCCCCGCCAGGGCGGGGGCTGGAGGCGCTCGGCACCCCCTGGGATGCTCCGGCAGCTCCCAGGGCAGGGATGGGGATGGAGCTGGATGCGCCGGGCCCGCTCTTCCCGAGCGGTGCAGCTCCCGCGGGCTGGAGGGGAGGGAGCGGGGGAGGGAGCGCCTGATGAGGAATCCGGGAATGGGAGGCAGACAGAAAAACTAATCGGGGATGATTGAGGGAGAGCAGCAGGATGAGTGAAAGATTGAGACAGAGTGATAAAGGATATGTCAGACGGACAGGAAAACTAATAAAGAATAATAACGGCCCCTGGCCCTGCGCAGCAGCCACAGCCGCCTGGGGCTGTGCAGGGGAGGGGGGGGGAGGCCAGGCTAGGTGTGACAGCCACCCCCTGCCCCGGGGGACACACGGGGACACACTGTGTGTGTGTGTCTGTGCGTGTGACAGCCACCCCCTGCCCCTGGGGACACACGGGGACACACTCTGTGTGTGTGTGACAGCCACCCCCTGCCCGGGGAACACATGGGGACATGGTGTGTGTGGGTGTGTGTGTGTGTCTGTGTGTGTGACAGTGACCCCCTGCCCAGGGACACACAGGGACACACTCTGTGTGTGTGTGACAGCCACCCCCTGCCCAGGGACACACAGGGACACACTCTGTGTGTGTGTGACAGCCACCCCCTGCCCAGGGACACACAGGGACACACTCTGTGTGTGTGTGACAGCCACCCCCTGCCCCAGGGACACATGGGGACATGGTGTGTGTGTGTGTGACAGCCACCCCCTGCCCGGGGGATACACAGGGACATGGGGTGTGTGTGTGTGTGTGTGTGTGTGTGTGTGTGTGTGTGAGAGTGTGACAGGCCCAGGGGACACACGGGGACATGGTGTGTGTGTGTGTGTCTGTGTCTCTGTGTCTCTGTGTGTGTGACAGCCACCCCCTGCCCCTGGGGACACACGGGGACACACTCTGTGTGTGTGTGTGACAGCCACCCCCTGCCCGGGGGACACACGGGGACACACTCTGTGTGTGTGTGACAGCCACCTCCTGCCCAGGGACACACGGTGACACACTCTGTGTGTGTGTGACAGCCACCCCCTGCCCGGGGGACACACGGTGACACACTCTGTGTGTGTGTGACAGCCACCCCCTGCCCGGGGACACACAGGGCCACACTCTGTGTGTGTGTGACAGCCACCCCCTGCCCGGGGACACACAGGGACACACTCTGTGTGTGTGTGACAGCCACCCCCTGCCCGGGGAACACACGGGGACATGGGTGTGTGTGTGTGTGTGTGTGTGTGTGTGACAGCCACCCCCTGCCCCAGGGACACACAGGGACACACTCTGTGTGTGTGTGACAGCCACCCCCTGCCCGGGGGACACACAGGGACACGCTCTGTGTCACCCCCCGGCTGTCTGGTCCTGCACAGAGCAGCTCCGGTAGCTCAGCCTCGCACTCCCAGCCCTGTGGGTGCCCCCGGAGAGGAGGATGGGTGTGTGTGTGTGTGTGTGTATGAGTGTGTGTGTGTGTGTGTGTGGCTGTGCAAACCCGGTGGCACCGCCCTCACCCTTGTCACTGTCCCCAGAGCTGCTGTGGACACCCCCAGGCCAGGCCAGGGGGAGGTGCTGAGGGAGTGTCTCCTGCAGGGTTACACAAGGGCAGGGGCTCTCCTGGCAGTGTCCCTGCTGTGTCACCGAGCTGCCCCCGCTGGCCTCTGCCCTGCAGAGCTCCCGGACCGTGCCCAGCTCCAGGCAGGGACAGGCTGGATGCAGCCAGGCCGGCTCTGGGATGGCTGAGCTCAGCCTGGTGGCACAGGGACAGGGGTGAGGGACAGCCAGCCCTCAGGCTGAGCAATGATTCAAGGCAGTCGATGCCAGAGGTGTTTCTCAAAGGCCACACCGAGTCCTGGGATCACTTGCCGCTCTGCCTCGCTCCACAGGATCACAGAACATGGAATGGTTTGCAAGCAACCTTAAAAATCAGTTTATTCCACCCCGTGCCATGGACACCTCCCACTGTCCCAGGCTGTCCCCAATGTCCAGCCTGGCCTTGGGATCCAGGGACAGCCACAGCTGCTCTGGGCACCCTGTGCCAGCCCTGCCCACCCTGCCAGGGATCAATTCCCTCCCAATGTCCCATGTGTGGCAGTGCCAGAGGAACAGAAATCTCTGCCCTGTGCTCACTGTAACACCACAGTGGGTTGTGGGGGATCCCTCGATGTCATTACAACGTTAATTAATCACTGGGCCTGCTGGTTCTCCCCTGGGATCCTTCCTGTGCTTCCCAGAAAGGCAAACGGAGCCTCCCTGAGCCTCTGCAGAGCGTCCCTGCAGTGCTGGAGCTGAGACAAGGCTGCTGCAAAGAGGGAACCGAGCCGGGCTTGGGTGTCCAACCCCTTTTAAAACCTGCTTTTTAAAGGCTTTGGGAAAGAATGTTCTTTCTCTGGAGGCAAGCTTTGCCGTTTGGGGCTGTTTCAGGAGTGCAGGGGGGGCTCAGCTGTGCCCGTAAGGAGATCAGAGTGGCCAGAGGGGCTCAGGGAGCAGGGATGGCATCCACCGCGGGCGCTGGAGTTTCCCAAAGCTGCCTTTCCCCAGGAATGCGGGTGCTGGGATGTGATTGGCACCCGCTGGGCTGAGGGACGGGCGGGGAGGGAGGGCAGGCACCGCTCCCTCTCCCCTTGCCGCTATAATCCCATTAGGGCTGCTCGGCTAAACCCGCTGAGCGCTGCCGGCCCCAGGGAGCGGCTGGGCGGGGACCGGGACAGGGATGGGAGAGAGCTCTGGGGTGGGGACAGGGACAGGGACAGGGTGGGGAGAGAGCTCTGGGGATGAGGGATGGGGACAGGGTGGGGAGAGAGCTCTGGGAATGAGGGATGGGGACAGTGTGGGGTAAAAGCTCTGGGGATGGGGACAGGATTGGGAGAGAGCTCTGGGGATGGGGACAGGGTGGGGAGAGAGCTCTGGGGATGGGGACAGGGATGGGAGAGAGCTCTGGGGATGGAGAAAGGTTGGGGAGAGAGCTTTGGGATGGGGACACAGTGGGGAGAGAGCTCTGGGAATGGGGACAGGATTGGGAGAGAGCCCTGGGATGGGGACAGTGTGGGATGAGAGCCCTGGGATGGGCACGGGGACAGCAGTATGGGCGATGATCACCTGGCCATGGGGACTCTCCCCGTGCTGGAGGATGACAATTCCCGCTGGCAGGGGAGCAGAGCTGCCCGTGATTAGCTGCTGGTGGCAGCGCCCCAGCCCTGTCCCCATCAATCTGCCTGCGGGAATAACCCGGAGCCGTGCGCGTTCTGCTGGGGCTGCAGCTCCGGAGCCCCCCGGGGAGGGGGCTGGGCCGCCTCTAAATCTCCTAATCCCCTTCATCAGAGTGCCAGACGAGCAGAGACACCGAGCAAACTGCCTGCGGCTGGGCCCCCCTGCCTCCTCTGAGCTGCTGCAAATCCCAATCATCCTGCGGGCGATTACAGGGGCTTCTCCAGGAGCACAATATCCAATCTCCCCCAGAGGCCACCACAACATATGCAGGGCCAGGCTCCGGGGCCACCGCCGACTTGTCTCTCGCTCATCCTATTACCGGAGCGCCTGGCAGGGCTGTGCGGGCCCGGGCACCGCCCGGAGCCGGCGGGGGAAGGAGGCAGCGGCTGCTCCCGCTCCTCCGGGCTCTGCTCCCAACGCTGAGACCCTCCCCGACCTCTCCATGGTCCTGCTCTGCGGGTTTCGCTGGTGCCCGTGCGAATCGGGGAATAAAACACACGCCTCGTGATGGAAAAATGAGAAAGGGAAAGAGGAAAAGGAAAAGGGGAAAAGGAAAAGGGAAAGGAAAAAGGGGAAAAGATGAAAAGAGGAAAAGAAAAAGGAAAGGGGGAAAAGATGAAAAGATGAAAAGAAAAAGGAAAAGGGGAAAAGAAGAAAAGAGGAAAAGAAAAAGAAAAAGAAAAAGAAAAAGAAAAAGAAAAAGAAAAAGAAAAAGAAAAAGAGTAAAAGAAAAAGAAAATAAAAAGAAAAAAGAAAAAGAGGAAAAGAAAAAGAAAAAAAAAGAAAAAGAAAAAGAAAAATAAAAAAGAGAAAGAAAAAAAAAAGAAAAAAGAAAAAGGAAAAGGAAAAGGAAAAAAAAAAAAGAAAAAAGAGAAAAGAGAAAGAAAAAAAGAGTAAAAAGAAGTGGTGTCAGCTCTTTGGTTCTTTTGGAACCCCTGCCCTGAGCACTAGGCTGGCTCAGCAGTGATCCAGAGCCCAGCTTCTGTGCCAGGAGGGATTTGTGGCCACCATCCCAGCAGAAGGAGCTGTCCCATTGCTCATCCGAGGCAAAGTGACTGCTGGGCGCTCAGGCAGCTCCGGGCAGGGCTCTGCTGGCTCACCCCGCAGCTGCTTGGCCCAGGAACCACCTCAGCACCTTTCAATCCCTCAGGGGTTCAGTGAGGGGGGATCAGGCTCTTCTGAGGGTCCCACCTGGCTCCTGCTTCCAGCAATGCCCATTGCTCGGGGGGCCAGGAGCTTGGAGAAGGGAACACAGGAGCACAGATGGTGCTGGGGGTGCCCAGAGGAGCTGTGGCTGCCCCTGGATCCCTGGAAGTGTCCAAAGCCAGGCTGGGCAGGGCTTGGAGCACCCTGGAAGTTGTCCAGGGGTGGGATGGGATTATCTCCAAGGTCCCTTCCAACCCAAACCCTCCTGTGCTTCTGTGATCCTTTGGCCACTGAAAGCACAGCTTGAAACCTCCCCATGCTCAGGGCTGAGCAAAGGGAAAACCCTCAGGAAAGGCAGTGTGGGAGGAGAACGGTGCCAGCGCACTGCTGGAGCCCAGCAAGAGATCCCAAACCTCGTCCCCATTACCATGCAAGCCCTGGAAGTGACCCTGGCGGGCCTGTGCAGGCAGCTGGACAGCTGGGGCTGCGGGGTCAGGCCCTCGGGAGGCACAGGAATCCAATTTCCCATCAGAATGGATGTCCCTGGCCTGGCACACTCCCAGCTCCTGCTGTAAGCCAGGACCCGATTAAACCTGGTGCACCTGGAGAAGCCAGGTCACAGCAGAGCCCTGGCACCAGCCCAGCCCAGCCCCTGCCCACCCTGTCC
Source organism: Phylloscopus trochilus trochilus (assembly GCA_016584745.2). Taxonomy (NCBI): domain Eukaryota; kingdom Metazoa; phylum Chordata; class Aves; order Passeriformes; family Phylloscopidae; genus Phylloscopus; species Phylloscopus trochilus. The sequence goes on from WQNJ02000021.1 coordinate 1,676,583, forward strand.
CCACCAGCCACCCCTCACCCCCCTCTGCAGCTGCCCCAGCACCGGGGGAGCCACCAAGGGCTGGCCAGGAGCTCCCATCTCCTCCACCTCCAGCCAGGAATGGATCCCCACGGACTGAGCAGGGACACCGAGGCCACATCAGCCCGGCCCCTGGAGCCCAGGCAGGGGGGACAGTCCTGGGGGGCAAGATTGCTGCCTCCCACCACCCTGCAGGGCTCCCTGGGCACCCAATCCCATCGCCAGGGTGGTGCTGATGGGATCCTCTCCCCATTCCTGCCACAGGGCTCCATGGGCACCAATCCCACTGCCAGGGTGGTGCTGATGGGATCCTCTCCCCATTGCTGCCTCCCACACCCCTGCAGGGCTCCATGGGCACCCAATCCCATCTCCAGGGTGATGCTGATGGGATTCTCTCCCCATTCCTGTTTCCCACCCCCCTGCAGGGCTCCATGGGCACCCAATCCCACTGCCAGGGTGATGCTGATGGGGTCCCCGTGCCCATTCCTGCCTCCCACCACCCTGCAGAGCTCCCTGGGCACCCAATCCCACTGCCTGCTGATGCTGATGGGATTCTCTCCCCATTCCTGTTTCCCACCCCCCTGCAGAGCTCCCTGGGCACCCAATCCCACTGCCTGCTGGTTCTGATGGGATGCCCGTGCCCAGCCCCCGGCCGTGCGGGGCAGCTGCAGCCTCGGCAGCATCCGCAGGCCCCTTCCCAGCCGGTAATTGATGTGCGCTGCCATGGAAACCGGAGGGTTCCAGCCCGGCTGGATGCGAGCTCAGGGCTGCGCCGGAGGAGCAGGAAGGCTCCGTGTGCCGCTGTGGGGGTGAGGGGAGAGCGCAGGGACCGGGAGGAGAGGCAAGGAGGGAACGAGGAGGGCAGGGAGAGGGTGGGATGGGTGGGGAAAGGGCCGGCGGAGAGGGGCAGGAGGCGCAGGTGGGGTCAAGGAGGGCTCTGGGTAGGCTGGGGAGGAGGAGGAGGAGGGGGTGTGAGGAGCAACTGCAGGGCACGGAATGTTCAGGAAGGACAGGGAGGGCTGGGACTGGCCCTGCTTGGGCAAACACCCTTTGGTCACCTGTCCCGGGGGCAGGAGGGTGCTGGCAGCTGTGCCAGCTGTGCCAGCTGTGCCAGCCTGGCACCGCCCTCAGCATCCAGGGCCTCTTCCCTTGGGATGACAGCGAAGGGGCTCTCTGGGCTCCCTGGAGACACATCCCTGCTCCCAGCTGAGACCCCCCCCAGCCCTCCCCACCAGGGGTGACCCCTCGGGAATGGGGCCATGGGATCTCCTCTGCTGGCCCTGCAGAGCCCTGGGCAGGGGGTGGCTCCAAAGGGGAGGAGAGGGGAGGCTGAGCTTCATCTTCACCTGGGAACTCTTCCTTCCTGCAGTCTTCCAAGCTGGGAAAGGAGCCTCTTCCTGGTGGTCCAGCCCAGCACAGCCCAGGTGTGCCACACCTGCCTGGAACCCACCAGAGAGGGGAGCAACTCCACCCCCAGCCAGGATCCTGTGCACAGGCAGGCAGGGACAGCCCACAGCCACGGCTGGAGGAGCTCCCTGCAGCTGGGCTGGGAAAAGCCACAAATGTACCCTGGTTTGGAGTGGCCCAGATGTTTCCAGAGGGTCTGAAAGGCCCCAAAAAACCCCCCCAGTCATGCCTGCCTGTTCTGTTGTTTTGTTTGTTTAGGTTGTTTTTTTTTTTTTAAGGAGTATTTCAATTTTTTAACTTTTTGTGTTTACTTTTTGTAATAGAGTCAGATGCAATTTTATATAAATAACTTTTTGATATTGTAAAAATCCAACAACGCTTACATTCTTCTCATAAAGAAGAGACTGCTGATGGACTGTTGGGTTGCCCACTGTGGTTGAAGAGGAAGATTTTCTTCCTCCAACCCGCGGTCACTGCCGAAATTCGATAAACGTCCAAGCTGTAAATAAACCTCCCTTTTTTTTTCATCGTGTGGGTGTCGTTTCTTTGTCAGGGGGACGAGCGGGAAAGCAGCAGCCGGGCCCAGGCAGCCGGGTTTTCACACTTTTATTGTAAAGCTTTAGGAAGGGCTAATTACAATGGACTCGGTCATCTCGACAGCTTCAGCAAACGAACGGAACAGGGGAGAACGGAAAGGGGAGGGGAGGGGGGGGAAATCACGACGGTGTCATGCTCACGGCTCCGAACAGAAAGGGTTACAAGGGAATCAATTTTTGTGCTCACAGCGCCCGGGGAAAGCCGAGCCCGAGGCCCCAGGGGCTTCCCCGCACAGGGAAAAAATGCATCACACATTGAGCAAGTACAACCTTAGCGAGAGGCGTCTCAGCCTTTTAGACACAGGGCACCATCTGAAAAATAGTGGGGGGTACTTTTACTCTGCCGTTAGGATTTCTCCTTTTTAGAAAAGCTACACCTGCATGTACATAAAACTGTACAAAAAACAAGGCATCACAAGCAAGGAAATGAAATCTCGTATAAATAGAACCAACACTGAAGAGCTACAAAGGGGTCGCTTCGATCCTTCCCACGCAGCCCGCCTGCTCCCTGGCTCCCACCTTTGGTTTTCCCCCCCCCTGGCTTGTCCTAGTGCAGTGTGAGATACAGTGAACCCTCCTCCTCCTCCTCCTCCTCCTCCTCCTCCTCTTCCTCCCTGTGCTTGTCTAGACTGGAGCCCGTGGGGAGCTGTCCTCCCCCCACGTGCACAGAGGCTTTATCCTTCTGGCTTATAATTGTGCAAATGAGCTGCTTCTTCTTCTTTTTCTTCTTTTTCTTCTTCTTCTTCTTCCCACAGCACCTCTTCCTCGCCCTCCCCCAGGACTGATCCCCAGCGACACTGGCAGCTTTTCCCCTCCCCCGGGACAAATCCCCTCCAACCCAACACCCTCTCCCAGGACTGGTGTCTCCTCCCCAGGGTCCCCCTGCACCCCGCTGAGGCCCCACTGCCCCCTCTGGCCTTCCCCGCACACCCGAGACCCCCCCCCAAGCCCTCTGCACCCCCCGGACACCCAACCCCGGCCCCGCCTCACCCCGCCACCGGCCCTCTGTGCACCCCTCAGGGCTCACCCAGCCCCAAAACCCAGCCCTAAACCCAGCCCTAAACCCAGCCCTAAACCCAGCCCCGAACCCAGCCCCAAACCCAGCCCCAGGCCCGTCCCTCGGGGACCCCTCTGCGCTCCCCCCTTCCCTCCCCCCCGCACCGCGCTCGCACTGAGGACATCGCCAGGTGCTCCAGGAGACAGCAGAGCAATTCCAGCCACAGCAATTCCAGCCTCGGCATCCCGCCGGAGACCCCGGCACCAAGCAGGGAGCCCAGGCGCCGGGGATAAGGTGGTCTTGGACAAGCCCCCCCCTTCCCCCCGGGAGGTGGCTCTGCCGGGGGTCCCCAAGAGGGGCACTGGACACTGCCACTGCCTGAGCCCAGGGGAGGCGTGAGCAGCCGAGTTGGCAGTGGAGTCAAAAGATCGTGGCCAGCACGGCCAAATTGCACATTCTGCCCAGTTTGGCCCTGAAACTACAGAGCTACAATAAAAACAGGTCAGGAGCGGCGCCTGCTCAGGCAGCCGGGCCGGGGGGAGCGCGGCCGTGCAGGGCAGAGCAGGAATCCCGGAGCATCCATCCCGGGATCCACCGGGAGCATCCCGCCGCGCCCGCCTCCGGGGGCCGCCCGGCCGGGCGAGAGCAGCAGCGGGAGGCCGGGAGGAGGGTCCTGCCTCCTCCGGGGGGCACCGCCAGCTGCCGGGAGGGGACATGCGGGGTGGCAGCGGCGCCACCCGGGGAAGGCAGGGGTACGGGGGGCACGGGGGACACGGGGGACGCCAGGCAGCGGCTGCGAGAGCAGGCGCCTTGTGCCGCCCTTCCTTTGTCGCCCGGGCTCGGCTGGCACCGCGTCCCCTCGGGGAGGTGGCCGCGTCCTGCCACCGCCCCATGGGAGGGAGAGGAGCTGCTCAGAGCGGGGCGCTGAGGGGGAAGAGGCTGGGCAGGGAGGGGGGCCCGACAGGCACTGCAGCTATGGCCCGGCCCTGCGGGGTCCCTGCGCCCCCCGGAGCCCGGCACAGCCCCGCGCCAGCCCCGCGGGGAGCGGCCGTGCGCTCCGAGGATGCGCCCCTGCAGCAGAGCCGGCCTGACCCCCTCGGGAAGATGCCGCAGCTGGAGACGGGAAGCACAAGGGTGCAGCAGGGCCCCCTCCCTCGGCCCGGCCGGCCAGGACTGGGAAGGGATACCCAGGAATGAGGCGCGAGTGGCCCCGACCCCCTCCTGCCAGGGGCGCACCCCCAAAGTCGGGAGTGCGCCCCAGCTGCCGAGGGGACGGCGCAGAGCCTGTGAGGGGCAGGGGCTCCTCTCCCCCCTGCTCGGGAGCCGAGGAGGCCGGGGCAGCGGGGACCTGCCGGGGAGGCCGGTGGGACCTTTGACAATGGAAGAGAAAGCTGGACCCCCGTGAGAGTGGCCCTACGGCCTAAGGGCAGCGGGAGTCCAGCGGGCAGGGGCTCGGCGGCCCCCGGTGTGACCCTGAGACAAAGCTCCTCCTCACAAAGGCAATGGTGGCTTTACAGGCGGGTGGGACGACGGAGGTGCAGGGCACGGCACAGCCTGGCCCCGCGGGCATCCCCTGCCCCGGAGGAGGCCCGAGGGGTTGGGCTGAGCGCCGGAGCCGCTGCCCGACCTCCCTGCCCGGCAGAGGCGGACTGAGGGCTTCTCCGGACCCAGCCGGTCCCTTCCTGGGGATATCCCCTCCCCGGACCCAGCCGGTCCCTGGACTGGGGGGCTCCCCCAGCCCTCCTCCACCCGCCAGGCACAGGGCCACCACCGGGGACCCCCCCCCTGCACCCCCAGAGCAGCCCCCACCTATGGCACCGGGCAGTCCCTAGGGACCCTGCAGCTTGTGGGCACAGTGACAACGTTCAGAAAAGAGATCCAGGCTGAAGAATAGCAAAGTCCCTACGGTCCAGCCAGGATGCTGCCCCTCTCCTCCAGCTCCCCAGCTGCTGTTTCAGGGACCGATCACATCTCTATTTACAATATAGAACACGAGTGCGGGCCGGACGCTGCGCTCCCAGGGGCTCTTCCACGCAGGAAACCATTCAAAGCTGGAACTTGCTCCCTGTGGTTTGTTATTTTTTTTTTTCTCCCTCTCTTTTTTTTTGTTTTGCTTTGTTTTTCCTCTTTTTTTTTTTTTTGTCCTTTTTTTTTTTTTTCTTCCGTTTTGTTTTGTTTTCTCTTTCAACGTCTTTGTTTTGTTTCGTTTCAAGGACAATAAAAAGTTGCGATCAGGCAGGACTTGAATGTCATTCCTATAAGATTCGTATTTACAGGAGTCTACAGCAAAGAGACAGGCAGCTGGCTCCCCGTGCTCGGGGGACACTCCTCGTCCTATGCCCCAGGAACTCCACCAGCTCTGCGTGGACCTTTGGTACGTAAGCCCTTCTCTCCCTTCTCCGTGCCCTCCGCACCAGGAGCCTGCCCAGCCCTCCCCGGCAGCAGTTCGGGATGCTCGGCAATCGGGGTCGGGATGCTTTTTCATCCTCCCCGCCCAACCCCCCCAGCCCCCGGGCAACGCGGGGTTAAAAAGGCGCTTCTCTCATCCCTGCCTCGCCCTGCCCCGCTCCCTCCCCCGCGCAGAGCGGCCGGAGCCATAAAGCATCAGAAAGTGGAAAAAATGTTCCTCTTGGCCTCCACTCCCTGCCCCTCACGCCCAGCCTCACAGGTAGATCTCCCTCTTGGTGGTCTGGGCCGAGGGGGTGGTGGCCGGCTGGAAGTCCGAGGTCTGGGTGAGAGGAATTTCCTCCATGGGAGAGTCCTTGCAGGGCTCATGGCTACTATTGGAGAAGGCACTGTACGTGGGGAGCAGGCGGAGGTTGGCCATTTTGGTGCTGCGCTCTTCCGACAGCCTGGGGCTGCCGTTCCCGACGGGCTCCTGGCTCCCTCTGTCTTGGTAAGGCACAAAAGTGGAGAGTTTGAGGGCGTTCTTGGGCCTGCGGCTGGGGGAGGACTGGCCGGGCATCCAGCAGGTGTCGGAGTGGCCGAACTCTGTGCACTCCCGGGTGCAGGTCCCAGTCATGGCTACATCGGGCAGAGGCCGGAGATCTGCGGGGAGCAAGGGACAGCGGTGTCACCCCGGGAACCCCGCCTGGGGATGGGGACGGGGATGGAAAGCAGGGAGCAGCGGCAGGGGCTGGACATCTCCGTGCTGCCCGTGCTGGGATGGACAGCTGGACCCATAGACACCCCAGGATTTGGACCCATGGACAACCTGGGAGCCAGACCCACAGACACTCTGGGAGCTGGACCCATGGACACCCCGGGAGCTGGACCCATGGACACCCTGGGAGCTGGATCCACGGATACTCTGGGAGCCAGACCCATGGACACCCCTGGAGCTGAACCCACAGCACCCCAATAGCCAGACCCATGGACACCATAGGAGCTGGACCCATGGACATCCTGGGAGCCAGACCCATGGACACCCCTGGAGCCAGACCCACGGACACCCCTGGAGCTGGACCCATGGACACCCTGGGAGCCAGACCCATGGACACCCCTGGAGTTGAACCCACAGCACCCCAATAGCCAGACCCATGGACACCCCTGGAGCTGGACCCATGGACACCCCTGGAGCTGAACCCACAGCACCCCAATAGCCAGACCCATGGACACCCCTGGAGCTGGACCCACGGACACCCCTGGAGCTGGACCCATGGACATCCTGGGAGCCAGACCCATGGACACCCCTGGAGCCAGACCCACGGACACCTCTGGAGCTGGACCCATGGACACCCTGGGAGCTGGACCCACAGACACCCCTGGAGCCGGATCCACGGACAGCCAGGGAGCTGCACCCATGGACAGGCAGAGAGCAAAGCAGAGGGAACCCAAGTCCACAGAGAAACAGGAGGCAGAGCACGGGGCAGAGCTCCCCGAGCCCCTCTGGAGACCAGCACTGCACAGGGAGGCCCCACAGCTGCATTTGCACAGCAGGGCACACGCTGCCACACCAGGCTTGTGATTCCAGAAGGTTCAGGTACCTGGAGCCTGCTAAGCTCCAGGAATTCCTATTGATGGCTTCACTGTGCAGAGGCAGAACTGCCCTGGACTCAGCCCCGAGGCACAACCCTGTATCCTGGGCAGCATCCTGGGGCATCCCTGCCCTGCTCCCACCAGGCATTCCAGGCACATTCCTGCTCCCTCAGCAGGAGCCACCAGCCCAGCCAGAAGTCCTGCTCTCCTGTGGAGCCTGAGATCCCCAAGCACATGGAGGCAAAGCCATGCCCACCCCCAGAGAGGCTGGAGGGGTGCCCTGTGCACCAACCCCCTGTGCCCCAAGGGAGCCCAGCACCCCAGGGCACCACCGCTCCCTGCTCCCGGCACCGCCGGGACACTGAGCCCCAGTTAGACCAGTTCACATCCTGGTGTCCTCACACAGCAGCCACCCCCTGCCCCAGGTGTCCCCAGGTGTCCCCAGGTGTCCTTGGCACAGCCAGCACCCATCACAAGGCTTCTGAGGCAGGAATTTGGCACTTCCCTGCAGTGTCCCTCCCAGAGCCATCCCAGCCACGAACCATTCCTTGATTTCTGCCCCAGTGTGGGACACCCCTTGGTGCCCTGGGACACCTCACTGCCTGCTGCCACCAGCAGGTCCAGCCTGGTGCTGATGCTGGGGTGGAAGCGGCGGCTGCTCGTGACCTTGAGGCTGCTCAGGCTTCCAGACATCCCTGCGGTTCCCAAAAATCCTCTCCACATCACCACTGTGGAGCTCTCTCCACTGAGAGGCTGATGGGGGGAGATGCTGAGGAGCTCTGGGGACTGAGGCATGTGGGGCACCCCTTTCCTACACACTGGTGCACACCATTCCCACATCCCAAAAGCAGGGCAGACCCACGGGCAGTGCCTGAGCCCGGCCAAGAAGCAAACCAGAGCACCAGGGTGGGGTTTCTGCCCTGGCCACCAGTCTGGGGCTGCCACACAGCCGAGTCACAGCCCTCACACACGGGCTGCAGGAGCAGGCTCCAGACAATGCTGGGAATGTTTGGCACCAGCGTGGACGAAGGGGGCAAAGTCAGCTGTAGTCACTGCCTGTCATGTTTGGGTTTTTCTCAAGTTCTTTCCCAGGGATCTCAACTGGTAAACAAGGTCACACTTTTTAAACTCTCTTGTTTTTCACATTTCTCTCCTAAGGTGGGACTTTGCTTGTTGACCCTTGGTGTGACCAATGGGTCAAAGGATCCCACCTCTTAGGTGGGCACATTGTAGAAAGGTATAAAAATAGGTTCTGAGAGTAAACCAGACCCTTTTTTTGGAGCATCAGCCTTCTAAACCACGAGTCCGTGTCTCATTCATTGTGTCCCACAGCGACAGTCAGCACCAACCGTGGTGTGAACACATCTTGCCCTAAAACAGCCCCCAGCGACTGTCCCCACAGGCAGCCCAGCTTCCCCCTGGGGCCTGTGCCCACGTTCCATCCCTGGCCCCCACGGGAGCTCCCCTTGGAAGCTGGGAGAAGCTGGTGGGAGCCACATGGACATACCTGCTGGCAGCCCCCCTTCACAGCCTGCTCCGCTCAGGGGACTCTGATGAGGGGCAGAAAAAGGACGACAGCGTCACGTCAGTGCACAGCCCCGGCCTCCACACCCCCTTCAGCCTCTGCCACCCCCTCTGCCCCCCGCTCCCCGCTGCCTCCTCAGCCTCTCCTGGCCCTGCTCCAGCCTCCTGGAGGCCGCTGCTCCTCCCTCCCTGACTTCTCGCTCCAGCTTCACCCCCGATCCTCCCCGGAGCCTGGGACTCGCTCGGAGCCACCGGGGTGGTGACAGCAGAAGCTGGGGCTGTGCACACACACAGGGACACACACAGGGACACAGGGACACACAGACACGGATCCATCCCAGCAGGACGCTGAGCCATGCTCACACACGGCGGGCACAGAAAGCAGCAGCACAGAAGCAGCGCAGGGCACAGGGTGGTGGCACGGGCAGCACCTGAGGGGCACAGCCTGGCAGGGCACGTCCCTGGGGCTGGCCGTGCCCCAGCTGCCCTGCTCCCCCGGGGAATTGCCTCCATTCTCTCTCCCGTGTGAGATGCAAAAGCAAAGGCACAAGGGCTCTGTTTCCACCTCTGCTCTGGGCAAGCCTGAGCAGAGGATGGAATCTGAATCCAAGAGGATCCATCAGGATTTCCTCTCAGGACCACAGGACGCTCCAGTGTCCAATGCAATGGCTTGGTCACTTCTGTCCAAGGGGAATTCCTGCCATCCCTTCCTCACCATCCCTTCCTCACCAGCCTTTCCTCTCCCAGAAAAGCCCTGGTGCTCCCAGGCGGTGGGTGGGAGCCATCCCTTCTTCCTGGGGCAGCAGGAGCCTTGCCGAGCCCACAGAGGGGACTGGCAGGGCTGAAATAAAATCCACCTCTGCAGGGAACAAAGCCACGGAGATCTCCTGGTGCCAGCAGCAGCTTGGGAATGGCAGGATCAAGCAGGAACGCTGTGTACAGGGTCCTTTATTCTGCTTCACCCATTGTCTGCTCCTGGCACTGCAGCCTCTTTCCAGCGTTGTCCCCTGGCCTGCGGAGCCGCTGAGGAGCGGATTCAGTGCCATGAGCCCGGAACGGGGCAGGGTGGAATTCCTGAATAGCTGGGACCGAGGGAAAACACGACCCCGTGGCCTAATTCCCAGCACAGGCTGGTGGCTCAGGGACTCCCATGTGCCACCAGAGCAGCACAAATCCCTCTTTGATGGCAGCTTTTCCCCCCGTTTCCTGGGGTGGCCGGGAGGCAGGCCCTCACCTCGGGGTGCACAGAGGGTTTCGGATCCCTCCTGCCCCCAAAATGCACTTCTGTGCCTCTGAGGCCCTGGGATGTGACAGCCTTCCCAGGGGATGGGGAGGATGGCCACGCCCTCTGGGGTATCAGGATGTCCTGGCCACGCCAAGCAAAGCTTTGTGCAGCTGCCGTGTTCTCCTGAGCTTTGGCCCATCCTGGGTGTTCCAGGGCACCACAGACTGTGCGTCCAGGGCAGGGAAGCGGTTGTTTGGGCATTCAGAACCCTCACACCCTCCTGGCTCCCCCCTTCCCGCAGCTTTGCCTCTCTCTGGCACCTTGTCAGCTGCCTCGGGGCGCTCTGCTCCTCGGGGATGAATCCTGGGCTGGAAAAGTTGGGTCCCTTGGGTTTCCTGAGGGGCACGGTCGGGGTTTTACAGCAGGGTTTTTATGCCCTCAGAGATGCTAACTTGGCTCCTCTGGGAAGAGGCACTGTGAACTATTCCCGTCTCCCTCTCTCCCCACCCAGGGCAGGAGCTCATCCCGCGGGCAGAATCTTCCTGGGAGATTCCAGCAAAGCTCTGAGGCGCTTCGGGAACCAGACAAGGGCAGCAGCAGCCCACAGCCAGCAGCGCTTCCACCTCCTGCAGGGGAGGGGCAGCGGCTCCCCGGCCCCCTGCGAGCCCGGGAGCTGCAGCAGAGGCTGAGAGCCAGCCCCCAGCATTGTCACTGTGTCACCTTCTGCCACATCCCCAGCCCGGCTCGGTCCTGCCCTGCACTTGTGCCGGTGCAGGGAGAGCAGGGCAGGACCAGGCAGCACAGGGAGGGAGGGGATGTGCTGGGGCAGCTCTGGGAGCTGTGGCAGGGCAGAGCACGGCAGGGGATGCAGGAAGGGGAGGAGGGGAGCACAGCACGCCAGGAGGGAGGGGAGAGGCTCGGCAGTGCGGGGAAACGGGGAGGGGGAGCGCGGGGAGAGCAGCTGGGAGGAAAACCAGGTGCTTTCCCAAAGCTGGGATCAGAAAGAGCCTCCTTCCCTCCCTGGGGAGAACTCACCCCGGCCAGCTGCCCCAAGAGCAGAGCCCCAGAGCCCTGAGCTGAGCTGGCCCTGGGGACAGAGGGACGGGGCAGGGCCCATGCTGCACCCTGGGCTGCCAGGGATTCCAAAGGTGTCCTCAGCCAGGGAAAGGGGCAGTGTTCCCAGGAGAGGCAGCTTGGCCTCCATGCTGCAGACACCTGGAAGTGCCCCTTGTCCCATTCCAAGCCCCCAGGGCTCTGCAGACCCCTCTGGGATGTCCCTGACGGTGGTGGCCTCCCATGACATCCCCTGCCAACAGCACTGTCCCCCCTCCCTGTGCAGCAAGGGCTCCCTCCCTGCCCCACAGCTCCTGGCTGTCGGCACCATTCCCTGTTCCACCATTCCTGGTGCCTTCCCCTGCAGCACAGCTCCTCCAGGAGCCATTCCCAGCAATCCTGCTCCCCTCTCCTCCAGGAACCATTCCCAGCAATCCTGCTCCTCCAGGTGCAGGGAACCCTGCTCCCTGCTCCTCCAGGAACCATTCCCAGCAATCCTGCTCCCCTCTCCTCCAGGAACCATTCCCAAGAATCCTACTCCTCCAGGAACCATTCCCAGGAATCCTGCTCCTCCAGGAACCATTCCCAGGAATCCTGCTCCCTGCTCCTCCAGGAACCATTCCCAGGAATCCTGCTCCTCCAGGAACCATTCCCAGGAATCCTGCTCCCTGCTCCTCCAGGAACCATTCCCAAGAATCCTACTCCTCCAGGAACCATTCCCAGGAATCCTGCTCCTCCAGGAACCATTCCCAGGAACCCTGCTCCCTGCTCCTCCAGGAACCATTCCCAAGAATCCTGCTCCTCCAGGAACCATTCCCAGGAATCCTGCTCCCCGCTGCCCATGGCACAGCTGCTGCCAGGCCCCATCCCAACGTTCTCCACGGGTACCACTCTCCCACAGCACCACTCCCCCCAGGTGTGTGTCCCCAGGTGTGTCTCCCCCAGCTGTGTCCCCCCCAGGTGTGTCTCCCCCAGCTGTGTCCCCCCCAGGTGTGTCCCCCAGGTGTGTCCCCCACGGCTCACTCCCCCAGGCGCCATTTCCCGCGGCGCCATTCCCGGGAATGCCTCCAGGTAGGGTCCCCCCCGGGGTGCCACGTCCCGCAGGTGCGGCGTTCAGCGCTGCTGCCGCCTGCAGGTGCTGCCTCCCCCCGCCGCCGCCGCCGCCGTGGCCGCGGGCAGCGCTGCGGCAGCGCAGCCAGCTCCTCCCGGTGCCGCCTTCCACAGCGCTGCTCCCGCCGGCTGCCACCTCCCTGCCGAGCTGCTGCCGCCAGGGATGCTGCTCCCCTCCCTGCTCACACACCCCGAGGAGCAGCTGGGATTGTGCAGCCCAACATCCCGTGTTCTGACACTGGCTGGCCCCATTGCTATTCCATCCCATGCTATCCTATCCCAATCCTATCCCATCCCATCCCATCCCATCCCATCCCATCCCATGCTATCCTATCCCAGTCCTATCCCATCCCAATCCTATCCTATCCTATCCTATCCTATCCTATCCTATCCTATCCTATCCTATCCTATCCCATCCCATCCCATCCCATCCCATCCCATCCCATCCCATCCCATCCCATCCCATCCCATCCCCAGCCCATTCCCAGCAGGTTTTCCCCTTGCCAGGGCTGTGGCAGAGGGGAGCTGTGCTGCAGCTGGCTCTGGAGCCAGGGTCTCCTTCACAAGGCTCAGGGACAAGGTGCCCCTTCACGGTCCCCAAATGAGAGGGGCAGGGAATTATCCCAGCAGGGAATTAAGGAATACCCTCAGCTGAAGAGATCCACCAGGATCACCCCGTCCAGCTCCTGTCCCTGCCCAGACCCCCCAGCAATCCCCCCTGTGCACCCCTGGCAGCGCTGCCCAAAGGCTCCTGGAGCTCTGGCAGCCTCGGGGCCGTGCCCATTCCCTGGGGAGCCTGGGCAGGGCCAGCACCCTCTGGGGGAAGAACCTTTCCCTGCTCTCCATCCCAAAGCTCCCCCTCCAGCCGTTCCCTCCTTCCCTGAGCTCTGCCCGCAGCTCCTCTGCTGCAGCTGCAGCAGCCCAGTGCCCTCAGCCGCTCCTCGGGTGGCCCCTGCAGACCCTTCCCCAGCCCCGGCTCCTCCTTGGGACACTCTGGGACAGCTCGGGATCTCTCTGATCCTGTGGCACCCAAACTGCCCCAGCCCAGAGCAGAGCGGGACAATCCCTCCTCCCTGGGCTGATCCCTCGGGACACCCTTTGGATGCAGGATCCCTCCCACAGCTCCTCGCCCATTTCTGGCCCGCATTCCCACCAGCCCTGAGCTCACCGATGTCCCTGCGGGAGCTGCTGAGCTCTGCCCGTCCCCAGAGGACGGGAGGGGAGCCGGGAGCTCCCCGCAGCCCACCCAGCCGCAGCTCTTCCCAGCCGCGGCTCCCTGCCCGTGCCTGCAGACGGCTCGCAGGACCATTCCTCGCACCACAACACCCAGCCAGACGGCTGCGGGACCAATCCTAGCGCTACAACACCCAGCCAGATGGCTGCCCAAACTTCCCACCCTCGCTCCAGATGGCTCCCCGCTACCGGAGCCCGACCCGGCGCTGCCCACCGAGGTGCCGACTGCGGCTCCAGCCCACCCCGCCGGCTCCCGGGGCAAGAAGGAGCAACACCCGCTCTGCCGAACACATCCCCGGGGCTGCGGCACAGACGGGTTTTCTCCCGGGGACGGAACACACGCCCTGAAGGGAACGGGCAGGCAGCCCCCAGCCCCTGCAGGGCATCCCAGCTCCGGAACTGCGAACGCCTGCCCAGCCCCTCCCAGGGGATCCCGGCAATGGATGCGGGCAGAGGCACCCGCCAGGCACAGCTGGGGCTGGAGTGCTCTGCCTGGCTCCCAGGGGATCTGTCCTTCCTTTTCTGCATTCCCAGGGGATCTGTTCTTCCTTTTCTGCATTCCCAGGGGATCTGTTCTTCCCTTCTGGCTCCCAGAGGATGTGTTTTCCCTTTTCCACACTCCCAGGGGATCTGTTCTTCCTCTTCTGCATTCCCAGGGGTCCTGTTCTTCCTTTACCTCTTTTCCCAGGGGGTGTGTTTTCCCTTTTTCCTCCTCCCAGGGGATCTGTTCTTCCCTTCTGGCTCCCTGTTTTCCCTTTTCTCCACTCCCAGGGGATCTGTGTTCCCTTTCTCAGGGGATCTGTTTTCCCTTTTCCTCTCTCCCAGGGGATGTGTTTTCCCTTTCCCAGGGGATCAGTTCTTCCTTTTCTGCACTCCCAGGGGATGTGTTTTCCCTTTCCCAGGGAATGTGTTTTCCCTTTCCCAGGGGATCTGTTTCCCCTTTCCCCATCTCCCAGGGGATCTGTTTTCCCATTCCCAGGGGATGTGTTTCCCCTTTTCCCGGCTCCCAGGGGATCTGTTCCTCCCGTCTGTGCCGAAGCAGCCGCCTCCCCGCTGCGGTCGCACCGGGGGCACTGTGTGACAGCGGCCACATCGCCACAGCAACGGCAGGCAGGGCAGCCAGATGGATCTTCCCGGACGCCGAGCGTGTCCTTGCAGGGCTCAGGGACATCAGAGGGCTCCCCAAATCCCCATCACCCCACAGCTCCCCTGTGATAGCCACCCCCCAGAACAGATTCTGTGCTGGTGGTGCCACCCCCACCATCTCCTACCCCGGCCCAGAGGGGCTTCAACCTCCACTGCACTATAAAAAGCAGAATTATATTACATTAAACTGCCGAATAATTATGTTAAGAAGCACCTTAATAGGATTACAGGGTTCAAAGGTGAGGAAATGCCAAAGTTAGGATTGTCCAGGCAGCCTTAATTCCCCTCCTGAGAGGGCTTTGTGATGCAGGCCAGAGTCACACTCTGGTGGGAAATATTTCCCCTGGGGTCCCTTTGTGGCTTCCAGGGAGAGGACAGAACCACCAGGGAGATTTAGCAGGGAAGAAGCTGCCCTGCCAGTGACTCTCTGCCCCAGAGGCTGCAGAAACTGGGGAAGGTACAAGGAAAGGGTCAAGAGATCTCATGAAATTCCTGCTCCAAAAAAGGGCTGGAGGACCGGAGGGGTCCTGCTCTCCTAACGAGGAAAAACCATCAATTTTCTCTCCTCCTTTGGGAAATAAAATATCTGGGCACATTTCACTTGGGAAATAAAATATCTGGGCACATTTCACTGGCACTTCTCAAAGTATCTGGCTCCTGGCACACGGCCTCTGTGAGAACCCGGGTCCTTGCAGCTAAAACTCACAGCAGCCAAAGGCAAAGGCAGGGAATGAGCATTGCTGGGCAACCCTCCTCGCTCACACTGCAGAAAACAACCCAATCCAGCTCCAGAATGGAATCCTGGCTCCTTTAATATCCCAACATCATCCTCTGGCTATCCTAGAGGAGAGAGACATCCCACAGACATCCACCAGGAAGGCTGGGGGGTCCAAACCCACCCAAGGAATAACCAAACTCTCTTCCCAGCATTCAGAGACATTCCACAGACATCCACCAAGGAAGGCTGGGGAGTCCAAACCCATCCAGGGAATAACCAAACCTTCTTCCCAGCATTCAGACACATTCCACAAACATCCACCAGGAAGGCTGGGGAGCCCAAACCCATCCAGGGAATAACCAAACCCATCCAGGGAATAACCAAACCCTCCTCCCAGCATTCGGCTCCCGCCGCATCCAGGTGAGCAACAGCGCCTGAGGCTCCTTTAGGAGCGCACAAAGATCCCAAAAACACGGGATTTCGGGCACTGGAGCTGCCCTCCTTCCTTCCTCGCCCCAGGAGCCGGGGGCAGGTGGGAGCACAGGGCTCTCCCAGCTCGGGCAGGGTCTAACGATGGTTATGTAAATCCCACCGGAGCGCGGCACCACCTGCCATCCCCGGGGGCTGCCAGCTCATGCATGCCTTGGATGCGCATTCCTGCTGCCCGGATTCCTCCAGGATTGCTCCCGCATCCTGCATTCTGCATTATTCCCACCTCGGCTCTGCACAGGATTCTGCCCCTGGGGGTCTGTGGGGATGGTCTGGCTCCCACTCCAGGCAGGGGCTCCCTGGGGACACAGGAATAGCTCTCCCAAAGTTCCTCAGGGATACAGGAATGGCCAGAGCTCCTTGGACACAGGAATGGCCATCCCAGAGCTCCTGGGGGACATGGAAATGACCATCCCAGAGCTCCCTGGGGACACAGGAATGGCCATCCCAGATCTCCCTGGGGACACGGGAATGGCCATTCCAGAGCTCCCTGGGGACACGGGAATGGCCATCCCAGATCTCCCTGGGAACACTGGAATAGCCATCCCAGAGCTCCCTGGCACACTCTGGGTGCCCTGTGCTGCCAGCCAGTGTGACCACGAGGGGCCAGGCCACCAGGAGCAGTGTCACCAGTGTCCCTCTGACCACCCACTGACACGGGGCCCACCCACAGCCCAGGTGCCCTTCCCAGCCCTCTGGTGCTCTTGATTCTCAGCTGGGCCTGCCTGAGGGACAGGCGGTGGCCCTGGTGGCACCAGGTCCTGGGGAGCTGCCAGTCCGTATTGTCACGGGTTAGTGGCACAGAGCCACCTCTTACCCCATGTCCCCAAGTCCCCAGCTCTCAGAGCATCACTGGTCATGGTTTCAGAGGGGCTGGAGACCTGAACCACGGCAGGGTTGTGCCCTGTGGGGCTGGGGACGGTCCCCTCACCTGGCAGGGGGATGGCAGAGCAGCAAATGCTGCTTCCAGCAGGAACCTGAGCACATCATCCTTGAGCTCTGCCTTGTGCCCCAGCCTGGGCAAGGCCAGGTCTGATCCTCCCTGACCTGTCCCCTCCAGCCCCATCCCACCCAAACCATGGCCTGGGCACCCCCCTCCTGCTGCATCCCAGCGCTCATCCAGCACCTGCAAGGGTTAATCTGCCTCTCCAGAGCTTCTCAAAGCTAATTAGAAAGAGCCTGGGCAAGTGTGGTGGCAGACACACGGCACTTATCTCCCCCACTTCCGGGGCTCTGCCCTTATCATTTAATTAAAGCTGCAGCGCTGCTTCCCTGGCTGGCAGCTCATCACCGAGGGCACTGGAGCTTGAGGCAGCCTCTGCCAGGAAGGGCAGGAGAAGGGAGAGGCAGGAACAGACTCCAGGAAGGACAATCAGAGGGAGAGGAAGATGAAGGAAGGGTCCCTTTGTGCTGGCCAGGGACTGGGAAGGCAGTGACCCACCCCAGTGTGCCACCCCTGCGGGGACAGCTCTGCTCCAGGGGCACCTGGGCGATGTCACAGCCTGGGAATGGGGCAAGGAAATGCCTTGGTGGGAGGCACTTCAGGCTGGCTCCATCTCCCAGAACCCCCAAAGCAGGTGCCCATGGCCCCCTTGCCCACCTGGGCACACCTGGGCTCCCAGCAAGGCACCCTCAGGTGCACCCTGACCCCAGAGCCCCAGAGCAGAGCCAGCCGTGCTCAGCCCTCCCAGAGGAAAAGGACAATCCCTGCCATGCTGTGCCAGCATTCCAAGGAAAACTGGGAAATGTCCAGGAGGGAGGTCACCAAGCAACTAGCTGGATGGAAATCAAGGAACAGGATGGATCTCCAGGGAGCAACGGCAGCAAACCCTTGCTGGTGTCCAAAAGAGAGCATGGATCAGGGGACCATGGAATCACAGGATTGGAAGGAACCTCCAAGCTCATCTTGGGATACCTCCCACTGTCCCAGGCTGCTCCAGGCCCTCCAAACCTGGCCTTGGACACTTCCAGGGATCCAGGGGCAGCCACAGCTCCTCTGGGCGACCTCTGAGCCTCCCCACCCTCCCAGGGAAAGATTTTTTTTTCCTGATATCCAATCTAAACCTCCTCTCTGTCAGCTGGAATCCATTCCCCCGATGGATGAACTCTGGGAATGCTGCTGGCTGAAGTCCAGGCCGGGCAGTGTGGGCACAGCCCCCCAGGCCGTGTTCTGCAGTACATTCAGAGCACATTTCGGGACACGCAGCCCCCAACCACTGCTGGCAGCTCCCAAGCCAAATCCCACACCTCCCTCCCGAAGCCTGCTTTAAGCTAATGGGTCTTGAAAGGAAATTTTCATAATCACTTTGTTAGCAGGGCTGAGGCGGCACGGCTTGTTCTTCCCAAAAAAACCAGCTGGAACAGCTCCACTAAAATTCGGGGGGAAAAAAAAATAATAAAAAAAAAAACAGAGAAAGAAAGAAATCAACCTGAGGGAAACCCAGCATGGAAAATTGCAGCCGTGGTGCTGGAGAGCAGCTGAGGCAGTAAGTGATGGCAAAGGAGCCTGTTCAGTACAAAATGTCAGAGCCCGAGGCTGCGCAGTGCAGGCAGTGATCCTCGCTGCAGCCTCCAGAGCTGCTCCCCAGGCACTGCTGGAGCCCTGTGTGCAGCCTGGCACGCCAGGGAGCTGCCCAGGAAGGGGAGCAGCAGCCTGGGGAGCAGCAGGGAAAGGGGCTCAGCTGCAGGAAAGGAGGTTCAGGGGACGCCCTGAGCTCCCTGACAGGAGAGGGCAGGCAGGGGACATCAGGAGCTGCTCCCAGGGGACAAGGACAAGGGTGAGCAGCCTCAGGTTGCACCAGGAGGGGCTCAAGTTGGACACCAGGGAAAATTTTCTCCCCACGAGGATGCTGAAGCCCTGGCAGAGCTGTCCAGGGTGGTGGTGGAGTCACCCTGGAGGGGTTTCAAAGCCGTGTGGATGTGGCCCTTGGGGACAGGGGTTGGTGGTGGCCTTGGCACTGCTGGGGGAATGGTTGGACTCGATGACCCCAGAGGGTTTTTCCAACCTTAATTCCACGGTTCTGTGCAAAGGCTGCTCCTCTCTCCCGCCCCCTGCTCGTGTCCTAATCACACAAGGCAATATTAACGGCAATATTTGGATTGTTTCTAATCACTTTCCAGCCCGGGGCCGGCTCTCTCAGCTCACCTACAGCCACGGGGCGCACTCCAAGGAGCAGCAGCTCGTGTGCTCGGGGATTTGGGAACACCGGCCTGGCTTTGTGATTCCCCTCCAGTGTCTGCTCCTTGGTGGCTGCCTCCCATTGTTCCCGGGTATTAAAGCTCTTGTGTCAAGGAGAAAAGAAGTGGCGTTGGCATGTCTGCCTTTGAACAAAACCATTGTTCAGCTCCATCAACAATTTAATAATCCTTCCCCGGCGGGACAATGGCTGGGGGGAAATCGTTGGTGCAGGGGGGGGCTCTCCCCCTGGAGCCACAGAGCCAAGTGCTGTTCCCGGCCTTTGAAGTCAGGGAGGTGTTTAAGTGACAAAAGAAACCACAAGTTTATGAAAAGGGCTCCTCTCGAGGAGGGGATCCGCAAACAAAGGGAGCCGAGACCACTCGGAGGGAAGCAGAGCAGGGAGAAGGAAGAGCCCTTGGAAGAGAGTCAAGCCAAACCCCAAGGAAGCCGGCAGGAGGAAATGACAGGATGGATTCGCATGTTGGACGCTTTGTTTCCTCGCCACGGATCTTTCCTGGGCTGCCTCGGAGGAAAGGGAGCACCCTCACGTCATTCCAGCTCTTTCACTGCCTGTCCCGAGCCTGCCCGAGCTGTCCTGCGGGCACCGAGGGGCAAGAGGCAGATCCCTGCCGGAGTTTTTGGCTAAAAAACTAAATGCAGGCTGAGGCTTCACTGAGGGCACACACAGCCCTGGATCCCAACCCCAGCCCTGGGGAAGCCAACCCACCTGAAATCCAACATCCAGCGCTCCTGGGAGAGCGTTGGAGCAGGGATACAGTCGGGGAGCTTTGCGGGAAGGATCCCACATCCAACGGGGCCCTTTCCCTGCTGATGGCTGGGAGATCCCGAGCCCCTGGGCTGCCCAGCCCCTTTCCCTGCAGTGCAGCCGTGCCACAGAGCAGCTGGAAACGCTCCTTTATTGACGCCTCCAACGCCCACAGCCTGCCAGGCTGGAAATCTGCAGTGGGAGCGCCACGGGGAGAGGTTTTTGTGGCTGGCACGTGGCAGGAGCAGCAGCGGTCACATCCAGCCAAATCCACCCCCGAGAAAATCGACCCTGGTGCTTGAATGTGCCCTCCTGCTGTGGTTCCCCCACCAAGCACTGAAAGAGCAGGACTGGGGAGAAATCCCCTGCTCCTGGAAAAGCGGGAGGGATCTGTGCCAAGGCGCCCGGCTGAAGGAGCAAACGCGGGATCTGGGGAAATTTGGGAACGGGGCAAGCCTGGTGACGGCTCATTTGGGGGAAAAAAAAAAATACAAAAACCCCATCCCGATGAATGATGCTGTGCCCTGTGTTTGTTTTTAGGATGGCAGCAAGGAGCCCTTGCGGGAAGGCAGGGAAAAGAGGGATAATCGCTTCCGATGGGGAATATCAACTTCCCAGCTACCCCTGGGTGCTGCAGTTTACAGGCTGCTGGAGGAGAGACGCAATAAAGTTTGCACCACTCCAGGGAGGCCTGCCAGAGGCAGTCCTAAAGGCTGCCATGAATAAAACACACTTTAAAGAGCCGGCGAGGATTACAAAATCCTAAAATCCGGGCGGGACAAGCGGGATACATCATCCCCGGGGCAAGCTGGCAGAGGGGATTTGCCCAGAGCACAGCACCGGGGAGCAGCAGGATGATGGCGAGAAGATTTGGATTTCACGGCCCAACGGAGATGGATGAAGATTTCCAGGCTGAAGATTTCCAGAATCAGTCCAAGGGCATCATTTTTTTTTTAGCAGTTATTTTTTTTTCCAAAGGGAAAGGAGACTGGCAAGAAGAGCAGGTCTGCCTCGAAAATCCGTGCGCGGCACGGAGCAAAGCAGCGGCTGTGCCCAGGTGGAGAGCTCCGAGGGACCCGCCGCTGGAGAGGTCCGGGCCAGCAATTGACCCTTTGAAGGAAGCCGTACATCATCATTAAAGAGCTCCACGTCCCGGGGGGACCCCAGGGCAAAACAAGCCCAAGCGCCGCCGCCGCTGTCCCGGTGCAGCGGTGCGGGAGCGAACAGGGCTCCGGGAATGACAAATGGAATGCGCCTGGGCGGCAGGGTTTACCTGCAGCCCCGAGCGCGGGGAGGGCTCGGGATCCGCTCCTCAGGGAAGCTGATAGGGGAACAATAGCCTGCGAGTGGTATTGTTTGCAGGAAAGGCGAGATATTTGCCTTTTCTCGCTGATGTTGCCGCATCTCTGTGGGGGCCCCTTCCTGCGTGGCTAATAAGCAGCAAGACGCCAGACGTGGAATACAAAAATTCCTTTTGGCTTTGATTCGTTTTCTTTTCTGGATGGAGTCAGCCTTACTTTTGTCAAGATCCCTGTTGTCTGGGTAATTTCATCTAGAGATCCTCAAGGAGCAGAGATCTCCGCATCACTCCAAGTTTAATATCTCGGTTTGAGCTGGCATATACTCCAGCAATAATTTATACAGCTGAAGAAGGGAGGGGGGGGGGAAAAATTACTTCTGTCTAATTGGCATTACGCTAATTACCAGCAAAATGCATCAGGCAAATATCACATCTCCTCACTCTCTGTCATTTTGCATTCCCTGCTCCATTTTCTTTTTTCCTCGGCAGCGATAAAACAACGCAACAGCCATTCCGACATCCCTGAGCAGGGACCACAGCCTGACCCCCTCCCTCCTTTCCTCCTGGTTTCCTCACGTCCAGGCAGGTTGTTCCAAGCCAGACACACGCAGAACTGACAGAGAACTGCTGCTCCCTGGAACCTGTGCGTTCCAGCACCCTGCTCTTCCCTGCTGGATCCCTTCCCCAGCCCCTCCCATGCTCCTTGTCCGCAGGGCTCATCCCTGGGAGAACATTTTATATCGGGGTAATACAGAGCACTGGCTAACAGGAGAGTCACAGCTCTCACCCATGGGCCACCCTGAGCTGGTTTATTCCTGACTCACAGCATCCCTGCCAGTCCACCCCAAATCATTGAAAAATGATGTTATTTTAGCCTGGCAACACCAGCCTCATGCTGGAGTAAAGGTGCCAAATGTAAATCCAAGCATGTCCAAGACCAACCAGGAGCAGAGTCCTCATCATCCAGCTCATGCTGACGTGAACTCCCTGCCAGACAAGAGCCCTGGAACAGAGCACTTTGGAGGGATCCTTCCCTTCCTCATCCCCCAGCCCCAGGAATGAGGTCTGGATGTTTGTTTTTAGGGATACAGCCCTGGAAGGAGCATCCAGGCAGGACTCAGTATCCATGACACCCCAGGAGGTTTCCATGCTCCCACCCATCAGGTTCATCCCTCCTTTTCCACGAGGACTGAGGCTGAAATGCCTCCCAGGGATCATTTGGGAACCTTGCACCCTGTTCAGAGGCACAACCCCCTCTCCATCCCACTGGGGACAACACACACAGACAACGTCCCTGCCTGTCCCTCCCAGGAAAACGGAGCCTTCCAGCCACCAACACAGCAACTTCCCCCATTCCTGCTTCTTGGAAGTTTCTTGTCCTGCTCAGAGCTGCTGGAAAGGGAACCCAGCTCCAGCCACCCTGGCCAGGGAACAAGGCCTGAGCCCCACGTGGCCACTGTGGTGTCCCTGAGCAAAGCGTGGCTGCCTCAGCTCCCGGGAAATGAGCCCTTGGATGCTGGCAGGGAACTGAGCTCTGGGAAAGGAGAGGGGCTGCCACGGTTTGATAACCTCTGAGGCACAGCAGCCTGTCCCTGGGATGGCTGGCCACATCCATGACTAATGGCAGATTTATGGAGTGTTCTCTCCACCGGGGAAGCGCAGTGCCGGCGTTCCAGCCACTTTAACGGAGGGGACTTCAAAACCAGGATGGATGAGAGCCCGTGGGAAGGAGACAAGGAAGAGAGATCCTTTAATGGTGAGAGCACAAAGGATCAAATCCCGGGGAAGAACCAGCAACTGAGACTGACACCTGACCTGCCTCACCAGCAGAGCTCCCATTGATTTCAGCGGGGCCAGGGATGAATCCCTTATCCTCCATCTCCTGCCGGCCAGGAGGGATTTTCCATGTGAGGGATCCACACCCGACCCATCCTTCAAACTCAGCCACCTGCAGTTTTCAGGAGGCAGAAACTGCGGCGTGGAGTCCACGGGAAGCTCAAATGGGAGACTTTGTAAGCTCCTCTGGCATTAAGCTTAAATCCCAGGCTAATGCAGGTCCCTTGCACGGGCAGAGGCAGGCAGGTTTCTGGAGACATTCCGGAGCTTTTGGGAGGCAGATAAAGGGGGAATAACTGCGGTAGATCACACAGGAGCTGGAAATGGCACGTCAAATTACTTCAAAAGGAGCTTTCTAAGGAAGCAGGTCTTTGAAAACAACAAATAGTCTGGGGCTGCTGAGGGATCCTGCCTGTCTGTTGCTTTTACACTCGGTGGCTTTTTCTGGTTTAGACGTGTTCTAAAGCTGAATGCCAAGCTCAGAATCCCTGCCTCCCGCAGAATCCCGGCTTCCTGCAAGTTCAGCTCTTTGTGGAGCCACGGAGCAGGCAGGGTGGGAAAACTGCTCTGTCTGGAGAGAGAAAATGGCCAAAAAAATGTGACCCAGCAAAGCCTCAGCTTGGTCGCTCCCCTGTCCAGTTGACGGTGGAGCTGTGCTGGGACATCAGGATGGCACAGGGATAGGGGTGAGCCAGCCAAGAGGGAGAGCAGGGACCTTCCCATTCTGCTCCTGAAACACACAGTGGCTCAAGAGGAATCACCATTTCCATTCCTGGCTGTCCCCCACCTGTCCAAAGGAACGGCAGCAGGCCCCAAGTTCAAGAGTGCGTTTCAAAATGGGCTGGGAAACACAAAAAAGAGCCTGAAGCAGCTTTACCCAAGCCCTGACCCCGAGGAAATGCCCTCCCTGGAGAGGAACGTGGGACAAGCAAAGAAGGGCCCCACCCTCCCGTTCCCATTGCGGATCTAATTCGGAAAACTCTTCCTGGAACTGGGTTTAACGAACTCGAGCTGAAGCCACGAATAGTTGGAGGCTGATGTCAACTATTTTTGGGAAATCGACTTTCTACCAAAGAAGGGATGTTGAGATTTGGCCCAGAGATAAGAATAGCTGTGCATGACCACTTGCATGGGCATTTGCATCGGAATTCACAACCATTGCCAGGGAACAGGAAAATGCCAAGTCCCCTGTGGGTTGGGTTCCTCGTTTTTATGTCACCGGGGTCATGTTCTGCCAGGTGAGAACCCTTTCCCAGGCCGGCTGAGGTGGAATGTGATGGAAAATGTTCCTGCCTCGGACTGGAGGAGTTCCATGACACGCAGCTGGGCCTCCCTTGTTGGGGAGATGGGAAACTTTCCCTTCCCTGGGACAGCCGAATTTGCCTTCCCTCAACGAGCTCCCTTACAATTCCTAGCTAAAAAACTTCCATATTCCCATCTGTTTGTAGCTGATTCTCTTAAGGGAAACCTCAAAGTTTGCCACGGAGGAGCTGACCGAGCCCAGGAGTGGCTCCAAGGAGCGGGGTGAGCTTGGGGTCAGCAGCTCCCAGGGTGCTCCCAGGCCTGGGGGGCTCTGTGGGATCACCCAGAAAACCCATGCAGTGAGGGCAGGGTCAGCTCCCCCAGCTCTGCACTCACCGTGCACGGGGACAGCAGCACCCTGGGGAGCACTTCCAGAGGGGAAAGAGGAATAAAGATCAGGAAAAATGCTGGAATTTTCTCCGCCCGGTAAATTCAGGGCGGGAGGAAGGCGAAGGACGAGCCAGAGGGCATTCGCGGATTTCCAGCGGCTCGCCACAGACAGCAAGGGGGAAGGGAAGAGAGCCCAGCCCAGCTTAGGATCCCAAGAACCAGCAGAAAACTTCTGAATGCAGCAGGCACACACAGAGAGCCACGGGGACCTGGATACCCTCCAAGAGAAGGCACCTTCCCACTGAAATACAGAATTTTGTCTCTTGGGCGTTGACTCTGAGTGACTGCACTGCCTGGACCTTTCACAATCACACCACGTGGGCCCAGGGGACAGAAAGGGGGAGGAAAAAAAAAAAAAAAGCGACCAGAATCCCACAGGGAAATTTGGGTTCTTCAAAAATCTCCTCTGAAGATGGCCAGAATCCGCCAAGGATCTTTGGAGAGCTCGAGGACAGCCTTATGTGTGCGAGCTGCCACATAATCCTGTGAGGCAGGAGAGGCAGATAAATTATTACAGCTATTTTGGACAACGTCTGAGGCGAGGAGCAGCCTTCTTAGAAGGTCTTGAGAGGATTAAAGGCACTCTCTGGAGCTGGGAGCAATGTGCTTGCTCCTGGGGCAGGGGAGCAGCCGTCCCCTGTTTACCCCGGGCTCCTGAGGACAACGAAGGAAGGTGACCTGGCTGGCGTGGCAGGACAGCTGCCCTGCCCTGAGCACCTCTGGCGTAAGAGTTTGCCCAGAAAAACATGGAAAATGAGGAACCAGGGCTGGAATTACAGCCCAGGCAGAAATGTTGAAACCGGGATGGGGTAATCCAGGGCCGTTTGCAATCGGCTGGATGTTGCCCGTCCCTGATAAAAATCTTTTCCCAGCGGTGATTAAGCAAAACAGGAGGCAGTTTTGGGGATGGACCAACACTAAGTGTGGAAAGGAGAGAAGCTCCCGATTTCTGCTGAAGAAATGCAGGTGCTGAGGATCGCTGAGGGACCCAGAGGGAATCTCCAGAGGCAGGTGAGGAGCAGAACGTGGTCACAAAGAATGTGGACAACCCTAAACCCAGGCAGGAGTGGGAACTGCCGCAGGACAAAAGGAATTCCAGCCCTGAAGGGTTAAAAAGGGCTGAAGATCAGTTACAAAAACCCCAAACCCACAATGTCTCAGCTTGAGAGGAGTCCAAGCAACAGCCAGACCTGAGCTCAGATGGGCAGATGTGTGACCTGCTGGATCCCAGTCAGCAGAGACCAGGAATGGCACGGGTCTAGCTGGAATCCCACAGCCCAGACAAAGCCCACTCCAAAGCATTCCTCAGCCTCTGCAACAAAGCAGAAGTTCTGCATGGTACATTTGAAAAAAAAAAAAACAAAACACCCAAAAAACAACAACAAAAAAAACCTAACTCCACAGACTGCAAATGTGCCTGGAACTCTTTCTGCAAGACAAAAGGGACATTTAAAGATAATGTAGGAAAAAGAGAAAAGGTTTTAAGATCTAGAGGAGCCTCTGTGCCAGGGAAGGAGACAGAATGTAATTTTTTTGTCCCATCTGTTGGCTGCGAGGAATTGAACAACAATCGCAGTGAGAACCTTAAAAAGCAGCTCATGACTGGCACTAAAGCAGAGGCAGGAGGCAGGGACTGCCCAGGGCTGCAAATCCATCCTCGTGGTGAGCAGGAAAGGAGGATGGTTGGCTCGGGAATACTCTGAGCCATCCACATTCTCAAGGAGCTCAGAGTTGGGGGTTGAGAAAATTCCAGGGAGAGCTCAGACCCCCTTGCAGGGCCTAAAGGTGCTCCAGGAGGGCTGGAGAGGGACTGAAGACAAGAGATGGAGGGACAGGGCACAGGGAATGGCAGGGTCAGATGGAAGATTGGGCAGGAATTGTTCCCTGGCAGGGTGGGCAGGGGCTGGGCTGGAATTCCCAAAGTAGCTGTTGCTGCCCCTGGATCCCTGGCAGTGCCCAAGGCCAGGCTGGAGCACCCTGGGATAGGGAAGGGTGTCCTTGCCCATGGCAGGGGGTGGGATTGGATGGGTTTTAAGGTCCTTTCCAAGCCAGACCATTCCCTGACCCCCCGGCACTGCAGGGTGCACTCACAGCCAGGTGCAGCCACGTCTCCGTGCCACGGTCACCCTGTGAACACAAACACTCCCAGACAACATCATCCCTGCACCTGGAGCTGCTGTGGATGTCACCAAGCGCTGCTTGGGGGGCTGTGGGACACCACCTGCACACATCCAGCCCACCAAGAGCTCGTGGGCAAATGGGAGACCATGCAGAGAGGGATATGAAGGAATGGAAGGCTTGGACTACGATCAGAAGTTAGCAAAGAGGGGGAGGGAAAACTTCTCCCCAGACTGCCTCTGAGAGGGTTGCCAAAAAGCACCACACACATCCAAGATGTGCCAGATGTTGCTGCTGCCCAGGAATGAGGCTGCAGGTCTGTGGTGGTGGCAGGAGCAGATGGCAATGGCTGGGAGGAGCGCGAGGAAGGGTGGGAGGAGAGGAAGAGAGACCCAGCTGCCAGAGTCTCTTTGCCTTGGCTCTGCTCACAGGGAGGGACTTGACTCAGTTTTCTTTCAAAGAGATCTTTAAATGTTGAGTTGCCTGAATGGGATCTCCGAGTACGCACCAGGAGCGGGAATTCTGGTGTTGGGGGACTCAGTGGGAAGAAAAGGGAGGAGCTGAAGCAGAGCTTAAGTGTAGACTGGTGAAACTGGGAGCGGAGAGAACCTCCCCCACTGGGAGGGCTCACCTGGGGTCTCACAGGTTGTGCTAACAAAGTGGGAAATTCCTGAAGGGGTGCTCCCCTGAAGGCAGGGCTGGGATTTCATGGCCAAGCTGCTCCTGGCTCTGCAATGCTTCCCTCTAAATCTTCCCTGAAACAAAGGAAAACCTGGACTGGCGGGGTTTTATTGAGCCCAGCAGCCAAACCTGGGCAGTGGCATCTCCGCCCCTCCGCTCCAGCCGTGCCCAGGGGTTGGGAGGGCTCGGGCAGCACCGGGAACAGGCTGGGCTTGGCAAAGCCCCAGCACTGAACCAGGCAGGAGGGTTTGAAACCAGCTCTGCCACAAAGTCCCAAAGCCAAGCTCTGCTCCGGTCTCACACACCAGCAGCAGCCTGGGCTCCGGCCTCTGGGAGCAGCCAGATTCCGGCCTCTGGAGCACCAGGATCCCAACAGGGCAGAGGGAGGAGCCGGAGCTCACCCAGAGCAAGCAGCCACCTCCTAAAAATGCAAATTGCAATTTCCTCTTCCATTCCCCACCTATGGCGGAGTTTCTTCCCTGGAATGGTGAAGATAAACCCATGAACATCTGGGAAGCGCAGATCCTACGGCACAGAGGGTGTTGGGAAAGCTCACAAGGTGCTGTTAATTCCATTCTCTGAACAGGGTTGTAACTGCACACATTAAAAATGGCATGGGGTCTCCGCTTTAAATAACAGCCATAAGGCAGATTTTGGGGGAGGGAAAACACGAATCAGAGACGCCTCACCCAATAAATCACAACCTCAGACACATCCTGCACCACACAGGGACAGAGGGAAAACAGGCTCAGTGGAACAACTCCTGAGTTACTCGTATTCGGTCCTGAAATCCTGTTAAATTCCCTTGATGGCCCATGGAGAGTGACTGGCACTGTCCCCATCCGAGCCCTGCCTGCATGGTGGCAGGGCAGAGCCCCCACGGAGCACCAGCACTGCCAGGCTCCTTCCAGCCAAAGCAAATCTGGGATCCCAGGGGAACAGATGTCTTTGGGAAAAGCACCGGGTGGCCAAGTGGGAGACTGAGCTTCGTTCCCAGCTCAGCATGCCCCACCACGGTGGGGAACAGCGCAGGGAGATGTTGGGGAGGAAATAGTGGGCAGCACTGAGGGAAAATAGCAGGGATGACAAACGCCTGGGATGACTGAGGAGCTGCCACGTCAGTGCCAAGCTCCTGGAGAAGTCTTCACCAGCACCAGCGTAATTCCTCCTGCAAAGGGCCTGGCTCAGCCCCTGCAATACAGCATTTCACTGCAGTCTGCACAGCAGAAAGGGTCCAAAAAAGGAGGACACTGAGATGTGTGTTAATCAAGTGAAGAACCATCTACAAAGAAAAGGCATGGATCTGTCTTCCAGTTGAAGAGCTATAAATAGCCTTGCATACTTGCTTATCAGATTGGTTCGGCTGCAGGGATAATCTCCTGGAGAAAGCAATGGAAGCCCTGTTATGTTGGATATTTATAACCAGATGAAAGCTGAGAAGACGCGCAGCCGTGTCAGCCCGGCGCTCGTGCCGCGGGATGGGGGAGCGGGATCCGCGCGTCTCCGCGGTTTAACCCCAGGTCAAGAACGACTCAGCCTTCCCAAAAACCCAAGATCTGATCTCTTGGTGCTGCTGATGAAGCCAAGGCAAGGACACAGAGGGACAGTCCCCAGAAGGTCATGATGGTCCCGCATCGCTGAGAGTCTTTGCAGGAGGCGACTCGTGATCCTCCCCCAGACAAACAAGGTCTGGTTGGAAGCACAGGCGTGGATGTGCCACACTTTGGGCAGGGGATGGAGCAAACGCAGCTCTGGTGAGCTGATCTAACACCCCCAGTGCCTCCTAACCCCCAAATCATCTGTTCTGGTGCCAGGGTCCCCTCACAGTCTGCTTAGAGGATCGCAGCCCTGACCCCAGCTCCTCAGGTCCCCTCCGCAGTGCCGTGCCAGATTATCTGCAGAGCACCAGGACCAGCTCAGGATAAGGCTGGTGGATTCTCAGGAGCCTTGACCTGCCACGGCCTCTGCACCCAGTACAGGTCAGGACAGATGCCAGAGCCACTGGAGGCCAATTCCCAAGCACTGCCATGGGAAGGGAGCCAGGACAGGACATTCTGGGGGATGGAGAGTGGAGCAGGGCTGTGGTTATCCCCTGCGAGCCTCCACAGTGTCTGTGTCCATGTACCATGCATGGATCTGGTGGTGGATGGGTGTGGGTGATTCCTGCTCTCCTGTGGGAGGTGAACACACACAGGGCACCTTGTGTCGAGACAGGGAGCTAAGTGCTCAGTGGAACAACTCCTGAGTTACTCATATCCAGTCCTGAAATCCTGTTAAATTCCCTTGATGGCCCATGGAGAGTGACTGGCACTGTCCCCATCCACACCCTGCCTGCATGGTGGCAGGGCAGAGCCCCCACGGAGCACCAGCACTGCCAGGCTCCTTCCAACCAAAGCAAATCTGGGATCCCAGGGGAACAGATGTCTTTGGGAAAAGCACCGGGTGGCCAAGTGGGAGACTGGGCTGGTTTATAGGGCGGCTTTGTGATGCTGTGGGTAGGGAGCCATTCCTGGGGGCTCCAGGCAGCATCCCTTGGCCTTCCTCAGCTCTGTCCATCCCCGTTGGGCACACACCAAACATGCCAAGGAACATCCCAACCAGGTGCTCCTCTCTTTTCCCCATTTCTACTTTCAGCTCTGCTCCTCCCTCATCATCTCTGAGTTTCCTGTCACATTCCAGGGCTCAACCTTTCCTCTTCCAGGTCCGTCACCCCCACTACCTCGCCGTACCCATCAGTTCATCCATGGGGCATCTCCTTGCTCACCTCCCTTCCAGCCTCTCTTCCCAGCACTCAGGGAAGCCCAGCACTGTCACCCTGTGCCAGGGCTCCAGGGGCTGCTCCAAACTGCTCCTCCCAGCTGACTGACTGCCACTTTTGGGGAGAAAGTGATCTGCACAACACCCCTGGCCGGGAGGCTGCAGCAGATGGATTTGGGAACCACACCACCACGCCTTGCTCCAATGGTTGTAATGCAGGGAGCTCCAGTGTTCCTCCAGGAATAACCTGGGAATTGGGAAGAGATTCCCAGTTCTAGGTTCCACTACACCTATCCATTTCCACAACAGAGGGTCCCAGCAGGTTTGCAGCTCCCTGAAATCCGGCTGAACACACTCTCCAGCCATCTTCCCACCACACACACACACCTGTCCCAGAGTCAAGGACGCTCCCAGAAACAGGAGGAGACTTCAGGAGAACCCTCTGCCACCTCCTCCTTTTCCCTCCCAGAAGTTCCTTAGACCCTGCCACCTCCCCTGGGGACACGAGCACAGAAGGCAGCAGGTACAGGAGAGAAGATGTTATGTGCACAGCCAGAGCCAAGTCCAAGGAAGCAACGGGAGCTGGCCGGAGAAGACAGCTGGGGGGGTGGGCTGCAGCCAGGCGGGGCAGCACAGAGGCAGCACAAGCAGCACGACCGCGGGTGCCATCAGGGCAGGGGGGAGCAGCTCTCTGGTAGTGACACCACAGACACCTCCAGGGGTTCTCAGGGAGAGCTGCACCCCTCCGGGAGGTGGCCTGAGGGGCACGGTGAAGGACACGTCGCTCTGGGGTTTGCCACCACCACCACCACGGTCCATGAGCATCCTCCCCATCGATCTCCTCAGCCCAGCCTGCGCCTCTAAACCTGCTCTGCCCCCTGCCCGCTGGAACCACCCACAGCTGTGACCCCAAACACACATGGGGCGCTCCAGCACACCCCAACCCCCTGAGGAGGGGACGGGCACCCATGGGACCCCTGACTGCGGCACACGAGCTCCCCAGGGGCTGGGATACAGCCCCTCTGCTCACCCCTGTGCTGCCACCTCGGACCAGTGGTCATTCTCTCTCTGGTCATTCCAAACCCACCTGTTTGCCACACCCACCTGTCCCCTGCCACACCCACCTGCTTCCTGCCACACCCACCTGCTTCCTGCCACACCCATTGCCTGCCACTCCCACCTGCTTCCTGCCACACCCACCTGCTTCCTGCCACACCCACCTGCTTCCTGCCACTCCCATCTCCTGCCACACCCACCTGTCCCCTGCCACACCCACCTGCCTCCTTGACTCGTCCCACCCCACAGCTCACCCAGACCTCCCCTCCCTCACCCTCCTCTCCTCTCCCCTCCCCACCCCTCCTTGCCGCTCTCTTGC
This sequence comes from Phylloscopus trochilus trochilus, assembly GCA_016584745.2. Lineage (NCBI taxonomy): Eukaryota > Metazoa > Chordata > Aves > Passeriformes > Phylloscopidae > Phylloscopus > Phylloscopus trochilus. Next base: position 1,707,780 of record WQNJ02000021.1, read on the forward strand.
TTTGAGCCTCACCCCTTCCCCATCCTCCCATCCCCACCGAGCCCAGCGTGGTGTCCCAGCCGAGCTCCACAGCGGGGACACGGATCGTGGAGGACCAGGAGGAGCCTCGGGGACAGGTGCCAGGGGAGGGGAGAGGCGCGAGGGGCGGGCACGTACCGTTCTCAGGGTGCTCCATCTCCCCGATGCTGCCATCGGGCGTGGTACGCTCGTAGTGGTCCTCGGGCAGGGCCAGGGGCCCGATGCGGGGCCCCGACGAAGATTTGCTGCTGGGGGTCTCGGATTCCTCCAGCCCGCTGTCGTAGTAGCTGTGCTGGGAGGGGTCCTGCAGGTCCTGAGCCTGGCTGGCTGCAGAGAACGTCACTCGGCGATGAGGTAACTGCAGACAAGAGAGAGAGGCTTGTTGCGTCACCCGCCCGGCAGGTGAAGGCAAAGCGTGGGGTCACCCAACCTGACCCCACCCTCAGCCCCCAGAGCCCGACAGACAGACTCAGCACCAGGCTCCACCCCAGCCAAGGGCTCCCCATCACATGTAGGGACACACTTTGCAGGGTCCCTGTGCTCCCCCCAACCCATCGCTCCCTCCACGGCTCTGTCCCAGCCTCTCCTGTCACCCAGATGTCCCCTCCCATGGCAGGACAGCTCTGGAAAGGTGTCCCCATCAGCACAGCCTCCTGAATCGTTGTCCCCACCCTTTACCGGGGTCCCCACCCGGCAGGTTCCCGACACAACCCCAGAGCCTCGCGCGGCCAAAGCCACCCCAAAGCCTCTCTGGTGGCACCACTGCCAGCACAGAGCCACGGTGACACCCTCCCCTGCCAGCCCCTGGCCTGACCCCAACTCCCAGCCTCAGGGGCTCTCCACCCAGGGTCACCACCAGCGCTGCTCTATGCTCATTAAGCGTTTCAAAGACCCCACTTCACACTTTCCCTCCCCAGCTCTGCCTCATGCTCAGAGCAGCTCCCTGCCAGCAGCCATTAAGCCACATCATTATCCCGCTCCAAATCCTTCCACCAAATCCTTCCTTGGCGTGATTACCAAGGAGTGGAGAGGGCAGCCCGAGTTCAAGGGGCAAGAGCGGGGAATGAGAGACAACCACCGAGAGCAGGAAAAGGCCACCGCAATATTTCTCCGCCAGAAACGCAGGAAGGAGCCCGAGAACAGGAATTATTTGATGGGGATCTGAAGGTGATGAGGCGAGAGAGGAGCCAACACATCATTTAGGCTGAATACCTTTTTTCTGTGCTGGTGTCTCCACCACAAATCAGTGGCAATCAGGCGTCCCACACACAGCGAGCACCGGCCAGGAAGGGGAAGGAATTGAGACGAACAGAGGGAAGGAACACAGAGGGAGCATTTAGATGAGCTGCTTTAAGGTTGGTTGGACCTGATTAAATTCACCACAGATGCTTAGAGACCTGATTTAAGTAACTTCAGAGCTGTTAGGGCGGCCTTTTTTTTTTTTTTTTTTTTTTTTCCCAAGACTTATTTTTTTTTCCTGAAGAATTTGTAGAGAATCAGGGAGCTTCCAGAAGACTGGAAGGGAGCTAAAATAGCGCCTGTCTTTAATGATGAGCAAAAAAAAAGAAGAGCTGGAGAATTATAAAACAGTTAGCTTAATTTCAGTTCCTGGAAAAATACTGAAGCAGATAAAAGAACTCTTTGTAAGTACCTACAAGATAACAAGGAAATGAGTAACAGCCACTGTAGGTTTGTCACAAACAAACATGTCAAGCCATTGAACTCCTTCCTTTGAAAAGACAGCAGGACTCGTGGAGGGAGGAGGAGCAGTAAATGTTCTAGCTCGACTTGAGGAAGTTTTTGTTTTTTTTTTTTTTGACACGGTTTTATCTGATTTTCTCATAAGTAATGCAAGCAAACAGTGGAGGTGCAGCAGTTACATCCCTGCCTGGGTAACGTGGGTGCAAATCATTTTGGGATCATGGGAATCATGGAAATGAAGCGAAATGCAAATCGTTTGGGATCATGGAATCATGGAAAGGGTTATTCCCAAAGGAATTATTGCAGACAGCCTTCTCAGCTGGGATCATGGATCAAATGAAAGCTCCAGGTCGTGTCCTGAGTCCATTGTTGGGCTGTGTTCTCGTGAACTGCTGGCATGACAGATGTGGGATGGATCTGCCACATCTGCACCCTCGTGAGGAGCAACCCCAGCTGGCTGAGGATCCCTGCACACCACGGGCTGGGGATCCCCCCTCGGTGCCAACCTCCCACCCAAAAATGCATCAGTATCGGGATGTGCAAACAGGCTGGGCTGTGCCAGCTCTGCTGGGTGCCAGGAGGCTGAGATGGGCTCCAGCTCTGAGGGGAAGCTCTGCCCCACTTCAGCAGAGAAGAACAGACAAGCAAGTTGCTGGAAACCATGACAAAGTATTTCCAAAAAAAGAGAGGAAACTGGTTGAGGGAAGAGAAGGTTAAGGGTGGCAAAGGCTGGAAATAAAAAGCCTCTGCTTGGAACCACTGGCAGATAAGGAGTGACTTCTGCCTGCAGCAGGGAAGACAGGGTAAATCACTACGGTAAAACCCCACAGTGGCAGCTTTTGACCAATCACAGAATCATGGCACAATTTGAGCTGGAAGGGCCTGAAAGCCCATCTCATCCCAGCCCTGCACCTTCCACTACCCCAGGTGACCCCACTCATCCAGCCCAGCCCTGGACACTTCCAGGATTGGGGCACAGGCACCCGGTGCCAGCAGGCTGCCCGAGCAGAGGGTGCAGCCCTGTCATTGAGGCAGCTGAGGGAGGGCTCTGGAGGGGCTGAGGACAAGGCAGCGCTGCCCAGGTGCCAGCCACCCTCTGGAGTCCCCTCCCAGCTGACAGGGATGGTGACAGCCTGGCCCTGCCTTCCCCCTGCCCTCTGCCCACCCAGCTGAAACCCATTTCCTCCGAGCTCCGCGTTCCCTCCTTGCTGGCTCCAGCCCGGGGTGATAACGCCAATCAACAACCTCCCAAAGCCAGCCTGTGACAGCACCATCCCCCTGCCCCCGGGGGCTCCATCCCAGCAGCAGCGCTTTTACCTGAGAAACGCCTCCTCTAAATGTCACCTCCTGCCAGGCAGCCCTCGAAAGGGCTCCTCTGGCTGCGGGGCTCCTGAGCCCCGTCCCCTGCAGCCCCGCAGTGGCGCTGGCACGGGGAGTGCTCCCCTCCCTCTGTGCCCAGCCCCACCAGCGAGGGCCCTGGGAAGCTCCTGACCCCGCACAGCCCCGCTCTGGAAGCACGGAAAGGCACGGGATCAATGTGTCTGGCCCAGAAATTGGGTTTGGTGTGACCTTTCTGGGCGAGGTTAAAGAGCCTCTGAGCAGGCAGCGGCCTCTGCACCAGGAGCTGCCTGCGCAGCGCGGTCGAGGCACGCCGGAGCCTTCTGTTCCAGGAGTCAAACGCGGCAGGTCCGAGTCACAACCTGCAAACAGCAAATCTGTTCTGGGGCCCTCATCTTTGCCTGCCCCAGTTTTTCCCCCGTTCCTCATCAGAGGTGACCTTTGCAAGCGCCGTCTCACCAGGGCTTCCTCCAGCGCCTTCCTGCCCCTCCAACCCCGCAGCCCTTTTCCACCTGAGCTCTGTGCCAGCCTCTTAACCCCGAGCTGCTGGTGCAGCGTGACCCTTGAATCCATTTTAAAGCCAGCGCTTCCCAGGCTATCAGCCAGCGTTCCCGTTTCCCCCACGCGCCGCGTCGCGCCGGGCCGCGTTAAAACGCGCTTTGTTTAAGTGGGCCCGGTTTACCAAGCAATCTGGATTGCTCTGCATGACTGCTCCGTCCTCAGCACCCTCTCCCACTCCACCAGTCTCCTGGCAGCCGCAGGTTTATCAGCAGTGATTTCAGATTTCCTTCCAGACCATTGATTACGGCGGTGAATGGCAGCGGGCGCGGCGCCGCTGCCGAGGAGGAGCGGCTCCAGGAGAGCCTGGCTCCAACCAGGAATGCCAGCCAAGCTGCCCTCCTCCGAGCTCTGGATGAACCAGATCTGCCTCACAATGCCGTGCTGAGAATCCCAGGATCCCAGGTTGGAAAAGCCCTCCAAGGTCATCGAGTCCCAGCTGTGCCCCATCCCCAGCTCACTGAGCGCCACATCCAGGGGTTCCTTGGGCACCTCTGGGGATGGGGACTCCAAACCTGCCTGGGCAGCTCCTCCCAGTCCCTGACCACCCTTTCCATGGAGAAATTCCTGCTGATATCCAACCTCAGAGCAGCCTTCATGCAAAGTAATAATAATATATATTATTAATATATATATAAAATATAATATATGTATTATATATTTATATTATATATGTGTGTTTATATTTACATACTTATTATATATTATATATTATATATTATACATTATACATTATACATTATATATTATATATTATATATTATATATTATATATTATATATTGTATATTGTATATTGTATATTATATATTATATATTATATATTATATATTATATATTATATATTGTATATTATGTACTATATATTATATATTATATACATAGTATATATAATATAAAATAATATATTATTAATAATAATAATAGTGATGATGATAATTATAAAATCCCCATTATCAAATGGGTGCACCCATCAGTCTCCAGCCGCTCTGTACCCAATACAAGCCAGCTCTGCCTCTCCAGCCCCTGCCAGGAATGCCTGGAGCAGCCCCTGTTCCTCATGGAAGGCAGGACCATGCCTAAGGAAAGGTTTAAAAGCCGGACCTGTCACGTAATGCCAGTGCCCAGTGTCCCCTGCCATCAGCCACAGTGACTGACGTCAGTGCTATTTCCATCAGCCATTCCCTGCTTGAGCCATTAATCCAGTTGTTCCCTGGGGCTGCCGAGGACAGTGAGCACTGCACAGCCCCAGCCAGCTCTCCCAGCTGCTCGTGGCCTCACTGCCCTCCCCGTCCTGCCCAGCCCGGGCTCCCCAGCTCCATGGACACCTCTGGAGCAGAGATATTCCCACCCTCTGGTGCAAATTACTCCGTCCAATCGTGTCAAATATCTCTACTTTGAATGCCTTTGCTGGCTCCCCACACATGGGCAGGTCCCACATCCTACGTTGTTATGTCTCAGCCCAAATTACTCCAACTATTTAGTCAATACTTTCGCATTTTTTCCCCGCAATTAACAATTCCGCAATCTCCGCTTGGAGCTGACAGCTCCTGAATTCCACCTCTTCCCGGCGCATTTTTTAAAGCGCTTATTGTGTTGACTTTGTAATAATTGATTTTCCCCCAATGTCTTTGGCTTTGCTTGTTAATTTTCTGCACTCCAGAACGACTCATTTCTCCTAATTGCTGGAACTCCCTCCTTTTACCCCCAGTTATTTATTGGTTTCCTACTCCCAACTGCTGCCACGGTGCTGGAACGGGATTTGGGGCAGAGCTGTCTGAGGAATTGTGGCTTTGGATTAAAAAAAACCCCGCACTTTCAGGGCTCCCCAGTGCTCACTGTGATGTTCCTGGTGGGGACACCTGTGCCAGCTCCACATCTGAGGGACAGGCAGAGCCCCTGTCCCCCTCTTCCCACAGGGATGCCCTGATGGGGATGTTCATCCCAGGGAAAAACCCTGCAGGTTCCGTGCTGCCGCAGCTCGGGGGTTTTTCCCGAGGAGGAATCGTTGGCAGCTGTCCCTCTGGTGACCCCCATCTTCTCTGAAGTGCTCTCCTGCCTTTTTTGAGGCCGTGCCTGCTCCGGCCTCCGCGGATTCCGGCAGCAATGAACTCCCGGCCCACGTGCTCGCTGCAAAAGCTCTTCCCTTTGCTCCTGCCTCTGCTGCCTGCTCGTTTTGCCTTGAACTTCTCCTACCTGCAGGGTTGTGAGGGAACAGCAGTAATTGCTCCTCGCTCTGCCCCTTTCCAATTCCACAATTCCAGGCTGTATATCCTGCTCTGCCGCGTCCTCCAGACACCAGGCAGGTCTGGCCAGCCCTGCTGCCCTTCCTTGTGCCCATTCCAGCCCTGCTGCCCTTCCTTGTGCCCATTCCAGCCCTGCTGCCCTTCCCTGTGCCCCTTCCAGCCCTGCTGCCCTTCCCTGTGCCCATTCCAGCCCTGTTGCCCTTCCCTGTGCCCATTCCACCCCTGCTGCCCTTCCCTGTGCTCCTTCCAGCCCTGCTGCCCTTCCCTGTGCCCCTTCCAGCCCTGTTGCCCTTCCCTGTGCCCATTCCAGCCCTGCTGCCCTTCCCTGTGCTCCTTCCAGGCTTTCTGCCCTTCCCTGTGCCCCTTCCAGCCCTGCTGCCCTTCCCTGTGCTCCTTCCAGCCCTGCTGCCCTCCCTGTGCTCCTTCCAGCTCTTCCCCAGTTTTCCAGCCAGGGAAGCCAGGCCCAAACCCACAGCTCCAGTTTTGGGGCTCGTCTGGCAGTAGCAGAAACTTGGTTTTTTGAGGAATTTTCGTGGGTTGTCCCCAACCCAAACCCCCCAGTTCCAATCCTTGGCTGTGCTGATCCCTTCTGCCAGGAGGGCACGTTAGGAAAAATTATATTGGGAGAAGTTTCTTCATGGAAAGGGTGGTCAGGCACTGGAAGGAGGGTGGTGGAATCACCATCCCTGGAGGTGTTCAAGGCACGACTGGAGGTGGCACTCAGTGCTCTGGGCTGGGTGACATCAGATCCTGATGGTCTTTTCCAGCCTTAATGATTCTGTGAGAATTCCCACTCATGGATGCTGGATGGGGCGAAGGGGGCCCCGCACTCCTCAGCCCCTCTGACCCCTCCTGCCCCTTCCTTCCCTCAGTCAAACATCTCCAGCTCCCACGGGGAGCACCAGGCTGAGTCTCCTTGCTAAATCCAGGGAAAACAAACAAACTCATCCCAAGTGAGAGCAGTGCCAGGAGTGAATGGGAATTTGGGGTGCCCCCACATCCCCACAAACCCACGGCATCACCGCCTGTGCAGAGGGCAGGCACCGAGCAGCAGAATTCCTTTGTTCACAAAGGAAACCATAAACTCAGCCCTGGGCACCCTTTTCCTGCTGGCAGGGAGGGAGGGGAGCCACCCTGCTCCCTCCTCCCCGAGTGCAGTGGGGAAAATCCAACCCTTGTTAACCGGCTCGCTGCTGATCCCGAAGCGGGATCCGCGGCTCCCGGGCTCCTCTGGCAGCTCCTGTGCCTCCCTGCATGCCAGAAGCCTCCTTTCAGGCAGCTGCCAAAGGAGCTGCTTCCCCGAGAGCTGCCACAATGCAGCAACTCACAGGGCCGGGAGTGAAAGGCAATGTCAGAGCCAGCGCCCGGAATATCAACATAAGTGACAAGGGGGCCATTGTGGCGCCGGAGTTACTCAACTTCAGATGGATTCATGGACCCCTCTCCTTCCAACAAACCAACCTGGAGCCACGCAACGTCCCTGGGTGTGGAGAGAGAGGAAGATAATCCCAGGGGCCGTGCTTGGAATGACCCAGAGCCAGCTTTCCATGTGTGAGGCTTGGGAATTGCTTTGCCCGGCGGGGAGCGGGGCTCCGGTGCACTGCGGCACAGCCTTCGGAGCAGGAGGCTGAGGGGAATGTTATGTCCATGGAAACCAGGGCAGGCCTCGAGGAAAGCTGGAGCTGAATTGCCAAAACCACCCAGGGCAACGCTCAAGCTCCAGGAGACAGGACACGGGCTCGGATTGTCCCTGAGCCGACCATCTCACAGCTCATCTGGGCCACGAGAGCTTCTGCTGCCCTGCTGGGGTGGGGATGAAGCAGGGACAGCTCTCCCCATCCTTTTCCACGATCCTCCAGCAGCACACTGTGTGGCCACTGCACTCATTTTTGGAGGAGAAGCCCCCCAAGAACCCTCCCTGCTCATTCTGCACTCACCCTGCAGTGATGGGAAGAGCTCAGGGCGTTTTCTGGCACAGCAGCACGCTGAGGGACAAGGGACAAGGGACAAGGGATGAGGGACGAGGGACAAGGCAAGCACTGCCCTGGCTTGATGTCACCTCCTGGCATCCACAGTTCCCCTCTGCTCCTGCCCTTGGTGGCCTGGGGGTCCTGTCTGCCCCAAGGGTCCCTCCCTGCCCTTCCACAGCATCTCCAGGTGTTCCCTTGGTTAAGAAATCCTTGCTGCATCCCCAGGATTTCCCCCTGTTTGCACAGCACGAAGGAATTGAGGGAAGGGCTGGTGCCGAGCAGGGGTCAGATCCCAGGAGCTCTGCCTGCTTTGGACAAGGGAGGGGGATGGATGGATCCACCTCTAAGCCAAGATGTGGCCCATGCACACCTGTGGGAGCCCGTGATGCTCACAGGGTCTCCTGTGCTGGCTGTGTCTGCCCACAAATCCCTGTCTCCATCCCAAGCTCCCCACAAACCCTTCAGCTCTTTCACTGCCAGCAAACCAGAGGAGGAATCCACAACCAGAGGGAAAAAAAACCACGCAGGAATCCATGGAATCCCACCTCCCAAAGCCAGGTGTCACCCCCAAAAAGCACCTGCTCCCCCTCCTGAGTGGCTGCTCAGCTGACAATTAGCGAGTGCTGACCTTGCAGTCAGCAGAGCCAGTCTCCAAGTCCTGCCGAAATAATGATAGCAGAGCAGCCAGCCTCAAATGGACATCAGCTCCCCAGGCACTATTTAATGAATAAATCCAGGGAAAATGCGGGCTGACTCCACATAGGTGCCCTGAAGCCTCCTGAAATTTGCATGATGCTCAAAGAAGCCGCCAAAGCCCGGTGCCAACCTGCCTGGTCAGATCGAATTTATCTAACTCAGAGCAAGATCTAACGCAATTAGAAACCCATTTAGGCAGCCTGGGGACAGAGCCTGCCCAACCTCAGCCTATCCCAGCTCTGAGCCCATCCAGGAGGTGCCATTTGGCTTTTCTTTGGGTGAAATGAAGACGGGCAAGGAAAACGTAGAAATGAATCGTCGGGAGGGGCGAAGGGTAAGATCGAAAAGGGGTCATTATCTTTATGGAATGATGTCCAAATTGGCCTGGCCCTGCCGTCCTGGAATGTCTGTCACCATCCAGCTGATAATGGAGCTGTTCTGGAGGTGGTTGGTGTGGAGTGGAAATTGCCCTGGACGCAGCAGGAGACCTCATAATCACCTTAAACCCATCTGAAGGTCCCGGGGAGGGAAAAGCTTCCGGAACCGGGAGCAACGCTCGAATAAAACCCTCGAGGAATCCAACAGCTGCAGAGTGGGGAAATAAATGCTGGGGAAATAATGCTGGGGAAATAATGCTGGGGAAATAATGAGCTGATCTGGCTCCCAGTGGAGCTGACAGGGAGTGCTGAAGGCTCTGGGGAGAGCAGGGGGGTCCGAAGCTGTAGGCTCAAGGACTCTATTAAAAAAAAAAGAAATAGGGAGATAACCAGGAATGCTTCCACGGAAGCCTTGCCACGGCAAACCTGTCAATTTGCTGGAAGCAGATCATTATTCAGGCCAGCTCCAGGGTTGGGGCGTGGGGGGGAGATCTTTGCTGACACGTGAAAATGAAAAAAACGATGCTCTTGCAAAGGTACCTTTCACTTCAGGACTCCAGCCAAGTATTAATTATGGAGCTCAACTCAAAAAGGTCAGGCAGAACCATGCCTTCAGAAATTACTAGAAGAAAAAACATATTTATCTGTAATATGTATTCTGATTGACTGGGGAAATAGGGGGAAGAACTGTCAATTCTTCCTGATTTGCTTCCAAATTGAAAATTTTCCTCTGAGGGCAAACTTGTTTTGCAACCAGCTCGATTTCCACAGGCCAAGGGCAGCAGCTTTTCCTGTTTGCCCAAGGAATTGTGCCTGTTCCAGAGGTCTGGGCACCCACACAGTGCAGAGATGGGCAGAGCCCTCACGTCAGTGGCCTGCACCTTCTGATGAACCATGATATCAGGTGAGACAAACCTTCCTTTGGAGACAACAAACAGGTAGGACAAGTCATAGGAAGGCTGCTTAGGGCCACTTATCTCTCCTGCACTGCTCCAATTCCCATTCCCACTGGCACGGGACCCCTGGGATAGGTGAGCTCCTCAAACCCCAGGATTGCTGTCACATCCTTGGCCAAACCAGATCCTGGCTCCAGACAGATTTCCAACAACATCAGCAAAGGTTTCTGAGCTCTGTGGGCAAGAGACACCCTGATAGTCCTGAATAAACTGTGATCCACTTCAAATCCTTGGGGAAAAAAAAAACCAAAACAAACAACCCACCCAAGCTCCTCCAGGCACCTGCAGAGCCTGGAATCACAACACCCCGACAGGTCTTGCCCAGCCTGAATGAGCACAAAGGGCTCTTCAAACACCTGAAACACGGGCTCTGCCTTCCACGGGGCTCAAGTGCTTTTGGTGAACGAGCAGGGGGATGAATGGATGGATGAGTGTGAGACCAGCATCACACACGGCTCCTGTTGTATCCCTCTGGGGAATGGTTCTCCCCAGAACCCCCCAAAGCCTGTAACCGTGTCGTTTGACCCCACCTTCCCCCTATCTCTGACCTATGGCTCAGTGCCAGCTATCTACCCTGGGACAGGGGGCCTGGATAAACCCCTGCTCTTCCTTGTTCACCCTCTTTGTCTCCAGACCCCTTCAGGAATAAAGCCTTGGAACACTCCCTGAGGTAAGGAGCCTCTTTTGGATTCTTTTTCCCGATCCTGAAGCCTTCCTTGCCCAAAGCTCCCCAAATCTGAGCTGGCAGCCTGGCCAGGGGAGCAGAATGGGGAATAAAACTTCAGGCTCCAACAGGACACTTCCAGCAGGATCTCAGCCCAGGGCTCAGCCCCCCAGCAGGGCTGGAGCTGTTCCCCAGCAGCAGGAGCTGGGAGGACGTGCGAGCCAGGCCGTGTGGGAGCAGAGGAGCCGCAGGCTTTCAGGTTGCTGGGGCTGGACATTGGGGCTGGGAGCAGCCTGGGGCAGTGGGAGGTGGTAAAACAGGATGGGCTTTAAGGTTCCTTCCAACTCAAACCATTCCATGATTCTATTCTCTGACTTTCTGAACTTTCGTGGAGGCCTCTGCACCCTTGAGGACCTGGTTTCCATATCCTACCTGTAGTAAAGGCTTCTGTTCCCAGTGTGGTTCCCAACCCAACCCTCTGGAGAGGAAGAGGAGGTCAGGCAGAGGCCCAGAAAGAAAACAACTCCCCCAGATCCCTTAGAAAACATCTTAGAAATCATTTCAAGACATCTCAGAGGAGCTGAACCAGGGCAGGCTGCTCCGACAGCTCCGGAGCGGGATCAGCTCCCGGGCAGGGAGGGAGGGAGGTGGGGACAAGCTGCCCTCCCCAAAGGACAGCCCCAAACTTGGATGGAGCATGCCAGGATCCCAGGGCCATGTGCAGACAGCAGATCAGAGCAGGTGTTTCGCAAGCTCAGAGGGATGTTTACACCCCGGGGAAGGGGCATCTTCAGGGATCTCTGGGCAGGACCCACAAGGCCTGGCTGGCAGTGCCAGAAGGATGGAAATGATGAGGTGCTGGAGCTTCCTCCTGCTCTCCTGGCAGGTCACAGCCCACGCTCCCACCACAAGCCCACCCACGCTTCCCTGCAAGCAGCTGAAGGGCTGAGGCAGTAAACAGCTTCCACCACACAAGGCATTGGTGCAAAACAACCAGGAATGTTTTCTAAAGGGATCCGGGGGAGTTGTTTTCTTTCTGGGCTTCTGCCTGACCTCCTCTTCCTTTCCAGAGGGTTGGGTTGGGAACCACAGTGGGAACAGAAGCCTTTACTACAGGTAGGATATGGAAACCAGGTCCTCAAGGGTGCAGAGGCCTCCAGGAAAGTTCAGAAAGTCAGAGAATAGAATCATGGGATGGTTTGAGTTGGAAGGAACCTTAAAGCCCATCCTATTCCACCACCTCCCACTGTCCCAGGCTGCTCCCAGCCCCAGTGTCCAGCCTGGCCTTGGGCACTGCCAGGGATCCAGGGGCAGCCACCTCTGCTCTGTGCCAGGGTCTGCCCACCCTCCCAGGGAACAATTCCTGCCCAAGATCCCATCTAAATATCTCCTCTTTTAGTTTAAAAGAGTTTCCCTTGTCCTGTCACTCTCTGCCTGTGTAAAATCTCTCCCCATCTTTTTTTTTTTTTTTGTGGCTCTCCTTGAAGTACAGGAAGGGTCAGGACAAAAGACAGGGTCAGGGAAGGGCCTGAGTTGCAGGTCTGACTGCAGAGGTGAAGCCAAGGCTGAGCTTCACCCAGGCTGGACTGGTGGATGCTGCAGCCACAGCCAGAGGTGACAAGAAAAGGGGCACCAAGATGCCAGGGGTCACCTCCTCCCCCCTGTTCAGCCCTCCTGTGCCCCAGCCGAGCTGTCTGTGCTTTCTGGGGTGCTGAAGGACCGGGGCACTGCAGGAGGAGCCTCTTTTGGAACAATCTGCCCTGACCATCTGGGTTTCTCCCAGGAGCAGAGCTGGGTTGTGCAATGGCAGCAGAGCTGTGCCCTGGGGATGGGCCGTGCCCAGGGCTCCTGGCAGGTGCTCTCACAGGCCAGGGGTGTGGGGGTGAGGGCGGAGGGGCAGGAAGGTGATCTGGCACAGGGCTCAGCATTCCAAAGGATGTGCCAACCAGCGGGAGATTTGCCAGGGCACCACGGGGGCTGAGTGTCCAACACCCCAGAAACCACAGAGGGGCTCTCTGGGACCTGTCCTGGCACAGCCCCACACAGGAGGATTCCCTCTGGGGGTCCTGGCTGGCCAGCAGCTCCGGGGACACCAGAGCACCGCAGCCACCCCTTTGCTGCTGTCCCAGGGCAGCCCTCCCCAGCCCTGACACAATTCCAGCCACTCTGTGCCCTTTGCTCCAGGCATTCCTCAGCCCTGGCTCCCTCCACAACAACCTCCCCGGCCTGTCCTACATCCTGCACCCTCTCATTACTCCAACCTCCTTCCACCCCATCCCAGAACATCCCAGAACATCCCAGAACATCCCAGAACATCCCAGCTCTGCCCTGACCCGGGAGCACCGCACCCTCCACTGCCTCCAGCTGCATCCCACCCTCTGTGCCTCACCCCAAACACAGCCTCTGGGTGCTCAGTGGGCTGAGGGGACACACAGGGACACCCAGAGACACCCAGGGACACACAGGGACCACAGGGACACACAGGGACACCCAGGGACCACCAGGGACCACGGAGACACACAGGGACCACAGGGACACACAGGGGCACCCAGGGACACACAAGGACCATGGGGACACACAGGGACATCCAGGGACCACCAAGGACCACGGAGACAGCCAGGGACCACGGGGACACCCAGGGACCACGGGGACACACAGGGACACCCAGAGACACCCAGGGACACACAGGGACACCCAGGGACCACCAGGACACCCAGAGACACCCAGGGACACCCAGGGACACCCAGGGACCACGGGCACACAGCCTGTCACAGCCCTGGGTTCTGCCCCAGGGTTTGGGTGTCGGGGGAAGCAGGCTGCAGGGCTGGGCCCCGCTCCAGGGAACAGCACTGCAGCTGAGAGCCCGGCCGAGCGGGCAGAGCAGTGCTGGGAATATCAATCAGGGAGGCTTGGAGCGGGCGGCTGCACACACAGCCAGGGCTTTCATCCCCCAGGATCCACAGCTCGGCCGGCAGAGCCAGCCAGGGGCTCAGCCCTGAGCTGGGAGGGCTCAGCATCCCTCTGTGCTGGGGCCAGCACGGTCAGGAGAGACTGGGGAAAGCCAGGGCCAAGGGAGAGATCAGGAGAGAGGGTGGAGAGGAGCAGACAGGAGCGGGAAGATTTAGAGGGGGGATAAAGGAGGAATTCCCCAGATCCAGGCTAGGAAAGGCCAACGCTGGCTCCAAGGGCATCGGGCAGGGGAGAGGCTGAGGCTGTGGGAAGGGAGAGGAAGAGAAGGGCAGAGAGGAATGGCAAGAACTGGGCAGTGCTGTCACCCAGCCCCATGTGGGGAGCCCCAGGCAAGGAGCACGGGCTGGGTGAGCCTTCAAGGGAGAAAGGATGGGGTCCCCAGCACTGGTGGGGCCAGGGATTGCCAGGCAGGAGAGACCTGATGAGTTCCCCAATGGGTTAGGGACAGTCAGTGCCGCTGTCTCTTTGCAGACACCGCTTACAGAGCTGCCACCTGGCCAAGGCTGCCCACCCTGCTGTCACCTGCTGGTACTGTGTCCACCCCGCTGCCACCCTCCCCACAGCACAGCCCCGCTCTCCCTGGGGCTGTGCACCCCCTGTGCCACCTCCTACCACAGTCCAGGCTGCACAGGCCCCACTGCCAGCTCCTTGGGGACAGAGCACACCTGCCCTGTGCCACCTCCCCCCGGGGCAGACTCCAGCTGCATCCCCTGGATCCCCTACCCCTGACAGACAGCGTGTCCCTGCCACCCCGTGTCACAGAGACCACGCTCCCCTCCGTGCCACCTCCACAGGGTGCTGGCAGGGAGCCTCCTGCTGTCACCTCCCCTGCAGGGGCGCAGGCTGGGTGCACCCCGCTGTCACCTCCCCCTGCAGCACAGCCCACGCACACCCACGCTGCCTCTGGCTGCACACCCAGCCCCTGCCAGGGGGGTTTGCTCCTCTTCCGTGGCTGAAGCTCCTCATTTTGAGGTCCCGAACACCCCACGGTGCTCTCACTCCCTGCCAATCCACCCAAGTCCGCAGCACAGACGTGCCAGGAGCCACCACACCTTCCAGCCTTGCCTGGGGTGCCCTCAGCATCCTCAGCACTGCCCCAGCACAGTGCACGACCCACTCCCCACCCCGTCCTGTGCTCCCCCAGCTCCCCCAGCACCCCAGAGATGCTCACAAGCTGCTGTGCTTTGACACAGCCAGTCTCCCAGCAGATCCAGGGATCTGCAGCCCCTCAACGACACATCTCTCTTTCCACCTCAGCCCGGCAGAGCCAAATCTGACCCAAGCCCAGTGGATCCCAGGAGCAGGAGCTGATTCACAGTGTGGAGGAACTGCTCCCAGCACAGCATGTCTCTGAAACTGGGGAAAAGCAGGGCAGGTCCCCCATGAACCCTCAGCTCCATCTGCAGCTCCTTGCTGGATCCATTTATCAGCTCATTCCACGTGAGCGACCTTGAGAAAACCCACTGACCCAGGACAGCGGGAGACTTTCCCAGACATCTGCCAGCACCTAAACCTGCAATTTATGGAGACTCTGAGCTAAATTCTCAAACAAGACTATTTCATTTCTGTCCATTACAGCTACAATATTCCTCTCCTCCCCTCCCGCAGAGAGTAATTAATGCTGCACCGCGCTCCCAGCCCGCGGGCAGGTGCAGGAACCTCTGCTGAGCTCGCTCAAGTTCACACCGCTCCAGCCGCCTTCCCGGGTGGTTGGGGGGCTGGAAGGACCCGGGGCAGTCCTTGGGAAAGGATGTGGAATATCCCCTCCCGGTAAAAAAGCATGGAGCCTGGGAGCCAGGCAGAAGAAAGAGCCGCTCCCCACGCCAGCGCCTGAGTTCTCACCCCAGGTTCATCAAAGAGCTGCTGAGGACAAGGAAGGAAGGGAAACTTCTCTCAGAAAGTTCCCAAAGGGAAGCAGATAGCAGGGCTGAGCCAAGCCCCCAGACTGCCCTGCCCAGCCCTGCGGGGAGCACTTATTGAGGTGGTTGCTGGTGTCTCCTTTCCTCCTCTGCAGCCATCACATCTCCCCGCGGGTCCCAGCCCTGCCTGCCCAGGAGGCCCAGACACTTCCTGGATGGTTCAAGATAAAACCTTATGCTGTTAGCAAAACAAACGAGGAGGCTGTGAGAGCCAAGGCTGGCACAGGGCTCAAACCACCGAAGCCAGAACCACTGGTTTCCCCGGCTGATCTAATCTCTCCCAGCGCCAGAGCTCCTCGGCGGCCCCGGCAGCCTGGTGAGGCCACTGGAGGCCCTGGGGAAGAGGTGAACTGGTGTGACAGGAGCAGGGATGGGTGCCCCAGTTTGGAAGAAAAACCAGGAGACACAAGAACAGGTGGCCAGGGAGGGGGTCCCTGAGCTGGGATATTGGGATGGTGGGAGAGAGGTGTTGGACTCCTCCTGCCTACCAGGATCCATCTTTTCTCCAAACAGCTGGAGACGAGACCCTGAGCGAGCCCCACGGCACTGGCATGGCCCCCATCCATCCCGCCAGGAGATCCCACACAGGGCAGAGCCATCTGCCTGGGGAGCAGGAGCACCCAGCTCCAGCAAGCCTTCCTGAGAGGATCTCTCCTTGCCATCATCCCCTGGCGGGGTGGGGGAGCGCCGGGGATCCACGGCTGACACGCCAAGGCTCCATCTGCAACCGCGTGCGCCCTCGTTGCAGCACTGCGGCGGGCGGCTGCCAGCCCGCGCTGCCGGGATTTGGGTCAGCCTAGCCAGGCACGGGGATCTGCTGTGGCTGTGGGACGTGGGTGTGGCTCCAGAGGATGTGGGGATCAACCAGGAGAAGCTTTTGGGGAAGGATGTTGGTGTGGAATGAAATGAAATGAAAGCTGGGCGGGCTGGGTCATGGTTCAGACTGCATCCGCATCCACACATGTGTCTGTGTGTGTGTGTGTGTGCAGGTGTTGGGAGCCCTATCCTGAAGGGACATCTTCAGAGGGCTAGGGAGTGACTGGACATGGGACATGTCAAGCTGGGGATGAAGGGTCAGCACCACCAGGCCCCTGGACTGACCACACTGGGGTGCGGTGGAGGGTTTGTGGAGATGGCTGGCCCACGTGAGCATCACTTCTGGCCTCCGCAGGGCCTGAGTGCTCCAGTGGCCAAGGACATGGAAAATCTGCCTGGGAAATTGCTGGGAGCGAGAGCCTCCTCAGGGGCAGCAGGGAAAATAAGGCACAACCGGTCAAAAATAGACAACTTTATTGAAGTCAAATCCAACAGGGCAGCTGAGCTCAGCCCCACGGCAGGAGCCCAGCCTGCCGCTCACTGGGGTACAAAGAAAGGGGCAGGGGTCTCATGGGACACAGGGGGGTACAGCACGGGGGGGAGTGGGTGGTCCTCACCCACGGGGCCCCAGGAAGAAGGCAAAGCCACAGGCACTCGCTCCCCCTCTCCCTCCCTGGCTGGTTAAGGACAGAAGTGCCAAAGCAGAAACGTGGTGCAAGCTCCTAAGTGGCCAGACAGCCCGAGAAGGAGGGTCCTGCAAGCTCCGCGCTCAGCCCACGACCTCGTGGCTCAGCTCCAAGCTCCAGTGCACACCAGCCAGCAGCCAAGACCTGCCTCCGCCCTGCCCCGCACGCAGAGAACCCCCCGGCGACACCAAGAGCAGTGACCCGACCGCAGCAGGCACCCCAGTGCCCCTCTCCCCCGGCCCCCAGCACAGCCCCAACCCCGCCACACGGGTGGGCCGTTCCCGTGCCACCAGGACCTGCAGACCCTCTCCCGCAGAGCCGCAGCTCCAGGCCCGGTGCTGGTGCTAAGGAAAGCCCGGATTCCACTGCACCGGCTGTGGCAGAGGGCCCGTGCCTGGGGGAAGCCGGAGCCTGAGCCTGGGAAAAAGGCAGAGCTTTGCTCCTCCACCCAGCCCCACCTGCCCGGGCAGCCACAGCGGGTGCAGGGCTCCCTTTGAGGCGCCCTGGTGCAGGGATGGTGGCAGGTTCAGCCGCACCAGCAGAGCCGGGCTGGCGAGAGTGAGGCCAGAGCCTGTCACACTGCTCCCTGGAGCAGGGCAGGGCTGGAACCCGGCGGTGGCAGGAGCAAGACCAGTCCCTCCTCCCCATGAGCCAGCCCAAGCGGAGCGAGGGATGGGAGGGTGGGCATCGCCCTCCTTGGTGCTCTTAGAGTGGTCCCCAAAGGGGACACAGATGGGGGATGTGCCCTGCCCGGAGCCCCACATGCAGAGCCACACGCATGCAGCGCCCTTCGCGTCACCGTCACCCAGGCAGCGCCACCAGGACCCAGCCCCGGGCGCTCGGACAAGGGCTCGGACAGTTTTTGGCCTCCCCCACACCGTCCCCATCCCCTCCCTGCACCATGCCCAGGCTCTGTGGCTCGGCTCCGGGGTAGTCCAAGGCCAGCCCCCTGGGCCACACATGCAGGGCTGGGGGCCAGTCCACGCTCACTCCCACACCTCTGTCCAGATGGCTCCCCGGTGCAGCGGGGGCGCCGCTGCCGGCCTCAGGATGAGCTCTCCTACCTGCTTGTTGGTGTATTTCTGGGGGTTGGTGCGGTAGCTGTAGTCCGAGTACTGCTCGGAGCCCGTCGAGTTGTTGTCCCCGGTGCCAACAAAGGTGTTGGTGGCCGGCAGGTCCTGCACCACTTGGTGCTTCTTGGAGGCGGAGGGTGACTGAGGCTGCAGCTGGATGGAGGGCAGCGGCGAGTTGGAGCGGTAGTGGCGGCCCAGGTCCGGGCTGCCCGGAGGGTAGTTCAGGGGCAGGTGGATCCGGGGGCTGTCGCTGACGGAGTCATTCATGAGGTTGAACTTGAGCGATTTCTGCAGCCCCGTCTCCTCCTCATCCTCCGTGGGTTTGGGCGGCTTGGGAGACTTGCTCTTCTTCACCTTGCTCTTGCTCTTCCCGCTCTTGCTGGCCTGCTTGGGCGCATACAGGTCCTTGGTCTCCTTCTTGCCCGCCTGGTAGCCGCTCTTGGCCTCGCGCTGCCGGCAGTAGCGCACCAGGACCACCAGCACGATGACCAGGGTGACGGCCACGATGCCGGCGATGACCCCGAAGAGGATGTTGCTCCGCTGCTTGCTGCGCTCGTACTCGGGGTCGCCGGCGATGTCGATGTCCAGCGGGGTGTCCAGGCTGTGCCCCACCAGCGTGTCCAGCAGCGTGCGGTTGGCCAGCGTCTCGTTGACGTAGAAGTGCACCAGGGCCGTGCCGTGCCGCGAGGGCTTGCCCTTGTCGTTGACGCGCACGACCAGGCGGTGCAGGCCGTGGTGCTTGCGCAGGATCTCCTTCTCCAGGGTGATGTCTCCGCTCTGCGGGGAGATCTGGAAGAGCTCGAAGGGGTTTCCCCCTGTGATGCTGTAGATCAGCTCGGCGTTGATGCCCGAGTCGATGTCCTCTGCCTTGACCTTGCTCACCTGCTGGCCGGGGCTGGTGTGGGGCAGGATGTGCTTGTAGGTGGCGTTGGAGGGGGAGGTGATGAAGGGCGCATTGTCATTCTCATCCAAGACGTTGATGGTCACCCCCACGTAGGCAGACCTGGGGGGATCCCCACCGTCCACCGCCTTGAGTCGGAAGGTGTAGGTGCTCTGCTGCTCCCGGTCGAAAGAGATGCTGGAGAGGATGGTGCCGGTGCCATTTTGGATGACAAAATCCCCATTGTCTTGCTCCACCGACAGCTGGATCCGGGCATTTTCTCCTTTGTCAGCATCGATGACCGTCACCATGCCCACGGGGCTGAGGGGCGGCATGTTCTCCATCACCGAGAAGTTGTAGCCGCTCAGCATGAACTTGGGGTCGTTGTCATTCCTGTCCATGACGTTGATGGCCACAGACGCTGTGCCCTGCTTGCTGGGGCTGCCCTTATCTTCCGCCACCACCAAGAACTCATAGCGCTCCCGCTGCTCTCGGTCCAGCACCGCCTTCACCCGGATCTCCCCGGAGTCAGGGTCAATGGTGAAGGAGCCTTTGGAGGAGGGGTCTGTCACCAAGGAATAAACCAGCTTGGCGTTGGAGCCGCTGTCAGCATCAGTGGCACTCACCTCCATGACCAGCTCATCGGGCTCGTTGTTCTCAGGGAAGGCCACCTCAGTGAAGCTCTGGCTGAAGACGGGGGCGTTGTCATTGACATCCATCACCTGCACCTTCAAGGAGTTGGTGCTGGAGAGGGGCGGGTTCCCCGAGTCCACGGCCACAATCTCAATCGTGTACTCCTTCACCGACTCGTAGTCCAGCGGCGTGGTGGTCTGCAGGAAGTATTTCTTCTTGCTGTCACTCCCTGTCTCGCTGGCCTGGCGCAGCTGGAATGGGACATCACCAGCCACCACGCAGGTCACCACAGCATTTTCACCCTCATCTCGGTCAGACACCTGCACCAGAGCCACTGCTGTCTCTACTGGCACGTCCTCCGAGATGTTGGCCATGCCATCCTGGTGCGTGACCAACCCTATGCCCCGGATCTCTATGGAGGGCGCGTTGTCGTTCATGTCCTTGATGGTGACCACCACCTGCGTGCGGGCGCTCTTGGGGTTGGCGCCCTTGTCCTTGGCCATGACGGAGAACTTGAGGGTGCCGATGTCCTCGCGGTCGATGGGGCCCTGCACGGTGATGAGCCCCGTGGCGCGGTCCAGGCGCAGCAGCCGCCGCACCATGTCCGAGGCCTGGTGGAAGGAGTAGTCGATCTCGGCGTTGGCGCCCTGATCCGAATCGTTGGCTTTCACCTGGGGGACAGAGGGACAAGCGGTGAGCAGGACGAGGGCACGGCGGAATGAGCCCCTCCGCCAACCGCCGCGGCCTTCCCTGGGGACAGCCGGGGGGAAAAAACCAGGATTTCCTCTTCTGGGGCCAAGGACTGTGGGGCAAAGACCCTGGGACCGGCAGAGCAGCTGGGAGCCGCCCTCAGGCAGGGAGGCTTTGCCTCGCTCTTCTGGAGAAACCGGCTGGGCCGGTTGGCTGCGCTCCCCTCCCGGCCGGCTCCAGCACGCAGGGAATCCTCCGGAGTCATGGAACCGTGCCGTTGAGAGCCAGCCAGCAGCAGGGAGGGACAGCTCCAGCTGTGCCCCCGAGGAGGGGCTGGAGCAGCTGCCTGGCTCAGGTGAGGGCGAGGAGGGAGGCAACGATGTGCAGAGCTGCAGCAGCTCCAGCGCGGCACCCGGGGATGCAGCCGAGCGGGGACTGGGGCTGCCTGAGCCCTGCGCAGCACCGTCCATCCCTGCCCGCCCGCCAGGAGCCCTGCATCCCCATAAACCTGCCTCTGCGCCTATTATTTGCTTTCTAAAGAAGATGAGGTTTGTCTAACATTTGCCTCCCTAATCGGCTCTCTGAGCAGCCTCTTCTCTGCACCATTTGCTGCTCTGCCGTTATCTTGCTCAGCAGATTTGGATGGAGAACGAAAGTTGTTAAATGTAAATTCCACCTTTTACCTCCACTCACAAAACAGGCGGAAGTCATTTTCCCCCTGAAAGATAAAAGCTGAGCAATGGCAGCAGCGGCGTCTCAGCCCATTCTCCTCCCGGCCATGCAGCTCCCTTATCTGCTTCCAACTCCCATTCTCTTAACAGTGAAAAATGAATTCTTAAAAAAATTCACATCAGAATTAGCAGGCAGATGAGAGCTGGCCGCACTCCGCTTATTAAGATGGCAGCTGCAGATAAACAGATGTCAACTACTATCATCTCAATGCCCCCTCCAAGCCAAATCCACCAAGATCCAGCCCCTCGGGCTCTCCGGGCCGGTTCGTAGCGCTGCCCGAGACGAGGCAGAGCCCCCGCTCGCTGCAGACAGCAGGGCACCTCCGGAGCCACGGCCAGCCCCGCGCACGGGCAGTGGGGATGCTCCCTGTCCCCACCTCCCGAGTTTCCATGGAGCAACCAAGGGAATGCAACTTATGAAAGGGTCTGTGTCTTGTCTGCAGGCAGCACTGAGACCACCCTGGCCCCAAGCCAGACTCCTGGTGGCCCTCAGGTCCCAGCCCTCCCAGGAACCCTGCTCCCTGCAGCCCTCAGCGGGGTCCTGCAGCCCCACTCCGGCTGTGCCTTCCTGCGCATCCTCTCCAACCTCGCTCCAGCAGATGTGACATCAAAGGGACCTGCCCCGGGTGACACTGTGGGCTCCTCCATCCAACCCTCCCTCCTCCCTGGAGGAACCACGGCCGTGTGGATGCCCCTGGGTTGTCCCCGCCAGCCAGGCAGGAGGGGAAACAGCGAAGGGATGAGTCCCCCACACTCACCTGGAGGACAGAGTGCCCCACAGGGCTGTTTTCAGAGAGCTCTGCCTCGTACAGGGCCTTCTCGAACTTGGGCGCGTTGTCGTTCATGTCCAGGATGGTGATGCGGAGCAGGGCGCTGCTGGCCCGCGGGGGGTTCCCGCCGTCCTGCACCTTGATGGTCAGATCGTAGGAGTCCCACTGCTCCCGGTCCAGGTTCCCCATGACGATCAGCTGAGGCTGCTTCTCATCCTGGTCCTCGGCCACCTGCAGCCCGAAGAGCGACTGCGCCTCCGGACCAGCCATCAGCTCGTAGGAGGCGACGCCGTTGGGGCCCGAGTCCCGGTCCATGGCCAGAGGGATGGGGAAGAGCGTCCCGATGTTGGTGTTTTCGGGGATGGAGAGGGTGAGGACGGGCGAGGCGAAGTTGGGCGTGTTGTCGTTGATATCCAGCACCTCGATCTGCCCCTCCAGCAGGCGCGGGCTGCTGTTGGCGTTCAGGTTGGTGATGGACACCTCGAACTCCAGGAAGCAGGGCTCTCCGGGCAGGAGGTGCTGGCACTCCTTCAGGCTCTCCCGGTCGATGGAGGTCTCCGTGGTGTAGATGTCCCCAGTCTTGCCATCCACACGGAGGTACGGGGCCCCCACCTCCAGCTTGTAGAGGTGCCCCATGTCCGGTAAGCCGTAGTCGGAGGCCAGGCTCCCTATCAGGCTGTTGGGGGGTTGTTCCTCCTGCACTTTGTAGACGGCACGTGTCCCCGAGGCCAGGGCAGGGAGCTGGCAGAGGAGCCACAGGCCCAGGCAGGATGCCAGCGGGTTCATCCTGCGCTGCAGGGGAGCTGGAGGAGACACAGACACCGGAGGTTAGGGACCAGCCCACTTCCCTGGCTTATCCCACTGCGCCATGTGGGACTGCACATGGGCCTGGCACGGCTCCCAAGGGAAGGGGCTGCTGGGGCTGGCTCCTGGCAGCCTCCAGCACCCCAAAGGATCCGTCCCAGCTTGCAAAGTTCCTGCAACGCCCTGCTGGAGTGAGTAACCCTGCCATTGAAACCTCAGCCCCGTCACTTGCAGGAAGCCACTCCTGCCACTGTCCACCCTCTTCGTCACCACACCAACTGTAATTAGACCCAACGAGGCACAGTAACAGGGTGGACTGCAGGCAGCCTGCTGCCAACAACCCGATGGGAGCCGGCCAGGCTCTGAGACAGCTTCTCACCACCCAAACACAGGAGCATTGTGTGCCACCAGTGCAGGGGCACTGCCTGCCACGCACAGCAGGGACACGCGGGCGCTGCACGCAGCTGCCAGCACTGCAGGAACGGCAGCACCAAGCAGGGAGCTCTGCCTGCTCTGTGGGGATGTGGGGCTGACACCCATCTGGCACTGCAGGGACATGGGACACTGAAGGGATACGGGGCTGACACCCACCCAGGGACACGGGGCACTGCAGGGATGCAGGGCTGCCACCCACGCAGGGATGGAGGGCCATGGATCGCTGCAGGGATGCAGGGCTGCCATGCACCCAGCACTGCAGGGACACGGGGCACTGCCAGCACACAGCTCCCTCCCATCCATCACTGCCTGCAGTGCAGGAACAGCAGCAGCCATCACTTCAGGGACACAGGACACTGCAGGAAGGCAGGCCTGCCGCCCATCCAGCACTGCAGGGACACGAGGCGCTCCAGGGATGCCGCCCGCCCGGCACTGCAGGGCTGCAGGGCACTGCAGGGCCACAGGACACTGCAGGAATGCAGGCCTGCCGCCCCTCCAGCACTGCAGGGCCCTGGGGCACGGCGGTGGCAGGGACAGAGCAGCGCTGCCCTTGCTGCACTGCCAGCACAGTGGCACTGCCAGCCTCGCACTGCGAGGTGCAGAGGCACCACCCACCCGGCACTGCAGGGATGCAGGGGCCCTGAGCACCATCCCTGCTGCACTGCCTGTGGAGCACTGCCACCCCCGGTGCCCCTGGCGGTCACAGGGACACCGGCTCCCTGCCCAGGCTGTGCTGCAGTGCAGGAACCCCCCGGGCAGCCCCCGGCAGTGCCCAGCCCCGGCGCACTGCAACGGCAGCACAGCATCCCCCTTGCTGCACAGTCACTAGGCAACCCCACACCCTGCGCCAGCAGCTCCTGTTCCCTTCCTCGCTGCAGACACACTGTTCCTTCCCGTTCCCTCCCACTCCAGTCTGGGACGTGGCACACACCGGGTGCCCACCCTGTGCCAGTGCCCACCCCGCTGCTGCAGCGGCGGCGCCGGGAGCGCTGCCCCCCCTGCATTGCAGAGACACCCCTGCACTGCTGCACCCCTGCACTGCTGCCCCTGCCACCTCCTTCCCGTGCCCACACACTGCCCAGGCCGTGCCAGGCACACCGACTGTCCCCTCCCTGTGCCAAGCCTCATGCCTTGCCACCAAGCCCCTGTCTGATGCTGTGCTTGGCCATCAGCTTTCCCGTTCCCTGGTTTCCGTTCTGGGAACACATTTTCCTCCTCCAGGGTCCAGGAGCACCCACACAGCTTCTGCTGAGCCGTGAGCATAAAAGGGTTCAACGCAGCTCACTGCCACCCAAAAACCCAGGGACTGGGTGCCTTAAAATTAACAGTCACAAACATCAGCCAAGGCCCCACAGCATCACCCTGCCCTCACCGCTCCCATTGCTCCCTCTCTCCATCCTCTGCACCCAAGGATAAGCAAATGCTCCAGCGCAAGCTCTCCATCACCATGCCCCTCCGTGGTGCCACACAGCAGGTGCCCAGTTCCTGGCTAGCCTGGCAGTGTATGGACCATCAGCAAGTGCAACAGCCTGCACTGTCCTCCTCGGTACTTCCCACAAGCCAACAGCTTCCTCCAGCCCTCTGCTTCCCCATGGACACAGGACATGGAAGAGCTGAGCTCTGCCTCCGCAGTGAAAATACATCTCCGTGTCTGGAGAGGAGACTGTGGCCCTGAAGCTTGCCTCAGTTCTCTTGTCCTGCCACTTCCTCCTTGTGCAGAGCAGAGCCATTCCCAGCTGGCTGAACTGCCCACACTGGCACCGGGGTGTGTGATTCCAGCAGGAAGGGATGAGGAGGGCAAGACCTCTTCCACCCCCTGGCCCAGGCTGAGGGTGGAGGAGGTCAGGAGCCGAGCAGAAACAAAACAGCTCTCTGCACCAGCACGGGCAGTGTGCGCACACACACGTGTGTGTGCCCGTGCTGGGTGTGCACACTGAGCACTCCAAGGGTGTGCACCCGCCCGGAGCACAGCCGTGTGTCCGCAGGGAGAGGCACACACATCACACCTGTGCCCTGGCAGGGCGTGCAGGTGCGTCACACGGGGCAAGGAGCACATCCCTGCCTGCTCTGGGCCCGTGCCCCAGGTGTGAGCTGGCGCTCCTGCACATGTGTGTGCCCCTGCACGTGTGTGTGCCCCTGCACGTGTGTGTGTCCCTGCACGTGTGTGTGCCCCGCGTGGCGCCCGCCCCTGCGCACGCCCCCGGCCCCGCCGCCTGCGGATGTGTGTGATGTCACCCGTGCGAGGGCACCGGCACCTGGGTCACACTCGTGTCTGCCACACTCCGGACCCCCCACAGCCGGCTGCCTCCTCGGGGTGCACCTGCCCTGAGCACCGCCAGCCCTGCATTCCCATGGGGGACGGCAGTGAGGGAGGACAGGGAGGATGGCACCTGCCCCGAGCTCCCTCAGCCCTGAGCTCCTGTGGGGAATGGCAGTGAGGGAGGACAGGGACAATGGCACCTGCCCCAAGCTCCCTCAGCTCTGTGCTTCCATGGGGGACAGCAGTGAGGGAGGACAGGGATGATGGCACCTGCCCCGAGCTCCCTCATCCTTGCTCTCCCATGGGGAATGGCAGTGAGGGAGGACAGGGAGGATGGCACCTGCCCCAAGCTCCCTCAGCTCCGTGCTTCCATGGGGTATAGCAGTGAGGCAGGACAGGGAGGATGGCCAGCTCCAGCTGCTCGGACAGAGCTCCCAGAGGATGCCCGGGCTGGGAGCGGCACCGTGCCCGCTGCTGGGCTGTTTGCACTGGGCTGTTTGCACTGGGTTGGGCCCTGGCTGCTGGTGACGCAGCCGCCTCCTGACTAAACCCTGGTGCCGGGTGAAAGATCGCAGGGGAAGGGGAAAGGCTCCAGGCAGCACTGATGCCTCGCACGGCTGAGGGAGGGCCCAGCAGCTGGAAACGCCAGCTGTGCCAGCCTGCAGGAGGAAGGGTGTCACCCAAAGGTGCCCGGCACCCAGGATTTCCGCTCCAAAAACCGGGGCTGGAGTTTGAGCCCCGGCCCCGTTCCGGCAGGTGAAGGAAGGAACGCAGCAGAGCAGGGAGGTGGGAGGAGGAGAGGGGCTGAGAGCCTGAGGGGCAGTGCTGGAAGGGGCCCTGGGCTCGGCAGGATAAGGAATCAGCAGGGTCAGGAATCCTGCTCAGCACCCAGGGGTGCAAATGACACAGCGCAGACGTGAGAGCCCAGAGCTGGGCGTGAGGAGGAGGAGGAGGAGGAGGAGGAAGAGGAGGAGGAGGAAGCCTCCACCAGCACGTCTGTGCAGGAGACACAGGCTTCCCAGGGACCAGTCCAAGGCACCAGGCTATTTTCCCATGGGATCTAAGGACCATCCCACACTTTCTTCTCTGGTGCCAGGCACCTTTTTCCAACCTGCTGGCAAAGCACAGAGCGCTTAAAAATAAAAACCCCTCCCAAAACAACTATTCCTCCACACACACAATTCTCCCTACGGGGAGAGTGTGAGAGAGACTGAACCACATGAGAGAGGCGTTAGTCACGCTGCTTAATGCATGACTGGGAAGCTCTCGGAGGACAGTGGCATGCAAAATCCGGCAGAATTCAGCCATCCCCACCG
The DNA here is from genome assembly GCA_016584745.2 of Phylloscopus trochilus trochilus. NCBI lineage: Eukaryota > Metazoa > Chordata > Aves > Passeriformes > Phylloscopidae > Phylloscopus > Phylloscopus trochilus. The sequence continues at coordinate 1,734,286 of WQNJ02000021.1, forward strand.
AAAAAAAAAAAAAAAAAAAACCAACCAAAAAAACAAGCCTTAATGAGAGAGAGGTTATAAAGCGCCGCGAATTTAAGCAACTGCTTGAACAAGCCTGTGCTCCCTGTGATTCCCACAGCCTGCTGGCCCCGTTCCACGGGAGGCAGCGCCGCTTCGGGAATGGGCACCAAAGTCCAGCCTCTCCTCGCTCCCAACGGCTGATTGCGTGGCTCGGAGCCACGGCTTACAAGTCTGTCCAAACCCTGCGCTGAGCACACAAGTGCTAATCCCTCCGCCCCACGCTCCCCCCAGCCCTGCTCCGACACCCGGAGCTGCAGCAACAGCCCAGCAAGCGGCGAACAGCTCATCCCGGCTCGGCGCGGAGATCAGCGGCCGTGGCAGCTCAGAGAAGGGCCGCTGATGGTCAGCGCTGCGCCGAAGGCACGGATGGGCTGAATCCTGGGTATTCCGTAGCACGTCCCAGGATTTGCTCCAGCTCCGGCTGCCACTGCGGCTGCTCGGCGCTTTCTGCAGGTTGGGCCCAAGCGCCCGGAGCCAGAGGAGGAACCCCACCGGCCTGGCAACGGCGTCACCCCAAAATCATCCCCGAGGAGCTGGGCGGTGATGAAAAGCCGGCAAAGCCCACGGCCCTCCCCTCCTCTTGCTGCCTTCTCCACATCCCTCCCAACTCCGGCAGCCAGCGAGGCAGAGACCTGTCAGAGCCTCCCTGGAGTGGCACCCGCCATCCTCCCGCCCCTGGGTCCCCCGCAGCCACTCCGGGCTCCTGCCCCCCTCCCGCGACCACCCCGCCTTCCACCCCGGCTGGAGAGGGGCCCTGGGGGAAGACAAAAATATCGCGGGCCTGAAACACCCCGGCAGGGCCGCTGGGAGCCGGGCACAGCGGGAGCGGCTCTGCCCCGGGGATGCAGCCGGGAGGCTTGGGGGGACCTTGGGGAGGGGGGACAGGGTCCCCTCCGGCCTCGCAGCGCGCCGGGGGAGCCGCTGCTGCCGGCTGCGGCGGCCGGGAGGGAGGATGGAGGCCGGGCTCCGCTGCCGGCAGCCGCGGCCGAGGCTCCCCGGTCCCCGCGGCGCTGCCCGGGCTGAGGCTCCGGCTGCCGCCGGCTCCGGCTGCGGGCACGGAGGGGAGCGGAGCCCCCGCTCCCGCCGGCGGCTCCGCCAGCCCCGCGCACACGCACAGAGACACGCACACACACACACACACACACACACACACGGACGGACACACGGACGGACACACGGACGGACACACGGACGCAGACACCCGTGAAAAAAACCCAAAAAACCACGGGAGCCGCTCTGCCGGCACCGGCTTCGCGCTCAGCTTCGCGTATCGGGAAACAGGGATCCTCCGCGGCGCAGGCACGCACAGCCCGCTGCCACACTCGGAGCCCGCTGACACACTCAGAACCCGCCGACACACTCAAGAGCCCGCTGGCACACTCGGAGCCCGCTGACACACTCAAGAGCCCGCTGACACACTCGGAGCCCGCTGACACACTCAGAACCCGCCGACACACTCAAGAGCCCGCTGGCACACTCGGAGCCCGCTGACACACTCGGAGCCCACTGGCACACTCAAGAGGCCGCCGACACACTCAAGAGCCCGCTGACACACGCACAGCAAGCTGACACACGCACAGCCCGCTGGCACACTCACCCGCACGCACAGCCCGTCACAAGCACACAGCTCCGCACACCGACACGCGCACCCCCACGGCCGTCCCCGCACCCCCACGGCCGTCCCCGCACCCCGGTGTCACACGCACCCCCACGCGGGCACCCCGGCACGGCCCCCGCCAGCCCCCCGCGCCCGCCGCCCCGGCTCACGCACAGCCCCCCGCTCCCAGCCGGCTCCCGGCTCACCCGCAACTTCTGCGGCTCCCACGCAGCCGCCGCGCTCCCCGCGGGCGCGCACACACCCAGGGCTGGACGAGGGACGCACACCCAGGGCCACCCCCACGCAGGAAAAATCAACACCCCGAAACGGGCGCGCAGCCCCCCATCCCCAGCCACAGCCGCCCTCCCGCGACCACCGCCCGCCCTGCGCGGCGCTGCGCGGGGCTGGCCGCGCTCCGCTCCGCTCGGCTCCGCACAACAAGTGGCAGCGCCGGGCGGGACCGGGGGACAAGCGGGAGCCGCCCCGCTGGCCGCGGAGCCCCGCGCAGCCCGGCGCGGAGGGGAGCGGAGGGATGCGGGATGCCGGGGAGCGGGATGCTCGCCAGCGCCGCTCTCGCCGCCGCCCGGCCCCGCGCTCCCGCACGGCGCTGAGCTCCGGCGCGGGGCATCCCGCACCCCCCCCACCTCACCCGCGGCTCTGCCTGGCTGCGGGCGGGGGTCCCGGCCCCTCCGCAGCTCTTACTTGGATGGTGCCGGCGCTGCGCTCCGTGCCGAGCCCCTGCGCGCTGGTCCCGCGGCGTCTCCATCGCCTCCTTCCCGCCGGGACCGGGCTCCCCCCACCCCCCCGGCTCCTCTCGAGCGTTATCCACGGATGAAAACCAAATGGGGGAAAAATTAAAAAAAAAAAAAAAAAAAGAAAAAAAAAAGAAAAAAAAAGGGGAGGGGGGGGGCAAAAAAATATATAAATGTCCCGTGGGAACCGCCCCCCTCCCCGGGCCGGGGCTGCGGCTCCTCCGGCGGAGCGGCGGCTCAGGCTGGAGGCAGCCCCGGTGGGCAGCTCGGTCCGTGCCCGCCTCCGTCCCTCGGTGTGTGTGAGGATGTGCAGGGGAAGCGCAGCGCAGGCACGGCCCCTTCCCCCCCCCCCCACGCCCGCCCGCCGCTGCCTCCGCCTCTCGCCGCCACCACCACGGGGAGGTGGAGCTCCGGCTCCTTATCAGATCCCGAGCCCGGCCGGGCTGCCGGGACGAGCGGGCAGCGGCTGCCGGGCAGAGCCGTCCGGCCCGGGGCTGCCGGCACCGCGCCCAGCGCCGTGCCCGTGAAAAAACGAGGGGCCCCGCGTCCCCCCCGACCCCCTCACCCCGGGCACCCCTCCGCTCCCTGCCCGCACACGTGCGGCTCGGGTCTCCCTTTTCACTCCCTTCTCGGTGCTCTTAATAATTAATTCGCTCATTTATTTTTTTTTTTCCAGCCGGCGCTTCACAGCCCCACAACCCCTCCTGCGCAGGGGCCAGGGACCCGGGCCAGCGCAGCCGGGAGGGTCCCTCGGTGGCACCGAGCTCCCCGGGGGCTGTGCCCACCCGGCAGGGCTGCGGGCAGGCTGCACAGCTCCTCGGCTGGCTGCGGCGGTGGGGCCGGAGCGGCCGCTGTGCCCTGCCGTCACACCTCGGTGAATCACGGCTTGGTTTCCTGCGGGGTGTCGGGGCGCAGCAGGCGCCGAGCACCTGCGACTCCCCAAAGCACCTTGAGATGCCTTCACGGGCTGCTCTCCCCCAGCTGCCTCCTCACCCCGGGCTGGCCCAGCAAAGTCCCCCCGGGGCCGTGGGGACCGCGTGTTCCAGAGCTGCCCCTTCCTTCCCTCGCTGCCTCCGCCGCCTCCGTGCTCCTGCAAGGAGCGGCCTCGCTCCCCTGCCAGGCGCTGGAGCTGCAGCCCGACCCTGCCAAAACCCCTCGGCACCCTCCGAGGGTCGCGCAGCCCCTGGCGCTGCCCCTCACCCGCCTTCCGGGCCGGTTGCGGCGCGGATTTCTCGCCAGGATGCTGGAAAGTCCTTCCCGCTCCGCCGCAGCGAGGATGGGAACGCGTCTCCCCGCTGAGCTACGCCAACCTGTTGCGCAGCGCCCTTCGCTGCACACATGCTCAGCTCGGCTGCATGACTGCACCATCTAGAGGCTGCGCCTGCCTGCTCGGAGCAGCCCGGCTCCATCTCACCCTCTGAATCACCCCGTTTTTCCCCCCCAAAAAAAAATTTGCCGTGCTTTTCTCCCAGATTTTCCCGCTTTTCCCCGGCAAGAAGCGGGTTCAGGCCGTGGCAGGGCTGCGATCCCGCCAGGCAGGAAAAGGGGGACGGAGAGTCATCCCTCAGGATAGAAAGCCCAGCTCTCTCCTCCCAGACTTTCGGCTCCTCCACGTCCGTGTGCGGGGTTGTTTGCTTTTTTTTTTTTCCGAGTGTCAATTCACATGAAGCCAGTTTAGCAGAAGATGTGAAGTGAGAAGGCAGGGAAGGTCGCAGCCCACCTTTGGGGCAGGGAGAGGAGCTGTGGGGTTTGTCAGGCTGTGCCCTGCTGATCCAGCCTGAGCTGGGCAGGGAGAGGGAACGGAATTCCTCTGGAGACAGGGGGAGATTTGATGGATCAGTAACTGGCAGCCCTCCTTGGAGGGACGGAGAGCTGGAGCAAAGGGAGAATCCGAGGGAGTGACCCCGTGGATCCAAGGCTGCCCGTGAAGCAGGGACGGCAAAACTTCAGAGATTGCTGGGGACCAAAGGTTTGCGTTTCACAAGAGTCACGGGGCAGCGGATGGGAGTGCCGGGGGAGCTGGGCACGTGCGTGGATCACTGGATGCCGCTGATTGGTGGGACACGGTGACTGTCACCTCAGCCTGTGCTCAGACACGTTTCTGAGGGGCAGGTGCAGGCCCTAGGAATGCAGGGGAGAAGTGTCCTGGCGTCAGGAGCCACCCCTGTTCAGCCCAGAGGAGCGGCCTGGCAGAGCCCCCTGCAGTGCCAGCAGCACCTGTGGCCTGGGGAGCTGTGGGGACACCATGTCCAGGCCACTGCTGGCCTGGCATCCCAGGGCTGCTTCATCCATCTCTGCCTTCCTCCTCCACCCCACTGCCTCTGGAAGCCACTCCCAGGGTGCTCCTTGCCCTCTGACAACACAGGAAGCTTCGCCATTCCCTGCACTTCCTTCTCCTGGGCTTTGTTGTAGGATCCCGGGATGGTTTGGTTGGAAAGGACCTCAAGGACCATCTCATTCCACCCTTATCTGGCAGGGACACCTTGCACTGCCCCAAGGTGCTCCAAGCCCTGACCAACCTTGCCCTGAACATTTCCAGGGACGGAGCACCCACGGCCTCTCTGCGCAACCTGTGTCTCCCCAGCCTCACAGGGGGAGAACATTCCATCCTAACACGCACCAGCTCCAGATGAGTCACCCATCCTCACCTTGTCCTCACCATCCCCAGAAAGCAGAGCCAGTCTGAGCAACGAGAGAAACCCTCGGGCTGCAGAGTCTGGCTGCAGAGTTATTCCGTGACGCCCTGCAGGGAGGGCTGGCAGTGCCACCGCCCCCGGAGCTGCTGCTGGAGGCTCCGGCTTGCCCCGAGCTCCGGGTCCCCTGTGCTGGGCTGCTCCAGGCCCCCAATGCCGGGCTGCTCCGGGTCCCTGTGCCAGGCTGCTCCAGGTCCCCCGTGCCAGGCTGCTCTGGGCCCCCTGTGCCGGGCTGCTCCGGGTCCCTGTGCCAGGCTGCTCTGGATCCCCTGTGCCGGGCTGCTCCGGGTCCCTGTGCCGGGCTGCTCCGGGCCCCCTGTGCCAGGCTGCTCCAGGTCCCTGTGCCGGGCTGCTCCGGGCCCCCTGTGCCGGGCTGCTCTGGATCCCCTGTGCCGGGCTGCTCCGGGTCCCCCGTGCCAGGCTGCTCTGGATCCCCTGTGCCAGGCTGCTCCAGGTACCCTGTGCCAGGCTGCTCCGGGTCCCTGTGCCGGGCTGCTCTGGGCCCCTGTGCCGGGCTGCTCCAGGTACCTCGTGCCGGGCTGCTCCGGGTCCCTGTGCCAGGCTGCTCCGGGTACCCCCGTGCCAGGCTGCTCTGGGTCCCTGTGCTGGGCTGCTCCGGGTCCCTGTGCCGGGCTGCTCCAGGTCCCTGTGCCAGGCTGCTCCAGGTACCCCGTGCCGGGCTGCTCTGGATCCCCTGTGCCGGGCTGCTCCAGGCCCCCCATGCCAGGCTGCTCCAGATACCCCATGCCAGGCTGCTCTGGATCCCCCATGCCGGGCTGCTCCGGGTCCCCCCATGCCGGGCTGCTCTGGATCCCCTGTGCCGGGCTGCTCGGGGTCCCCCGTGCTGGGTCCCTGTGCCGGGCTGCTCCGGGTCCCTATGCCGGGCTGCTCCAGGTACCCCGTGCCGGGCTGCTCCGGGTCCCTGTGCCGGGCTGCTCCAGGTACCCCGTGCCAGGCTGCTCCGGCGTCACACAGAGGCAGCTGCCTCACGGTGCCGGTGGGGCCTTGTCAGAAGAACAAAGCCTGCGAGGGAAGAGCATCCAGCTAAATCTCTGGGAAAGCGAGAAGAAAGGGAAACACGGAGAGCAAATGAACCTTACAAGAGAATAAATACCCCCTCCCCAACGCGCACACACACACACGCAGCAACCTGGCTGCCGTCTGCTGCTAGGAGTTCAAAGGCTCCTCTGTTCTCTCTCATCAGCTCTGGGCTCCGCAGGAGAAGCGGCAGCTCGGATTTGGGCAGCAAATGCTAATAACACAGATGTTCTGACAATCCGCTTGTTTCTACAATTAAAAACAAAAAAAAAAAAGATCCTCAGAACCCAAATGCGAGGAAATGAGCACATTTAAAAGAACTTCTTCTCCTCCGCTCGCCTCCTGCGTCACCGAGGGCTGCAGGTTTGCGGGGGAAGGAGCCGGGGTGGGCGCAGCCCCATCCGGAGAGCGTCGGTGGGACGGTGCGGGAGCCGCGCCTCCCTCGGACCGCGGCGATGCTCCCCGGCCCCGGGCCGCGGGCAGCCGAGCCCTGCGGCTCCTCCCTGGATGCCGGCTGGGCTCTGGCTGCTCGCCGCCTGTCTTTGCCTGTGGGATGCTCGCTGCCAAATTATTGGGAGATTGTTTTTATTACTGTTTTAACTCTTTTTTTAACCTTGTTTTTCTCTTGGCTGCTCTTTCACTCACTCATTAATTTTGGTATTTTTCTCACGGTATATAACCCCTGTCACGGCTGCCATGGCAACAGGAGGGAATGTGCTCAGCGCTAAAATATCCTCTCAAAAATAACAAAAATAAGACAACAGAGGCAGCTTCTGTGGGCTGCTGCAAATGCAGATCTGGCCTGGCTTTGTGGTGACGGAGGATGAAAGATCCTGCAAGCCGGGGAAGCCCCCGAGCCCTGGCCCTCCCACGCGCTCGGCCCACCCCACATCCCAGGGCACGCGGGCTGGGAGCTCCTCCTGGGGTGGACACTGGGGCTGAGCATCTCCAGTCTCCTCATCCAGCCTTGAAAGCTCCTCCCCATCCTCAGGGCCACTGTCCCTTGTCCCTCAAGGCCACATGGACTCCACCACTGTCACGCTGGAAGCTCCTCCTGGGATGGACATTGGTGCTGAGCATCGCCAGTCTCCTCACCCAGCCTTGAAAGCTCCTGCCCTTCCCCAGGGACCTTTCCTCAGGGATCGCTGTCCCATGTCCCTCAAGGCCACATGGACTCCGCCATTGCCACGCTGGAAGCTCCTCCTGGGATGGACACAGGGACTGAGCATCACAGAGAGCTCCTCCCGTTCCTCAGGGAGCTCCACTCCCCAGACAGTGAGGGGGAAAGGTGGGTCTGGGCTTGGAGAAGGTGCTGAGGGCATCGCTCAGGGGGGGTTCCTGGTGTCCCACGGGTTTCCATCCACACGTGGACCCCTGGGACAAGTCCCACCTGGTGATGTGATGCCCCCCAGACCTGGGAGCTGCAGCCAGCGTTGGTGGCAGGGCCAGCAGGGTTGTCACCCAGAGCCCGTGGCTGTCTCGGTGTGATGGGATCACCGGCCTGGGGGAGAGAGGCACTTGTGTTGATAGAGCACACTCGGATCTCCCCGAGGCGTTTGACTTCCTTCCACCTGACATTTTGATTAAAACTTGCATTAGGAGGAATTAACAGGGCACAGATGAAATGGATTCAGACTGCTTCCCCTGGCAGATCTCCGAGGGGGCTGCTAATGGGGGAGAAGAGCAGAAAGGAACATTATTCCCACCTCCCTCCCCTGGGGGCCCCGCGCTTCGTCCGCCGGCTCTGAAACGTTGTTATCAACGATGGAGATGACGAGAGGAAATCTTTGCTGGGAAAACGACACCCGGAGCGATGAGACAGAAAAGGGGAAGAGGATGTTTTCACCTGGTTAAACGGTCAGGGGGTGTTTGGCTGCAGATATCCGGGATATGTCTGGGACTGGAGCTGGGATTTGAAGCCCTCGGGCTGGATCTTGGAAAGCAGTGACTCTGGACAAGCCCGTACAGGCTGGGGAGAGGAGCCCTGGCTTTTTACCAGCAGCCAAGGGAGCTGCAAGTTTAAGCCCTCCCAGGAATATCTGCCTGGTCCAGCGATGCAGATCTGCCTGTGAAAGAGTAATTAGGCGTGATTGTGTACTGGTGTGTGGGGGCTGGAAATCACTGAATAGCACCCTGCTGGAGCTCTTTGTCTGGCACCCACACTCGGGATGTCAGGGGAACACCAGGAGGGCTGGAAGCAGCGCCACAGACCCGACCACAGGCTGGAAAAGCCAGGCCTAGGGGTGTGAGGCTGCTAAAACTCTGCTATCAGGTGATCTGAGCACCTGGCCTGTGCCCTCCCACACGGAAAACAGAGCAGGGAGCCCTTAAATCCCGCAGCAAGGAGGAACAAGAGCAGGGCTGGAGCTGAAGAGAGGCGGATTCAGCCTTGGATTGAAATCCAGCATCCAAGTGGTGAAAGCATTTGAAGGCTGGAGGAGCTTTTCTCGGGGAGATGATGGGCTCACAGCACTGCTGCAGCTTTTGTCACCAGATTAGATCTCACTTTAAAAAAGAAACCATTTAATCCTGGGAGCAGCTCTGAGGCTGAGGCGAGGACGGGCTGGGCTGAGTGACCTCCCTGGCCCCATCCTCCACCTCATCCCTTCCCTCCACAGGCCGTTGGGAACAGAATGTCTGCAGTGCCCTGCAATTATTCAAGCACTGATTAATCAATCCCCCTGCTCCAGGGTTCAGGAAGGTTCCTCCAATCCCCACCCACCCTCTGCGGCACCAGAGAGCTCCTCAAGAAGAAGCAGCAGGGCCCCAAAATGAAACCCTGGTGGCTCCTGAATCCTGGGATTCAGACTGGAGAGGAGCTTCCCTGGCACTCTCAGGCTGTTGGAAACCCATGGGATGCTCCAGCAGCTTCCCCAGGTTGGGGGTCACCCCCAAGGGGCAGCTCGTGCTGTTCCCAGCACCGTGCCCGTGCCAGTGGTCTGGGCTGTGCTGGCCTCCCTCCCATCCCCTGCCTCTGGCACTCTCTTTGTTCCCCCAAAATACTCCAATTCCTGCTCCTGGGTGTAAGGAAAGAGTGAGTGGGGTTGTACAGGAGGTGTGGGGCCGCTGAGCGGTGGAATCACAGCACGGTTTGGGTTGGAAGTGGCCTTAAAAATTCATCTCCATCCAAAACAGGGATGTCACCCAGTAAATGACATCATTCAGGTCCCCTGCCCCCCTTGGCTGTCCCCAACCCGGGCTCCCCATGACCTGGCAGGGGCAGGTTTGGGATCAGACACCCTGGCCGGGACTCTGGTGGTTCCTGCTGGAGCTGCTGAGGGTCTGGCAGAGCCAGGGAGAGGCTGGGGAGCAGCAGGAAGAGGGGAGCTCGCAGGAAACGCAGCCTTGCAAGGAACAGAGCCCAGTTTCTCACGTCGCTGAGCTGGCCTCGCCTCCTCCGGGGATCTGCTATTCATTCCTCCTGCAAAGGAGAATTACACCCATTTCCTGCTTTTGTTAGGGTCCAACGGCCTCCTGCCTGAAATCCCACCTCCAGCCCTGGAGACAAGCAAGCAGGCACCGGGGAAGGGAGGTTTCCACATCCGTGACCTCCCTCCGCAGGATCCTGCGGTCCAAGGGAGCAGGAGGAGACTCCAGGAGAGGAGACCAGACCAGACCAGACCAGACCTGCCCTGGCCATGACTGGCACAGGGATGGGACACACAGAAACCTCTGCTCAGGCTGGGACTTGTCCCTGGAGCCTGGGCTGGGCAGGACAGGAGCTGCTCTGGGCATGGAGAGAGGGAGAGGTTCATCCTTCATCCCTGCCCAGGAAGGACTTGGGGCCAGCTGGGTTCTGTAGGGTTCAGGGACAGATGGGGAGGGCCCTGGGGTGACAACAGCAGGTCAGGGACTGTGGTGGGGACAGCCAGCCCGTGCACACGGACACCCGAGGGTGGAGAGCTCAGGGTGAGCGTGGATTTGGCCAGAGGTGGCAGGGCCAGGCTGAGGGCAGTGCCTGGGGACAGCAGAGGAGAGGGGAGCTGGGGGACAGGGAGCCAAGGGGCAGCAGCGGGGCAGGAACAGATCCCTGAGGGCAGGAACAGATTCCTGAGGGCAGGCAGAGCAGGAACAGATCCCTGAGGGCAGGAACAGATCCCTGTGGGCAGGAACAGATCCTTGTGGGCAGGAACAGATCCCTGAGGGCAGGAACAGATCCTTGAGGGCAGGAACAGATCCTTGTGGGCAGGAACAGATCCCTGAGGGCAGGCAGGGCAGGAACAGATCCTTGAGGGCAGGAACAGATCCCTGTGGGCAGGAACAGATCCCTGTGAGCAGGAACAGATCCCTGAGGGCAGGCAGGGCAGGAACAGGCAGCCCTGGCCCGTGGAGCAGGGAGAGCAGGGCAGGGAATGGGAATGCCCCGCGGGCAGGCTCCGGGGGGAGGTCAGTGTCCCTCTGGCACGTGGCAGGAGCACGGGGCCGGCGAGGGGCTGGGAACGGTGGCAGCAGCCAGGGACCTGAGTGACCTTAGCGGGGCCGGGGTTGTGTTTGCTCCGAGGGGGCGATGCGGCCCCTTATCTCGGCTCCGTGTTTGCTCGGCAGTGTCCCGGAGGCAGCGCTTCTCGGGGCAGAACGCAGGGGCGCTGCAGGGAGGATGGAAGGGGAATGCAGGGCTGAGCAAGTGGCAGACAGGCCGGGACCCGCGGGGAAGGCCAGCCCAGATCAGATGAGGCTCATCCCGAGGGAGGGTCCAGAGTGGGGGATCCTGCTGGGAATCTTCTCTTGGGGCCAGGGCACAGTGTCCCATGGCCACCAGCAGCATCACTGCCAGCCTGGCACGGGACAGGATCCAGCCCTGGTGCCGTGGGATGGTGCCCTGCCCTCTGCCAGGGCTGGGGATGTGCTGGGGTGACCAGCAGAGAGGCTGTCTGAGGTCTGGGGGATGGGGTGGGCACCTCCAGGCACTGGGGACAGCCAGGTGTCTCCTTCCAGCATTCCTGGCGTGGCCTCTTGGGGTGCAGTGGGTGGAGTACTGGGGATGGGACACCGCTTGTGTCCCCAAGTGCCACATCTGCACATTTTTTAGAGCCGTGGAGTCACAGAATTGTTTGGCTTGGAAGGGATCTTAAACACCACCTTGTGCCAACCCTTTTGGTGGACACCTTCTCCTACACTTGGTTGCTCCAAGCCCCATCCAGCCTGGCTTTGATGCTTCTGGGGCCCCACAGAGCTGGCAGCACGTCCTGCCTCCCCCTGTGCCTGAGCATCCAGCGTGGACCTTCACTCCTGCTGGGGGACAAAGTCCATCTGTCCCCGAGGCAGAAGCTTTGCTTCTGTGTGCCCTGCACACAGGGGGTGAGGCAGCTTTGGGGAAGGATCCTGAGGAGCTGGGAGCAGGCAGGCAGAGCAGACTTTGCCCATCCTGGTAAACAAACAGCACAAATCCCTCCGAAGCAATCCCTGACTCCACCGGCCCTCACAGACACAACCTGCCGGGCCCTGAACTTCTGTGTGTTTATTTTAGGACAAGAGCATTGAAGGGAAAACACCAAACAACAAATGATCTCCGTGCGCTGCGGCTTGCCAGGCGCTCTCTGCTCCCCGGGGCAGGCTGGCAGCTGCAGCCTGAGTGCCACCTCACCTGCCTGTCCCCAGCCCCACTGCAAGGCTGGCCCCTCCACATCCACCCCCCTTATTCCGTGCCTCAAATCACCCCAGCCTGGGGGCAGAGGGGCAGTTTTCCTTCGGGCTCAGTTGCTGCTCTGGCCCTTGAATTCCTTTTTCCCTTGCCAAAGGGCCCTCTGGGGCCTGGGCGCTGGAGGATTCCAGCAGCCCCTGGCAGTGCAGGGCGTGCTTTGAACATCTCCAGCACCTTCACATAATCCTCTTTCCCTTCCCTTTGTTGGTGCCTCTCAGGGCACACAGTTCCCAGCGTGGAGCCGGAATTCCGGGCGGGAGCGAGCCAGAACAGCTCGCTGCTGGTGGGCTCTGCACGAGGGGCAGCTTCCAGCAGCTCCTGTGCCCACAGTGCCCAGCCCAGGGCACCCCCAGGCCACTGCCCAGGGCACCCCCAGGCCACTGCCCAGTGCTCCCCAGCAGCCCGGGCTGCCCAGGAGCCGCAGCTCAGCAGCAATTGCTGGCGCTCACAAACAGCCTTGTTTCATCTCCAGAGGAAACTCTTCAAAGCCACCCAAGCACTTTGATTTCGGAAAGGTTTTCGTTCCTGTGAAGATAAGAAAAAGCTCCCTTGGCATGGTGCAAGGGCCCCCAGGAGGGACTGCAGCCCACATGCCTGGGAGCCAGGCAGCCACGGGCTGAGAGGCTGGGAAGGCAAACAAGTCCGTGGCCACCAGCAGCATCACTGCCAGCCTGGCACAGGACAGGATCCAGCCCTGGTGCCATGGGATGGGGCCCTGCCCTCTGCCAGGGCTGGGGTTCTGCTGGGGTGACCAGCAGAGAGGCTGTCTGAGGTCTGGGGGATGGGGTGGGCACCTCCAGGTGCTTGGGACAGCCAGGTGTCTCCTTCCAGCATTCCTGGCGTGGCCTCTTGCAGGGATGATGGGTTGGTGGCCTGGATGCTGCTCTCAGCTCTTGGCTCTGCTGCCCAGGGGCTTGGTTTGGGAATCGAGGTGGGATGTGTCTGGGTGTGGGAGCAGTGAAATGAGGAAGCAGCAGAGGAGTGGACTGGGAGCAGGGAGTTTGGGGCCTAAGAGCCGTGCAGGGGCTGGAGAGGGTAATGGAGCAGGCTCCTGGGACAGTCTGGGAATGATGGGGACAGTCTCACCATGTTCTTCCTGTCACCCCTCCTGTGCCCTGACCCTCCAACCTCACCCTGGCTCAGAGTCATCAGAGCTTTAACCACAAGAGAGACTTTGAGCTGCAGGATGTGGAGGTCAAGAAGCAGAAGCCCTTTTGGTGTCTGGGTCTTCTCCACAGCATGAAGGAAAATGAACAAGACAGTTTGGAGGGGAGATTTGGATGATGAGATCCCATTGTTGTGGGATAACGAGATCCCTGAGCCACTCCAGCCTGAGGTCCCTGGTGACCCTGAGCTGTCCCCGAGCTGGGGGTGCCTCTTCGAGGACCAAGAGGCTCCTGAGTGGTTTTTTGGTGGCTGAAGGGGCTGTCCCCAAGCTGGAAGCTCCCCGTTCCTCCTCCCTGCCCTACTTCAGCTCTGTGTGACCCCAGACCTGCCCTGGGGGCACCGGGCAGGCCCAGCTCCCAGCGGGGGCGGTGGGATCGGTGGCTCTGTGGGGTTTGAGGATCACACTTGGTGGAGCAGGAGAGGGCAGGGTTAGCAGGAATGAACCAGAGACAAGCTGGGACTGAGGGAAGGAGCACGGCAGAGCCTGCGAGACCTGGCCTACTTTTCCAACAGTCAGGAGCCAGGGCGGGGGTCCCTCCTGACTTCCCTTCCCAGGCCCCTGGGCTGATGCTGAGGGAGCTGCGGTGGGGACTCCCAGCCCGCAGTCCCGGCGGTGCCAAAGCTCCAGAGGAAGGTGCACGAACGCCCCGGGGCAGCAGGCAGGCAGAGGAAGCCCTGCAGGGAGGCTCCTGCTCTCCTTTCTGCCGAGAACAGCCTGGGGCAGAAACGCTCCCCTGTGCCCGCCGCTGCCCGCCCGGCCCCCACTGCCAACCACGGGGAGCTCCGAAGGGCTGGGGCACACAAAGAGGGGCACCAGGATCATCCCAAGGGTGATTTTTTTGGGGAGCTTTGTCACGAAAAATATTGCAGAAAAGTCTTTTTTTTTTTTTTTTTTTCCCCAGCCTGAGTCAGGTGTTTTAAACCCTGTGGACCTTTCCGTGCCACTCCACCTCCTCTTTAGGAAAAGTGGGAGGGGAGGAAGCGATCCAGACGATCCCATAATTGAGTTTTTGGTTTGCAATCCTATTGTTAGCAGGGCCAAAAATAAACCCCAGAGCAGCAGCAGCACCCCCAGCCCTGCAGGGACACCCTGGTGCCTCAGGGGACTGCCAGGGACTTGGGCACTGCAGGGTTGGGTTTAATTTCCTTCTGTTTCAGCCGGGTTTTCTTAAGGCATTGAGGTGATTTTAGCTCCTGGCTGATGGCACCGATGTGAGGCAGCTCTGCAGGATTTAGATCCCAGAATCAGGGAATTGTTTAGGTTGGAAAAACCGCCAAGGTCATCAAGTTCAACAGTTAAGCCATGACCACTGTGCTCACCATGAAATCATGTCCCCAGGTGCCACACCTGCACATTTTTTAGAGCCGTGGAGTCACAGAATTGTTTGTCTTGGAAGGATCTTAAACACCACCTTGTGCCAGCCCTTTTGGTGGACACCTTCTCCTAGACCTGGCTGCTCCAAGCCCTGTCCAGCCTGGCTTTGACACTTCTAGGGCCCCCACTTCCATTTGAGGTGTCCCCAGATTGGTGGCTGGATATGGAGAGGTGCAAAAGGTGCCCTGGAGGAGGAAAAGACCCTCCAGGAGCACACAACAACCTCTGGCAGCATCTTCCTGGCACTGCAGCCCCCCTGAGCTGGTGACCTGCGGCTCTCAGGGTGGGTTCCTAAGAGCCCTGCTCTTCTGAAGTTTTTCTGAAGTTCTTCCAAAGCCTTCTGACGTTTTACTTTTTGTGGTGGAGTTTCTCAGGCACTTTACATGTAAACAATGATTGTTTTGCGTTCCTTTCTGCAGGAGGAGAGGATTGATGGGCTGTTGGGTTGACCAGTGTGGTTGGAGAGGACAATTTCCATCCTCCAATCCATGGTCACTGCTGGAATTCTATAAATGTTGAGATCTGTAAATAAACTGCTTCTTTTTACCTTGGACATCTCAGCCTGTGAGTGTCGTTCATTTGTGTCATATTGCAACAGGTTCCAGCAGCTTGGCAGAGCCTGTGTTATCTGGATTTTTGCTGTTCTCCTCTGTCTCTTTAAGAAGTTTTTCCAAAGTTCTATTTCAGCCTCCTGTGTTTACCTTTTGCAATGGAGTCAGACACCATTTTACATCAACAACTTTCTTATTATTGTAACCATCTAGCCACGTTTACATTCTTCTCATAAGGAGGATACTGCTGATGGACTGTTGGGTTGCCCAGTGTGGTTGAAGAGGAAGATCTTCTTCCTCCAATCCACAGTCACTGCTAGAATTCTATAAATATTAAAATTTTTAAATAAACTACCTTTTTTCTGCCTTGGACATGCCAGCATGTGAGTGTCATTTCTTTGTGTCGTGTGTGACAAACCTAAACCCCTCTAAAGCTGGGTCCTGCTGGCCCTGAGCTCTGCTCACAGCTCTCCTCGCTGCCAGCCCCTCCATCCCTGTTAATTATCCTGGAGCAGGAACAGCCTTGCCCTCACAGCCATCCATGGGTGTGATAAAGAGTGAGTGAGCTGGAAAGAGGTCAGCTGGAGTCTGCTGGCTGTGATGTGAAGAGTTAGGGACAGGAGGTTGTGCCAGGGCCAGCAAAGGTGAGATGCTCTAGGTAGGACAGACAGGGTTAGGTGGTTGTGCTAGGGATGGGAAGGAGCAACCAGAACTGGAGAAGAAAGAGAGACAGAGCCAGAGCTGTGTGGAGCTGCTCTTGGGAGATACAGAGAAAACATATGGGAGACTCTTGAATAGCAAGGTGCTGATGCTTGAAGCCTTCTGATGATTTTAGTGAAGCACCTCGAGAGCAGTGTCCATCTCGACTCCCACACATCAACTACAACACATCCCATCCCCAAACCGTGCCTGCACAGGCACGGCTGGCGTGTCCGTGGAGGGGGAAAGCAGCCCCAGGAATAACCCAGCCTGGAAACCAGGAGCTGGTGTGCTCGTTTGAAGTGCTGGATACGGCAGCTCGGGAGCCCCCCGCTCGCCAAGGTTTCTAATTACGCTGCTGCATAATTGTTCCAAGCGTTTGCTCAGGCTGAAGCAAAGCTTATTGGTTTGTCAGCCCGAGCACACCCCGGGGCCTGCTTCCAAATGTAGGCCCAGCCTTTAGTGCCCCCGGTGCCGTAGTTGGAGGATGTGAATTGGTGTGTTGTTGCTGAGAGCTCCGTCACCGGGCCCGGAGCTCTTGGAGGGCTCCAGATGTGTCATCTGGGCCGGGGGATTTGCTGCCTTTTGTGCATCATGGCTGCCAATCCTCCCTCCCTGCCTTTTCTTCCCTGCCTGGAGGAGGAGGATGAGTTTGGGAACTCTGCTCCTGCATGAGGCTGTCCCGGTGTTTGGGCCATGTATTCCCAAATCTTCACGGCATCTCCGCCATTCCCTGTGCTCCCTGTGCTCCCAGCCATCTCTGCTTCCCCATTTCCATCCCGTGTTTCACCCCCTGCGTTCTCTCCCCCTCTCTGTGGGTTAATCCCTGTTTTCTCCACAGCATTTGGCTCCCTCTCATGCATCTGCCATCAGAGCAATGCCAACCCTTCCCTGCTTCTCTTCCCAGTATCCCCAAAGCTCTGCTGAGCAGGCTCTGGTCCCATCACATTCCAGTCCCTGCCCTTCCCACAGATCTGGGTTTGAGCCTTCTCCATGTCCTGGGAAACGTGGCACGGTGAGAGCTGCTCTCCCTTCGACCCCAGGCATGGCATCCTGGCTCTGTGTCCCTGGGATTGCCTTGTGGGAGTCACAGCAGCCCTGGCAGGCAGGATCAGAGCCAAGGCTAGGGCAGGGACTGAGATTAACCCCAGCTCTGGCTGCTGCCAGGCTTATGGGGCCATTGGAGCATCCCAGTCTCTGCTCGTGGCAGAGGCTTGGAATGAGAAGAGCTTTCATTTCCAACCCAGACCAGTCCATGGTTCCACGATTCTCTGAGAACCTTTCCCGTTTCCTTAAGCCTTTGTGGAGGGGTGGGAAGTGCTGAGCTCCAGTCTGCTCTGCCAGCAGGCAGGAATCCCTGCAGGGTGGAACACGCGAGCTTCCCCTGCCCTCCCAGGTTGTTGGGATTTAGGGAGCCATCCCTGGCTTGGGGTCACACATCTGGGGAGACACAGAAAACTGGGAATGTGTCTCCACCAAAACCCTAGTGAGCCTTGGGAACGTGGTACCAAAGCCACCCAGGAAGCCCTTCATGTGTTGAACCACTGGGAACAGGGACAAGTGGCATCCAAATGGCTCCAAATCCTGGGGCTGCAGTCCCTGCTGGGATGAGGGAAGGATTCCCTCTGCCAGAGCCGTGGAGGTTCCCCAGCAAACAGGAGGGAAGCAGGTTTGGGCTCCAAGCAGCAGAACTTCCAATGGGGCAGCAGCACCAGGGGAGAAATGTTCCCACAGCAACAGCTTCCCCCTGCTCCAGGGATGCTTCCCGCTGCTTCACTGGTGATCCACTTATCCAGGCTGCAGCTCCCCGTGCTCCCCTCCACGGACAAAGCCCCTGGAGGGTCTCCAAAGCTGCTGATTTCCCCAGAGGAGCCCTGAGCACCTTGGCCAGGACACAACCACCCTTCAGCTGGGCATCTCCAGGCAGGATCTCTTCCAGGACAGGGCCAGCCCAGCTCCCGGGGGAGCTCCCAGGCGTGGCTGTGCCCGGGAAGGGGAGAAGACAGGAACAGCAGCAGCAGCCCTGCGCAGTTATGCAGTAATATCCAAATCTGCTTACTGTCTGCCGCTGTGATTGAAGGAGTTTCTGTAATAATGTATTAGCTAAAGCTTCCAGATTATCCCAAAAACATCAGCTTTAACAAAGGGGTAATGCCTCTTTAATCCCCGCATGATCCCGGTTCCCAGTCTCTGCAGGACATTAATTCACGGCTAATACACAGACTCCAGGCAGGCTGCTGATGTGGGCTGCAGCCCAACGGGGCCAGCCGGCCACTGCTTTGTTCCCCCTGCTCCTGGGAACGCCGGGATCTCCAGGCTGGCCCCGCTCCCTGAGCACAGCTCCGGGGTTTGGCCGCTGTGGTCGTTCTGGGAGCCATCCGGGATGTTCCCATCTTCCTGCACTGTGGGACAGCCCGGCACTGGGTGCTGCCTGTGGGGTGTGCTCCTCACCCCCACACCCCTGGAGGGGGTGTAAAGTATTGGTAACGCACTGTCAGTGTCTGATGAGAGAGATGATCTGAAGACCAGGATGCTCTTTGGGACACGTGGTTTATTGGTCGTGGTTTATTGGTCGTGGTTTATTGGTCGTGGGAAGGCAGCCTAACTGGGGAAGAGTCCAAAGGTCTAAAGGGACAGGGTTCCAGCAGAGCAAGAGCCCGAGTTACCTGTTACATTCCATTTGAACCCTTTCTATCGTGAATATTCTAATGAGCATCAACCAATCACCTCAAGATACAAAACCTACAGAATCTACATACAGCCTATGGGAACTACAACATTACAATACTACTCTACATACCAAAATCTTGAAAAACCACCTTTTCCCTGCTACCTGAGAAGGTCCAACCCCTGATTCATCCTTTTGCCTTGGCAGGGGTGTCACTGAATCACCCAGCCCAGTCTTTCAGTTGGTTTAATCACCTTCTTCCTGCCCAGCATCTTACAGTTCAAATTTTACTTTCAATTCCATCTCTTTTGTAGGTTTCATACTCTTAGAATCTTTCACTAATTAACTATCTCTGCAGGGTCCTCCTGCTTCCTCCTCTCCAACAGTAAAGGACAGCCTGGAGCAGGGTGCCCAGAGCAGCTGTGGCTGTTTCATCCCTGGCAGTGCCCAAGGCCAGGTTGGACAGGGCTTGGAGCAGCCCGGGACAGGGGGAGATGTCCCTGCCCATGGCACAGGTTGGGGTGAGATGATCCTTAAGGTTTTTTTCCAACCCAATCCATTTTGTGAGTTTGGGATTCTGTGAAAATCAGTTCTGTTGCACTTGGCAGACAACTTCCTGGTGGGAAATGCCATGGCCAAGGGTGATGGGACCACCCAGGACTTCACCTTGGGACAGAGCAGCTGGTGTGGGGACAACACCATGGAGCTGGGCCAGGGCAGGCCCAGGCTGGAGAGCAGGAAAGGTTCTTCCCCAAAGGGTGCTGGCCCTGCCCAGGCTCCCCAGGGAATGGGCACGGCCCTGAGGCTGCCAGAGCTCCAGGAGCCTTTGGACAATGCTCTCAGGGATGCACAGGGGGGATTGTTGGGGGGGTTCTGTGCAGGGACAGGGGCTGGACTTCAGGAATCTTGGGGTCACTTCCAGCTCAGGGCTGTGTGGGGTTTGGAAAAGGACACTTCAGGTTCCCGAGAGCCCAGCAAAGGCAGCGCTGCAGATCCAGAACCCAGGGGTGTGCGTGGACAAACCGGGAAACAGGACAGGAGCTGGATGAACAAGCAGCAGGTGGGGACCAGGCCATGCCTGTCCTCTTCAGCAGCACCTCCAGAGCCACTTTGCCCCGCTGACAGGTTGTGCAAATTGCTGTTGTCACCCTGGTTTGCTGCAGCTGAGCCTCCCCTCGCACTGTCCCAAGCTCAGCCATGCACAGGGTAGGGATGAATCAAGGAGAGATCCCCTGTGGAGCAGCTTCTCTGCTTTCTCCTGCTGCACCCCATTCTCACCTCCCCCAGGCCCAACTCCACAAGCAAAGCAGCTGGAACTGATGATCATGGTCTGTGCCAAAGAGATTTCGGCCTGCAAAACTCCGCTGGCAACCTCTGGTTTGTTTGGGCCAACTCTGCAGGAAGCTCCTGCTGTCCCTGGGCTCAGAGGGCATTCCCTGCCTCCTGCTTGGGGTGGGCACATGGAAATATCTGATGGTGGGAGGCAACCCTGGGGCTTTGAGGGGAATCCCCATCCCTGGGGCAGGGCCAAGAGGAGCAAAGCACAAAACAGAGAGCCGAGAACAACCCCAGCAGGGCAGAGAAGGCCTCAGAGAAGGCCTCAGAGGTGGTGGCTGCCCCACACGGGTGGCCAGCAGAGCTTTCATCCCGCTGGTTCTTCCCTCACAAAGCCAAGCCATCCACAGGCCCTCAGCCTTGTCTCAGAGCTACCTGAGCACGTCACAAATTGTCCTCCGGAGGTGTCCCTGCTGCCCAGGGCCTGTAAAGGGCCGAGTGAGCGCGGGCTCGGCGGGGAGGCAGTTTGAGCTGCCAGGAACTCGTCCCACCCCATCTGCTGAGGCCGGCTGCCGCCTGGGCCAGGACCTGAGCAGCAGTTCAGCCGCAACCTTTGGGCTGCCTCCTCTCAGCTTCCTCTTTTGATGTGGAAATCGGGCAGCCGCCTCAAAGAGCTGCTCCGTGGCTGAATTCAGCAGCAGGTGCCTCTCTCGCAGAGCGCTCCTCTCTCCCCAATTACCTTCCTGGTCTCCACGGTTACGGCATCAACCGGGCTCAGGGAGGTTTCCCTGCCTGCTGGTCTCGGTGCCAGCCCTGCCCTCGGGTCACAAAAACCCAGGGATGCTCCAGGAAGGGGCAGAGTGACCGGGAATTGTCCAGTGGGAAAGGCCTGGGAGTGCTGGTGACAGCGGCTGGACACAAGTCCAGGTGTGCCCAGGTGTGCCCAGGTGGGCCCAGGTGCGCCCAGATGGGCAAGGGAACCAGGGGCACCTGGCCTGGATCAAAACCAGGAGCAGTGATTGTCCCCTGTGCTGGCACTGCTGGGGGACCTCGAGGGCTGTGTCCTGTTCTGGGCCCTCCTGCCCAGAGAGTCCTGGAGGGGCTGGAGCGTGTCCAGGGCAGGGAACAGAGCTGGGAAGGGTCTGGAGCCCCAGGAGAGGCTGAGGGAGCTGGGAAGGGGCTCAGCCTGGAGCAAAGGAGGCTCAGGGGGGCCCTGGTGGCTCTGCACAGCTCCTGCCAGGAGGGGACAGCCGGGGGGGTCGGGCTCTGCTCCCAGGGCACAGGGACAGGAGGAGAGGGAACGGCCCCAGGCTGGGCCAGGGGAGGCTCAGGGTGTACATGAGGGAGAATTTCCTCACTGAAGAGTGGTCAGGCACTGGAACAGGTGCTCAGGCAGAGTGACCATCCTTTGCAGAGCCCAGAAACGTGCAGGTGTCACCTGGGGACGTGAGTCAGGGGTGTCCTGGGCAGTGCAAGGGGAATGGTTGGACTGGAGGATCTCACGGGGCTTTTCCAGCCTGGATGATTCCATGGCTCTGTGACCTTCCCTGGCTGTTCCTGGCACTCGACAGTCCTGGGATGCAGCCCTGGGGACATCAGGCAGCTGCCCTGGCTGTTCCCCTGTTTGTGTCACCCTGCTGAGGGCAGAGGGCCACGGGAGGTGTTGGGGCTCCTGAGGGGACACACGGGGATCCACGTGCAGCCGTCAGGAATGTCACTGGGACAAAGCAGGGCCATTGAAGCCTCAGCTCTTCCCAGGCAAGGTGCAGCCTCTGGGGTGGAGCCTCTGCTGCAGCTGGCAGCCAGGCACCAGCCAGGAGCCGTGACTGGTTGTACTGGGAGCCTGGTGGAGCCGAAACCAGCCCTCCCACAGTGTCTGGGCTGCAGTGACTCAGCCACCCCCATGGCGCTGCACAGGCTGCTGCTGCAGTCCCTTTTTCCATGGCTGGGCATTCCCAGAGCTGTCACGCTGCAGGGAGGAGGCCCACGGACACAGCAAGAAGCACGTGTGACACAGGGGTGTGCAAGGGATGGGGCCTGGAGCCACCTGGGATGGCAGAAGGTGTCCCTGCCCATGGCAGGGCTGGGACTGGGTGGGCTGTAGGGTTCCTTCCAACCCAAACCATTCCATGGTTCCGTGTTACCGTGGGCTGAGACACAGAGGGTGCAGAGCAGCCACCCAGCGGGAGTGATGCCCTAGGTTCTGGGTTTTTCTGTCTTTTTCATTTTGTATTAAATGGTGCTGGGACTTGATCACAGGGCGATGAGGGGCAGGGCAGTTTGGTTCTAGCAGGGGACTGGCTTACTTCAAGGACACTCTCTCTGAGCTCCAGGCCCCGAGGATAAACAATGTGGAAGAGAGGGGGCCAGCAGGAAGGATGGAACACCTGAGGATAAACAATGTGGAAGAGAGGAGGCAAGCAGGAGGGATGGAACACCGTGGTTTGGAGTTGTTGGTTGGACAATGGACAATGCAAATGGACTGAAGCTTGTAAAAGGGGATGAATCTTGTGACTCTCCCTCCTTTTGCTTCCATCTGGGAGCCATCCAGGCAGTGCCGCTGCTGTGGCTCTGGTGCTGCCGGGGTGTGGCCTTGAAGGCCTTTTAGTAAATATTCACCTTATTCTTATAACTCTGTCTGGCCTCTGTCTCAGCCTTCAAGGCAACAGGAGCACCCTCCTGCTCAGCCCTGGGAAAAGCCACCAAGGTTCATTTTGGCAGCTGCTCCCCCAGGCTCTGTGGTGTCCCCGTGCTCCATTCCCACTGAGCTGGGAATAAGGCCGGGAATGCTCCCCCTGCCTCTGCTCCAGGTTCCCAGTGCCAGCACCAGGAGCTGCTGGAATTCTGGCCCTGCCACGCCACACCTCGGGATGCCCACAGGGAACCAGCCCCTGCGGGGAGCTGGGAGCAGCAGCTGTGACATCCGAGGTGTGACATCCCTGGGTGGGGCTGGAATCACCACCTGCAGCCCCCAGCTTGTCCCACACACTGAAGGGGGCTCCACGGGCAGTCACAACACTCCTGCTGGGGCAGTCACAACTTTCCTGCTGGCTCCAGCCCATCCAGCAGGGCTCTCCCCCGTGCCAGGGAATGTCTGATCCTTGCAGGGAGGATTCCATGTGCCACGCAGCCCGAGGAGCTTTGGGAAAGGCACCTGACAGGTTGGGTAGCATTTTCCTGCAGGGCATCATTTCACAGCTACAAGGTGTTTGCTCCACCAGGGGAGATGAGAGTCGTGTGCAGGCACGGAGCAGCAGGGCAGGCAGGGAGCCTGGGAGTGCCAGGAGCTGAGTCAAGGCACCAGCACGAGAAAAAGGGTCCAATTTGGGCATGGGCACGTGGAGAGGAGAGGGAGGAGGCAGCTCCTGGGAGCAGGACACACAAATGCTTCCACACAGAGCTGGGGCTGCCCCTGGATCCCTGGCAGTGCCCAAGGCCAGGCTGGACACTGGGGCTGGGAGCAGCCTGGGACAGTGGAAGGTGTCCCTGCCAGGGCAGGGGCTGCAATAAGATGAGATTTAGGGTCTTTTCCACACAAACCATTCCCTGATTCCATGACCCAGAGCCCCCCAAAAGCTGCAGAGGCTCCTGCTCAGTGTGGCTCTGCTTGGGCTGCTCTGCACCCCAGATGTGACCCCTCTTCCCTCTTCCTCCGTGGATCCAGGCTTTCCTGCCCTGACCCTGTGTTTGCCAAATCTGGAGGCCCCCCAGGCTCACCGCACCCCCAGCAGGACGGACAGGGGCATCTGAGCAGGGAGGATCCCGAATTTCCCTCTGAGAATGAATTTTCCCTAAGGGAGAAAATCCAGGCAGGACCCTGAGCCCGTGGCAATCCTCAAGGCACAGGAAGCCGCTGCAGAGGAGCTGCATT
Organism: Phylloscopus trochilus trochilus; assembly: GCA_016584745.2. NCBI lineage: Eukaryota > Metazoa > Chordata > Aves > Passeriformes > Phylloscopidae > Phylloscopus > Phylloscopus trochilus. The sequence continues at coordinate 1,757,673 of WQNJ02000021.1, forward strand.
GCACAGGACTGAGTCATCCACTCTTCCTGCTGCCTCATGTCGGATATAATGGACAGGAGGGAAAAAAAAAATAACCCAGGATTACGTTTTCTCTTCTTCCGCCAGCCACCATCCTGAGGTGTGGCACGGTGGGGACCAGCCTGGCTCCTTCTGGGGCACGGCTCAACCCCGCAAAGCCTGGACGGGCCTCCCCCGGCTGTGAGGAGGTTTTCCCAGGGGCAGGGAGCAGGTGAATTCTTCCCACCGGCATCTTTGCCGGGAGCAATGGGCTCAGCGGGTTCTGAGCTGTTCCTTTGGCATCTTCCTTCCAGCAGCCCGGGCTTGAACAGCCGGGCTGAGGAAAGGCTCTGATTCAGCAGGTGGGCTCACCGCAGGGCAGTTCCCTGTCCCTGCTCCCTGCCCCACCCCAGGCTGGCTGTGCCACTGCCGGGGCAGCACCAACACCCCGCGGGGCTCCCCCGGTGCCAGGGGGCATTTCCAGCCCCAGGGGGCAGCTCCTGGCAGGTCCCCTGCGCCCCCGAACCCAGCCCAGAGTGCTCCTGCCGGAGCTCCCCCGGTGGATGTGGAGCCCGGCGGGATCGCTGCTCCCGGCTGGGAGCACCTTCTCATCAACGGGCTGGGAATAAATCCCCGATCTTGCTGCTGATATTCGCAGCTGACACGGGAGCCTGGCAGGGCAGTAAATAGCCGTGAGGAGCCAGCAGCCTTCAGCCCAGGCTGATCCAAGCATCCCTATTTCATCCCCCAGCTGAGAGTTCGAGCTGGGAACAAGCAGTGCCGGCTGTTCCTGCCAAACCGAGCCCGGGCTGTGGAGGAGAAATATGCAGGAGCAGTAGGAAGTGAGGTTTAGCATCCCTGCAAACCTGAGGGAAGGGGAGAGCTGCTGCTGGGGGCTGAAATTCCCGTGAAAGACAGATAAATGTGTCTGGGAGAAACGGGAACAGTCAGGGGGGTGTCGGTACTGGTAGAGCCCCCGGGGGAAAAAAAATAAATGCTCCCGTTTGCAGGGAATTCCCATTTCCCCCAGGAACAAACAGCCCAGCTCCATCCCTGTTCTGGGGGCTGTCCCCCTGGCCGTGGGGAGGCCGTGGAGCAGAGAGCTCGGGGAGAAACCCCAGGGAGGAAGGGATACTGCAAAGGGAAAAGGGAAAAGGAGTGGTTTTTTTCTCCCAACTGACTCATGTCTGCATTGCTGTGAGTCAGCATGGCAGGATCACCTGCCCAGGGCAGCCTTGGGATGGAGATGATCGCTGAGGCTCCTTCCCAAACCACGCTGGGGTTCCACGGCCGTGCAGGGAGGGATGGGCCGGCCCTGCCCCTCCAGGTGCTCCCGCTGGCTCGGGCAGGGTGCAGAGCCCTGGGGAGTGACCCTGTGTGCGTCCTGCCCGCTCAGGGGGCCCGTCCCACCCCCCCTTAGCACCGCCCCGGTGCCACCTTTGCCGACTGCCAGGGGGTCAGGTCCCCGTCCAGGAACTAATCTTGCTTAAAACCAGTTTATTGTGTGTTTTGACTCCGTTCTGCAAGGAAATTCCTCCAGTCCACCGCCCAGTTGTCCCAGTATAACCAGGACAGCAGTGGCGACACGGAATGCCAGGAGCGCCTCCCGGGGTGGGGTCCCCTGTGTGCCCCCGGGCAATGCTGGGGGTGAGCGGGGGGGGGTGCAGAGGGTGACAAACCCGGCCTGGAGCTCCCGGATCCAGGCGGGAGAGAGGAGGGAGCGGGATTTGCATCTGCCGAGGCGCCCGAGCTGGGCACGGCCCCAAGCCCGACCGCAGCGGGGCTCCCACCTCACCCTCCCTCCCTCCCTCTGGAATGGTGCCTCGCTTTCCCACCCCGCTTTCCACCCTCACTGCCTTCCCACCCCCTCCCACGCCAGCCGGCTCCCGGGGCTGCATCCCGGCAGGAGCATCCTCCTCCTCCTCCTCCTCCTCCTCCTCCTCCTCCTCCTCCTCCCCAGGCAGCCCCCGCCCCGCCGTGGCAGCTCCCACCCCGCTACCAGGAAAGCGCAGAGTGCTGGGATCCCTGCCAGAGCCCGGCTCCTGCGCCTCAGCTCCCAGCGAAATGCCAGGAACGTGATCTCCGGAGCCTGCCAGGTGACGGGAGGGACCTTTCCGCAGCGCTGGCACCGGGCTGGCTCCGCTGGGCCACGCCGGGCCCCCTCGGCTTTGGGGCTGAGCGCTTCCCCTCTCTGCTCCTGCCTGCTCCAAAACCCTCGGGAGCCTCCCGAGTGGCTCACAGAATAAAACCTGTGCTGGGCACCTGCAGGTCGGGGAGGCAGAGGGAAGCTCCGGGGGGAGAGTGGGAAGGACCCTACAGAGCAGGAAGGGAGCTGAGATCTCACCCAAACCAGGACCTCCTGCTCCTCCCCTGGGCAAACCCCGGTGGAAGATCACCAAGGAACACCCAGGACGTGGGTGATGAGGCTGGGTGCACCCAGACCCCATCCCCACATTCCCACTGCCCCATTCTCCCTGCTGGGAGCCCAGGGAAGCCATCGGGGAGTGGGGGCTGTGCCCAGGTGCCGTGGGACACCTGTGGATCCATGGAAGAGGCAGCAGCAGGAGGGAAGCAGAGGATCAGTCCCCATCACCCTCAGGCAGGGAGCTCCCTCAAGGCTGTGTGATGGAAACCTTCACCCAAGGGGTTTTCTTCCAGTTTCTCCCCTTTTTCTCCCCATTCCTGGTGTTTCTCCCACATCCCAGCAGTGATCACTGCCCCTCCAGGGATCACAGGTTCCCTGTGCTCCTGCTGTGTGGCAGTGCCATGCCAGCCTCCAGGGACACTGGGGTGATGTCCCCTCCCCACCCTGTCACCAGCATCCCCATCAGCTGTCACAATTCAACACAAATGAACGACACTCACACATTGAGATGTCCAAGGCAAAAAAGGTGCAGTTTATTCACAGACCTCGACATTTATAGAATTCCAGCAGTGACCATGGGTTGGAGGATGGAAATTGTCCTCTCCAACCACACTGGTCAACCCAGCAGCCCATCAATTCTCTCCTCCTGCGGAAAGGAACGCAAAACAATCACTGTTTGCATGAAAAGTGTGTGAGAAACTCCATCTCAAAAGGTAAACATCAGAAGGCTGAAGCAGAACTTTGGAAAAGCTTTAGAAGAGCAGGGTGACAATCAGCCAGCTCTGCGAGGCCATGGGACAGCTGCCACCCCTCAGCTGTGGAGGGATGGTCCCTGAAGAGGAGGGATGGCCGTGGATCCCCCCTGGCTGTCCCTGGCAGTGTGTGCCCTCTCCAGCCGGGCATTCTGGTGTCAGAAAGCATGCCAAGAGCAGGGGAGATACTGCAAAATGTGTTCAAAAATGACACTGCAAAGGGCAAGGGACAGGAAGTTCCATCTCGGCTTTCAAACTTCCTTGCTCCCCCTGGGAACAGGGAAGTGAGGGAAGCACGGGGAATTCCCGGTGTGACCCTTGCAGGTGGCACCTGAGGAGAGGCACTCAGAGCTGGGCACACCTTGCTGGCAGTGCCCAACCAGGCTGTGCCACCCCTGCAGGGGCCTGGATCCCACTGAGGGGATGGATCCCACTGGGGATGGATCCCACTGAGGGGGATGGATCCCATTGAGAGGATGGATCCCAGTGAGGGGGCTGGATCCCAGTGAGGGGATGGATCCCACTGGGGATGGATCCCACTGAGGGGGATGGATCCCACTGAGGGGGCTGGATCCCACTGAGGGGGATGGATCCCACTGAGGGGATGGATCCCACTGAGGGGGATGGATCCCACTGAGGGGGATGGATCCCATTGAGAGGATGGATCCCACTGAGGGGGATGGATCCCAGTGAGGGGATGGATCCCACTGGGGATGGATCCCACTGAGGGGGATGGATCCCACTGAGGGGGCTGGATCCCACTGAGGGGGATGGATCCCAGTGAGGGGCTGGATCTCACTGAGGGGCTGGATCTCACTGAGGGGCTGGATCCCAGTAAGGGGCTGGATCTCACTGAGGGGCTGGATCTCACTGATGGGGATGGATCCCAGTGAGGGGGATGGATCCCAAATCCTGCCCTGTGACCATCCCTTGGACCCAACCTGTGCACCCACACGAGCTGGGGGCTCTGGCTTGGTGCTCCCCGGGGTGCTGGGACCAGGTTCATTGCCTGTGAGAGCTGTGCCACCCTCTGCCTGCTGCGGGACACAGAGCCCACCTGATCCCCAGGGCAGGTGGCCCCTGACCTTTGTCACCCCTGGGAGCTGCCTGGGGTGAGGGCAGCACTGGCAGCACCCACTGAGCTCCCTGAGGGTTTGTCCTGGCTCTGCCCTGCGAGCAGGGGTGGCACCTGCAGCCTTCCTGGCCACCCCACACGGGTGGGACACACGGGTGGGACACACGGGTGGGACACACGGGGCCCGGGTATTTTTATCCTCCCCGAGTGTGTGTGAGTCACTCGTTCGTCTCTCCTCCACATCAATCCGCTCCAGCACAGCGCCAGCTCACAGGGAGCCAGCAGGGGAAGAGGATTTCAAACCCAGCTCTCCCCACGGGCTGGAGGAGGGGGAAGGATGGGAACCATCCCTGCTCACTCCCCACTCACCCACCATCCCTCCTCTGCAACCCCCAGCTCACCTCCCAGAGCTGCAAATCCCCTCTCTCTCAGCCTGGTCAGTCCCAGAACTGCCTGCTCCTCTCCCAAAGAACTGCTTGGGAATGGGCTGGCCCTCAGCAGGAGCCAGGCACCAGCACAGGGCCAGCAAAGATCTGACGTCCCAGTTTCCTGCAGGTCTGAGTGTGGCCGTGCCCACAGCAGCATGGACACATCTCCTTTGTAAAGAGAATTTCCCTGGCTACAAATTCTCTCTCTGGATCCCACTGAGGGGGCTGGATCCCAGTAAGGGGCTGGATCCCACTGAGGGGGATGGATCCCAGTGCCTGTGACTGGCACACAGGGGCTGGGGGGACACTGCCCTCGGGGCCATCCGTGGAATGGCTGGCAGGATAAGGGCAGGATCCCAGTGAGGGGCTGGATCCCATTGAGGGGATGGATCCCTACTGAGGGGCTGGATCCCATTGAGGGGGATGGATCCCAGTGAGGGGATAGATCCCATTGAGGGGATGGATCCCATTGAGGGGCTGATCCCTACTGAGGGGCTGGATCCCACTGAGGGGGCTGGATCCCATTGAGGGGATGGATCCCATTGAGGGGCTGGATCCCATTGAGGGGATGGATCCCATTGAGGGGATGGATCCCAGTGAGGGGCTGGATCCATTGAGGGGATGGATCCCACTGAGGGGGATGGATCCCATTGAGGGGATTAATCCCACTGAGGAGGATGGATCTTACTGAGGAGGATGGATCCCACCAGGGGTTGATCCCACCAGGGCCTGGGTGAAGTTGTTTTCTGCAGCTCTGTGTGTGTGGCTCTGACTCCCTGGGCATGGGCCCCTGTGGGAGCAGCAGCCCTCAGAGATGGGAGCACAATTTTGGGGCGTCTCTGGAGCCCTCCAAGCCCCCTCAGCCCCACTTTTGGCTCACAACACCCGCGAGGCAGCCCCGCAACCCACAGCATCCTCCCCTCCCCATTCCTAATCGCCCTAATCCCTGGAAACAAACTCTTAATCCCGGGCAGCTCAGCGAGGCCGAGCGGGGTTCCTGCGCCGTGCCATGGCTCAACAGTGCTCTAATCCCGGAGCAACCCGCTCTAATCCCGGAGCACGGCTCCCTGCCCCCCGGGCTGTAACCGATCGGCACCGGGGCCACCCGGGCTGGCACCGGGCAGGGCTTGGGAGCACCGGGGGAGGGCTCGGGAGCACCGGGGGAGGGCTCAGGAGGGCTCAGGAGCACCGGGGAGGGCTCAGGAGCACCGGGGAGGGCTCAGGAGGCCTCAGGAGCACCGGGGAGGGCTCAGGAGCACCGGGGAGGGCTCAGGAGGGCTCAGGAGCACCGGGGAGGGCTCAGGAGCACCGGGGAGGGCTCAGGAGGCCTCAGGAGCACCGGGGAGGGCTCAGGAGCACCGGGGAGGGCTCAGGGGAACCAGGAGGGCTCAGGAGCACCGGGGGAGGGCTCAGGAGCTCCAGGGAGGGCTCAGGAGCACTGGGGAGGGCTCGGGAGCACCGGGGAGGGCTCAGGGGAACCAGGAGGGCTCAGGAACACCGGGGGAGGGCTCGGGAGCACCGGGGAGGGCTCGGGAGCTCCAGGAGGGCTCGGGAGCACCGGGCAGGGCTCAGGAGCACCAGGGAGGGCTCGGGAGCACCGGGGAGGGCTCAGGAGCACCAGGGAGGGCTCAGGAGCTCCAGGAGGGCTCAGGAACACCGGGGAAGACTCGGGAGCTCCAGGGAGGGCTCAGGAGAACCAGGAGGGCTCGGGAACACCGGGGAGGGCTCAGGAGCACCGGGGGAGGCTCAGGAGCACCGGGGAGGGCTCGGGAGCACCGGGGAAGACTCGGGAGCTCCAGGGAGGGCTCAGGAACACCGGGGAGGGCTCAGGAGCACCGGGCAGGACTCAGGAGCACCGGGGAGGGCTCAGGAGCTCCAGGGACGGCTCAGGAGCACCAGGGGAGCAGGGCTGGGGGAGGCTGTGGCCGAGCCCCCCTCCGTGCCGGGCAGCTCCTGGCAAAGGCCGCGCTGGGCTCCTGCCCACGCCATCGATCGGCTTCAGCGATATTTCAAGCTCCCGTTTTAATTTCCAAATGCAGAGGAGCGGCTGCCACTTGCCTGGCTGTGGCTGCGAGCGCTTCCCAGCTGGGCTGGGCTCGGGGAAGGCGGGGAGGGGGCACGGAGGGGCTGCGGGGGGTCACGGCGGGGTCGGAGGAGGATGCAAAGAGCATCCCCGCTGCTGTAGCAGGGCTGGCTGTGCCCGGCCGGGCCCCCGGGAGCTGCAGAGCCCGAGCCGGCCAAGCCTGGCAGGATGCCCGCGGGGCCATTTCGGAACACCGGAGGATGGGGAGGGCTCTGCAAGCGGGAATTGCCTCCCTCTCTCTCCCCGGCAGACGGCAGGAGGAGGATCCACCCCCCCGCCCCATTCCCGGGGCTTTGAACCCTCCCCTGCCGCTGCTCAGCTCATCCTGCAGCACCAGGATCCGGGATCTGCAGCACCCACAGCGGCACCCGCGGCTCCTCATCCTCCCGAGCGCCCCTCACCCGCCTGGGGCTTCCCAGGGAAGGCAGATCCCGCGGTGCCCGTGCTGCAAATCCCCAGCTCGGCCTCCTTCCCAGCCCGTGTGGCACATCAGGGGTGCGGGTCCCGGCTCCCATCGCTCCCAGCCTGCAGGGAGAGTGGGTTTATCCCGGGGTTTTATCCTGGGGTTCTATCCCGGGGTTTTATCCCGCTGGGACAGCTCCCCTGGGAGCGGTGTCATCGCTGTGCTCCGGCCAGGGCCATCCAGGGCCTGCCTGGCTGAAGCTTCTCCCCTCAGAGCCTTTGAAGCCCACACACGCCGTTAAAACACCACCTGAAATATTTATCGAGTCAATTTTCAACTCGCATCAACGCCGTGCTTACTAAGGGGAAAAAAAAATGAAAAAAAATGAAAAAAATCCTTCTCATTTTCTGTGAATCCCTGAAATGCAAACCCAGTGCCAGGTGGGCTGGGTGCCACCCCGTCCTGAGGGATGCAGGACATGCTCTGCACTGCCAGATCCTGCTCCCCGTGGCCTTGTCGGGCTGTGTCCCTGTCCCTGTCCCTTTCCCTTTCCCTGTCCCTGTCCCTTCCCTGTCCCTATCCCTGTCCCATCCCTGTCCCATGTCCCTGTCCCTGTCCCTGTCCCATCCCTGTCCCTGTCCCTATCCCTTCCCTGTCCCTGTCCCATCCCTGTCCCTGTCCCTGTCCCACCTGTCTCTCTCTGCTCCTGGCACAAGGCTGCCCCTGGGCTGCCCCCGCGCTGCTGGTGCCCTGTGCTGAGCAAACCCCCCCGGCTGGCCCAGCCCGAGGGTCCCGAGCAGCCCCAGCCGGGCAGGGCGGCCCCTTTGTGTGGGGGCAGGGGAGGGGGGAGCTCTGCGGTGCCGCAGTTTGAATTTCCCCGGCGGAGGAGCCATTAGCGCTGATAACGGAGCAGAGGGCACTTCCCAGCACAGCGCGGGGCCCTTTCCCCGCAGCTCCTCACCCCGCAGTGAGGATGTGGCTGTGGGATGCCAGGGCTGCTCCTCCACCGCTCTCCCACCGCCGGAACGGGAGGGGAAAGGGCTGGGATCCCTGGCCGTGCCCCACAGCCTGCGGCAGGGATGCTGCTTCGCTCCTCCCCTCCTCCGAGGGCTTCGTGTCACCTCCAGGAGATCTCTGGGGGACTCGGGGGTTGGGGATGGTCCATCCCACAAAGCCTTGCCTCATCCCCTGGGCCTGTGGAGCACAGGGAGCACAGGGACACATGCCCAGCCATGCCACCAGAGCCTGGCAGTGACCGGAATTTCATCCCAGCCCTGCCAGGAGATCCAGGGAGAGGGAGAGAGGCGGGCGGGGAGCTGCTGTGGTGGGAGCTTCCCTCTCAGCGGGGCAGGGGGGTCGGGCTTTCCAGGCCAACCCCGGGGCTCCGAGGCTGAGCTGATGCCGTAAGAGCACTGCAGGGCGCTGGCAGAGCAGCTCCGACAGGCCCTGGCGATAAGCAGGAATTAGAAACGCATTAGGAGCCGCTTCAGAGCCCTCCCCGATGGCAGCCGCAGCGTCTGATGTCACAGACATCAGCCGTGTGCTGAGGCAGGAGGAGCGGGCGGGCACGGGGCAGCCCCCAGGGCCACCACAGCAGTGGTGCCTCCAGCCTGGTGCTGTGAGGAAGAACCGAGCCCCCCTCAGCTCCCGGCAGTTCCCAGCCCATTTTCCCGGGGGCAGGAATGTCCGGGCGCTGCCGGGATGCTGGCCCCGGGTGCCGAGGGCAGGTGGGATCCGGTGGGATCACACAGGGAGCGAGCAGCTCCCTTCTGAGGCAGGGAGGAGCGGAGAGAGGGGAAAATCCCAAATGCTGCCGCTGCCCAGCCCCTCTCACACAGCCCAGTGTGGGGTTTCCACCTGCCTGTCCCACACCCAGCCCCTCTGTGCCAGCCTGGGGTGGAGTTTCCACCTGCCCCACATCCAGCCCCTCTCACACAGCCTGGGGTGGGGTTTCCAGCTGCCTGTCCCACACTCAGCCCCTCTCACACAGCCTGGGGTGGGGTTTGCACCCACCTGCCCCACATCCAGCCCCTCTGTGCCAGCCCGGGGTGGGGTTTCCACCCGCCTGTCCCACATCCAGCCCCTCTGTGCCAGCCTGGGGTGGGGTTTGCACCCACCTGCCCCACATCCAGCCCCTCTGTGCCAGCCCGGGGTGGGGTTTCCACCCACCTGTCCCACACCCAGCCCCTCTGTGCCAGCCTGGGGTGGAGTTTCCACCTGTCCCACATCCAGCCCCTCTCTCACAGCCTGGGGTGGGGTTTGCACCCACCTGTCCCACATCCAGCCCCTCTCACACAGCCTGGGGTGGGGTTTCCAGCTGCCTGCCGCACACCCAGCCCCTCTGTGCCAGCCAGACCCCCGGTGTGCCCCGGCAGAGGCTCCCTGTGCTGCAGCCCCGGCAGGTGATGTGCTCAGCTGCCTCCTGCCCCTCTTTGGAACATCCCAGATCCCTTTCTCCCCCTGCTCCCAGCAGGACCTTAACCCCGGGGCTATTTTCTCAGTCTGTCCTGAGCCCCGGGGTGGGGGGGCCATGCAGAGGCCCAGGGATCCCAGCCAAGGACATTCCCACCGGAAAATCCTCTAAGGGAGAGCTGGCAGCCCCCAGGCCCCGTCCTGCTGGGGTGCAGGGGTGAACTCCGGGGTGCAGCTCCTGCTGCCAGCCCTGGGGCCCCTTTTCCACGCCGTTTATTTTTATCCCCGCTCCTGATGGATCAACGCTGCCAGAAGATTTCCACACCCCCCTCAGCTCCATCACACGGCAATTTAAGGTTAGCCCTGCCTGCCAGGATGAGTCAAAAGCTTTTTTAAAAGCCTATAGAGCAGGCATCCATCCTGCCCTGGTTTGATTCCGCTGCTTTGTTTACGGCTGAGGTCACCGGCTGGTGTCTCAGGGAGGAATCCAGGTCAACAGGCGGTGAGGTGGGGCCAGGGAGGCGCTCCCTGCCTGCCTCACACACCTCACACCCCGCCTGCCACCCAGCCAGGGGATGGGCGGGCTGGGGGAGACCCCAAAAACACCTCCCCAGGGAGGAGAGTTCCCCTGGAGGAGCTCAGCGGCCTCGGCGAGGCTCCAGCGCCGGCCAGGAAGCCAAGGAAGGGTTTCAGGGAGCAGGAGGCTCATCCCCATCGGGGCAGGGGCTGGGCTGGCAGCACGGGGGGGTCCCGTGGGCAGGGTTGGTGTTGGGCATGTCCTATGGGTGAATTTGGGGATGTCCCATGGGTGGATTTGGTGCTGGGGCTGTCCCGTGGGTGAGTTTGGGGATGTCCTGGGGGTGGGTTTGGGGGTGTTCCATGGGTGGGTTTGGTGCTGGGGCTGTCCCGTGGGTGGGTTTGGGGTGTCCCATGGGTGGGTTTGGTGCTGGGGCTGTCCTGTGGGCGGGTTTGGTGCTGGGAGTGTCCCATGGGTGGGTTTGGAGATGTCCCATGGGTGAATTTGGGGGTGTTCCATGGGTGGGTTTGGTGCTGGGGATGCTCTGTGGGTGGGTTTGGTGCTGTGGGTGTCCCATGGGTGGGTTTGGTGTGTCCCGTGGGTGGGTTTGGTGCTGGGGATGCCCAGCTGGCAGCTTTTGGGAGGCACACAAGGAGGGGTTTTGTCCCCAGAGCAGCGCTGTCCCTGCTGCCAGGGCAGATGTCGGCCCCGCCCTGCCAGCAGCAGCTGGGTGTCCATCCCTCCAGCCCGCTGCTGCAGGCACAGGGACACCCACGGTGCTCGCAGCCCCTCAGGCCGTGGCTCAGGATCAGCACAGCCCGAGCTATCCCTTAATCCTCCTCCCAGGCCGGCAGTTGCCATGGAGAGCGCCACGGAGTGTCCCTGTCACCCCCTGCCCTGCCTCAGACCCTCCTCCCAGCCCTCCCTCTCCCATTCCAGCCGGAATTTGCCCATCCCAGCTGCAAATCCCGATGGTTTCCCCAGTGCAGCGTCTCTGGGAAAGCTTTTCCAGCCTGGCTTTCCCCTTCCTCCCGGCTGGGATGGTCTGCATCCGTCTGTGCTTCCCCCAAAGCTGCCAAAACCATCCCCAGCTCCTGATCCCAGCTCCTGATCCCAGCTCCTGACCCCAGCTCCTGATCCCAGCTCCCTGACCCCAGCTCCCTGATCCCAGTTCCTGATCCCAGCTCCCTGACCCCAGCTCCTGATCCCAGCTCCTGATCCCAGCTCCTGACCCCAGCTCCTGATCCCAGCTCCCTGACCCCAGCTCCCTGACCCCAGCTCCTGACCCCAGCTCCTGACCCCAGCTCCTGATCCCAGCTCCCTGGCCGCAGCTCCTGATCCCAGCTCCTGATCCCAGCTCCCAGCTCCTTATCCCAGCTCCCAGCTCCTGATTCCAGCTCCCTGATCCCAGCTCTTGATCCCAGCTCTTGATCCCAGCTCCTGATCCCAGCTCCCCGATCCCAGCTCCCTGATCTGGGGCTGCGGTCGGAGGGACAGCAGCTGGAGCGGGGCGGGAGCAGGCGGATGGGCGGGATCCCTTTATCCCGCACCTCTGCCCCTTCCAGGGCAGCCCGGCTGGGCGAGAGCACCCGGGATGCCTGGGGAGGAGGGGACAGGTGTCCCCGCGTCACCTCCGTGCTCACCTCCGCTGACCCCCGGGCTGCGGAGCGGCTCTGCCTGCGCCTGCCGGGCTGCTCCCGGGGGAGGATGCAGCAAAGCGGTGCCAGCAGCGCTCGGCCCGGCCCGGGAGGAGGCGCAGGGGGGATCAGGAGCAGGAGGAGGAGCAGGGAATGTCCCCTGAGGTCTGGGCTAGGCACACGACCCGCTGGCACCCTCAGGGGCGGGGTGATGTGGGGGGTTAGGGGGTGACACGGGGGAGCTGCTGTGGCTCCCTCCCGCTCTGGCAGCTCAGGGGGTGGTCTGTGCTCTCACAGAGGTGTGGACCCCAAAATCCAGCCCAGCCCTGTGAATCTGGTCTCTCTGGTCCCACCAAGGGAACAGGGGAAGCCACAGCTATCCCTGAAATCCAGCCCAGCTCCTTAAATTTCGTCTCTCTCCAAGGGAAGAGGGGAAGCCACGGTGATGCCCAAACCCCCCGAGAATGAGCTGCTTCTCCCCCGAAACCCCACCCAGCCCCCAGACTGCATCAGCTGGCCAGGATGGGCCGGGTTGGAGAGCTGGTGCTGGAGTGAGCACAGCACCCTCCCAGCCCCTGGAAGCTGCTGCTCCCTGCCTGCTGCCCGCCTCGGGAGGGGCATTTCCGAGCTGCAGGTAACCCCAACAAACGGCTTCTTTCTGATGTTTGACTTTTGTGGTGGAGTTTCTCAGGCACTTTTCATGTAAACAGTGATTGCTTTGCATTCCTTTCTGCAGGAGGAGAGAATTGATGGGCTGTTGGGTTGACCAGTGTGGTTGGAGAGGACAATTTCCATCCTCCAACCCATGGTCACTATTGGAATTCTATAAATGTCGAGGTCTGTGAATAACCTGCCCCCTTTTTGCCTCGGACATCTCAGCCTGTGAGTGTTGTATCACGACAGGGTGAGCCTTCTGACCTCGGGAGTCCGTGTCCTTGTTAATCTCAAACAGCGTCAGGGAGGGGCTCCTACACCTTGTCACAGTGACCCAGCGATGCTGGCACCGCAAGGTCCCTGCTGCCACCGCCACCAGCAGTGTCCCCGCACGTCCCCCTGCCCTGGGACCCCTCCCCAGCTGCCCTGGGACCCCCCCAGCCCTCCTGGGACCCCGGCCAGGGGCCGGCAGGAGGCAGCGGGGGCCGGCGGTGCCGAGGTGCCCGCCCCGTTTGTCTGCAATTAAAAGTTTCTGTGTCGGGATTTCCTGTGACACGTCCCGCGAGTCCAGCGGCAGGCACGGTGCCGTTGGAAGCAGGAGATGCTAATGAGTGCCTGTGCATATTAAATACCTTGTTTACACTCAGACAACAGCCGGTGGAGCTTTGGGGGGAGAAGGAGGGGAGGTGGCTGGAATCTTGGCTTGGGCTTTCTGCCCCTCAGGAGCTGCTGAGCCCGGGTTAGGCCAGGCTGGGGCTGCAGGGGGGGTTCGGGGCTCTCAGCAGTGATGCCACCACTTTGTCACTCCAGTCTGCCCGGGGGTTTCCTGTGTGGGCACTCAGGGGGGGTTTGGGGGAAGCAGCTGCCCTGGGCTCACCTGATCCTGGGCATGGGGGCCTGGGGGAACTGGGAAAGAGGAGAAGGCAGCAGGATCAGGGGGGCAGCAGGAGCCGCCCTGCCCAGGCACTGCCCACACTCACTGCCCTCACTGCCCGCTGGCTCTGCTTGCAGGAGATGCTGGAAAGGTCCCCAGGATCCCGCCCTGCCCAGAGGGACGGCTCTGGCTCTGGGATGCAGCCAGGCTGGGGGTTTGCCAGCACAGCCTGTGCTCGCCCAGCAGTGGGGGGGCTGAAGTCAGCCCCAGATACCGCTGTGGACATCCAGAGCCTGTCCAGACACTGCCCTGGACATCCAGAGCCCATCCAGAAACCACTCTGCATGTCCAGAGCCCATCCAGAAACCACTCTGGACATCCAGAGCTCATCCAGACACCACTCTGGACATCCAGAGCTCATCCAGACACTGCCCTGGATACCCAGAGCTCATCCAGACACTGCCCTGGACATCCAGAGCCCATCCAGAAACCACTCTGGACATCCAGAGCTCATCCAGACATTGCCCTGGACACCCAGAGCCCGTCCAGACACTGCTCTCGATGTCCAGAGCCCATCCCTGTGCTCCGGTGATGGTGCCCTGGGACAAAGGATGGTCCAGGAAATTCCACGTGCCCCCACATGATGACCTCACACAGACTGTGCCAGCCAGGGATGCTTGATGAGTTCACACCCTGTGAATCCCCAGTCCCTGTCCCCAGGAATCCCCAGTCCCTGTCTCCAGGGCACCATCGCTCCCTCCCTGTCAGCCTCACCCCACTGGCAGAGGGGACGCTGTTTGCAGCCCGGCCTGGCCCCCTCGGGGTGCTCCCCCCGGGCACAGCTGGGGCTGGGGCAGAGGGATGGGTGGCACCAGGGGCACACAGGGGGGTGTGGGACCGAGGCAGGCTGACCCCAAAGCTCATGGTCGCTGTGAGGAGTCTGCAGCAAAGCTTTTTGGGGGGGCAGAAAACGCCTTTTGGGGTTCAAGGAAGCCTTGGGGCAGCCACCCCTTCTCCTGGAGCCCTGTGTGCCCGGCATGGGGCAGGTAGGTGTCCCTGCCTGCGTGGCAGATGTTCCCTCCCCTGCCTGCACTGTCCCCAAAGACTGCAGCTCCCAGCTGAGATGCCACCAAAGTGCCACCAACTGCCAGGGGCTGGTCCCTGCCCATGCCCACTGGAGAGCCAGGGAGGATCCCACTCCCTCCCACACCGCGGTGGGCTGGGGGCTGCAGGAACCAGCTCCGTGCCACCCTCAGCCTGCGGTTCTGCAGCACTGACCCCGTCAGCAGCTTCCCCATCCCACCTGCACCCCGGGGCTCTGCCCACCCCTCCCACGGCTCCCACCCGGCCCCGGCGTTCCGCCGAGCTGCCAATCGCGAGCGCTTTAAATGTTAATGACGACGTTTCAGATTTGTAGTGGAAACTAATTAAAATTGTTATTGTTAGCGGGTTTGAATTGCCCAGGTGTGAATCATTATCCTCATTAAAATAATCAGGGAGACGGGGATGTGACAGGAGAGCAGATGGATGAGCAGCAGCCTGAGCCAGCGACCCGGCCGGCCGGGGAGCCTCGGTGCCCGCGGGGAGAGTGGGCAGCGCTGCCCGGGCAGGCACGGACCCGGCTCCGGCATCTCCTGCCCCAGGGAATTGCCCCACACGTGGCTGGGACATCGGGAATGCTCAGAGCAGGAGAGGCTGCCGGGCCGGATTTGGCCATCACCCATCGCTCCCCCAACATCGCACCTGAGCCACCCCGCCGTGTCCTGGCTGTGCTGTCCCGTGTCCCCCCGGCCTGGGGACCGTCACCTTCCCCTGCGCTGACTCCCCGGAGCAGCTCCCTGCCCGCTGCTCTGGGAATGGGGTGATGTTCTGTAGTCACTGCCTGTCACGTTTGGGTTTTCTGAAGTTCTTTCCCAGGGACCTAAACTGGTAAACAAGGTCACACTTTTTAAACTCTCTTGTTTTTCACATTTCTCTCCTAAGGAGGGGCTTTGCTTCTTGACCCTTGGTGTGACCAATGGCTCAAAGGATCCCACCTCTTAGGTGGGCACATTGTAAAAAGGTATAAAAATAGGTTCTGAGAATAAACCAGCCCCTCTTTTAGAGCATCAGCCTTCTGAACCACGACTCCGTGTCTTTCTTTCGTGTCCAACAGCGGCAACGTTCCCCAGGCTCTGGCGGGGAGCTGGAGGGGCCGTGGGGCTCCTGCCGCAGCTGCCAGCCTTGGGGACACGGGGTGGCTCCCGACACAGCCCCGCCGGAGCCACCGGGCCGCTCATGCCCCGGGGCTGCTGGTGGCCCGGGTGGCCCCGCGTCGCCGCAGCTGCTCGGGGCCCGGCGGTTCTGTCTGCAGGGAACAAGGGCTCCTTTCTGCCCCGTGAATGGGCTCAGTGTGCGCAGCCCCCGGCCGCACCCCGCAGCCCCCCGGCCGGCGGGGCTGGGGTCAGCGGGACCCCGCGGGCACCGAGCTATTCAGGGAAAAAAAAAGGGCACGGAGCTCCCCAGCGCTCAAGGTCGCCTTTGTGCCATGAATCCCAGAGCCGGGGCTCCCCTGGGGACGGGCGGTGACACCAAAGGGAGGAATGGTGGCTGACGGCCAGCGCCGGGGCTCTTTACAGCCAGCCTCCCCCTGAAGCTGTCTTGTCCCTTGTCCCCAGCTGTGTGGAGTGGCTCCGGAGATGCTCCTGCTGGTCCCCAGGGTTCCAGCCGGGAAAGGTGGCACCGGGAGCTGTTTGCCGGGCGCTGGCCACGGGTGGCTGCGGGGATGTGCTGGCCAGGTGGCACTCAAGGCTAGTTTATCCGCTGATGTTTTCATCTATTGACAAATCTATTATTGATGATCCACTTTCCCCGGGCTTGGCAGAGCTCTGTCCGCGCTCCAATCAGACCCATCCAATAAATCTGAGCCGGGGCTTTGCTGTTGCTGCTGAATTAATTATCCCCAGATTGTTTTTTCATAAATATTTGACAAGCACTAACAATGCGAGGCGTGAAGCCCCCTGGTAGCTGCGTGGCTCCGAATTCCCCTTCAAAGGGAGCTGTCACCTCCAGCACTGCGGGGCCGGGGTGGCTCCGGGACACACGGAAAGGCTGGGGCAGGACCTCGGATGAGCAGCGGCTGCTGCCCCCCGGGCCGGGGCGGGTTTCACACAGGGAGGTGCGAATGGGGCACAGCACCCAGAGACATTTAATTCGCACATCAAAGGAGCAAGGAGGACAGCAAAGCGGGGCCCCAGCTGGATGGAGGAGGATTGGACATTTTGGAGGGATATTAGAGGGAGGATTGGACACGTTGGAGGGATAAGGACAAGGTGTGGAGCTCCTGGGAGGCACAGCTGGGGTGCTCCACCCCTTCTGTGGCAGCACAGCCCGGCTGATCAGTCATGGAATAGCCACAAGGATCGTCCAGTCCAGTTCCTGCTGCTGCTCAGGACAATCCCAGCCATCCCACCCTGTGCCTGAGGGCGTTGTCCAAATGCTCCTGGAGCTCTGCAGACCTGGGGGCTGTGCTCACTGCCCTGGATGTCTTGGGGTGTAGCCCTGGTTGGTGCTGTGATGTTTTGGGTTCTCTGAAACTCTTTTCCCAGAGAGTTTTCTGTCAACAAGAGACACATTTTCCTAACCATAACCTATGTTCACATTCCTTTCCCTAGGAGGGACTTCTTCTTGATGTCCCTCTGACTTGACCAATGTGAGTGAAGAAGTTTGTCTTTCTTCCACCCCTTGGATGGTTCTTTGTAAAACAGCATAAAGGGAAGAAATTCCCAGGTAATAAAGAATTGATTGGAGTCATTGTCAGCCTTCTGACCTGGGAGTCCATGTCATTGTGATCTTGAACAGCATCACTGGGGTGTTGGGAATTTGGGGCATTCTCCAGCAGGAAGTCTTGGCACGGTGTTGGCTTGGTGTCATCGAGCTGTGACAGGGCAGAGTGGAGCCCCTGGAAGGGGTCATCCAGTACGGGGTGGTCCGTGGGGCACCTGCGCCCCTGCCCAGAGCCCAAACCTCTGCTGTGATGCCCTCAAACTGCTCCTCCTGGAGGCACAACCTCCGCGCCCCTGGAATGGGACGATGTGGAAAAAAAGGGAAAAGCTGTGGGATCAGCCTTGGGGTTGGGTTCCAGGCACCCATCCTGCCCCACGGCTGAGCTTGCTGCAGCATCTGGGGAGGGCACTGGAAGCAGGATGGGACGAGGCTGATCCTGGGCTGCAGGGATCCCACGGAACCCCAGCCGGCTGTGCTGCAGCCACGGGGAGGAATGGGGATCCAAATGCAGATCCAAATGCTGCAGCCACGGGGAGGGAACGGGGATCCAAATGCAGATCCAAATGCTGCAGCCACGGGGAGGGAACGGGGATCCAAATGCAGATCCAAATGCTGCAGCCACGGGGAGGGAATGGGGATCCAAATGCAGATCCAAATGCTGCAGCCACGGGGAGGGAACAGGGATCCAAATGCAGCCAGAAGCCTGGGAGAAGCACCACAAACCCAGAGCAAGCACTGGAGGCGGTACAAGGCCGGCTCCAACCCAACCAAGGAGAAAAGCTGGATGCTTCCCAGCAGAGCCTGCAGTTGGGAGGGAAATCTTTGCAGGTCTGCAGCTCTCCCTGCCCGGCCTGAGGGGCTGGAAGCAGCAGCCAGGATGCTGCTGGAGCCCAGCAGGTACCCAGAGGGTCCCCAGGGACTCTGCAGAGCTCACAGAGCTCAGCAGGCACGGGGCCCCAGGTGGGAAATGGTCTCATTCCGGCACTCGGAGCACAGCCTGGAGCGATCTTTGGGAAGGGCTGGGCTCTCCTGACCCCACAAAATCCATCCTCTGCTCTCCTGCTCAGCCCAAAGCCAGGCAGGGAGGGGGTGTCAAGGACTGAAACCCACCTGAGGAGGCTCTTCCCACCTGGCCCAGGTGCTGGCATCTTCTCTGGGACGGGTCTGAGCTGAGGCCACAGCCCCACAGCAGGAAGGGCTCCGGGCAGCCCCTCACACACCGCAAGGATTCCCAGGATAAACTGGCCATGGACCAAGGCACGGATGCTGAACTGGGCTGGGCAAATTAAACTGAGGGAAAGGAGGCCAAGAGCACCCGGGAGAGGCTGGGGCTGGCTCAGGGGCTGGGCTCCTCCTCGCTGAGAGGTGTCAGGAGCCCACCAAGACCTGCTGGAGGCGGCAGTGTGGAGCCCTCCCCCGGGGTAAGGGGCTGGCAGAGGGCAGGGTGACTCTCAGCTGGTTCCTGGAGTTATCAAACAATTAAAGAAGTGATAAATTCAGCCCGTGGAACAGGAAATTGGCAATAACGCCGAAATGAAAGGAAGCAGTTGAGCTAACTGCTGGGCACTCTACAAAATTGGCCATAAAATAGAAGGACTGCCATAAATGCGAGGGCAGCAGCCAGGAAAGGACGCTGCTGGTAATGAAACCCCCGCTCCCCATGCGGGAAATGGGAAGACACAGAGCTGGAGATGGGAAAAAATCAACTGTGGCAGAGGGAGCGGGGATGGACGGGCAGCAGCCGAGGCTGCGCTGGGTTCTCTCATCCCTGGATTGATGGCGTTGCACTGAGAGGCTCCAAAAGCTGCAAAATCCTCAGAGGGGTGTGCTGAGCTCCAGCAGTGCCCCTGAGGAGAGGTGGGGATGTCCCCACACACCCTGACTGCTGTGGCAGCCAAGGCCCTGCATGTGGCTCCCCTCCAGGGCCCTGTCCTCTGATCCCGTTCCCAGCTCCTTTGATCCCATTCCCTGCCGATCCCTGGGCATGGATTCCAGCCTGGCTCCCACAGCTCTGCAGCCACCCCTCAGCCCTCCCCAGCCTGCAGCAGCTCTGGCCAGCTCCGTGGCCAAGGGAGCACCTGAACATCCATCCCAGGCTCCATTCCCACGGGTCTGAGCTTGGCTCCAGGCTCGGATCCCTCAGGGAGAGGCAGCGCAGAGGAAATGCTGTTTTATAACACCCTCCCGCCCACCTGCTGTGATCCTGAAGCTCAGTCCCCAAAAATGCCACTTCCCCTGCTCCAGGGTGGCCCCTGCCCAGCTCCCTGCTCCCCCAGCAGCCCCCCAGCCCCGCTGTGCTGCAGGGTCCCCCAGGCTGGGGGGGTTCTGCTCCATCCCTTCCCTCCCTCCAGCCCGTCCCCAGGGTCTGTGTGCTCCCTGGGCACCGTGGGACAGGGGATTGCAGGGCACCCAGGTGACCCTGGCAGTGCCCAGACCTCCCCTGGCATTCCTGGAGCACCACGGGGTACAGATGGAGTGGAAACCCCACCCGAGGTGGCTCCTGGCTGGGAATGGGGGCGGATTTGGGCACCTCCACAGTGCAAACCCCACAAAGGGACAGCCAAAGGAGAGCTCCAGGCACGGAAGGGGACACCAGACCCCCAGCACAGGCTGCTGCCTCTGCAGGAAAGCTGCTCCGAGAGGGAAAAAATAAAAACCCCCTCTCAGCGTAGGCTCAGCAGAGAGCAACCAGAGCCGGGCAGGGAATTTCCACGGGCACGTGGAGCTGCCCCGAGCTGGGGACGGCTGAGGCCACCAGAGCCACACGGGAGCCGCTGCCGGGAGGGGACGGCTGAGTCACCTCGGGGAGCGCAGCCCACGCTCGCCCCTCTCCCCGCCGCAATTAGCGGGCGGCAGCGCTAAATACAAACACGGCCCCGTTAGTCACCAGCGGGACGCGGCCGGGCGGCAGCGCCCAGCCCTCCCCGGCAGCACCAGCAGCAGCTTTAGAAAAACGAAACGAAAACTCCCACGTGGAAACCTCCAGCTCCTCTTAGGATCCGCTAATTTATTCCCCTCGCTGCTGCTGCTGCTGCTGCTGCTCAGCCTGCAGACAGGCCCCGGCGTGGGTGTGGGATGAGGCCGGAGCTGCCCGCGCCCACCTTCCCCGGGAAAAGAGCAGCCAGGGGAGGGATGGAGGGATGCGGGGCAGGATGCGGCTCTGGGTCTGATGGGGCAGGTGGAGAAGAGCCGTGAGTGCCTGGACCACGCAGGGTTTGAGCTGCACCGGCCCCAATCTTGCCTGGATCATGAGTTCTTGTGGGTTTTTCTGGATCACAGCCCCCTGTTTGTTGACCCTTGGTGTGGCCAATGAGTCCAAGGATCCCACCTCTTAGGTGGGCACATTGTAAAAAGGTATAAAAATAGGTTCTGAGAATAAACCAGCCCCTTTTTGGAGCATCAGCCTTCTGAACCACGAGTCTGTGTCTCATTCATTGTGTCCCACAGCGACAGGAACCCCTCTGGCTGCTGCTGGTTCCACACCTCCAGAGAGGTCCTGGGAGCAGTTTGGGGCAGGGACAGGGTGTCCCAGCCCTGCTGCAGCCCTGGGGATCCCAGCAGAGCCCCCAGGGGCTGTGAGACACCGGTCTGGCAGCCCCCACACTCCCCTCTGGCAGCAGAGCCCAGCTGCCCGGGCACCTCGGGATAATCCATCTGCTGAACATGCTACAGGCCATTAGCTTTAACTAGAGGGAGTTGCGGGGAGAATCATTAAAGGAAAAGTTCACAACGCAATTAATAAAGCACCTCATTAGGTCTCCTTCCTCCCTGAGTGTGCAGCTCCCGCTGCTGGCTCTGGTGCTCCTGCTCCCCTGCTCTCAGGAGATACTTTTCCTTTTTCCTTTTCCTTTTCCTTTTTCCTTTTCCTTTTCCTTTTCCTTTTCCTTTTCCTTTTCCTTTTCCTTTTCCTTTTCCTTTTCCTTTTCCTTTTCCTTTTCCTTTTCCTTTTCCTTTTCCTTTTCCTTTTCCTTTTCCTTTTCCTTTTCCTTTTCCTTTTCCTTTTCCTTTTCTCTCCTCTCAGGAGATCCTTTTTCCTTTTCCCTTTTCCTTTTTTCCTTTTTCCTTTCTTTTTCCTTTTTCCTTTTTCCTTTTTCCTTTTTTCCTTTTTCCTTTTTCCTTTTTCCTTTTTCCTTTTCCCTTTTCCTTTTTTCCTTTTTCCTTTTTCCCTTTTTCCTTTCCTCTCAGGAGATCTTTTTCCCTTTTCCTTTTTCCCTTTTCCCTTTTCCCTTTTCCCTTTTCCCTTTTCCCTTTTCCCTTTTCCCTTTTCCTTTTTTCCTTTTTTCCTTTTCCCTTTTTCCCTTTTTTCCTTTTTCCTTTTTCCTTTTTCCTTTTTCCTTTTTCCTTTTTCCTTTTTCCTTTTTCCTTTTTCCTTTTTCCTTTTCTCTCAGGAGATCCTTTTCCTTTTCCCTTTCCCCTCAGGAGGCAGCAGAAGGCTGGAGATGACTTCTCTGGGAATGTGATGGGGCCAGGATGGTCTCACCTCCTCCAGTGTCCTGCCCAGGTGCCCCCAGCTCTGGGATGCTCCAGGGCAGCTCTCCCTGCCCAGGGCACAGAGAGGGACAAGCATGATGCCAATCCATGCCTGGAGGGGGGTGCAGGCTCCAGGCCCCCTGCCCTGCTCTGTCCCTGTGATCCCCTCAGTTGTGGGGGATCCAACAGCATCTCCAGGGCTGCTGACACCTCACCCCGCTGCTCCTGGGGCTTCATTCCAACCAGGAAGTGGATCCTTCTCCCACTCAGGCTCTCTGCACTCCTGCACCAGCTCCTGGGAGCCAGGCAGAGCCAGGACCCCGGGCCGAGGGGGCTCAGCACCCTCAGGGAGCCCCAAAAGGGGCTGAGAGCTGCGTTTGGGGGTTTGCCACCCAGAGCCTCCTCCAGGCTCTCCTGGTTGGATGCTGCCTGTGCAGAGGGTGTGGAAGGGCAGGCCAGGCTCCAGGCTGGCTCCTGGCTGCTCTTGGCTGGTGACAGCGGCCACGGGCAGGGCTTTGTTGCCACTTTGGGCACCACCAGACAGCGGGGCTGCTTTCAGGGCCCCAGTGTCACATCTCCTCTCTCAGCTGCTCAAGGTCCCTTTTGCTTCCCTCTGCCAGCACCCAGGGGAAGCTCCTGGCACCCAGTCCCAGCCGTGTCTGCACAGCAGCCCAGGGGGACAGGGCTTGGACACGCCGTGGAAGGGAAGTGCCAGGAGGGGCTGTCATCCCTGGCTGCTCTTTTTGCTTCCAGCCCCTGTCTCCCATCTCTAGCTGTTTCAGCTTCCTTCATCTCACCCTCACCCTTGAAAAAGCTCCAAGGTCCCGGCTCTCGCTGGGGTGGGGGATGTTCCCAGAGCCAGGGCTGCTCCAGAGCCGTGACAAATTCCAAGAGGAGCAGCATCCTGACCCCAGCAGGGATCCCACGGCAAGGAGAGACCAGCGTGGTGGGGCTGGGGGCTTCCCCTGCCTGTGCAAGCAGGAGAGAGGAGAGCAGAGATCCTGGGACATGGGGACAGTCCTGGGCAGTGGAGCATCCCTGTGGGACTCAGGGCTGGATCCATCTGCCCTGCCTGGCAGGTGGAATTTCAATTGCACCCCTTGGAGCAGGGAAAGAGGCAGGCAGAGGTGTCCCTTGGGCAGGGCTGGAGCTGTGGGAGCTGTGGCAGCACTGGAGATGGATCCCTGTGGGAAAGGGAAGCAGGGAATGCCAATCCCTTCCATCTGTTCTCACCTGCGGGCCCAGCAAGGGGTTTGTCCAGAGGGCAGGAGCTACTGGGAAGCCATCCAGGCCGATGCTGGTCGTGAGGAAGGAGCTGCAGGCACTGCCAGGAGCCCCAGAGAGGGAAAAGGAGCTCTCCAGGCCCCACTCCTGCCCTCTGAGCTGGGTTGGTTCAGGACAAGCTGTTGCATTCCTGCACCAGGAGCTGCTGGAATGCGTGGCCGGGGCTCCGAGGGGGGCGCAGCCGATTTCCCATCTAAATCAGACTCCTCCTGTCTTAATCCCAGCCGGTACAAGTGGCTTAACCCATCGGACCAGCTCCAAATCCTCCTCTCCTCCTCCCGATCCCACTTAAGCCCCGAGTTTTCCCCCTCGATAATCTCTGAGTCGCTGGGATCACGGGATTGCTCTGCCAGCTGCACAAATCCAGATGCTCTGCTGCTGGGCGGGTACCCAGACGGGGATGGATGCAGCTGGGGAACCTCGGGGACTCCTCCCTTCTTTCTCTCCTGCCCTGCCCAGCCCTGCTGCTCCCCTCCCGTGCAGCCCGGGAAGGCAAAGCCATGGCACCGAGCAGGGGGGAGGTGCCCACATTCCATGAAATCCCGAGGTTCCCGTGGCGGGGCAGAGGTTCAAACATCCCTCTGGGAGCTGGGGTGGGACACAGGACCTCCTGACCAGAGCTGGGATGGCTGGCCTGGGAGGTGGACTGTGCATGTGCTCCAGAGGATTCCCAGCTGAGGGATGGAAAACAAGGGCAGGGAATGGATGGCGAGGGCAGGGAATGGAAAACAAGGGCAGGGAATGGAAGGCGAGGGCAGGGAATGCTCTGCTCTGCCAGGCTTATCCTGCAGGGTCTGTGCAACGCCCTCCCTGCCTGGAATCTCTCTTCTGGGATGGGCTGCAGAGGCACAGGCAGGGAGCTGGGAGCATCTCCAGGCTGCAGGGAGCCGGACCCTGCGGCACACGGCTCCTGCAGCGGGATGCTCTGATCCCAAGGAGCAGACTGAACCCGCTCCAGCCCTTCCCCTGCTGCAGGGGACGGGCTGGGAAGAGCCTGCCTGGCCCAGGGTGTGTCTGAGTCCCCTGCACCCCCTCCAGACACGAAAATCCCAACACCAGAGGGCAGGGAGCCATCGTGCAGGGGGGCAGTGCCCCGCCACACATTCCACAGCACCCCTTCTTGTAGGGAAACCTTCTGACAGTGCCCCTCTCCCAAACTGCCCTCTCCAAGCTGGGAATTCCCTGCCTCAGGAACGAGGTTCAGCCTTGCTGTCTTGCAGCCATTTTGGAGGCATTTTCCTTCACATCCCTCTGCAGTTTTGATATTTTTGTTTTGCAGCCTGAGCTCCCTACAATGTTTTCCAGCCCTGAGGGATGGGCTCTGTGTGCTTTTCCCTCTGGAAACATGGAGTGCCCCCAGCATCTCCTGCAGGGCAGGATGGAGGAGTGAGGGAGCCGTGTAAGAGCCTGGTGGGCTCTGCTCCCCACATCAGCCTTCCCTTCATCTCTCCTGCCACAGCCTCCTGCCTAACGACGTTCGCCTAATTAGCAACGTGCCCAGTTGTTCCACCCAGCAGGAGAAGGGGCTGCTTGGCTGAATCCTCACAGAGCTGAGGGGGGAACCCAGAGCCCCGAAACACGAGGAGCTGCAGATGAGAGAGGAACATTCCCTTCAGGTGCTCTGTTCTGCCAGAGGGCCTTTGATTGGGGGGATTGTGCAGCATGAAAGGCCAGGCTGGCTCCAGCCTCTGTGTGACGGAGGAGAGGGAGACATTAAAGTTTGATGCAGAGCTCGGGGAGAGGCTCCGTG
Source organism: Phylloscopus trochilus trochilus (assembly GCA_016584745.2). Classification (NCBI taxonomy): domain Eukaryota; kingdom Metazoa; phylum Chordata; class Aves; order Passeriformes; family Phylloscopidae; genus Phylloscopus; species Phylloscopus trochilus. The sequence goes on from WQNJ02000021.1 coordinate 1,782,139, forward strand.
ATGGAGAGAGGAGCTTTGCAGGAGCTGGGCAGGCCTTGGGCTCCTGGGGGGCTGTTGGTTGGATGTTTCCTTGCCTAAGGGGCTGCATGTGAGCCGGAGTTGCTGCTGTGACCTTGGCTGGGGGTGTTCCCGGGGAGGAGCGCTGGGCTCCTCAGGAAGGGCGGGTGGTGGCCCTGGGTGCCAGCGAGCAGCGGGTCCCTTCCTTGCACTTCCAAAGGAGTTACAGCTTGGATGGGCCGGCTGTTCACCCTGCAGGACCAGCAGAGGTGGGTGAGGAGGCTCCCTGGGGATTCCTGCATCCCAGGCTGTGGATGTGCCCTGCAGCCTCCAAGGACAGAGGTAGCTCCAGATCTCCCAGTAACCGCTGTGGCACGAGGCACAGACAGCGGGATTTGGGCTTGGGATGGGGATGCAGCAGGATAACAACAGCCCTGGTGGCATTTCAGGAGCTCAAGGCCCTTGGCTTGGCCCCTGGTCCCTGCACAGCATCCTGAACCTGGCCCTGAGCAGCAGCAGCACTGAGGAGCCTGTGAGCACCAAAAGGTTTCCCAGCTCCCAGACTGGGGCAGGATGCTGATCCCAAACCTCTTCACAGCCTGGGATTTGCACGGCTGGATCCTGGGAATGGGCTGGGCAAGAAGCAGTGTGATGCCTTCAGTTTGAGCTTTTGTGTATTTCAGGCTCTGTGCTGCCCAGGGGTGCAGCTCTGAGCTCATATTCAGGGTCACTCAGCTCTGCACAGAGCAGGGACACAAAACAAATCCTGTTCCTGCTGCAGGCCAAGGACAACTTTCAGCCCAACAGCACAAACCAGGGTGGCTGGAGGGAGGAACAAGAAGGATGGGACCTCACAACCTGCAGCTGTAATTAGAAAATTAAACCCCAATGTGCAAATGGACCAAAACTGATCAAAGTGTGAGACCTCATGACCTGTGGTCCATTTTGTCACCATTTTGGGTCCACCTTGGGTGTAACCCTGACCAGGCCCTGTCCTGCCCAAGGTGGATCCTAAAGGCCTTTTGATGAATAGCTACTTCATTCTCTGGCTCTGTCCAGTCTCTGTTCCAGCTCAGCCTTCCCAAGGCATCAGTTGGGCCTCTCTCCCCTTCCCTGGGGATGGGAGGGATGAGACAGGGCTGTGGGGCTGTGGGGCTGTGGCCAGGGACAGGGCCTTGCAGTCACACACCCCACAAGAACAGGACCCAGCTGTCACACACCCCACAGGGAACTCAGCCAGCCCGTGATCCCAAAGCCTCTCCAGGCTCCCTGAGCTATGGATCCCGGACAGCAGCAACCCAGCCAGAGAGGCCTCTTCAGGCACACCCAGAGCTCTGGGTTCTGGGCAGTGTGGCCATCCCAGAGCTGCCTGGAGCATCCCTGGATCCTCCCGGGGCTGTGTCCGGAGCTCTGTGCTGACATTCGGCTGTCGGTGCGCGGGGCCAAGCCTCCTGCAGCTCCTGCCCAGGGCAGGGCACAGGGAATGGGGGTCCCTGAGGGTGCAGACCCTCCTGCTGCCATGCCCACATCCACAGGGAAGCCTTCCCAGCACCAAGCAGGGCGGCAGCTCCGTCCCAAGGGTGCTCCAAGGACTCCGGGCTCTGTGCTGGCTGCAGGAAGTGATCAGTGCCCAGGACAGCTCGGCTCTGACACATTTCTCAGGGCTGAGTCTTCCATTCCTGCTTTAACCTTTCCTGGTGACTCGTGGTGGCTGTGTTAAACCATGATATGCCTGCAACATGACAGTGATTTGTTTAAAGAGCCCACACTCGTCCTTGTTAGCGCTCACTCGGGGCTCTGACAGTCCTGTCAAAGCCTCGGCACATTTTTCTGTTCTCTCCCTCATTTGCTGCTGTCACCACGGGGAAATATCTGGATAACAACAGCCCTGGTGGCATTTCAGGAGCTCAGGGCCCTTGGCTTGGCTCCTGGTCCCTGCACAGCATCCCGAGCCTGGCCCTGAGCAGCAGCAGCACCGAGGAGCCTGTGAGCACCATCCCAGCTCCCAGACTGGGGCAGGATGCTGATCCCAAACCTGTTCACAGCCTGGGATTTGCAGGGCTGGATCCTGGGAATGGGCTGGGCAAGGAGCAGGCTGCCCAGGGGAAGGTGATGGAGTTTGGGAACTGGGCAGCTGTCCCAAAACCCAGCATTTTCCAGCTCAGAGAGATCCCTGCTGCCCTCTCCCCGGCAGATGAGTGAGCAGAACGGGGATGGTGCTGCCAAGGCCTCGGGTTGAACATAACCAGGGCAGGCAGAGCATCAGGGATGCAGAAGCTGGTCCTCTCCCGGGAGCTGCCGGGGAGTGAGGTGCCTCTCTGAGCGTTTAAGAGCTAATGCTTCAGCGTCCAGGGAACTCCCACATGGATGAGCTTCAGGGCTGAGCGTGGCAGCAGGGAGAGGAGATTTATGCTGAGGTTTGGGTAAATCAGAGTCAGCTTGGAGGTGGCGTGGGAGGGCTGGCAGCAGGTCTGGTGTGCAAACAGCAGCCTGCTCCAAGCTGAGAGTTTCCAGCCCGGACCGTGCTGGAAATGTTGGGAAATCCAAGTGGTGCCTCTGCTGTGACACCTGCAGAGAGCCCGGGGAAGGAGGCAGGGGGAGGGCAGTGGAGGTTGGTGTGGGAGGGGGTGCCCAGAAGGGCAGAGTGAAGTTTTCTCCTTCCCTCCACCCCCCCTTGGCCGGCTGCCAGCTCAGATTTGGGGAGTCTTGGGCGAGGAGGTCTTCAGGATAGGGAAGGAAATCCAAAAGAGGCTCTTACCTCAGGATGTATTCCAAGGTTTATCCCAAGAAGGGATTCCCAGGGGCCAAGAGGAGGAGCATGAGGGAGCAGGGGTTTTTATATCTCTCAGGGTAGGGGATGGGGTTACCTGGCCAAGGGCCACAGGTCAGAGTCAGGGGGCAGGTGGGGTTTCACCAGGGAGACCAATGCCAGAGGGATACAACAGCAGAGCAGCCCTTCCCAATCCGTGCAATCTCCTCCTGTCTGGCATGAGCACCACAAGGAATCCCCATCGGAGCCCCCTCGCACCCAGCCAGCCCCTGCACCCCTCCCAGGGGATCCTGTCCCCTTCCCTGTGCTCCAACAAGGGTGCAGGGGTGTCACCTCCCACTCCGCTGCCTCACCTGGCATCTGGAACCCTCCATCCCATCCTGGCACATCCCAAACCCTCCCAGAGCCACGGAGATGCCAAGCCCAGAGCAACCAGAGATAACGTCGCGTTCCCGGAGCGCGTGCAGACAAACCCGGCCAAATGTTCCCCTCCCCGAAGCCATCAAAGCCCGAATGACTCTGTAATATTTAATGGCTTGTTTTGCTCCCGAAATGATACAATGAAAAGGATTATTAATGTTAATAGCGTCCTTATCATGTTTTAATGGCGTCATGTATAACCCAAATGTCATCCCGGAGCGCCATTCTCCCGCTCCGGCCCAGGGCACGGAGCAGCCACGCTCCAGGGGCGTGAGGAGGGAAGAGGCCGCGGGCAGCAGGGTGGGAAGGGGGGCTGGAGCACGAGGAGGAGCTGGGCTTGGCTGGGTGGAGAGAGGGGATGCCTTGGGAATTGCTTCCCTGGCAGCAGGAGGAAGGAAGGAGGGAATCAAAGGGCTGCGGGGGGCGGGAGGGAGGGAAAGGGACATGGGGTGGGCAGGGGAAGGGATGGGATGGGATGGGATGGGATGGGATGGGATGGGATGGGATGGGATGGGATGGGATGGGATGGGATGGGATGGGATCAATGGGATCAATGGGATCAATGGGATCAATGGGATCAATGGGATCAATGGGATCAATGGGATCAATGGGATGGGATCAATGGGATGGGATGGGATTGATGGGATGGGATGGGATCAGTGGGATGGGATGGGATGGGATGGGATGGGATGGGATGGGATGGGATCAATGGGATCAATGGGATGGGATGGGATGGGGTCAATGGGATGGGATGGAATGGGATGGGATGGGATGGCATGGCATGGCATGGCATGGCATGGCATGGCATGGCATGGCATGGCATGGCATGGCATGGCATGGCATGGCATGGAAGAGCTTCGGACATGAGGAAGTTTTCACTGTGGTGTGGATGGAAATGGGTTTTCCTCCTTGTCCCGTGCCAAGGGCTGGGCACAGGTGCAGCACCTGCACACCCACAACGACCCAAATCCTCCCCCAGAGATGGGAACACTGCTGGTACCACCCCAAACCCACCCACCCCAGGTGCCCCCGTGGATGTGTAGAGCCCACAGGCTGGCCAGTGCCAGCCCCCTCCCCTCCAGCTGCCTTGTGCTGGGAGATGAAAGGGGGCAGCTCGGCTCTGACCTGCTCATATTTCACTAAAATGTTATTTTAACACTTAAAAGGGTAGAAAATACCATCGGCGGCTCCTCATTTATCAGATCGATGCGCGGGGAGCGGGGCAGGCACGCGCTCCACATTAATGAGCCCGTGGGAGCTGCCAGCTTCCCGGCACTGCCCTGGCACACGGCAGGAGGCAGGGCTGGCAGGGATGGGGTGGAGGCTCTTCTCCCCTCCAGGGAAGGCCACAGGAGCTCAGTGAGTCCCGTGGGGCTGGAGCAGGGAAGGGAGGGCAGCAGTAGGGGAGAGCTGAGGGCAGGGATGGATGGGAGATTGGGCAGGAATTGTTCCCTGGCACAGGGTGCCCAGAGCAGCTGTGGCTGCCCCTGGACCCCTGGCAGTGCCCAAGGCCAGGCTGGACACTGGGGCTGGGAGCAGCCTGGGAGAGTGGGAGGTGTCCCTGCCCATGGCATGGGGTGGGATGAGTTCCTTTAAGGTTCCTTCCAACCCAAACCATTCCCTGTGGACCAAGGGCAGATGCTGAGCTTGGCTTCAGCTCAGACACATTCCCACAGCAATGTGGGGGCTCCAAGATCCTGACAGGGGCCACATGGACACTGTCCCATGGACAACAGCAGTGCCAGGCATTGCTCACCTCCCGAGAGCCCCAGGGATCGTCACTGGCACAGGGATGGTCACTGCACAGGGATGGTCACTACCACAGGGATGGTCACTGCACAGGGATGGTCACTGCACAGGGATGGTCACTGCCCCAGGGATGGTCACTGGCATAGGGATGGTCACTGCACAGGGATGGTCACTGCACAGGGATGGTCACTGCCCCAGGGATGGTCACTGGCACAGGGATGGTCACTGCCCCAGGGATGGTCACTGCTCAGGGATGGTCACTGCACAGGGATGGTCACTAGAACAGGGATGGTCACTGGCATAGGGATGGTCACTGCACAGAGATGGTCACTGCTCAGGGATGGTCACTGGCATAGGGATGGTCACTGCACAGGGATGGTCACTGCACAGGGATGGTCACTGCCCCAGGGGTGGTCACTGCTCAGGGATGGTCACTGACACAGGGATGGTCACTGCCCCAGGGATGGTCACTGGAACAGGGATGGTCACTGCTCAGGGATGGTCACTGACACAGGGATGGTCACTGCACAGGGATGGTCACTGCTCAGGGATGGTCACTGCACAGGGATGGTCACTGGCACAGGGATGGTCACTGCCCCAGGGATGGTCACCCTGCCCAGCAAAGCCCCAAGGTGGAGCTTTGCCCACACCTCCATCTCCACGTGGAGGTCTCTGCCCACCCTCAAAGCTGAGGACAAAGGACCGTCACAAAGATCAGGCAGTGCCAGGAGAGCTCCAGGGAGCAGGGCTGGCTTTGCTTGTTCAACACCTCCGTTAATAATCCTGGCACAGAGAGTAAACAGGAGCAGCAGCTGTCAGGGACTTGCGGGGACTTTCTAGTTTCAAAGCAATATTTGGAATTTTTCACAGCCCTCGGGGCACTTGCGAAAACAGCTTTGAGTCTTAAAGGTCTCACAGCTTCAGGACAAGGATTTTACTCATCTCTGACTCAGAAGGCATCAGCAGAAGGCTTCCCAAAGGGCCCCAGAGGACACGGACACCGGGAACTGAGAGATTCCACGGACACTGAGGTGGGAATGTCCTCACTGACTGCTCCAAGGGTGGAGTTACCTGTGCCTGCTGCTGGCTGTGAAAATATCAGAGCTGCCACGTCCTGCCTGCCCTCACACATGACATGGAGTGAGTCACAGAACCTTCTTCCATGAGACTTCCCACAATATTTTCAGCAGGTTTTAGGGCTTGGGGGCATCCCGTGGTGGGCCTTGAAGCATTCCCGTGGTGAGGCAAAGCTGCCAGAATGAAGCAGGGAGTCCCCAGGGACCCCCTGCTCACGGAACTTGCACTTATAACTGGTGTCACACAAAATGTTTTCACCCGGCTGAGCGCAAAAAAAACAACCAGAAAGAACAGGGCTTCTGCAGAAACGTAGAGGGGATTTTTTTTTTTTTAAGGCAGGAACAAAAGGGATATTCCCAAGTTGGCTGGAAAGGGTGAGACACCCCTGCCCTAAATAAACACAGCCCTGAGATTTGCAGATGGAAACTGCACTGGAAAACGATGGAAATCGGGGAAGAGCTCAAAATCCCGGGGAGGAGAGAGACCCCACTGAGCCGGCAGGCGGAATGTGATGCGCTCGGAGAAACGCAGCCGGGCCATTGAGGAGAGAATGATGCGAATCCCGGCGCAGGCAGGGGGAGCCCCGCGGTGCAGCGAGGCTGAGCAGGGCTGAGCACGGCTGCTCGGGGGGTCTCTCCACTCTGCTGCTTTCCCTCCTCACCATCCATCCCGGCTTCCAGGGGACTGCAGCCTGCCGAAAACCCTGCTGCTGCTGCTGCTGCTGCTGGCAGAGTGCTGAGCCAGGCTGGCTCCCCAGAAGCCCTGGGGATGCTGCCCTGGGAGGGTGGCGATGCCTGCAGGGAGATGAGCTGGATCAACACCCAACCAGAGGGGTTTTTTAGGGTGGCACAGCCCAAAATTCAACCTCTGTCGCAGTTCCCTGGGATTCCAGGAGCCCTGGGTGCATTCCTTGCCCATCCTGGAGCAGCTTCACCCATCCTTGCCGGGACAACTCCGGCCTCAGACCCTGCAGCCACTGCTGGGCCATCCTCCCACAGCTCCTGGATTCCCTGGAGAGCCTCTGGGTGGTTTTTGTGCCCTCTGGGACAGGGATCCCCTGCAGGAGGGCACCCCAGGGGCAGAGCATGGCAGAGCTCCGGGATGGGAATGGGAGCTGCGCTCAGGGAGCAGCTGTGCCGGGATCCCAGCGAGGGCTGCGGGCATGTGGCAGCCCATTCACTGAGGGAAAAAAATTAAATTACCCAGGCCTATAAACCAGTCAATTTAGAGCCATATCCTGGCTGTAATCAGGCAATAGTATTTCATTTACTGCCACTCCGGCGGTGCTGCGGAGGAGAGGAGCTTTGGGGGGCTCCCTGAATGCAGCCAGGTTCAGAAGAGGGGGCAGGTGCCACAGCTGGGGGGTCCCAGCAGCCCCCACCCCGCTGTCCCAGCTCACCATGGGCACTCCAGTCTCCAGGGCGTGCAGCTGGAATGTCACCCTGACGCTGTTAAAGATCACAATAAAGACCACAACGACACAGACTCCATCTCCAGCAGGCTGACAATGGCTCCGTTGATTTCCAGCAATTCCTTCCCTTTTATCCTGTTCTACAGAGAGCAACTCCATGGGTGAAACAAAGACAAACTTCTTCACTCACCTTGGTCAGAGCAGAGGGACAGCAAGGAGAAGTCCCTCCCAGGGAAAGGAATGCAAACAAAGGTTACAGTCAGGAAAACGTGTCCATTGTTGGCAGAAAACTCTCTGGGAAAAGAGTTTAAGAGAAATCAAAACATCTCAGGCACCAAGCAGGGCTACATCACATCAGCCCAGTGGGCAGCTGCCTCCTCCCCAGGCCCCACAGCCTCCTTGCCCAGGCACAGGTGAGGTGTTTGTGCCAGGGCTGGCGCTGCCTGCCAGTGGGGAACGCTGCTGCTCTCCCCTCTGCTCGCTGGGATGTGGAAAATGGCAGAATGCTTTGTGATCTGGTTACCTGGATCCTCAACGTCTTTCACCTCCTGCTTTTTGTCGTTGTTGTTTGTCTGGGGGGTTGTTTTTGATGTTGGTTTTTTTTTTATTTTCGGAGGGGTTCTTTTTTTCCTTTTTTTTTTGTTTTTTTGGGGGTTTTGGGATCTGGTTGGTTGGTTGGTTGGTTGGTTGTTTTTGGGTTTGTTGGTTGGTTGTTTGGTTGGTTGGTTGTTTTTGGGTTTTTTGGTTGATTGGTTGGTTTTTGGGTTTGTTGGTTGGTTGGTTTTCTTGTGTTTTGGGGTTGGTTGTTTTTTTGTGGGTTTTTTTTTTTTGTGTGTTTTCTTTTTTTTTGGTTTTTTTTGGTTTTTTTTTGGTTTTTTTTGTTGTTTTTTTGGTTTTTTTTGGGGGGGGGGGTTGTAGTGTTGTGTAGTGTTGCGGGGTTTTTTTTGTTTCTACTCATGGAAATGGGATGAAGCCTGGCCTGGATGGGAGGGATGGAGGGGTTTGCCCAGAGCAGCTGTAGCTGCCCCTGGATCCCTGCAAGTGTCCAAGGCCAGGCTGGATGGAGCTGGAGTGACCTGGGAGAGTGGGAGGTGTCCCTGCCCACAGCAGGGGCTGGAATGAGGTGAGATTTGAGTTCCCTTCCAACCCAAACCAGGCTGGGATTCTGTGATGAGGATTCCTGCTGCTCCAGCGGCGTCATTCCTCAGGGAGCCCATCCTCCCATCCCCGTGGGATGCACCTTCCAGCACCAGGGAGGCTGCAAACACCAGGCTGAGCATTTCCCGCAGGGCCCCTGGAGTCAGGGACCAAAAGCTCTTTAAGAGGAGCTGTGGAGGAGGGGGCTGTGATCATCCCCGAGGCTCCAAAACCAGCTGGGCAGGATAGAGAGGGAGCAGAGAGGAGCTTAGGCCACCCTTTGATGCTGCAGAGCACTCACCAGCCTTAGCTGGCTCTCCCCAGCCCTTCTCCCTTCAAAGTAGGGCCAGGCAGAGCTCAGCTCCCATCCCCTTGGATCAGGGGGTGTTGCATTGCACTGAGTAGTTTTGTTATATTTGCACTGGGTGTTTGGGTTGTATATAAACCCACACAAAGTGTTGTACAGCACTGCCTCTGCCAGAAATCCCTGCACGCCCCTCACCTGAGACCACCTGTGCCTCACCTCCCCCTGGGTCAGCCCCCATTGACCCCTCACCTGCCCCTTCCCTTCCCTTCCCTTCCCTTCCCTTCCCTTCCCTTCCCTTCCCTTCCCTTCCCTTCCCTTCCCTTCCCTTCCCAAAGGACACAAAACCCCTCCCAGCCACCTGCTCGGCCTCTCACTCTCCTCAGGACCCCAAGGTGCAGGTTCTGCATTGAACTGTGGGGCTGTTCCTGGGACTGAGAGCTCCTTTTGTCTTTGCTCTTGGTCCTGGCCTCAGTTTCCCCTCTGAGGACTCAGTGCCAGCCTGGCAGGGCACTCAGGGCTGCAGGAACCGAGGCAGGGGGGTGGTGCAGCAGTCCCAGGAGCTGTCTGGGGAAGCTGTGATAAGAGCTGTGATAAGAGCCGGCAGGAGCAGCCCGCCCGGGGGCACAGCCCCGCGCTACCTCCCCGTGCTGGTCCGACCTGCTCTCCCTGCCCTTCCCGGGCTCCCTGCTGCTCATCCAGCCCTTTCCCTGCCCGCTGGCTGCCCGTGTGGACGTGAGCCTTGGTGGGTGCCGGGAATCCATCCCCTCCCAGCTGCTGGGATTGCAGGGAGCAGGCAGGAGTCAGGGGCAGTGTAGCCACGGTTTCGTGCCTGCCACGTTTCGGTTTCAGGAAATTCTGTTCTCAGGAACAAAACTGGTCAACAAGGCCATGTTATTGTAAACTAACGTTTTTCTACACACTTTCCCAAAGGAGGGACTTTGCTTGATGGTCTCTTCAAGTGACCAATGAGTCCAGGGGTCCCCACCTCTGAGGTGGGTGCATTGTAGAAAAGTATAAAATAGGTTTGGAGAATAAACCAGGACTCCTCCTAGGAGTCACAGCCTTCTGAACAAGACTTACATCTTTCTTTCGTGGCAGAGCAAGGGCAGAGCAAGGGCAGCAGCTCCAGCAGCTGGTTGTGAGGTCAGAGCACAGAGCCAGGTGTCCTGCAGCACCCGTGGGTGCAGCTGGAACCCGGGCTGGCTGCAGGAGATCATCCCCAGGTTCTGGGAACCACGAGTGCCGGGGTTTGAGTGCTCTGTGCCCCGCAGGTGGCTCGGGGAGGGGACAGGAGGGACGTGCAGGCTCTGCAGTGCTCCTGGCGGTAAATTAGCCCGGGGGAAGTGCTTTGGAAGCCGGCTGGCCTGGCCACGTGGAATTCCTCTGCAGGAATTTACAAGCACGACACCTGCAGATGCTGCTTGACACCCCAGCTCCCCAAATGATTTCCCAGAGGGATGGGACAAAGTCAGGGAAAAGGTCACCTCCGACATCCTCCCTGTCTCTGCACGAAGCTGTGGGGCACAACCTGCAGGGCTCTCCAGGGACCCTGTGAGGGATTCTCCTGCTGGCTGGGGGTGTTCTGTGTGACAGGCTCAAACAGCACCACGTACAGGTCATAGGCTCATGGAATCATGGAATGGTTTGGGTTGGAAAAACCTTACAGCTCAGCTCGTCCCTGCCATGGGCAGGGGCACCTTCCACCATCCCAGACTGCTCCAAGCCCCATCCAGCCTGGTTTTGGACACTGCCAGGGATGGGGAAGCCACAGCTTTCCTTGACCAGGCCTTCCCCAGGCCGATCCCTTCCCACCTCCACTGTCTCCTCACTGTGATTTTCACAGAGAGTGAACTTTTCTGACTTGTTTTCCCACCCTGCTCCTCTCTCCACCCAAATAGAGCCAGCATCTCACTGCTGAACAGGAGAGCTCCCTCTGACCCTTCCCGTGGTTGTGCTGGGCTCAGTCCTTGTGGAAAACCTTCAGCAGCTGCTGCTGACAGCACTCCTTGGGACGGGGCATGGGCTGGTCGCTCCACAAGAGGATTTTCTTGCTGAGACATCTCCCCAGGGAAGGACTGGATCACGTTCCCTCTGCTCCCAGCCCCTGCCAGGCACTCAGATCAGCTCCCCACACCTGGGCACCATTCCCTTGAATCCCAGCTGAGCTCCCATTAACACCTGCACACCTGGCAAGGAGCTGCTTGAGCTCTTCAGAACCAAGAGGTCCCTTGTTCCCACCTCCTCTCTGGAGGTGCTGCCCTCTGGGTCCTCACTGGCTCTGCCATGTGCTGGATGTCCCACCCCACTCCCACCCCCCAAACGCACCCAGAGCTCACTTGTGGCATTGCTGGGGCAACAAGGAGCAGGAGGGTCCTGTCCACCTTCACCCCAACTCTGAGGAAGGGATGCAGGGGGTTGGGGCAGTGTCCCACACAGAGCCCTCGTGCTCCAGCTCTGCTCTGTGGGTTTGTGCTGGGGAACCCTGAGCTCCTGGTGGGACACAGGGACACGTCTGCTCTCAGGAGCACACCCAGCCAGCCTCATGTCTCTGCTGGCGTTCATGTTCTCCCAGGAACGTCTGCAGCAGCGTCCCCTTTGCAAACTCTCCCCATTTGGGGCCATCCTGGGGCGGACAAGCCCCAAGATGAAAGCCTTTGGATCCTGACTCATCTCACCACTCGCTGGATTTCAAGTTCCCCATCCTCTGGAGGAAGCTTTGGGTCGATTTGGGAGGAACACCGGGGTTTTGCATGCTGCTTTGCATGGCAGATGAATGGCTGGGGCTCCCCGCAGGGCCAGGTGGATCCTTCTCCCCATGGGGACACGCAGCCACCCCGGTGCTCCTGCAGCACTGGTGCCACCTGCGGCCGTTCCACCAAAAAAAAATCCCCTGGCACTTCAGGTTTAATCTGCTGTGAACTCCTCCAGAGGAGCTGTCCCTCCAAAATAATGCCGTGTTTTGATGGGCCGGTGACAAGGACATTTAATCCTGCAAGTTGATCCTTCTGTTCCTTTGACTGGTGGCCCTTTCATGTCAAAACTCCTCAAGCCACCCGGGTGAGAGCTCAAAGGCTGCTGGTAAAATTGTCAGCCCGGCGCCCTCGGAACAGGTCCAACGTGTTGTGCTGCTGTTCTCTCCCCGGGGGAATAATCACATCCCTTCCCCCTGCCCTGCGCATGCACGGGAGGTCGGGATTGTTATTTCTGATGAACTTCAAGGCGCCTCTCGCCGGAGAAATAACATTTCTGTGGGTTTATTTATTTATTGATCTGCTCCCTTCCACGGCGGAGGGAGAGAAAGAGGCAAGGCGAGAAGGCAGAGGAGAGGGGAGATGAAGAAGCAGGAGGGGGTGGGAGGCCGGGGAGATGAGCGCCAGCTCGATCCCGGCTTGCCAGGGTTTAATCAAAGGTTTCTACAAAGGGAGAACCAAATCTTTTCAAATTTCTCCTCAGCCCTTTGTTGTGAGGCCGCAGCCCCCGTTTGCCTGGGCTGGGAGCTGCTGTCCCCAGGGGCCACGGCTCTCTCTCTGAGGTGACAGGAGACTTTTAGCTCTGAGCTACAAGCAGGGGCTGAGCTGGCAGTGCTGTCTGATGCTGGGGTGAGGGCTGGGTGCTGCTGCAGGTGGATCTGCTCCTGGGTTGCTGCCTGAGCCTGGGGAAGCTGTGGTGTTTTGGGTTTTTTTTGTTTGTACTCATGGAAATGGGATGAAGCCTGGCCTGGATGGGAGGGATGGGGGGGTTTGCCCAGAGCAGCTGTGGCTGTCCCTGGATCCCTGCAAGTGTCCAAGGTCAGGCTGGATGGAGCTGGAGTGACCTGGGAGAGTGGGAGGTGTCCCTGCCCACGGCAGGGGCTGGAATGAGGTGAGATTCGAGTTCCCTTCCAACCCAAACCAGGCTGAGATTCTGTGATGAGGATTCCTGCTTCTCCTCATTCCCCAGGGAGCCACAGCAGCACTGCCAGGGCTTAACTGCAGACAGGTTTGAAGGCAGCCCCTGCAGAGGGGCTGATTTCTGCTGCCAGCCCTTGGGAGGAGCCATCTGCTGCTCCAGTAATGCCTGGTGCATCCCACAGCACAGGGCCCTCCGAGCTGCCAGGGCCTGCAGGGGCTGATTGGCTCCCTCTGCACCTCCTCCCAGCCCCTGGGTTTCCTGCAGCCCTTTCATTTCCTACCTGAGGCCTTGATGGCAAGCAGGGTCACCCCTTCAACCCCGATCCAGAGCTCACAATGTCCTGCCTGGCCCCTCTCACCCCCCTGGGTGGTGCCACCATTGATTCCAGGGTGCTGAAGCTCTGCCAGTCGTGCCTGTGCCAGGGTAAACTCCAACAGAACAGAGAATCCCGGAATCACCGAGGTTGGAAAAGGTCTCCAGGACCATCCAGTCCCAGCTGTGCCCCATCCCCACCCTGTCCCCAGCCCAGAGCACCCAGTGACACCTCCAGCCCCTCCTTGGACACCTCCATGCATGGGCACTCCAACCCTCCCTGGGCAGTTCCAGTCCCTGAGCTCCCTTTCCATGGGGAAATTCCTGCTGCTGCCCACCCTGAGCCTCCCCTGGCCCAGCCTGGGGCCGTTCCCTCTTGTCCTGCCACAGGATCCTGCCACTCTCACAGCCCTGTGGGGCACGGTGCCCACACAACTCTGCCACATCCAGGGCTAGAGTCTCCAAGTCTCCAAAGCATGTTCCCTCCAGGTTCCCCCAAGGATTGGGGCCTTCCCATGGAGCAGAGCTCTCCCCGTGGAGCGAGAGGGGTCACCAGCCCCACTTTTGGGGCACAGGAAGGCTGGCAGGGCTCTCAGCCAGGCTGCTGCCCTTTATCTCCACCGAGCATCCACCGCTGCTCTCCACAGCCCAAGAGCCTCCGAGTGGAAGAACCGCGATGTTCATTCATCCAGGGCAGACCCCAGATAGGGAAAGGGCTGATAAGAGCCACCACAAGGGCTGCTGGAAGCAGCAGATAAGATCTCAGCTCTGCCATCAGCCCTGTGTAATGCAGCGCCCTCATGAATATGCAGCTCCATTGTGTTCCGCGGGACAACAGGATGGGTTTGAGAGCTGAAATCAACCCTGGGAAAAAACCAGCCTGGGGGAATAACCGCAGAGAGACCCACACCCAGGGCACACAGCTAACCCTGAGATCTGCATCCAGAGCTAACCCTGAGATCTGCATCCAGAGCACAGAGCTAACCCTGAGATCCACATCCAGAGCTAACCCTGAGATCTGCATCCAGAGCTAACCCTGAGATCTGCATCCAGAGCTAACCCTGAGATCCACATCCAGAGCTAACCCTGAGATCCACATCCACGGCCCAGAATTAACCCTGAGGCCCACATCCATGGCCCAGAGCTAACCCTGAGACCCACACCCAGAGCAGATCCAGGGCACAGACCTGACCCTGAGATCCACATCCATAGGATACAGCTAACCCTGAGACCCACACCCAGAGCTGACCCTGAGACCCACACCCAGAGCTGACCCTGAGATCCACATCCAGAGCTGACCCTGAGAGATCCACATCCAGAACTAACCCTGAGATCCACATCCAGAGCACATCCAGGGCACAGAGCTGACCCTGAGATCCACATCCATGGGACACAGCTGACCCTGAGACCCACACCCAGAGCTGACCCTGAGAGATCCACATCCCGAAATAACCCTGAGATCCACATCCAGAGCACAGAGCAGCGGTGCCCTGGGGGTCCCTGCAGCCCACCCAGGGGCTTGGTGGCCCTGGGGATGTGTCAGGGTGGCCAGGGAACCCCGCTGGCAGCGGGGTCAGCCCTGCCCCGCAGCGCCCGCGCTGCCCCGCCGCTGCTGCTGCCGCCGGTGCTTTGCACCGCCGAGCCTGGGAGCTGGCTGGGAGCTGGGAACGAAGCATTTGTGAAATTAATTAAGACAACAGAGGCCCGAAGAAAGGGAAAGTTAATTAGTCACGGCAATCAGTTAGATTTGATCCAAAAGAACAAACAAAGAGTTAGAAGCGTGTCACTGGCGGGCTGCTTCTCTGGAAAAGGGATTACGCGGAGATTTCCACCAAAGGGAATGGCTTTGTGCTGCTGCTCCTTATGTAATTGGGGATTTAGAAGTGGCACAAAGAGTCATTACCACAAAATTTCTTTGTCAGAGGGAAAAAAAAAAAAAAAAAAGTTGACATTTATGAAGCGCAGGAGGGAGCAGCAAAACACGGCGGATCAATCGGCTCGGACGCGGGAAGGGGCTTCCCTGGGCCACGGGGGCAGCCAGGAGCAGGAGGAGGAAAGAGGAGGAGGAGGAAGATGAAGGCTGATGGTGGTGGCTGCCCTGGGAGGTCCCCAGGGCGTTATGGATGGATGGGCCAAGATGCAGCAGCACCAGCGCGGTGTGAAAACCAGCGCCGAGGCGTGAAAAGGGGCGGGAGATGGCAAATCCACGGCTGGGGAAGAGGGGAGGGATGCTGGGGACACAGCAGGGACATCCCCAAGGGTGACAGGGCTGGGGACAGAGCAGGGACAGCCCCCAGGGTGGCAGGGACACAGCAAGGACAGCCCCCAGGGTGGCAGGGCTGGGGACAGAGCAGGGACAGCTCCCAGAGCTGGGGGACACAGCAGGGACAGCCCCCAGGGTGGCAGGGACACAGCAAGGACAGCCCCCGGGGTGGCAGGGCTGGGGACACAGCAAGGACAGCCCCCAGGGTGGCAGGACTGGGGGACACAGCAGGGACAGCCCCTGGGGTGGCAGGGCTGGGGACACAGCAGGGACAGCCCCCAGAGCTGGGGACAAGAGCAGGGACAGCCCCCGGGGTGGCAGGGCTGGGGACACAGCAGGGACAGCCCCCAGAGCTGGGGACAGTGCAGGGACAGCCCCTGGGGTGGCAGGGCTGGGGACAGTGCAGGGACAGCCCCCAGGGCGGCCCTGCCGGGAGAGCTGACTGCAGCCAATCCCAGGTTTTCTGCTTGAGCTGCCGCCCTTATCTCGGCTTTCTCCTCCGCAGTTCCAGCTTTAATTATTTACTCCGACTCCAGCAGCTCCCTTTCCCTCCCGATGGGCACGAAGTCACCTCCTTGTTGCTAAGGGCCTCCCCGGAGCTGCTGTGGTGGCACTGGGAGGCCTCCTGGGGGTCCCCAGGGCTCCCAGCACAGCACCCCACGGCTGTGGTGGCACCTCTGCAGCCCCTCAAAAAAGGGGCAGGAGAAGGCTCCAGGCTCCTGGGGCTCTCGGGATGTGCCTCAGTTGGCCTGGGTGCCCACGGGGGTGTCCCCAGCTTGGGCCACCCATGACACTCCCTGCTCTGGCTGCTGCCACCCGTGGGACTCACCCCACAGCTGCTGGTCCCCAAAACCACTCCAGCCTCCCGGGGAAGTTCCCTGACAATCTGTCAGCGTGAGGAGCAGAGCACTGCTGCACAGGGGACGGCTGGCTCAGAGGGATTGTCCCCTGGCGGGGAGGTGACAGCAGAGCAACCCCAGAGGTGGCCACATCCCGGCCTTTTGGGGAGGGCTGGCTCCTTGGAGCTCACTGCCCACCCACCCACACCTCGGCGCGGCCCCTGGGGTGGAGGGAAGGCACCCAAGGCTGGAACACCCCCAGGGAATGTGCACCCCGGAGGTGCCGCCAGCTGGGAGCACACCCAGGGCTGGGAATGTGTCTGTCTTGGGTTATGGAACCAAAAACTGAAGTGTTCCCCTTCCCTCAGCCCCCCGAGGTCACCCGGCTAGCTCAGTCGGTAGAGCATGGGACTCTTAATCCCAGGGTCGTGGGTTTGTGCCCCACGTTGGGCGCCAACTGAAGTGTTCCCCTTCCCTCAGCCCCCCGAGATCAGCTGCTAGCTCAGGTTTAGGGAGGTTAGGGTGAGGGGAATCTTCAGGATAGGGACATAAAACCAAAGGAGGCTCTTACCCTGAGATGTGTTCCAAGGTTTATTCCAAGAAGGGATCCCAGGGCAAAAGAGGCCCAACCCTGGAGGGAAAGGGGGTTTTATGCATTTCAGGGTAGGGGGCGGGGTTACCTAAGGCCATAGGTCAGAGTCAAGGGACAGGTAGGGTTTCACAGGGAGGGGATACCAAAGGGAATACAACAAAAAATGTATTCTATTTTCATCTGTTAAAAGCAGTTGAGGAGATGTTTTTCTTTGTCTCTTGTAACTCAAGAGGAGAGAGGCCTGACACCTTCGGACAATGGGCCATTGACACCCCCCCAGAGCGGTGCATCCGCATTTCCATCATCCCATGGTGAGATGCATCACATCCCCCTGGCAGTGGGGTGGGGGCAGGCAGTTTCTACCTGGATAAAACTGAGACACAGGGACATGAAAAGTTCCAGCTTTCTCCCGATTTCTGGGAGGAAGACAGGACCTGATCTCACCAACACCAGACCTCATCTCACCATCACCAGACCCCTTCTCACCACCCCTGGACCCTTCTCTCTCAGGATCATCTCTACTCCACCAGAACCACCTCTGCCACTCCAGCAGGACTCACTTTGGGACTGCTCCCAACACCCTGACCAACAGGGTGTCAGGTTGTAGCTCTGACTCTGTCAAGGTTTTCCAAAATTGTTGTTTGTTTGTTTGCTGGCTTGGTTGGGTGGTTTTGTTTTTCTACTCCATTTGTATTGTTAATATTCCCAGTAAAGAACTGTTATTCCTATTCCCAAACTCTTTGCCTGAAAGCCCCTTAATTGTAAAATTATAATTAGGCAGGGGGTGAGGGGTTTACATTCCCCATTCCAAGGGAAACTCCAGCTCTCCCTGTCAGATACCTGTCTGTCCAAACCAAGACAGTGCCCCAGTCCCAGGGCTGGGACATTCCCATTGCTGGCATGGAGCCATCCCCCCCGCCCCCAGCATGGATTGGGGAGCAGGGACCCCAAATCCCAGCTCAGCCACGCTGCTCCACACGGATCGAGTGCTGCTGGGAGAGCTGGCATGGCCTGAGCTGCAGTGGGATGCTCCTGTCTCCACACAGCCCCCGGGCCTGGCTGGGAGAAGGTCCCTCCTGCTGGTTCCCAAGGATGTATGGAGCAGGCTCTTCTCCTGGAAGGGTGCAGCAGGAGAGGAGGGATGGGACAGGATGCTGGCTCTGGTTCCTACTGATCATTAAAATAAGGATTCACTTTGAATAAAGGGGAGGACTCAGAAGGATGAAGTCACCCCATACCCTTTAATGTCCCCTCTGGCCACGTGCCAGAGTCACACCACAGCCACATCCCCATTAAACCCCACCAGCCCCACAACACCTCCCACCACAAACCCCAGTCCCATCCACTCGGGAGAACACCTCCATCACACCCATGGAGACCTAGGCCCAAATCCCCTCTTTCTGCAGGAAAAAAATAACCTGCCAGCTCCCTTCCCAGGCTCCCAGCCCTTCACCTGGGGCCCTGGCAGCAATTCCAGCAGTCATTAGGGAAGCTGCTCATTAGTCTGTGAGTCAGAAGGCTTTGGAGGCAGCTCTGAGGAGCAGGGGCTGTGCTGAGCTCTCCCCGGGTGCCTCTCAAGTGCCCTCCCTCAGCTCCCGGGCTTTGATGGGGCTCCCGTCTAGACGGCTCCAAAATCAAAGGTGTGAGCCTGGTGAGCGTGGTGGTTACTCAGCCCCTGCCCTGGCTGTGCCTCAGCTGCCACCACAGCCCAGAGGGGTGGGCCTGCCCGCTCAGCATGGCCGGGAAATCACGGAATTATAGAATCTGGGAACGTCCTGGGCTGGGAGGGGCCCGTGGAGATCACCAGTGCAGATCCTGGCCCTGCACAGACACCCCAGCCACCCCAACCCTGCGCCTCAGAGCCTTGCCCAAACACTCCTGGGGCTTTGGGGCGGTGGCCTCAAAGGAAAGGGTTCCAGCAGTGTGCCTGGCACAGGACAGCGTTCCAGGAGTGTCCAGGACAAAGAGCAGGATCCTGAATCCCCCAGGAAAGGGTTCCAGCAATGCCCAGGGCACAGGGCAGCATTCCAGCAGTGCCCAGGACAAAGAGCAGGATCCTGAATCCCCCAGGAAGGGGTTCCAGCAGTGCCCAGGGCAAAGAGCAGATCCTGAATCCCTCAGAGTAGGGTCACAGCAATGCCCAGGGCACAGGAAGGGGTTCCAGCAGTGTGCCTGGCACAGGACAGCGTTCCAGGAGTGACCCTGGCACAGAGCAGGATCCTGAATCCCTCAGGAAGGGGTTCCAGCAGTGTGCCTGGCACAGGGCAGGGTTCCAGGAGTGACCCTGGCACAGAGCAGGATGCTGAATCCCTCAGGAAGGGGTTCCAGCAGTGTGCCTGGCACAGAGTGGGGTTCCAGCAGTGCCCAGGACAAAGAGCAGGATCCTGAATCCCCCAGGAAGGGGTTCCAGCAGTGCCCCTGGCACAGAGCAGGGTCCTGAACCTTTTCCTAATGCCCAGATTAAATCCCAGTTTCCTGCCGTGGCTGGAGACTGCAGCAGAGCTCTGCTGCTCCGGGGAGACCCTGGGAGCTCTGGGACCTGGCTCCACCTTTCCCCAGGGCTGGGTGGGGGGCACTGCAGGGTCCCTCTGTGCCTTGGCTGGTGACACCAGCCCAGAGCTGAAGGCTGCAGCCCCTCTGCCTGTGCCCCCCAGCCTGCTGGAACACAGAGGGGCATCACCCCTGGGCTGCCTGAGCTGCTCTGGCTTTCTGCTGTTCCACGGCTCCTTTTGGGACACCCTCACCGGGTTTTAATTAATCGTGTTCAAAATCAGAAAAAAAAAAAAAAAAAAAAAGGAAATAAACCAGCAACAAGTCCCGCAGCTCTTCCCTCGGGGGGAGCTGCTGGTGCTGGAGCTGGTTTGAGGGGGGAGTGAAGCAGGAGGGATGTCAGGAGCCGGGAAGCAGAGGGATGTGCAGAGCAGAGCGTGCCGGTGTCGCTGTCCCCACCCCTCTCCGGGGAGCCCGGCGTGGCCACCGCTGGTGTGAAAAGCTGGCTGGAGGCTGGGAAGTGAGGCGGGATCCGGCTCGTGCATCCCGGGAACACGATGGGCTGTCAGAGCCGCTCCTCGCTCATCTGCTTAGTGACCATGAGCGCTTCCCGCTTGGAAAAGCCTTGTTTTGTTTGCTCATCTGGCTCATGAAAAATGCAGCCGCCCCTCGCCGCGTACACGGAATTGGTTTTAGCTCGGAATTCTCAGGTTTGGTGCCAGGAGAGGGAGGGATCCGTCCTCAGTCAGGTCCGTGTGAAGGGACGGAAGGAGGGAACTGTGTGCCCCCAGCTGAGAGCCCGGTCCCACAGCACATCCCTGTCCCACAGCACATCCCTGTCCCACACCCCTGTCCTACATCCCTGTCCCACATCCCTGTCCCACATCCCTGTCCCACATCCCATCCTCAGCCCACAGCCCTGCCAGGTCTGCAGGGCTCACACAGGGGATGAGCCCGGTGCCTCAGCCAGGCTGGAGCCAGGCTGGGAGAGCTGGGGGTGCTCACCTGGAGAGGAGAAGGCTCCAGGGAGAGCTCAGAGCCCCTGGCAGGGCCTGAAGGGGCTCCAGGAGAGCTGGAGAGGGACTGGGGACAAGGCATGGAGGGACAGGACACAGGGAATGGCTCCCAGTGCCAGAGGGCAGGGCTGGCTGGGAGATTGGGCAGGAATTGTTCCCTGGCAGGGTGGGCAGGGCTGGCACAGGGTGCCCAGAGCAGCTGTGGCTGCCCCTGGATCCCTGGCAGTGCCCAAGGCCAGGCTGGACATTGGGGACAGCCTGGGACAGTGGGAGGTGTCCCCGCAGGCTGCTCCAGGTGTAGCAGAGCCAGATCCACTGGGAGCCAAAGCAGCTTCTCCCTCCTGAGCCGCCTCCTGCCCGGCGGGTGAGGGACAGCGGGAGCGCTCCGCTAATCCCGTGTCCCGCCAGCCCCTCACACTCACCGCTGCCCAAAGGGGCCGGATCAATACCCTCAATACAAAAACAGCTCCAGGCAGCACGGGGAAGCCGAGATCAACCCGCTGCTGGCAGATAAAGAGGAATTGATCTCTGAGCCGGGCGGCGGGCGCTGCTCAGGTGCGAGCGTGGCTGCAGCCGAGCCCCCCTGAGGCCCGAGCATGCTCCGGCATCGAGCAGGACAGTTCCGCCAGGCCGGAGACAATCAGCAGCTGAATCAGCTGGAGGAGCAGATTGAAACGGAGAAATTTGAATCATAATTCCGAGCGGCGAAGAATACTCTCTTGCAAGCCACCCAAGGAGACAATCCCTCAATCAGGAGAGCAGAGAGAGGCCTGTTAAAGAAAAGCGGGGCTGCGTCAGACAAAAGTGAGAGCGGCTGCAGAGAATGAAAGCGGCGCTGGCGCGGCGATGGGGACGGGAAGCCGATCATTTCCAGCCCCAAAAAGGGACGAAATTACCGGGGAGACAATGGGGAGCGGCGCTGGGACACCTGCGGCATCCGGGGAGGGGGGTGGGATGGGCGGCTCAGGACGTGCTGTGTGCTCGAGGAGAGGAGAGGAGAGGAGAGGAGAGGAGAGGAGAGGAGAGGAGAGGAGCAGCACCAGCAGTGAGAGCAGCAGGGAGCAGCTGGTGGTCATGGATGGGATGCCAAGGGATGTGTGTGGGGCAGCAGGAGTTGTGGGCTGGCTGCAAAGAGAGCCACGGATGGAGAGAGAGGCTCTGGAGCTGGATTCCCAAAGGTGGAGACTGGATCTGGCACTTGGTGCTGTGGTCTAGTTGAGGTGTTAGAGCATTGGTTGGACTTGATGATCTTGAAGGTCTCTTCCAACCTGAAAATTCTGTGATTCTGTGAGACGTGGGGATGTCTCAGTATGACACAAATGAACGACACTCACACGCTGAGATGTCCAAGGCAAAAAGGGAGCAGTTTATTCACAGACCTCGACATTTATAGAATTCCAGCAGTGACCATGGATGGATTGGAGGATGGAAATTGTCCTCTCCAACCACACTGGTCAACCCAACGGCCCATCAGTTCTCTCCTCGTGCAGAAAGGAATGCAAAACAATCATTGTTTGTGTGAAAAGTACGTGAGAAACTCCATCGCAAAAATGCAAACACAGAAAGCTGAAATGAGCTTTAGAAAAAGAGGAGAGGAGAGGAGAGGAGAGGAGAGGAGAGGAGAGGAGAGGAGAGGAGAGGAGAGGAGAGGAGAGGAGAGGAGAGGAGAGGAGAGGAGAGGAGAGGAGAGGAGAGGAGAGGAGAGGAGAGGAGAGGAGAGGAGAGGAGAGGAGAGGAGAGGAGAGGAGAGGAGAGGAGAGGAGAGGAGAGGAGAGAGGGTGATTTCTGCGGGCGGAGGTGGCGGAGGTGAGCAGAGCGAGCGGGAGGTGGGAGGAGCGGGATGCGGAGCTGCCGGGCCGGGGAGGTTTCAGGTGAGCAGGGCAGGCCGGTGTCACGCCGCTGTTTGAAAAGGTCGGCCTGACATCCACCCCCACCGAGAGCCGTGTTCGGGGCTGGGTGTCACAGGAGCCGGGGAGAGGCGGTGTCACCGCTGCCAGTCAGCGCAGCTGTGTGGGAAACGCGCCGTGTCAGCTTGACAGGGGCCCTTGGGGGTGGGAGACAGGTCTGGTGGCCAAAGGGAACAGTGCAGACCTCTGGAACTGCTGGTGAGCCATCATCATCACCCACTCCTACTCCACCTCTCCGTGCCCTCCATGCTGAGGCACAAGCCCAGCTCCTGACGCACCAGAGGGGACACAGGGGCTTTGGGAAGAGCCCCCAAGGCATTGTCACCACCCTGGGGGACACCAAAACCCCTGAGGTGCAGGGCTGATCCTGCCAGGACCCACAGGGACGGCCACTGCAGCTCCAGCCAGCTCGGCACACGGATCAAACCCCTGTGCTGAGGGCTGGAAGGGTGAGAACAGCGACGGATTTGGATGCAGGATGGCCAGGAAGAGAGGTCAGCTGCTGGGATGGAGGGGAAAGGCTGGAATGCCAGGCTCAGTGACCACTCCAGACTGCAGCAGGCCAGGCTCAGCTCTGTCCTCTGCAGAGCCAGCAGGCAGAGAGCCCCAAGCTCAGCCAGGCCATTCCCAGTTCAAAGCAGCTCAGGAGCTGCCCAGTTAATTCTGATTTATCCCTGCCTGGAGCGGTGGCACATCCCACCCACGCAGCTCCAGCTCATCCCTATCCCGGCCTGCCAGCTGTGTCCATCCCTGGCTGCTCCCAGGCTGCCCCACCGCTGTCTGTCCATCCTTCCTGCCTGCCTGCCGCCTCCCCCTCCCTCCTGTCCTTGCAAGAGGGATTAATGAATGCATGGAGGGGCCGCTGGAATTGGCAGCAGCTGGACTGGGGCCCAAGGCCTGCTCTGCCCTCGCAGGGAAGGGGCTCCTCACAGACCTGCTGGATGGAGCCGTTCCAACCTCATTACCAGAGAGATGGAGCCAGGGAGGGGAGGAGGAGGAGGAGGAGGAGGAGGCCGGAGCAGGGAGGGAATCAGAGCTCTGAGGCCTCGAGGAAACCTTATTTCATTCTGCGAGGGGCTGGAGCTGCAGGGCCGCGGCCTTGGGCTGATATTGAGGATACAGGCAGGGGGGGTGAGGATGCAAATGGGGCTGGTGCTGACAGGCAGATGGCAGCTCCTCGGGAATGCATTCTGGGATCCTGCATCTGCCCGGGGTCAGGTGGCACGGAGTCCCCAGGGCATGGCACAGCTCCAGGCTGGGTGACACAGGGACTCCTCAGGGCATGGCACAGCTCCAGGCGGGGTGACACAGGGCACAGCCCCATGGCAAGGTGGCACAGGGTCACCAGGGCATGGCAGAGCTCCAGGCAGGGTGACACAGGGTCACCAAGGCAGGGTGACAAGGACTCCTCAGGGCACGGCACAGCTCCAGGCAGGGTGACACAGGGCACAGCCCCATGGCAAGGTGGCACAGGGTCACCAGGGCATGGCACAGCCCTGTGTGGGGTTTCCAGGGTGTGGCACAGCCCCATGGCAAGGTGCCACAGATTCTCCAGGGCATGGCACATCCCCAGGCAGGATGACACAGGGTCACCAAGGCATGGCACATCCCCAGGCAGGGTGACACAGGGTCACCAGGGCATGGCACAGCTCTGTCTGGGGTTTCCAGGATGTGGCACAGCCCCATGGCAAGGTGGCACAGATTCTCCAGGGCCATGGTGCAGCTCCGTGGTGGAGTCACCTGCACACGTGACAGAAAGGACAACGGAACACCGCAGCTTTGGCAGGGACTGAAAAATTGCAGAGCTCCTCTAATGCATCAGCCCGTGGGGCAGGAGAGGGTTGGCAGCGCATGTGGCACAGGGGACAGAGAGTGTGGGACAGGGGACACAGAGTGTGGCACAGGGGACAGAGAGTGTGGCACAGGGGACAGAGAGAGTTTGGGACAGGGGACAGAGAGTGTGGGACAGGGAACAGAGAGTGTGGGACAGGGAACAGAGAGTGTGGCACAGGGGACAGAGAGAGTTTGGGACAGGGAACAGAGCGTGTGGGACAGGGAACAGAGTGTGTGGCACACAGAACCATCCCAGCCACCACACCCATGGTGAGCAACACACCCACGGCTCCGTGACAGGCACGTGCAGCCAGAGAGGCACCAGGAAAGCGGCTGGGAAGGGAGCTCCATGTGCAAAGGAATCAGGAAGGGTATCGCTGTGGGGGACGCACAGGAACAAGGCAGGGAGTGCATCAAAGAGGCTGCGTGGAGCTCTTGCCAGCAAGAGACCCCTCCTTTATTTTTCTGACTCTTTTTGTACATTTTACAAATGTGCCCACCCCAGAGGTGGGACCCTTGGGAACCACTGGTCGTTTTCCAGAGACCATCACCGAAGCCCCTCCTCTGGGAACAGATGTGGGAGCTTCGGTAGTTTACAGAACATGACCTTGTGCATCAAGACCGTGCCTGGGAATAGAATTCCCAAAACCAAAACATGCAGGCACGAAGCATGGCAACAGAAGGGAGCTCCATGTGCAAAGGAGCAATGGAAGGCAGCTCCATGTGCAAAGGGATCAGGAAGGCAGCTCCATGTGCAAAGGAATCAGGAAGGCAGCTCCATGTGCAAAGGGAGCAGGAAGGGAGCTCCATGTGCAAAGGAATCAAGAAGGGAGCTCCATGTGCAAAGGAATCAGGAAGGCAGCTCCATGTGCAAAGGAATCAGGAAGGGAGCTCCTTGTGCAAAGGAATCAAGAAGGGAGCTCCATGTGCAAAGGAGCAATGGAAGGCAGCTCCATGTGCAAAGGCAGCGGGAAGGCAGCTCCATGTGCAAAGGAGCAATGGAAGGCAGCTCCATGTGCAAAGGCAGCGGGAAGGCAGCTCCGTGTGTGAATCCAGAGGCAGCCCGGCGCTCCCGGCTCAGCCCCGCGTCTCCCCAGCACGTCGGCACGCAAGGAGGAGGCACAGCCCGGCGCTCCCAGCCCTGGTGTGTTTTTCCTCTCTTCCCCTCATTTCTGCTCATAAAGGTCTGCGCTTAAGTAATGAGGCTTTTTTGCCTGCCTTCTGCAGGAAGATACACAAGTGTGCCAATGTAAATTGCTCCATTTGGAGGGCTAATTGCACTAAAAGGCAGCCTGATCTGTGGTTTTTCTCTATTTTACATTAGCAGCTGAGCTGTCAGATCTGAAATGGAAACTCATTTTTAAGGCTTTGCATTTACAGTGGCTTCAACAATGAAAAATGTTCCCTGACAGTAATAGAAGGCAAACCTCATTAGAGAAACTTAAACCAAAGCGGCACAGTGCTAAAGCCCTCAGGCTGCTTCCAAGCATCTTAAGAGGGAACAAGAGCATTTTTCACATGACTCTCTCTGCCCGTGGAGTGCTCTGGCTCTTCCTGACTGGAGCTGTGCCCGCAGGAGCCGTATTTCTGACATGCACAGGGTTGCAGCAGCGATGGCAAATGGCTTTTTCTCGAGGGCACGGGGCAGCCAGGCGTTCCGGGGGTGGGGAACCCGGCTGGCTCCCAGCAGCTGCTCAGCCCAGCTCCTGGGATGGCATTTTTGGAGCGGTCAGAGCTCCCTGGGAGCCGTGGCGGTGCTGGCTCTGTTATTCCCCATCCTTGTGCTGCTGGATTCAGGGGTGCCCACCTCCAGCACCCACAGGAGCGATGCTGGGAAGGGTGCTCAGCCCCCTCCCAGAGCCATCTCCTCCTCCTGGGAGCTTTCCCAGGGATCCACAGGGAATCTGCCTCCCTTCACCACCCTGACCCACCCTCTCCCAGCCTCAGCCACCCAAAAAACGCCCCCCGTCCCAGCAGGTGCCAGCAGCCCGTGCGTTGCAAATTCCAGGTGGGAATGTCTGGGCAGGGCTCCTCTGCCAGCTTTGCCAGCACCTCTCTGCAGCTGCAGGAACATCCAGCCGCAGATTTGCATGGTCATGAGCTATTTTTAACCCGGAGAGCTCAGCTCGTTCCGCACAGAGCTCAGCCTGTGCCGGGGTCAGGGATCAGCCCGGTCCGGGCCACGCCGGGGACACAGGCGGCTTAGAGACAAGGAGGCCAAAAAAACTGCTGCAGGAGCCCTGGGGAGCACGGCCCAGATCCCAAAAGGATGCAGGGATCCCAAAAGGATGCAGGGATCTCAAAAGGATGCATGGATCCCCAAAAGGATGCAGGGATCCCAAAAGGATGCAGGGATCCCCAAAAGGATGCAGGGATCCCAAAAGGATGCAGGGATCCCAAAAGGATGCAGGGATCTCAAAAGGATGCATGGATCTCAAAAGCATGCAGGGATCCCAAAAGGATGCAGGGATCCCCAAAAGGATGCAGGGATCCCAAAAAGAAGCAGGGATCCCAAAAGGATGCATGGATCCCAAAAGGATGCAGGGATCTCAAAAGGATGCAGGGATCCCCAAAAGGATGCAGGGATCCCAAAAGGATGGAGGGATCCCAAAAGGATGCAGGGATCCCAAAAGGATGCAGGGATCCCAAAAGGATGCAGGGATCCCAAAAGATGCAGGGATCCCAAAAGGATGCATGGATCCCCAAAAGGATGCATGGATCACAAAAGGATGCAGGGATCCCAAAAGGGTGCAGGGATCCCAAAAGAATGCAGGGATCTCAAAAGGATGCAGGGATCCCAAAAGGGTGCAGGGATCCCAAAAGGGTGCAGGGATCCCAAAAGAATGCAGGGATCTCAAAAGGGTGCAGGGATCCCAAAAGGATGCAGGGATCCCCAAAAGGATGCAGGGATCTCAAAAGGATGCAGGGATCACAAAAGGATGCAGGGATCTCAAAAGGATGCAGGGATCCCAAAAGATGCAGGGATCCCAAAAGATGCAGGGATCCCAAAAGGATGCAGGGATCCCAAAAGGATGCAGGGATCTCAAAAGGATGCAGGGATCCCAAAAGGATGCAGGGATCCCAAAAGGATGCAGGGATCTCAAAAGGATGCAGGGATCCCGAGCCACGGCCCACAGCGAGCTCGGTGATGATCCCAGCTCTGCCTCCAGCACCTCCTGCTCCACATCCCTTCCCCGCAGGTTCAGGCCTGGTTCTGAGGAATATTTTAACCCTGTTTAGCTGCCCCCATGTTTTGTGGACACCCAAGGTGAGGTGCAGCCAGAGCGTTGCCTCCTCCTGGCACAGGCTTGCCCGGGGCATGGCACAGATCACCTGCCTGGTGACCCTGTGTCACCCAGCCTGGAGCTGTGCCATGCCCTGGGCACAGATCCTCTCAGCACCCCGTTTCCTGTACACCCCGTTCCTGAGGCACCTCCTGAGCTGTCCTGGGGCTCCTCAGCACATCCCCTCCGCTGTGCAGGGGATACCACGCTGCTCCTGGAACCCTCCTCCCACCCCTATGGCCTAGGGGTGATATTTTGGGGGAAAAGTGCAGCCATTCTGCAGCAAGGACAAGAGCTGGGCCCGCTGCCCCCGGCCTGGCACCCCATGGGAAGATGCCTTCAGCATCCCTCCATCAAATGGTGCTGAGAGATTTATTTTCCCTGGAGCTGTTTTCCCTTGGAAAAAAAAAAAAAAACACCAAAAAAACACACACACACACATTTTAATTCCCACCAAAAATTTTCTACAAGCGTTTCCTCGCTGCGTTTTTCTGGGGATTTTTTTTTTACTGGAAACAATTCTGACCGGCCAGAATATTTCACTTATTTGGTTTCCAAAAAATCTCCGGCTCTTTCAATTGCTTGATAAAAACCCTGACAAATGTAATCAGTCACAGCCATTCCCCGCAGAAATGTTTTCGTTTGACCAAAAAAAAAAAAAAAAAAAAAAAAAAAAAAAAAAAGAAGAACAAATATTCATAGCAAAAAGACACTTGGCTTCTGCATCACGTTGCCACTGCAGCCCAGGCTGGAGGAGACAGAGCATTCCCCTCGGGATATCACATCCCCGTGGGCCACGTCTGAGTGGAGCACACCACGTGGCAGCTCCGTGTCCCTGTCCCAAAGTCACCGAGCACAGGGTTGGGGGTGAGATGGACACATCCCGCTCCTTGGGCACATCCTGCTCCTGATCCCTGCTCCATGGGCACATCCCGCTCCTGATCCCTGTTCCTTGGACACATCCCGCTCCTGATCCCTGCTCCTTGGGCACATCCTGCTCCTGATCCTTTCTCCTCGAGCACATCCTGCTCCTGATCCCTGTTCCTCAGGCACATCCCGCTCCTGATCCCTGTTCCTTGGGCACATCCCGCTCCTGATCCCTGTTCCTTGGGCACATCCCACTCCTGATCCCTGCTCCTTGGGCACATCCTGCTCTTGATCCCTGTTCCTTGGGCACATCCCGCTCCTGATCCCTGTTCCTTGGGCACATCCCGCTCCTGATCCCTGCTCCTTGGGCACATCCTGCTCCTGATCCCTGTTCCTGGGACACATCCCGCTCCTGATCCCTGCTCCTGGGGCACATTCTGCTCCTGATTCCTGTTCCTTGGGCACATCCCGCTCCTGATCCTTTCTCCTCGGGCACATCCCGCTCCTGATCCCTGTTCTTGGGGCACATCCCGCTCCTGATCCTTTCTCCTCGGGCACATCCCACTCCCCAGGCATGGCTCCAGCTGAAGTGCCACTGCAGAGCTGTGCCGTGGGGCATCACCCAGGCTCAGGGCCCCGTGGTTCCTCCCTGGAAAAGGGATGAAGCAGAGGCCTGGGAATCCCAGCCCCCTCTTCCTGCTCCATCTGTGCTCCCAGGATAGTCTGTTCTCTCCTCCTCGCTGCTGGGAATTGCAGGAGATGTCTGCCTTCCCTCCCACTCCCAGATTACTCACCCAGCCCAGTCGATCTGGACTCCAGATGGACCGGAACCACTTTTCCTCCCGGGAGCTTTGGGGGAAGGTGACGGGGACAGCATCCTGGTCCAGCCCTCCCTGAGGACTCCCAGCCCAGCTCCTGGGCTCCATCCGCAGTTTCCAGGAGCTGGGACGCTCCCCCAGGGGCTCTGGAGGGCAGTGGCAGAGGGTGGAGGAGGAGCAGCCCTGCCTGGGGACTGCGGGGCCCAGGGCTGTGCACCCCACACCTCCCACACACCCCTGGGGTGCAGCCACCTCTGGCCTTCCTGGATTTCTCCAGATGGATCATTTATCGCGGCAGGGATCTCCCCTGGGGCCCAGCTCTCTTTGCTCACATAAAAACCACTCCAGCTTCACTTTTGATTTATCCCAGACAGGCTCCCACCCTCTCATCACCTCAGGCCCCTTTTTCCTTTCCTTTCCTTTCCTTTCCTTTCCTTTCCTTTCCTTTCCTTTCCTTTCCTTTCCTTTCCTTTCCTTTCCTTTCCTTTCCCTTTCCCTTTCCTTTCCTTTCCTTTCCTTTCCTTTCCTTTCCTTTCCTTTCCCTTTCCTTTCCTTTCCTTTCCCTTTCCCATTCCATTCCATTCCATTCCATTCCATTCCATTCCATTCCATTCCATTCCATTCCATTCCATCCCCTGCTGCCCCTGGCCAGGGGTGCTGGGCCAGGCCTGCCTGGAGCTGTGCCAGAGGGAACCAGGGATCCCCAAATCCCCAGGGAGCTGCCAGCTGGTGGGACAGGGCTGTGGCTGCTGGATGGGGGAAGGTGGGAAGGAGGGGGAGCTTCAGCTGCAGCCTGAATGAAGCCAAAGGCAGGCACCGGGAGCTGGGAGGGCTTTGCAGCCACACCAGCCCCATTTTGGGCAAGTCCCAGGCCCTTCCCTGGGGTGGGAGGTGATTCTCTCATCCCACAGCAATTCCCGAGGCACTGGAGCACAGGACTTTGCTCCCGATCTCCTCCTCTGGCCTCTCCCTGGGAACGCTGCCGTGTCACAGAGCCATGGAATCCCAGAGTGGGACCTTAAATCCCACCCAGTGCCACCCCAGCCATGGGCAGGGACACCTCCACTGTCCCAGGCTGTCCCCAATGTCCAGCCTGGCCTTGGGCACTGCCAGGGATCCAGGGGCAGCCACAGCTGCTCTGGGCACCCTGTGCCAGCCCTGCCCACCCTGCCAGGGAACAATTCCTGCCCAGGATCCCACCTGAATCCCTCCTGGTTTAGTTCAAAGCCACTCCCCCTCGTCCTATCACTGCCAGCCTGTGGGAAAAGGAACTCTCCCTCTTTTCCATGAACCCTGATGGACACAGTGGTGTCCCTGGCCTGGCTGCCACCTCTCCACGCAGGGGACAAGGCTGCCCAGGGAATTGGCCCAAGGCTGCCAGAACTCCAGGAGCACTTGAGCCACGCTCTCAGGCACAGGCTAGGACTGTGCAGGGACAAGAGGTGGATCAATGATCCCTGAGGGTCCCTTCCAAGCCAGAATATTCCATGACTCTGTGATCCCACCACCGCACACCGGGCAGTGCTGGGCTGCCCGTGCAGGCAGGAGGTGAATTCCCGGACAGGGAGCCCTGAGGGGGTTCCAGGGAGCCCTGAGGGGGTTCCAGGGGATGAGGAGCATCCCCCTGTGCCTGCAGGACACCGTGCCCGGGGGCTGGCAGCTCCCTGGCAGGGCCCAGATGGTCTGTGGGTGGCAATCTCGGCAGCCTGGTGGTGGCACTTGATGAATGGGCTGTAGAATTTGGTGAGATAATTAAAGAACCTGACTCTCACAATGCACCTGATAACAAATGAGGTGTCTCTTTTCCTCTTCTTGTTTTGCACGGTGAATTGTGCTGCTGAAGATTAATGGATTTTACCGTTTTCTGTCTCAGCAAACGGCCCAGTCCCTGCTCCTCCCCGTTCCCCTGGGGAGCTCCATCCCCAGCCTGCCTGAGCCAGGCAGGGGCACAGAGAGGCTTTGGGGTCTCGGCCCAGCAGTGGAGAAAAGGCCTGGAAATGCTGCTGTGCACCACAGCCTGTCCCTCTAGGACCCAGTGCCAGGGGACACCGAGGTGTCACACAGCCTGGTGGCACCAGGGATGCCCAGGGGGCTGTTTGCAGAGCCGCCCACCTCCCAGGCAGTGCCACAGGGGGAAGGATGGGACACCTCCCTCTCTGGAGGAGAACAGGGATGCTGGGAGGGAAGAGCCTGGGTGGCTCCGGGTGGTGACAACCCCCATCTGTGCCCAGCTTGAGGTGTGAGCACTGTCCCTGCCCTGCCCGAAGGGGACAGTGTGACATCAGCTCCAGCCTGTCTCCCCCTGCCACAGGGCCCTTTTCCCAGCGAGCAGCATCCTCCTCTGCCCCACCAGCTCCTCCCCATCTGGTGAAGTGATCCCCTTCTCTCAGCCCCCCGAGACCAGCTGCTAGCTCAGATTTAGGGAGGTTAGGGTGAGGGGAAACCTCAGGATAGGGACATAAAACCAAAGGAGGCTCTTACCCTGAGATGTGTTCCAAGGCTTTATTCTAAGAAGGGGATCCCAGGGCGAAAGAGAGAGCAACCCCGGAGGGAAAGGGGGTTTTATGCATTTCAGGGTAGGGGGTGGGGTTACCTATGGCCAAAGGCCATAGGTCAGAGTCAAGGGACAGGTAGGGTTTCACAGGGAGGGGATGCCAAAGGGAATACAACAATCCGGGACAGCTTTCCCAGCAAGAAACACTGGCAAAGGGGACGTGATGGGCACAGCACTGGCCAGGGAGAAAGTCCAAGTGGGATTTCTGGGATAAAGAGCCCTCCTGTGCTCCTGGGGCTGCTGGGAAGCGTGGAGTGCTCCAGCACTGGTTCACCGAGGGCCGACCCTCCCCAACCCTCATCCAGCAGCCAGGGACTGACCCCAGCCGTCAAAGCATCTCCAGAATGTGCTTGGATATTATATAGACATTTAAATTATGTACCTGCGCAAATCAGCGGGTCATTAATCACCCACTCGTTTAATTGGTTTTCCTGCCAAATTGGTTACAGATAAATAATTAAAGCTAAAAAGTGGGTTTGGACGCATTCCTCTGGAAAGCCGGGCTGGCAGCTGCGAAGGGAATCTTTGAACTCCTGGGCTGGCCCGGCCCCTCTCCAGCGAGCAAGGATCGGGGAAGCACGGGCCGAGGGGCAGCGGGGCGGTGCCGGGCTCTCTGCCGGTGCTGGAGCTCGGCCCATCCTCGCTGCTGTCCCGTGGAGAGGTTTTTGTGGGGAGCGGGATCCCCCCGGGGCGCGGAGCCCCTCCCGCGCCCGCCAGTGTGGGTTTTGCAGTGCACTTGGCTGCTAATCATGCATAATAATCGCATTTGCAGAACACAAATGTCACTTGGCTGAGTGCTTTCATTTACTGCCCCGTAAACACACCCTGGGGAGCCCCGGGCCCATAAAACATTGACAAGGGCCCTCGTTTCCCGGACATTGTCCCCCACAGAGCCTTTTGTCAGATGGCCTGGCCACGGGATGTGCTCCCGGCTGGGCACAGGCAGCAGGCAGCTCCCGGTGTGCTGGGAAAAGGGAAGGATCATCCCTCATCCCTCTGCAGCCCCGGGGCTCCTTCACCTTCTCCAGGCAGGGCAGGAGGAGCTGGGTGGGGTTTGCCGAGCCCCAGGGTTTTAGGAGAGGTCTCACATCTCTGTGCAGCCCTGCTGAGGATCTGCATCCATCCCATCCCATCCCATCCCATTGATCTCATCCCACTGATCCCATCCCACTGATCCCATCCTATCCCATCCCACCCCATCCCATCCCATCCCATCCCATCCCATCCCATCCCATCCCATCCCATCCCATCCCATTGATCTCATCCCACTGATCCCATCCCATCCTATCCAATCCCACCCCATCCCATCCCACCCCATCCCATCCCATTGATCTCATCCCACTGATCCCATCCCACCAAACCCATCCTATCCCATCCCATCCCACCCCATCCCGTCCCATCCCATCCCATCCCATCCCATCCCACCCCATCCCATCCCATCCCACCCCATCCCATCCCATCCCGTCCCATCCCATCCCATCCCATCCCATCCCATCCCATCCCATCCCATCCCATCCCATCCCACTGATCCCATCCCACTGATCTCATTGATCCCATTGATCCCATTGATCCCATTGATCCCATTGATCCCATCCCATCCCATCCCATCCCATTGATCCCATTGATCCCATTGATCCCATCCCATCCCATTGATCCCATCCCATCCCATCCCATCCCATCCCATCCCATCCCATCCCATCCCATCCCATCCCATCCCATCCCATTGATCCCATCCCATCCTATCCCATTCCTTTGATCCCAGCCCAGCCCTTCTCATTCATCTCACCCCAACCCCTCCTGTCCTGTCCCATCCCATGCTGTCCTCTCCTGTCCCACCCCATCCCACCCCACAGGACCATCCAAGGACACCCCAAGGACACCAAACTTGTTCCCGGTGTTCGGGACGTGCACCCACAGACAGGGACACCTGCAGCAGGTGGGACCCTGTCCCAGCCATCCCTCAGGGAATTGATCCTCAGTGCCCAGGGGGTGCACCAGCAGGGATCAATCCTGCCCTGATTTCATCCCAGGGGTCTGACCAGCCCTTGCCAGCCCGCAGCAGCTGAGGGGGTTTGGGGATTTCTCTCTTTTAGGACAGAAATTCTCCTTCCCAGAGCTTTCCCTGCAGGAACAGGGCTGGGCAGCCACCGGTTGATCCAGTGCAAATGGAAAGGAGGATTAACAACAGCAGGGCAGCTTGGAGGGGCTGATTTTCCAAGGACAGACTGGAATGAGCCAGGAGAGCTCTGACCCAGCTCCCTGAAGCCCTTCCCTCTCCTCCTTTCAGGGCAGCTCCACGGGAGCTGTTCCCTGGCAGCTCCCAAGCCCAGATCCACACAGCAGGGGCTGCACTTGGGGACTCTCCCTTCCAGCTCCGTGCTCCCATCCCGCTCCAAGGCAGGAGCCAGGGTCCCCCCCAGACCCCTGACTCACTCTGGGCCTTCTGCCAAGCATCAGCTGCTCCAGACACTCATTCCCCGAACTCCTGCCAGGGAAGAGATGGATGGGATGCCCAGCCCTGGGATTTGGCACCCCAGGCTCGCAGCCCAGCTGTCCCCTTCCCCTTGCTCCATGTAGGACAATTCCAGCATCCCTGGCTGCTTTCTGATTGTCTCAGCCACTTTGCCTTGTTGTTCTTGTTAAAGGCAGCTCTCAATAAGTAGTTCACTAACTCAGCCATTTGAGAATCATCATTAATTTAATATCCTTCCTCATTTATTAATGGGCCTACTTTGTCTTGACTCTCCAGTATTTCCTTTTCCCCTTGATATATTTGTAAAAGCCCTTCCCATTCCCCTCAGCCGCATGGCTACCACTAATGTTTGCTTTTCCTGCTGTCTTTAACATTTCTCTTCAACCTTAAATGCCTTGGGCTCCTCTGGCTTCTCTCAGCTCCCATGCAGGGCTTTCCCACTCCGTGCCGGAGCTGTCCTGCTGGGGGGCAGCCCCGGGGGGCAGCAGGGTCCTGCTGCTCCGGCAGCTCCTGCTGCACCCTGAGACACCTCAGGGACCTGCTTTTGTCTGGAGAGAGGACAAGATATCCCCTGTGAGGGCTTCCCAGAGAGACCATCCGGACAGGGATCAGCAGGTGTGGTGATTCATTTTCCCTAAATGATTCTGTTCTCCCCCCCAACATGTACGGTTCATTGCTAAGTTGTTGTAAACCACCCCCTAAGCTGCCATTTGAAGTAATCTCTCCCTCTGCCCTCCTTGCTGGCTGTTAGCTCAGATTCTGGGGGGCTTTGGGCAAGGAATACTTCAAGATAGGGAAAGAGACCCAAAAGAGGCTCCTTACCTAGGAGTGTTCCAAGGTTTTATTCTTGAAGGGGTCCTCAGATTCTGGGGGGCTTTGGGAAAGGAATACTTCAAGATAGGGAAAGAGACCCAAAAGAGGCTCCTTATCTAGGATTGTTCCAAGGTTTTATTCTTGAAGGGGTTCCAGGGGCAAAGAGAACGAACAAGGAAGAGCCTGGGTTTATCCAGACCCTCTGTCCCAGGACAGATAGCTGGCACTGAGCCAATTGGTCAGAAATAGGGGAGAAGGTAGGGTCAAAATACATAGTTACAGGCTTTGGGGTTCCTTTTGGGGTAAACCAATCCCCAGAGGGATACAACAGCCATCCATCGTAACCCAACTGTTACCCAACCCCTCCTACCCTCAGTGTCCCACTGGGCCGAGCCTTGGGTCTGCCCCTGAGCTGGAAAAGAACTTTTAAGCTGAGGACACGAGGAGAGGCTGCTTGCTTGCTCCTCTTGCTCTTGGGCCTCTTGCTCTTGTCCCCTCTCCCTCCCCTTTCTCACTCTTCCCCCCTTTCTCCCTCCCCCTCTCTCCTGTGGGAGTCCCCCCGGTGTGAGACCCCCAAATAAACCCCCAAATAAACCCCCAAATGTCCAATCCACACCCTCGTGCCTTTCCTGCCTGTGTGCTGCCATCAGCTGCCACGTGCTGCCAAGAGAATCCTCCCTGAGATCTCTGGTGAGGCTCCTGTGCCTCACCTCCCTTCCTGCCCCCATACAGACTGGGTGCCAGCTCTCCTGCAAGCCTGGGGAGGGGATGGGTGGCTGGGGAGGGGCTCAGGGGTGCACCCCGTGGTCGTTGCCCAGCCCTGGCTCTGGGGAATTGCCAAATTCCTGTGCCCAGCACCCATCCCTGTGAGATGTGCTCTCCAGGTCCTGGCCGTGCCACGTGGTGCCAGCCAGCCTGCTGCTCCCCTGCTCCAGCTGCTGGAGATGGGGAGCTCCAGAACCCAGTGCTGGAGAGGACCGTGATCCCACGGCTGGGAGGTCCAGGATCCAGCAAAAGGAGAGGTCCGGAATTAAATTATGTGGATTTAATGATGGGGAGACCCAGGATCCAACAGGATCCAAAAGTCCAGGATACAGTGGTCAATGATCCCACAACAGCGAGGTCCAGCATTCATTGATGGGGAGGCCCAGGACCCAATGCTGAGAATGTCCAGGGGCCTGAAGACTCCTTGTGGGAGGAAAAGGCAGCTGGGAGGCAAAAAGTTGCAGGCAGGGCTGTGGCCCAGGTGGGATCCCGGAGCACATCCCCAGCCAGGGTCGGCTCTGTGCTGTTGCCAAGGTGACGGGAAGCAGAGGCTCGGGATGTGTCTGTTTACATAAGAATTGTTGATTAATGAACATCGAGGCGAGATAATTTACCCAGGGCCCGGAGGCGCCGCCGGTATCTCTCCATCTCGAGGCAGCGGCTCCGAGCTGTGGCTGCAGAGCCCCCGCGGTGTCCCCAGCCCGCGTCCCGACACAGCCAGCGCGGGGAGCCGTGGGACAAGAGAGCCCCCACCCGATGGCCTCCGCCTGTGCCCCTCCGGAGCAGCACCGAGGTGTCCATCGGTGTCCGCAGGCAGCGGTGGGATGCCTCCCAAAATCCCTCCACAGGTCACCGGTGCTGGGGCTGCCACCCCGTTTTTGGGTGGCTGAAGGAGCCCGGGCACCTCCCAGGGGTGCTGAGGAGCCGGGAGGGAGCCCAGCGAGCCCGGCCACCCCCCCAGGGT
The DNA here is from genome assembly GCA_016584745.2 of Phylloscopus trochilus trochilus. Lineage (NCBI taxonomy): Eukaryota > Metazoa > Chordata > Aves > Passeriformes > Phylloscopidae > Phylloscopus > Phylloscopus trochilus. The sequence continues at coordinate 1,818,688 of WQNJ02000021.1, forward strand.
GTCACCAGCCCCGCCTCTGCCACCAGCCACGTCCCACCCAGCAGCATTCCGAGCCGCTCTCCCTGTGGATGTGCCACCAGCCAGGTGTGTCACCTGTCGCACACGGCACAAAGAAATGATATCCACACGATGGGATGTCCAAGGCAGAGAAGAGGCAGTTTGTTTATTTACAACTTCAACATTTATCGAATTCCAGCAGTGACCATGGATTGGAGGATGGAAATTGTCCTCTCCAACCACACTGGGCAACCCAACAGCCCATCAATTCTCTCCTCCTTATGAGAAGAATATAAAATGGTTATACAGTTACAATAATAAGAAAGTTGTTGATGTAAAATGGTGTCTGACTCCATTGCAAAAGGTAAACACAGAAGGCTGAAATAGAACTTTAGAAAAACTTAAAGAGACAGAGGAGAACAGCAAAAACCCGGATAACACAGGCTCTGCCAAGCTGCTGGAACCTGTCACGATACCACACGAATGAATGACACTCACACACTGAGATGTCCAAGGCAAAAAGGGGCAGTTTATTTACAGACCTCGACATTTATAGAATTCCAGCAGTGACCATGGATTGGAGAATGGAAATTGTCCTCTCCAACCACACTGGTCAAACAGTCCATCAACAGTCTCCTCCTTATGAGAAGAATGTAAAATGGTTAAACAGCTACAACAACAAGAAAGTTGTTGATGTAAAATCGTGTCTGACTCCATTGCAAAAGGCAAACACAGAAGGCTGAAACAGAACTTTGGAAAAACTTCTTAAAGAGCCAGAGGAGAACAGCAAAAACCCAGAGAACAGTCACCCTGGTGTCCTCCAGGTGACACCACCAGACACAGCCCGTGGGACCAGGCAGCCCAAGGGGCTCTGAGTTTGGTGGCACCTCCCAGCTGATTCTCACGCTCCCACCTTGAGGGCCATGTGTGGGGCTTGCAGAGGTGACAAGGACGCCCCCAGGTCCCCTCCCCGGGCTGGGTGAGCTGCCTACAAAGACATCCAAAGTAACCTCTTCCAAAGCTGCCTGATTCCCTGTGGGGAAGATTATGGATCCAGCAGCTTCTAAGGCCTTGGAGAAGCTGGGAAATGTCCCTAAAGCTGAGGAATGTCCCTAAAAGCTGAGGAATGTCCCTAAAAGCTGAGGAATGTCCCTAAAGCTGAGGAATGTCCCTAAAAGCACACCCTGGTTTGTTCCAGAACCTCTCCACTGGCCACAGGCGGGCAGTGGGGAGGGAGAAGTGGCGATCCCTGGGCTCCCCTGCCCTCCCTGCAGCTCCGGGCAGGCTCCTGGTCCCCACTCCCAGCACTCCATCCCCGTGGGGTTCCTGGGGCGTGGATGAGGATTGGGATAACTGCCCCAGGCACGTTGTGTCCCACAGCACAGAGGTGACCCTGCAGGAGGCAGGGCTCCCCCACAGCCAGGCTGGCACCGCGGGTGCCCTGGAATCCTCCCTGTCCTGAAGCCGACCCTGCCAGCACAGAGCTCACGGCCAGGGGGCAGCTGGCAGCGTCTGGGTGGGGGATTTGGGAGGATTTGGGACATGTTTGGGACAGGTGCAGGTGAGGCAGGAGAGCAGCACATGGGGACATCAGGGGTGGTGGCATCCCCAGTCCCCACATTCCTGTGCCCAATCCCATCCCCTGCTGCCGCACCAAAGCCTCGGTGTCTCGGATCTCAGCCCTCTCCGAGCTGAAATGTCTGGTCAAACCTGAGAAAATCCCTGCGTGTCCCCAAGCAGGAAGCAGAGGGTGGGCAGGGGGAGAGAGGGAACGCTGCAGAGGGGCTGGAGTGTGATGGTGGGGTGGAGGGAAGGGATGCAGGCAGCAGCTGCAGGGTCCCAGAGCCCCTTGCCCAGGCTGGGCGCAGCTTTGGGGTGGTTTCCATGGCACTCCCCAGCTGCTGCTCCCTCCGGCTGCTCCCAAGGCTGTGATTAAGTGCAGGCAGACCCACAATTAGCGGGGGGGGGGGCGCTGCTGGGGGGCTCTGGGGGAGTGCTGGGCCCCTAGCCCTGCACCTGCCTGTGCAGCCTGCCAAGGGAGCTGTGCTGCACTGCCTGTGCTGCCCCTGGAGCAAGGAAGGGATCGGCACCTTCCCATGGCCCCAGGCAGGGCAGGGATCCGTGTCCCTCTGTCCTCAGACAGTGACAGGATCAGTGACCCCAGGTAGGGCAGGGATCCATGTCCCATGTCCCCAGGAGGGACAGGGATCATTGTTCCCATGGCCCCAGGCAAGGCAGGGATCAATATCCCCACACCCCCCCCCCCGCTCCCAGGCAGGACAGGGATCACTGCCACCGTGCCCCCAGGAGGAACAGGGATCGATATTCCCACTGTCATGAGGCAGGGCAGAGATCCATGTCCCATGTCCCCACGCAGGACAGGGATCTGTGTCCCGTGTCCCATGTCCCCAGGCAGGACAGGGATCAGTGACCCCAGTCAGGACAGGGATCCATGTTCCTGTGTCCCCAATCAGGACAGGGATCTGTGTCCCATGTCCCCAATCAGGACAGGGATCTGTGTCCCATGTCCTCAGTCAGGACAGGGATCCGTGTCCCTGTGTCCCCAATCAGGACAGGGATCTGTGTCCCATGTCCCCAATCAGGACAGGGATCTGTGTCCCATGTCCCCAGTCAGGACAGGGATCACTGTCCCATGTCCCCAATCAGGACAGGGATCTGTGTCCCATGTCCCCAGTCAGGACAGGGATCCATGTCCCATGTCCCCAATCAGGACAGGGATCCATGTCCCTGTGACCCCAGGCAGGACAGGGATCACTGTCCCATGTCCCCAATCAGGACAGGGATTCCATGTCCCCAGGCACCCCCAGCCGAGTCAGCCCTGCGGCAGCACAGGGAGGAGATGGGTTGGGGGTCCCCAGGGGTCCCCTCCTTGCCCCACAGCCCCTCCCCAGGTGCCCCCCGGCCGCGGGGTGCCCCCCTCGCCGACCCCCGGGCGGGGCGGGCTCCCCGGGGAGGGGCGCAGCGGGGCGGCCGCCGCAGCAACTGGAGCAGAGGAAATGCTGGGACTTTGAACACGGCCGGAAATAATGACTTTAAAAATGTATCATTCTGCAAACTCATTAAGGCGCATCCCCGGCAGCAGGGGAAGGGAATTGCCGGGCCTGGGAGCCGCTTGATCTTTACAAAATGCGCACAGCGAGTGCTCCTGAATATTTAACCCCGATGGCTCCCCGGGGCGCTGGCGAGGCTGTGGGGGGCACGGAGGGGCTCCTGGGGAAGGGGATGAGAGGGGACCTTGGCTCCTTCTCCGTTCGGGTGGGCACCCAAACACCTGCAGCTTGTGCTGGGCTGGCAGGAGCCCTGCTGGGCCACCTGATCCAGAGCCGGCAGAGCTCCCAAAACCCGGCGGCACCTCAGTTTGGGATGGGGGGTATCCCTCCCGAGTTTGGGACAGGAGCGGGCACAGGAATGCTGCTCCACCCCTGGCTGTGCTGGCACAGGAGGGAGTCACTCTGTCCCTGGGGAAAGGTGGCGCTGCCACCCATCCGGACAGTGCTGCTTCGGGGCACCTTTAATTCCCGGCAAAGCAGGAGCGGGGGGGCTGGGGCTGCTGCTGCCCGGGGCACCCCGTGGTCCCACAGGCTGCCCCGCACCCCGGGGTGCCCCACAGAGCCGTGTCCTTTCCCTACAGCAACTCAGCCGGCCTCAGCTGTACAATAAATCCCAACACTATTTAATTGGGCTTGTGTCCAGTCAATTATCGGGACATACATACAACATCAGCCAGCGCGGAGGGCTGATCCCCGGGCCCGCACCATCCCCTGGCGGCGCTGATTCCCGAGAAGGGGCTGTGCTTCCCTTCCCTTCCCTTCCCTTCCCTTCCCTTCCCTTCCCTTCCCTTCCCTTCCCTTCCCTTCCCTTCCCTTCCCTTCCCTTCCCTCCCCTCCCCTTCTTTTCCTTTTCCCTTTCCCTTCTTTCCCTTTTTTCCCTTTTTTCCCTTTCCCTTTCCCTTTCCCTTCTTTCCCTTTCCCTTTCCCTTCTTTCCCTTTTTTCCCTTTCTTCCCTTTCCCTTTCCCTTTCCCTTCTTTCCCTTTCCCTTTCCCTTTCCCTTCTTTCCCTTTCCCTTTCCCTTTCCCTTTCCCTTTCCCTTTCCCCTCCCTCTCGCCCCCGGTACCCCCGGAGCGTGCCGAGCCCCCCGCCCCTGGGCTCTGACCTTTCGGAACAATCCGCGCTGCGATGCTGCCGGCGCGCCGGGCGGGCGTTGCCATGGCAAAGCGGCAGCGCGGCCAACGCTCCGCAATTACCGGGGAACGGCTCCCCCGGCAGCCCGGCCGAGCCGCCGCCGTCCTTTGGGGGCAGTGGCACCGGGAGGGGGGGGGGGGGGTGACATGTCCGGTGTCACCCTCCGGAGCGCCGCACGCCGAGGGGTGGGTGCTCAGCAGGGTGAGGGATGGCTGGGTCACCTCCATCCCCGTCCTGCCCAGCCAGGGGCTTCCAGGAGGTGCAGAGCTGATCCCAGTGCCAGCTCGGGGCTGTTGGTGTCCCTTCTCTGCTGGGGACATTGTCTCTAGGCAGGGTGGCTCAGCTGCTGGTTGGGGAAACATTCACAGCCCCGTTCCCACATGTTCCTCCTTCCCACCCCTCTCGCCCCAATCCTCTGCCCCCCCTGCCTCGCCAGCCCCTTCAAGTGACAGCCCTGAGATCCCCCCCGTCCCTGTCCCCTGCCTGCCACCTCCCTGGGTGCCAGGGGCTGCCCCAGGCCCGGGTGCAGGGTCTGTGCTCAGGCAGCACGAGCAGGTGCTGCCAGCACAGCCCGGCTCGGCTCAGCCCAGCCCAGCCCGGCCCAGCCCAGCCCGGCCCGGCCCAACCCCAGCCCAGCCCAGCCCAGCCCGGCCCAGTTCAGCTCCTTTTGCCCCCCCTGAGCAGCACGGGAGGGCAGGAGCGGGGCCAGTGGGCTCGGTGGGATGTGCCTGGCTCATCCCATGGGATCAGCCCAGCGGGACCCAGCCCAGCGCCCCGAGGAGCTGCGGGGAGGGAGCTGCGAGCACAGCGCACTTCAAAGGGGAGTGGGCTGTGAATATTTCACCAGCCCTGCGCAGAACCACGAGGCAGCAGCGATCAGAGCCCGGCACACCCGCCCGGAGCAGGGGCTGGCATCAAAGCCCTGGCAGGAGCCTCATCACCCGGGCAGCACAGCTGGCTGCTGTCCCCTGGCAGGGTGTGCTGACCTGGGCACTGCCTGTCCGCAGCTGGGGACACCGAGGGGCTGCAGCCCGTGTCCCCAGCCCCAGGGGGTGCCCACAGCTGGGCACGGGACCCCTGCTTGAAGCTGTCCCCCTGGGGGTGGCCAGGGAAAAGGCCCTCCTGCAGCTCCTCTGCTGCCCCTTGCACCCACACGTCCCATCCCACAGCGCCCAGCAAGTGTTGGGGGGCACAGCGGGCACGGAGCTGCTCCTGCCCCCAGATTCGATGGAATAATTCAGCTGCTTTGGCTCCCAGGAGGCTCCTGCTGCAGCCTCTCCCCGGTGCCACCCCGTTCCCTGACACCGGGAGCCCAAGGACTGTCCCCAGGAGGGCAGCGGGGCTCAGTGGGGGCGTGGAGTGCCCCCCAATGCCCCAGAGCAGGGCAGAGGGACAGGGCAGGCACCCCGTGTGCCAGCGGAGTCCCCAGGCGGGGCTGGGAGGTGGCACCGGCCGCCCATCTCTCACATTCCAGCACTCCCACCAACGGTACCACGGTCTGCTGTGTTGGGGTCCCTGCTTTTGGGGCTCCCCTCGCTGCCGGGGGGGTTCACAGCAGCCCCCGGTGTCCGACTGCAACCCCTGAGCTACAACATCCCCACCCCGGGCTGGGCTCACCGGAAAGTTCTCCTTTAAAACCATCCTCCAGCCCCAGGAACGCTGCCCAGAGGGTGGGAGCGCTCCACTGAGACCCCCCCAGCCCCTCCTGGGGGATCCACCCACCCCAGCACCCACCCCACGGGGGGGTCCTGACCCGCAGGGAGCACAAAGGAGCCTGAGCAGGGAGCGCTGCTCCCCGGGGCAGCGGCTCCCAGGGGACCGGGCTGGTGCCTTCCTGGGGTGATGGGTGCAGGAGGGGCTCCCCCAGCTCCCAGGGAATGGGGCGGTGGGCACAGGAGGGGCTCCCCCAGCTCCCAGGGAACGGGGCTGGTACCTTCCCGGGGCAGTGGGTGCAGGAGGGGCTCCCCCAGCTCCCAGGAAATGGGGCGGTGGGCACAGGAGGGGCTCCCCCAGCTCCCAGGGAACGGGGCGGTGGATGCAGGAGGAGATCCCCGGTTCCCAGGGACCGGGCTGGCGCCTTCCTGGGGTGATGGGAGCAGGAGGGGCTCCCCCAGCTCCCAGGGAACGGGACTGGTGCCTTCCTGGGGTGATGGGTGCAGGAGGGGCTCCCCCAGCTCCCAGGGAACGGGACTGGTGCCTTCCCGGGGCGGTGGGCACAGGAGGGGCTCCCCCCGCAGCCTGCCCTGCATCACAGGGAAGGGATGGTGCCTCTGGAGAATTCCGCCGCCCGCAGGGAGCCGGAGCCGCGGGCAGGTTTCCCATCACCCGCGATGGGGTCCCGCACCCTTCCCCCTCGCCCCGAACAGGTTTCACTCGCCGGCACAGCTGCCGCGTCCAGATGTTGCCGCTATTGGAGGAGGCAGGGCTGCTCAAGCCCACAGCTGCTCCCTGCTTCGCTTGCAATTGCTTTTGGAAATATTGTGTGTGCTCAGCTCTTTAGAGCTAATCTCCATCCTGCAGCCGCGCCTGCCGGAGCTGCCCACGCCAGCCCGGCTGCCGGGCAAGCTGGGCAAACTGGGCAAACTGGGGGAGAAAGGGAGGGGGTCCCTCCAGCAGCTCCCGCGTGGGGCAGAGCTGGGGGGGGGGTGATGCTGGGGAGGGGGGCGAGGGCCGGGTACCACCCCGGCGATTCCTCCGCGCTTGATTGGGGCCATTAATCAATCGGTGCCGCTCTCCGGCAGCCTGACAGAGCCGCGAGTGTCAGCGTGTGAGCGATCCGCTCGCTCGGCACCATCCATCAGGCCCCTGGCAAGCGCCGCGCGGCGCCCCCCTCCCTGATTTATCTGAGGCCAACGGAGTCATGAAAAACAGCTGGTAAATCCTTCCCCATCAGCCGGCTGATTATTAATGCAGCCAAGTGTGGAGGCAGCCAGCGAGTCGGAGAGAACGGGGCTCGGTGAGAGGCAGCGTCTGGCCCGGGCCGGCTGCCCCCGGGGTCGGAGCCCCCCCCCGGAGGGTGCTGCTCGGTCCCTGGACGGTGGGAGCGGAGCCCTGCCCGTCCCCGGGCACCGGGCAGCGCTGCCGTGGCTGCAGGGGGGGATCCGGGCTCCTGCCTGCACCTGCAGCTCCCGGCTCGGGTGGGCTCTGCCCGGGAGTAGCCAGGCTGGGGAGGGTCAGAACCCCGAATCACCAGGCTGGGGAGGCTCAGAACCCCAAATCACCAGGCTGGGGAGGGTCAGAACCCCAAATCGCCAGGCTGGGGAGGGTCAGAACCCCGAATGGCCAGTCTGGGCAGGGCTCAGAACCCCAAATCATCAGGCTGGGGAGGGTCAGAACCCCGAATCGCCAGGCTGGGTGGGGCTCAGAACCCCCAGTATGGCCAGGATGGGCAGGGTGGTTCAGAACACCTGGAATAAAAGACTGGCTCAGAAACCCTGGAATATCCTGGGGCAGCAGGGGGTGAGAAGCATCAGGACACCCAGCTGGGGCAGGGGGCTCAAAACCCTGGGGTGTCCAGGCTGGAAGGGCTCAGGAGCCCTGGGACACCCAGAGTGGAGGGCTCAGCACCCCCTCAATGCCCACACTGGAAGTGCCCAGGCTGGGGGGGCTCAGCACCCCCAGGAAGAGCAGCCAGGCTGCTCCTGCTGTCCCAAGGGTGGACACAGCTGGCACAGAGGGACACCAGGACTTCTCCAGAGTGAGGGCAGGCTCGGGACATGGCTCTGCTGGGGAGGTTGCCCAAAGGAAGGAGGGAGAAACCTGCACCAGCACTGTGGGCAGTCGTGGAGCAGGGTCCTGGTGACTCTGGGGATCTGCTGGGTTGTCCCCAGTCCCTGCCAGCCCCTCCAGCCATTGCTTACCCAGCGCAGTCTGGGGGCACTGGCGACGTGGCACCCCGAGATGCATCCCCCACACATCCCTGCCTGCCCCCTGCACAGCCCACCTGCCCTCCCAGCCCTACAAAAAAAAAAAACCAAAAATCCCCCCGAGGCAGAGGAGCCACTTGCCAGCTTTCCCAGCCCCGTTTCCCCCTCACACCCCACACTGGTGCCCAGCCCTGCTGGGCTGTGGTGCCCTCTGCACTGACATGAACGCCTTGAGGGAAAGAAAAAAAAAAAAATAAAAATCCTCTAAATCGTGTGAGTGGGCTGGAAGGAAGCTGCAAGCAGCATTTTCGTGGTTGTGTGCCGAGCAGGTGCAGCTGACAATTAGCTATCTCTTCCCAGCCTCTTCATTTAGTTCCTCAAGGTTATTTTGAAAATTGAATATTCAATTAATAAAAGTGTGGCTCTGTAGGGCTCTCGGTGCTCCCTTCCCCGGGGCGGACGCGCCCTCGGAGGCAGCTCAAGAGGAGAGGGAAGGGGGAAGAAGCTCATCTCCTCCTCCTCCTCCTCCTCCTCCTGACGGGCCCTGCCCTTCACCCCCCTCCACAGGCTCGTTTGGAGCTCCCCGAGCCCCAGATTTTTGCAGGGAGAAGATGAAGCAGCAGAAGTTGTCGTGGTGGAAAGTAGGTGACGTTGAGTCACGTTCGAGCCTGTCACGGAACACGGCGTCCTCCTCCCCTGGTGTCCCCCCCGCACCTCAAAACCCAGCCTGGGCCCCCACCAGCATCACCCCAGCCCACCCAGCCCCCCCCGAAGCCGTGGGGAGGTGTGGGAGGGAGGGAAGGGGGGCAGCTCCTTGCTCCCCTCCAGCTCATCCTCATCCCACCCTCCGCTGCTTTCTTTTCTTTCCTGCCGCTGAAATACCACACAGTGATGAGCCAGGCTTGCTGGGAACGCTGCTGCTGCTGCTCCACAGGGTGCCCAGCCGTGCCCGGAGCGATGATCCCCCACAGCAGCACACATCCCCAACCCTGCCGGGGGTCAGCAGCAGCCCCTGACCACAGCCAGAGGGAGCGCACGGCCCCTGGGCTGCAGCTCCTCTCCGCTCCTCCTGCGCCCGCCGCAGGCTCAGGGCAGACTCTGCTCCCGGAAAAAGCCTGGAATGAGAGCCTGAGCATCGCTGGGGCTGCAGCTCAGAGAACCAAAGGTGCTGGAGCCTTGCTCTTGTGCTGTGGATGTGTCACCTCTGTGTCACCCTGCTGGGACAAGGAGCCTCCACCCTCACTTCAAGCACAAGGGACAAGTCAGGGCCATCCTGCTGTGATGGGACTGCTGTCCCCATCCCACAGCATTCCCGATTTCTTTGATGTTCAAGGAAGAGCCCTGCCCTGCTGGCGCGTCCCCAGCAGTACGGGCACTGCCCGCTCTCGGTCCTCTGCGCCCCTGGGCTCAGAAAATCAGCTCCAAAGTCCCACATTTGGAGAGGGGACAGCGAGCTCTGCCCCGGCTCAGGATGGGCCAGGGGGAAAACCGAGGGAGAGGAGCTGCAGCCCGGGGGCGGGAAGGGGCGGAATTCCCACCGGGAAGCAGCCCCAGCGGGTTGCCAAGGTGGCCGGAGCAGGTGGCAGCAGCGTGGGGACACCTCTGGGTGTGATGGACGAGCGCTGGCTCACACCTCTGCTTCCTCAGCTCTTCGTGGAGCAGGGATGATGGCAGAGGGCTGGGAGATTTATCACGGAATATCGCTCTGGCTGTGCCCAGAACTGCTGCGTGGGCCCTTTGAGAGGGGGGGAGGTGGCCAGCCAGGGCAGCAGCCCCAGGCCCCTCTCTGCAGGTGCTGTCCCTAAGGTGCCCTCCGGGGCTGTGACACCTGGGGACAGCTCGGTGCTGAGAGCTGCACACAGCCCCCCTCCCCTCCGCTCATCCCAGCTCACCGGGGAAGGAAAATTCCATTTGGGACACAGCTGCCAGCGCTGTCCTCTGCCTGCCCCCTGTTCCACCCCAAACCCTGCAGGCCCATCGATCCAGGAGAGGAGATTCTCGCTTACCAGGGGTGCATTACCTGGATCAGGGATGACATGGGCCATGGGGATGCTCCAAGCAGTGCTGGATCAGCATCCCAGCCCAGGGTTCATCCCGGAGCTTCTCTCCTCCCTCTCTCATGTTCCCCCCCCCCACCTTCATTTCCCTTTTTCCAAAGCCTCGGTTACATCTTCCTTATTATCCTCCTCCCCGCGCTATCTGGGTCACCCTCCCCTGCCATTACCCCAGATAATTGTGAGCTGAGTGCAGGCCACGGGCAGCAATCTGGCAGCAGCACCTGGGAAAACCGCTGCCTGCCTGGACAGCTCCCTGCCTTCCTCACCCCCTCCTCTTCCTCAGCTCCTCCATCCCAGCCTGCCCAGCCTGGGAAAGCTGGCAAGGGAAAAGGGATCACCAAGCCCTGCTGGAAGGAGCTGGGGTCGGCAGGCTCACAGTGCCCCGTGCAGCTCGGGAGGTGCTTTTTGGGGAACGCTCTGCTCCCGTTTCCAAGAGGAGAAATTGCTCTGCCCAAAGGCTGGAGGCTCCCAGGCTGCGCTGCTCCCCCGGGGTCCTGCTCACACGGGCAGGAACAGATTCCAGCCTCACCCAGAAAAGGAATTAAACGGCACCATCTGGCACTGGGGGAGCTCTTCCCCCTCCCGCTGGTGGGGAGAGGGTAATCCAGGACGGGAAGCAGGCCGTGCTGCTGGAAGGGGCACCAGCCCTGGCACCGGCCGGCAGGGGACACCCCCACACCGGGCTCGGGGTCCCAGCGCACCCCGAGAGGCAGAGCTGGACACAGCCCCTCCCTGCAGGGACCAGAATAAGCTTTTTGTAGACATAATTACATCTCCCAAAGTGGCCCAGCCTCCTCCCAGAGCCGCTTTTAGCTCAGCTAAACCCACGTGCAAATTCAAGCTGTCTGGGACCCCATCCTGCTCCCCCTCCCCCATCCTGCCCAGCTGGGATGCCCCAAATCCCGGGCAAAGCAGGTGGAACAACCAGATCCCAGGTTCTGTGAGCACGGGATGGGGCAAGGCACCAGGGTTTTGGTCATTCCTCTAAAGGTTTCATAGAAAAGGGGTTAAATCAAGGATGAGAGGAAAAGCACTGAGACCTGGCTGGACCACAAGATCCAGGGGATGGCGAATCCCATGGGATGGGGCTCTCATCCCCTCTCTGTGCTGGTGCTCTGCCCCAGATCCTGCTGTGCCCTGGAGCTGCCTGGTTTTCCCTTCCTGCATTCCCCTTCCTGCATTCCCCTGCCCGCATTTCCCCTCCCTGCATTTCCCCAACTGCATTTCCCTGCCTGCAATTCCCTTCCTGCATTTCCCCACCTGCCTTTCCCTGCCTGCATTTCCTTTCCTGCATTTCCCTGCCCGCATTTCCCCTTCCTGCAATTCCCTTCCTGCATTCCCCAGCCTGCATTCCCCTTCCTGCATTTCCCCTTCCTGCATTTCCCCACCTGCCTTTCCCTGCCTGCATTTCCTTTCCTGCATTTCCCTGCCTGCAATTCCCTCCTGCATTTCCATTGCCCTCGTTTCCCTGCCTGCATTTCCCTGCCTGCATCTCCCTTCCTGCATTCCCCAGCCTGCATTCCCCAGCCTGCATTTCCCTGCCTGCATTTCCCATCCCACATTTCCTTTCCTGCATTTCCTTTCCTGCAATTCCCTCCTGCATTTCCCTTCCTGCATTTCCCCTCCTGCATTTCCCTGCCTGCATTTCCCATCCCACATTTCCTTTCCTGCATTTCCTTTCCTGCATTTCCCTGCCTGCATTTCCCATCCCACATTTCCTTTCCTGCAATTCCCTGCCTGCATTTCCCTCCTGCATTTCCCTTCCTGCATTTCCTTTCCTGCATTTCCCCTCCTGCATTTCCCTGCCTGCATCTCCCCGGCAGCCGCGGGGAGGAGGCTCCTGCTCCCCGCGGTGGCATCAGGGTGTCTGCGGCTGCAGCCTCCGCAGGAACACGAACCCATCAATTAGGGAGTAAGTGCCTGGCCTGTCCTTGTTAATCCCCTCCTCCCCGGGCTGTTCTTTATTATTTACGGTGAAGGTGCCCCGGGATGCGCTGTCGGAGGGACGCCTGACAGGCTCAATCTGTACCGTACAATTACATCCTCCTCCTCCTCCTCGCCAGCTGGGGAATCCCTCTCTGCGCTCCCACCGTCCCGCTCTCTTCCACATCCACCCCGGGAGCCCAGCCGGCGGTACCAGACCCCCCTGACGCCCCACCCCGTCCCCACGGAAACGCTGGGATGCTCCGGGTGGGAGCCAGCCTGGAGGGGAGCGGGAGGGGAGGCATGCAGAGGCATTAACTGAGCCAGGATTAACATTCACCAGCGAGAAAAAAAAAACAAAAAAAACAAAAAACAACTCCATCCGAACTGCGTCTGTTCCGGGGGCCTCGTGTGCGGCACGAATGGAAGCGCAGCAGCATCATCCCCTGGGAGCCCCGGGGATGTGTGCGCTGCAGCCGCGTCAGCTCTTTGCGAGGGCTGCTGATGCCTCGGCTAACGAGCTCCCCGCTGAACGTGCCCTGCGCACACCTGAGGACGCAGCCGGCTGCCTTCGCCTCCTCCCCGCTCCTCTTCCAGCCTGCTGCCCTCGTCTGTAGCCCGGCAGCGCCCTCACCCCGGCCGGGCACAGGTGTGGGGGCACGGCCGGGAGGTGGCAGAGGCCAGGCAGTGTCCCCGGGTGCTGCACTGGCCAGCAGGGAGGTGCTGTGTGCTCAGGAGACTGGTGGGTTGGTACCTGAACCAGGGTCAGGTGGGGTTCGGGGGCTGCAGGATGTAGCCACGGTTTTCGTGCCTGCCGTGTTTTTATTTTCAGGGAATTCTTTCCCAGGGACAGAACTGGTCAACAAAGCCATGTTGTTGTAAACTAATGTATTTTTCTACATGCTTTCCCCAGGGAGGGACTTTGCTTGGTGGTCTCTTCAAGTGGCCAATGGGTCCAGGGGTCCCACCTCTGAGATGGGTGCATTGTAGGAAGGTATAAAATAGGTTTGGAGAATAAACCGAGACTGCTCCTAGGAGTCACAGCCTTCTGAACAAGACTTGCATCTTTCTTTCATGTCCAACAGCGACAGCAGGGTGCCTGCAGGTGCTCAGGGTGTCCTGGGGGCTGGGGGGCTCCTCACTGAGCTGTGTGACGAACCCACCCTCAGAAGCCCCCACGGATCCCGCAGGGGTGCCAGCACAGCTCTGGCACAGGTGGCACAGGCAGGGGTGCCCACCCCTTACAAGCAGCAGGTGGGTGCCCCAGAGCACAGAGATCCCAGCCCAGCCCTGTGCCAAGGATCAGCGGGGTCCTGCACACACCTCTGGGCAGCTCCCCGACACATCCCTGTCCCTTGGGAGACACCCTGGGACCTGCATTTCCCCACCTGCATTTCCCCCCCTGCATTTCCCCTCCTGCACTTCCCTGCCTGCATTTCCTCCCCTGCATTTCCCCCCCTGCATTTCCCCTCCTGCATTTCCCCGCCTGCATTTCCCCTCCTGCACTTCCCTGCCTGCATTTCCCCCCCTGCATTTCCCCTCCTGCATTTCCCCGCCTGCATTTCCCCTCCTGCACTTCCCTGCCTGCATTTCCCCTCCTGCACTTCCCTGCCTGCATTTCCCCACCTGCATTTCCCTGCCTGCATCTCCCCGCCTGCATTTCCCTGCCTGCATTTCCCCTCCTGCATTTCCCCACCTGCATTTCCCTGCCTGCATTTCCCTGCCCTGGGCAGCTCCCTGACACATCCCTGTCCCTTGGGAGCCACCCTGGGGAGCCGCTGCCACCCCAGAGCTGGGCCAGCCCTGGGGGTGCCACTGTTCTGAGCCCCCGAGGGGGCCGTGGGGCTGGGGATGTGCAGGGGGGGTCTGGGCTTTCCCTCTGGAGCTGCCCTGGAGAAAAGGAGACTCAGAGGTGACCTTATCACTCTCTACAACTCCCTGAAGGGTGGTTGCAGTCAGTTGGGGGGTTGGTCTCTTTCTCCAGGCAGCACTGACAGAAGGAGAGGACACAGCCTCAAGCTGTACTAAGGGAAATACAGGTTGGATATCAGGAAAAAGTTTTTCACAGAAAGAGTGATAAAGTATTGGAGTGGCTTGCCTGGGGAGGTGGTGGAGTCACCATCCCTGGATGTGTTTAAGAAAAGACTGGATATGGCACTTGGTGCCGTGGTCTAATTGAGGTCTGAGAGCATGGGTTGGACTGGATGATCTTGAAGGTCTCTTCCAACCTAGAAATTCTGTGATTCTGTGATTCTGTGGTTCCATGATTCTGCCCTGCTGCCCAGCACCCCAAGAAAGGTGGGCTGTTCCTCCGAGCAGACACCATGCCCTGGAGCACGGGGCAAAGGCTGCAGCTCCGGCTGCAGCGGGCACGGTAATAACAGCCTGGGGACACGAGGGATAAAGATATCCCCCCGGCGCTGCCTCCTCCCCCGCGCGGCTCCGGGGGGAAGCATCACCCCAGCCCAGCCGCTTATTTTTAGGCTGTCACCTCCTTGCTCCTCTCTTGGGTGGTTTTATAAATAGCCAGAGCCTCAGAGCGGCTCCGGTGCCAGGCGGGAGCTGGATGTGTCCTGTGAGACACCCTGCCCGGAGGGTGCCCAGCCCCTGCTTGCTGCCATCCTCTTCCTCAGGGCATGGCCAGCAGGGACAAAGACTGATCCCGGTGTCCACCCCTCCCTGCCAGCCCCAGAGCCTGGGTACCCTCCCACCTGGGACACCCAGCTCTGATCCCAATCCTCCGGGGCTCCCCAAACCCCAAACCCTGCGCTCCAGCTCCTCACAGCTCCTGCTCTCCTGCAGCTCTGCACGGGCTGCAGCACCCTCAGGACCCCCCGATCTCCCCCATTCTCTTCTCCTCTGTATTTTGGCAGCCAGAGCTCCCCGAGCCCCCTCCTTGCCCTGCATCTCCTCCCTGGCACAGCTTTGCCCGGTGCCGGCTCTCGGCGGCTGTGAGCGCTGCTGAGCGGCGGCCGCGGTGCCGTAATTAGCCAGGTACAGCAGGAACACACTTGCAGCCTGACAGCTCCTCCGGAGCCGAATGGGAGCCAATTAATCTAATTAAAGCAGCCACCGGCTCGTTATCCCTGCACAGTCCACCAGGCTGCAGGGGCAGCCTGTCCTCGCCGTGCCCCTGCCCACCAGATGCTCGGGTGGGAGCCCACGGGTGGGAGCCCACGGGGCAGGACCCGCTCCACCCACGGCTCCGAGGCACCCAGGGGGGCAACGAGGGGACACAAAAGGTGGCTGGGATGACCCTGCCACCTGCCTCGGACACCCATCTGCCCCCTGCCTCGGACACCCAGAGGTGCCAACACACGGCTGGGTGCGGGTGGCACCCACCAGAAGGGGACAGAGAGCGACATCCCCGAGGATGTGGCGGGGTTTGAGTGCCAGGGGGAGGCAGTGCCAGCGGGGCCTGGCTCGGTGCCACATCCCGGCCGGGCTGAGCAGGTCCTGCCGGGCGGCATCCGGCAGGGTAATTACCGGCAGGCCGAGGGGGAGGGCTGTCTGCACAGGTGTCTGTCAGCAGGGCGCTGGCACTCACGCCGCCTAATTAGACACCCTGCCAGCCCTTAATGAGAACAAATGAGAGGCCAGCCAGCGCGGGGCTGGGCCGTGGCGCCCAGACCCCGTCCCACGTGCTGGCCCTGGCACAATGCCCTCGGAGATCTGGTGGCTGCTGCCGTCGGGGCGTGAGGGGCTGCTCTGACCAGCTCAGCCCCCTGTGCCAGGGAGCTCTGGCATCAGGGCGGAGTTTGCCAGCCCCACCGTGCCCCCTGTGCTCTGCAGGGCACTGGGCACCACCCCAAACACAGCCCCATTCCCAACTCTGTTGCCATGGTTTGTGCCTGCCAGGTTTTGGTTTCTGGGAATTCTGTTTCCAGGACAGAACTGCTGAACAAGGCCATGCTATTTTGTAAGCTAAGATGTTTTTCCACACGCTTTCCCATGGGAGGGACTTCGTGTGTTGGTCTCTGCGAGTGACCAGTGGTTCCAGGGGTCCCACCTCTAAGGTGGGCGTGTTGTGAAAAGGTATAAAACAGTTTTGGAGAATAAACCTCGGGCTCCCTTCTTGGGAGTCCAACAGCCTTCTGATGGCTCTGCGTCTCCTCCTTTGTGTCCCACAGTGACACAACCCCATCCTCTTGCCCCTTTCCAAGTCCTTTTGGGAGCTGGTGCTCCATGCAAAGCCAGGTCCTGCCCGGCCCTGTCCCCCATTGCAGGAGGGTCCTGGGGGCCAGCTGGATCTGCTGAGTCTCCAGTTATCCTCTGAGAGCTGCCAGTGCCCGTTGGGCACCCCAGGACAGGGGCATTGCCACCTCTGTGCCCCACCCAGCTGCACCACGGGGCCCAAAAGCACAGGCTCTCCTCAGGAGCCCTGTGTGGCTCTTCCAAGTCTCCCTGTGATCCATCGGAGCCTTGGCTGAGCACAAAGTGCTTGGCAGGAGCACATCCCTGAGTCCCCGGGCACCGACAGGCTCCTTGTGCCCAGAGAAGGGGCAAGGAGGGACGGGGGGGCCAGCACAAGTTGGGAACACCAGGTGTGCTCCAAAAACCTCGGTGAGGCTGTAGGAGAACACCCCAGGACACTTGGAGGCTGCAGCAGGGCTGACCCAGCTGGGAACACGGTGCACAAGCACGGGGTGAGGGGTGAGGATGGTGCTGCTGGGAGAAAGCACCGGGGCCATCCCATCCCCGGAACGAGACTCCCTCTGCAAGTCAGTCCCTGGAAGTGCTCAAGGCCAGGCTGGGCAGGGCATGGATGTCCTAGGTGACAATGTCAAATTGTGCCCAAGGGATGTATTCTATCCCCATGAGCCAAGGTGGGACAGTGTTTTCCTGATCTCCTGTTAACGAGCCTAACAATGCCTTGCCACATGACTCATGGATAACTTCCTCCGGGAGTTATCTCTGGTTAATGGGCCATCAAGGACCCACTGCATGACTCATAGGATGAGATCATCCCATTGGGAGATGCTCTGCCCAGGGGGAGGAGCCAAGCATTCCCACCTGGATATAATCCAGGGTTTGAGACATCACAAGCAGCTTCTATCCACTGGACTCCCAGAGGAGACAAGAGCTACCAGATGTTTCTACAAGAATCACTGCTTTGACAAGAACATCTCATCTGGATTCCTGGAGGAAGACTGGACCCTTCTCACCATCACTGGACCCTCCTCTCTCAGGATCATCTCTGCTCCAGTGGAACCACATCTGCCACTCCAGGAGGATTTCCGGACTGCTTTAAACACCCTGACCAACAGGGTGTTAGGCTGTATTACTACATTTATTTCACCTTTTTTTCTCTCTTCTTCTATTAAATTGTGTCTCTGACTCACTGGTTTTTCTTTCAAACCAGCACAATGGAGCAGCCTGGGACAGCGGGATGTGCCCCAGCCCATGGCAGGGACAGGATGAACCCTGAGCTCCCTCCCCAGCCGTGACTCCAGGATTCCACCACTTGCACCCCCGTGGGCCCGGGGACATCACGGCCGATCCACGCCCAGGCTGGGAAGGGAGCCCAGGAGGGTGGGGGGCTGCAGGCCCCACGCAGCAGCCAGGCTCTGCAGCAGCCCTATAAATAAACAAACACACCCACACAGCGCCACACACGCCGGGATGCCGAGGGGAGGGGGCGGCTCCGTGCGGATCCAGCACAGGAACAACGGGACAGGAGCGAGCGCGGGGAGACGCTGCGCGGGGCGTCGGGAAAAGGCACCCGGCAAAGCAGCCAGGAGGAGGAGGAGGAGGAGGAAGGAAGCTCCCCGAGGAGCTGGCAGTACTGCAGATCTGCAGGGCACGGAGAGGGCCCCGGAGCCACCTGTCTGAGGGGACAATGTGGCATTAGGGGACATGAAGCACCTTGCTTGTCGCTGAGTGCGCACACACACACACACACGCATACACACACACACACACACACACACAGGTGCTCTCCATTGCTCCACCCCTGTGTTCCAGCTCCCTGTACCCCTGAACTCACCCCACACCCCCCTGTCCTGGCATGTGCCCCTGAGCACAGGGACCTGTGATCCCCCACACGTGTCCTCGGGGGCCTGTCCCTCCTCCCCGCGGGTATCCCCACGGAAAATCACCCTCGCATTGCCCGGGGAGCTGGCAGCCCCCGTCCCCCAGGGTCCTGCCCCCATCTCCGGGGCCGGATGGCTCCGTGCCGCCCCAGCCTCGCCAGCCCACCGGCAGGGAGAGCTCTCAGGACAGGCAGGGAGGTTCCAGATCGCAGCCAGGGCCCGACAGCGGGAGGTGGGATTTGCTGCAGGGCCGGGCCATCTCCCCGCTGGCCCCTCGCTGTCGCGGCGGGGGCTGAGCCCTCGGGGGGCAGCTCGGCATCGCTGCCTCAACGCCCACCCCCAGCTCCACCGGCCTCCCAGCTGGCCCAGCTTGTCCACAGGAGGAGGTGGATGTTGAGCAAGGGGCTTCACCACGGATTTGCAAGCGTTCGGGGTGGGGAGAGGTGGTCCCAGCTGGGCGCAGCCCTGCTGCTCCCGCAGCCCCGTGCCGTGGCTGTGCCCATCGCAGGGGGAAGGGCTGGGGGCTGCAGGAGGCTGCAGGAGGCTGGAGGCAGCTGGAGGCAGCTGGAGGCCGGGCTGCCGCAGCCGCGTGGGTCCCCTCCTGCGGGACATCAGCGCGGCCATAGAGCCGGGAGGGCCGGCAGGGCAGGGGCGGGGGGGCAGGGAGGGCTGCCAGGCCCTGAGCATCGCAGCCGCCCCTCTGCGGGCACGCCGGGCCCTGGCCTGCGGGGATGATGGAGCTGCTGATGCTCTTGGTCTGAGGCGAAAGGCAGAGCGGGGTTGCCATGGAGACGGGCTGTGTCATTTTAAGGAGGCGCGGAGGCATTCGCACCCATCCCTCCCGCATGAACCCCGGCCGCGGGAGGCCAGGGCGGCCGGGTGGGGGTGACCCGCGTCCCCTCCCGTCCCAAGGGGCTTGGGCTGGGCCCCAGAGGTGCCACCTCCAGTGAGACCCGGCAGCGAGGCTGCAGGCAGGGCTGCCGGCCCAGAGTCCAGCCTCCCTCGGGGCCAGCTGGGAGCAACTGGTGGCACTGGGACAGAGGATGGCGCTGCCAGCCCCGCCTGGGCAGGGGATGGGGACAGCCCGCGGAGCAGCGGCCAGGACGTTCCCCCCTCAATTTTTCCGGGCTGGCCCCACGTGCTGACCAAGGGGCTGGGGTGAGGTTCGGGGTGAGAGCAGGACTATCCAGGATTTGGGGATTATTTAAGATTTTAGCTAAAATGAAGCTTTACATATTTGCGTCCCGCCCCCGCCTTTTCCTGCAGCTCGGCCTCTCAGCACCTGCAGGCAGCTTTGGAGCCTCTGCTGGAATTCCCTCAGCGTCCCCAGGGCCCTGCCGGAGGGAGGAATTATCCCGGGCGGGGTCGGATGCAGCAGCACTTCCGACAGGGAAAACCAGTCCCAAATAAAGGGGGAAGCAGCGGATGCAAAATCCCCACTCACTCACTCACTCACTCAGTATCCCCAGGAGCTCTCCGGTCCCAGAGGGCAGCCCCAGGGCCAGCTCCGGCTGCTCGTGGGGTGTCCGCTGTCCCTCCCCGTGTCCAGCTGTCCCCTGGGGTCCCCCCTAGGGTGGCACCCGCGGCTGTGGCGCTGTCACCGCTCCGGGGCTGGAAGGAAACGCGGGGCTGCTCGGGTCAGTGCGCTCCCGGCAGGATCCCGGCAGGATCCCGGCCCGAGGGTCACCCCAGGGGCTGCAGCCACGGGAGG
Organism: Phylloscopus trochilus trochilus; assembly: GCA_016584745.2. Lineage (NCBI taxonomy): Eukaryota > Metazoa > Chordata > Aves > Passeriformes > Phylloscopidae > Phylloscopus > Phylloscopus trochilus. Next base: position 1,838,477 of record WQNJ02000021.1, read on the forward strand.
CGGCCAAAGCCGGGGGCAGTGAACAGAACTGGGGGCGCCGCGGGGAGGGGATGGGGTGACAGAGCTCCCGGGAGAGGCGCTGGCGCTGTGACAGTGCCAGGGTCACACTGGATGTGCCTCCAACAGCCCAGAGCAAGGGGACAGGGACCTCGGGCAGGGGCTGAGCGCCGGGTGTGGTGTGAGGTGTGCGAGCTTCACTCCCGGCGAGGTGAACTCGGCCAGAGAGGCACAGACCGCAGCTGGAAGTGATGGCACCCAGCAGGATTCAGGAACGGGCAGCCCGGGCAGCCCCGGCTGGATCCAGCTGCGGGACCCACCTCCCAAAATCTTCCCGGAGCTCTTCCCCGTGGGCAGGGCAGTGCCCGGCACGCAGCAGCAGCCGCCCGGCCGGGTGGGAGCAGCTCCTCCTGCCGTGCCTGCCGAGACTCCCACTCCCGAGACTGTACGACAGGAGAAAAGGGAACAGAAATTCACGTTTTCACATTTAGCTTTCCTTTGTACTCAGCTAATTAGCGCCTGAGTCTGGTGATGTCATTAAAGCAGCGCTAAGTCTTTATTGGGGTAATTTAATTTTCCCTTTCATATCAGGATGATTTCCTTTGTTGGGGTAGGTGCTGGAGAGGGGGGAAGGGCCGGTGCAGACAATTGCTATTGTCAGGATAAATAACTCCCCGGTGGATTGACAAGGGGGGAGGTGAGCTGGGGGGCTGGGAGCTGTCGCTCAGCCGGGTGGCAGCGGGAGCCGGCCAGCCCGCGGGGAGCCTCGGGATGCTCTCCCTGTGCCGGGCGGGCTCCCCAGCCAGCCAGGCACCTGCCTTGGCCCCTTTCCAGCCGCTCAACCCGCGGCTGCCTCGGCGCTGGGGAAAGCTGGGGGTCTCCCAGGCAGCTCCTGCCTTTCTCCCAGCCCAACACCACCCCCGGTGCTGCTGGGAGGAGGGAACGGATTTCACCGGGATGCAGGAGCCTGGCTGAGCCCCCAGAGCCCCGCAGGCAGCTGGGATGGGCAGGGGAGAGGAGCAGGGAGCTCCCGGGGCTCAGGAGGCCTCACAGGGATCTCCCACTTTGGTGGTGTCATCCCTGCACTGGGAATGGTTGGGAGTGGACTCAGCCAAAGTTTCCCTCTCCAGACTCGGAGCTGGAGGTGGGAGTGCTCCAGCACTCGCTGCCACCTCAAACTGGGCACAAGGAGGGGCCCAGGGCATGAGAGATCCAGTGCTGGGGGGCACTCAGCCTTGCCCCTCCCTGGGACACCTCTGCAGTGGCTCCAGCTCCTTTCCCAGCCCTGCTCTCCCCTCTCCAATGCATCCCCTCAGCCCCTTGGGGGGACCCAGGAGGGGTCCCAAAGCCGGGTGAGAGGTGGAGGAGACATCCCACGGGGCCAGAGCCCCCAGGAGTGGCTCTCTCAGCCCCAGAGAGCATCACTGCAGCGGGGCCACCTCATCCCTGCTGGGAGAGGAGAGGAGAGGAGAGGAGAGGAGAGGAGAGGAGAGGAGAGGAGAGGAGAGGAGAGGAGAGGAGAGGAGAGGAGAGGAGAGGAGAGGAGAGGAGAGGAGAGGAGAGGAGAGGAGAGGAGAGGAGAGGAGAGGAGAGGAGAGGAGAGGAGAGGAGAGGGCCTGATGGTGCCACCACTCAAGTCACAGTGTCCTCAGGTGCTTGGGCACAGCCAGGCTCCGAGGGGACAGTGGCATGGTGCAGGCTGGTCCTGGGGCACAGCTGGTGGCAGGGGTCTCCTGCTCCAGCAGGGCATCACCAGGATGGGAGGGGGTGGCAGGAGTGATCCCAAAGCTTCAACTCATCAGCTTCAACGCTGCAGAGGGTTCCAAAGGAATGATGGAAAACGGGAAAGGAGGAGAGAGCAGCTGGAGGGAACCATTTTCCAGCCACCCCTGAGCCCATCCCCGAAGGAGCCGTGTCCTTACAGCCCCTCTGCAGCCCCCCCCTGCAACTCCCACCTCCCCCGGAGCCCCCCGAGCGCCGCCGCCAGCCTGGGCGCGGAGCAGGAGGAGCGGGGGGAGCTGCAGAGGGGAGCGAGCGTCACGCCCGAAACACAAACACGGCTCGTGGGTAATTAGCAACCGTTTCAAGAGGAGTGATGAGCCGCCAGTGACAGGCGGGCGGGTTTCTATTAAAAGCTGCCACGTGTGATCCTTCTCCAAGCCTGCCGGCCCCTCCTTACCTGGCGCTGGGGGAAATGAGATGCAAACCTGACATTAATGCGACGTTCGGGGCCAGCTTTAATTGCAGCCGGAGCCGCGGAGCTGGGGGCTGGCGGCGGGGCCGGGGGCAGGGGATGGGCGCCCTTGTCCCCCCCCTCTCCGCCGCCGCACGGAGCTGCCCGGAGCCCCGGGATGCTCTCATCCCGACCTTCCCCTGCAGGGCTGCGGTCACCGGGGGCTCTGGAGGGAGCTCTCGGCACCCCGCGTGTCTCTCACCACTTGCTGAAATGTTAAGGGCTCGTTTGCATCCAGCAGCCCCGATTGCTCCTCCGCACCTTCCGGAGGCAGGGGAGTGCTCCTCCGAGCAGGAAAGCGTCCTCGAGTGGTTCCTCCCTGTGCGCTCAGCCCCAAAAATGTCGCTTCTCGGCCTCTCGTGGTGGTTTTGTTCCTTCCCAAGCATTGGGGAAGGTGCAGGCAGGGCCAGGGCAGTGCCTGGGGCTGATGCTCGGTGGTGGGTGGGTCTCGGACCAGGAGGAACCAGGACAGGTGACACCGGAGCTGGGTTTGGTCAGGACAGCAGCAGCCGAGCCGAGATAGGCTGGGTTGGGTTGGGTTGGGTTGGGTTGGGTTGGGTGGGCAGGTGGGGATGGCCCCGGAGCAGGGGCTGAGGCTGGGTCTGCTCAGCCATCCATCGAGTGCCGGGAGCCAGGGGAGTGACCCAGCTCTGCGTTTGGGAGATTGGCTCCCCCAGTCCCACTCCCCGCAAGGAAAATAAGGAATTTACTGTCGGGCAGAGGGGCCAAGGCCACCAGCTCCGGGGACCATCGCTCTGAGGGCTGGAGAGCAGCTCCTGCCCCGCCTCGAGGTGTGAGAAGCGCTGTCCGCGGCCCTTGCCGGCAGCTCAAGGTGAGGACTCCCCCTGCTGCAAGATTTCTCACCCTCACACCTCGATCCCAACCCGAACTGCAGCTCCTCCCGAGGGGCAGCGCGGGGACAGCTCCAGCTCTGCTCCCTGGCACAGGGACAGCAGCCAGGGAGCAGCTGGGATGGAAATCAGGGAAAGGTTCTTCCCCCCGAGGGTGCTGGCACTGCCCAGGGTCCCCAGGGAATGGGCACGGCCCCGAGGCTGCCAGAGCTCCAGGAGAGCTTGGACAGCACTCCAGGGGTGCACAGGGGGGATTGCTGGGGTGTCTGGGCAGGGACAGGGGCTGGACTCTGATCCTTGTGGGTCCCTCCCAGCTCAGGATATTCCATGGTGAATCTATCCTAATAGTGACCAGGCTGGGGCTGGTGGAACCCCGAGAGCAGAGCAGGGCTGGACAGGCTCTGGCTGCCTCTCAGCAGGCTCCTCTCACAGTGATTTGCTGAGCAGCAGCGAGGTCTGGCTTTAACAGGGGCTGCTGGTGCTGAGCAGCTCTGGCTTGGCCTCCTGGGTCAGCCTCAGCTCAGCCCCAGACCTTCTGGGAGTGGCTCCTCAGAGCATCCTGGGGGCGCTTCCAGCAGAGGTTCTGCCTGGACCTGGCACTCGGAACAGCGCTGCCCAAAAATGGAGCTTGGGTGAGAGGCCCCTTCCACACAGCCCTGGCTCTGCAGCCGAGCTGAGACCCCCTGGGATGCAGCCCAGAGGCAGGGTGGGATGTGAGGGCTCTCCCTGCTCTGGCTCTGCTGGGAGCAGCAGGGTCCTGGCAGGGGAGATGGCAAGGGGAGGTGTCTGAGGACATTGGTGACACTCAGAGGGTGGGCAGGGCTGGCACAGGGTGCCCAGAGCAGCTGTGGCTGCCCCTGGCTCCCTGGCAGTGCCCAAGGCCAGGCTGGAGTACCCTGGGACAATGGAATTGTCCCTGCCCTCGGGCACTGGATGGGCTTTAAGGTCTCTCCCAACCCAAACTCTTCCATAACTCCCTGATTCTGTGGCTGTCAGGAGGCAACATCAGCTCTCCTTGTGTCAGTCTGGACCTGCCCTGGACCTTCTTGGAGTCTTCCAAGGTTGACAGGGTGCCCCAGAGTCGCCCATGGGTGGTGACACCTTCCCTTGTGCCCAGCCCCTTTGGGTGCCCTCACAGCCTCCATCCCCCAGGCACCCACACTGCCTCACATCCCCTCCCTCCTGAGCTTCAGGGGCTCACTCCTTGCATGGCGTGGCACAAGGAGGGGCTCCTGTGCCACAGGTTTGACCTCACCAGGCTGTCTTGTCCCCACCCCTGTCCCTGCCTGTCCCCATGCCACTGGCAGTGCCACCTGAGCCTGTGCCCTGCACACCACAGGCTGGGGTGATTTGTGTCCTGCAGACACTCCAGGCAGTGTTTGAGGGCTCCTCTTCAGCCTGCCAAGGTCCAGGCAGCTGCCACACTTCTCCTGTCCTTAATGTATTGTCTGGCTCGTCTGTCATCCCTCGGGGGTGACAAACCCTCTGGCCAGGCAGCGCTGCTGAGCCAGCCTCCTGCCTGGAGTCACTGCTGCCATCATCAAACAGCTTGGTGAGCTGCTCCATGTTGTTCCTGCAGCATGAAACCCTCCTGCTTGTTTTTGCACCTCCACCCTTCAGCCTCAGCCAGGTTTTGTTCACCCTCACCCCGGTTTTGTTCACCCTCACCCCAGTTTTGTTCACCCTCACCCCGGTTTTGTTCACCCTCACCCCAGTTTTGTTCACCCTCAGCCCGGTTTTGTTCACCCTCAGCTGGTTTCGTTCACCCTCAGCCCGGTTTTGCTCACCCTCACTAGTTCTGAGCCCTGGCCACGTGCAGGTCACCCCACCGCTGTTCCTGCAGGGGGAGAAGCTCTGCTGCAGCAGGGGATGGGAGCTGAACCAGCCCTGGAGAACCCAGGAAGGTTGTCCCTGCTCAGGAGGTGCTGGCAGGGGTGGAGGTGATGGGGGAGAGGCTGAACCTGGTGTCTGCACCAGGCAGGGGGAACCCAGGGCGGGCACAGAGGGGTCCAGGATGGATAACGGGGTGGGGGAGATGGGGAGGGGTCTCCAGAAGGGAGCAGGGGATGGAGGGATGGATGGATGGATGGGATGGAGGGATGGAGGGATGGATGGGTGGAGGAATGGATGGATGGATGGATGGATGGTTGGATGGATGGATGGATGGACGGATGGATGGATGGATGGATGGATGGATGGATGGACGGATGGATGGACGGATGGATGGATGGATGGATGGATGGATGGATGGACGGATGGATGGACGGATGGATGGATGGATGGATGGATGGATGGATGGACGGATGGATGGACGGATGGATGGATGGATGGATGGATGGGTGGATGGATGGGTGGATGGATGGGTGGATGGGATGGAGGGATGGATGGATGGATGGATGGATGGATGGATGGATGGACGGATGGATGGAGGGAGGGATGGATGGATGGATGGACAGAGGGAGGGATGGATGGATGGACGGAGGGAGGGATGGAGGGATGGATGGACAGAGGGAGGGATGGACGGAGGGATGGATGGATGGAGGGATGGATGGGTGGATGGGTGGATGGGTGGAGGGATGGAGGGATGGGTGGAACATGCCCAGGCCACGGGGCTCCCCCAGCACAGCTCGCTGCAGAGGGGCCCTCGAGTGCCTGCCAGCGAGGAAAGGCGGGGAAAGAGCAAGGGAGGGGGGAGAGATCTTTTCATCTAAAAGGTTACATTTGTCCTACTTCCTCCCATCTCCAGCAATTAACTTGAAGGGAGACATCACTGCTAATTGAGCAGTGAAGATCAGGAGCAACAATTACGCCTTTTGACAAGAGACAGCACAAGAGGGACTGCTCGGAGGCTGAGAATGGTAGGGAACGGTTTCTATGGCAATATAACTTTCCTCTCTTCCTCTCCAGCCATAGAAATGATAAAAATGTAGATTTCTCCCTGATTAATGATTTAATGAAAATAAAGAAAATTCTTATTTAAAAAAAAAAAAAAAGGTAAAAAGAAAAAGAGAAAAAAAAAGGGGGGGGAAGGGGGGGAGGGAAAAAAAAAATCGATAGGACGCAATGTTTAGCATCAGCCTGCGGCTGTGGGCAGGATCGATGTCCTTCTCCAGGCTGGACCGGGGAAATCTATTCCAGCAACGTGCCCGGGGCTCGGAGCGGCCCTGCCGTGTGGTAATTAGGCAGCGGGCTCGCACGGGGAAACGTGAGGGCTTCGTTCAGATCTCTGATCAAAGGAGCTGCCCATCAAAGCGCTCCCCGCTCCGGCTTCTCCGGCAAGCCCCGGTGCTCGCTCCGTGCCGCCGGTGCCCTCCCTCCCTCCCTCCTTCCCCCTGCCCCGAACCGCCCCCAGCCCGGGATTGTTCAGCGCTGGCTCTGCGCTGCCAGCCTGGCACGGGCAGGCGGGGATGGCAGGAGCCACCTGCCCTGGGGCGGTGGCAGGAGGTGACACTGCTGTCCCCAGCCCCCCCGCCCCTGGGTGAGGCAGCCCCTCCCATCCTGCCTGGTCCAGCAGAGAGGAGGGGGCGAGGCTGGGAATGCTCCCGGACCCGCGGGTGCCCCGGTGCCGCTCCCAGCAGGGCGGGGGCTGCTCCTGAAGGCACCGTGAGCTCCCTGTCCATCCCCATCCATCAGCAGCAGCTGCTGCCTGCCAGGCCGTGCCGTGCCAGGCCGTGCCGTGCCAGGCTGCGCCCAGAGGAGGGAGCAAAGCCTTTCCAAAGCTCTGCCTTCCCACCCGGGGCCAAGGGAAGGGATTCCCTGTTGTATCCCTCTGGGGAATGGTTCTCCCCAGAACCCCCCAAAGCCTGTAACCGTGTCGTTTGACCCTTACCTTCCCCCTATCTCTGACCTATGGCTCAGTGCCCGCTATCTACCCTGGGACAGAGGGCCTGGATAAACCCCTGCTCTTCCTTGTTCGCCCTCTTTGCCTCCAGACCCCTTCAGGAATAAAGCCTTGGAACACTCCCTGAGGTAAGGAGCCTCTTTTGGATTCCTTTTCCCGATCCTGAAGCCTTCCTCACCCAAAGCCCCCCAAACCTGAGCTGGCAGCCTGGCCAGGGGGGCAGAGGGGGGAATAAAACTTCAATTCCCCCCCTCTGCTCTGCCCTCAGCAGACCCCACCTGCAGAGCTGCCTCCAGGGAAGATGTGGAGCTGTTGGTGAGCCCAGAGCAGGCCACAAAAATGTTCCGAGGGCTGGAGCACCTCTGGAGCCAGGCTGGGAGAGCTGGGGGTGCTCTGTCTCCCCCCTGCCTTGCCAGACACCCTCTGCTTTGCATCCCCCGCTGAACACCTTTGGGGTTATTTTTCCTTTTTATTATTAGGGTGCAAGGAGTGGGACTGGGTCCATCCCGGGTGCCACCCCGGGGCGGGCTGCTCCCTGCAGCTGCCCCTTCCTACCCCGCACCAGGAGCCGGCAGCATCCCCGGGCGTGCACGTCCAGCCCTGTGCATCCCGAGGGTCAGAGCACCACCGGCATTCCGAGGGGTTTTTCCCACCTCCTCAGCTCCTATTTTATTGCCAAACCGGAGCATAAAACACACACACACAAACAAATCTTAACAGCGAGAAATGGGTTGCTATCAAATCAACAAATTAATCTAATTATAGGGCTGATTAAATCATATCAGATAAACCAGCGACTCCTTCCCGGCGCTCAGCAGCCGTGCGGGGCCGCAGCCAGCCCCGCTGGGCTTTTTTTGGGGGGGTCTGGCTGAGCCGTGGCACCAGCAGGGTGCAGCCCCCCGGGGCTGGGACCCCTCCCCAAACCCCTCCCGCCCCCCTCCCTCGGGCGCTGCAAATCTGAACGGCAAATGCGGCTGCAAAGCTCCCGATTCCCCGGGATTAAAGAGGCAGCCCCAGCCCGGGAGATGTGTGCGGGAGCCGCCTGCGGAGCCAGATCGCTTAAAACCTAAGCCTGCTTTAGGTATTTGAGGAACAATTTTATCGGGGCTGTTTGCCGAGCTTTGCCGGGGCCGTTCCCACCTCTCCGTGCGCCGGCACATGCCAGCGCCCACGTGGAACCTCCTCCCTGCCAGCTCTGAGCTCTGCTGGGGAGAGAAGGAGCCCTGGGCGAGGGGAAAAAGCGGTTTAGCCACCAACAACAGCAAGGGCTGGGGTTGCAGGGGCTGCAGAGCCTCCCTGGAGGGCTCTGGGCTGCGGGGCTGCAGCTGGTGGGGTTGCTCTCCACGTCCCCAAGGTGCTGAACATCAGCTCCTGCTGAACATCAGCTCCTGCTCCTCACCACGCTCCAGGCGGGAAGGTGGTTCCTCGCTGGGGATGTGCGAACTCCCTGCAGGCTCCCACCTCGGTGGAGTAGGAAAGTCCTCCTGAAAGCAGGAGCGGGCTCTGGTCTCACCCAGCTCCCCTGGCAGGTTATTTCCGAGGCGTCCCTTGCTCCCAGACACGGGCTGTGCCAGCTCTGGGCTCTCCTCCTCTTGCTCTTCTCTCAGCCAGGGACAGCGGTGCCTCCTCCCAGGAGCAGAGGTGTGCAGCGAGGATCTCCTCTCTCCTCATGGAAGGTCACTGCTGGGTGCTGTCAAACCCAGCAGAAGATGAGGAGATCGAGGCTCCCAGCTCTCTGTGCTCTTGGGGTGCCGCTGGGACCCCCAGCTTGGCAAGGGGTGCCCCACTGGGGTTCTCTGCTCCCCACACCGCAGCTCTGGCCGTGCTGGGGGGCATCTGAGGCCAAACCACTCGGCCCTGGGTGAGGAGCCGAGGGCACGGGGGGCATGGCTGAGACTGGGCACAGCCTAGGCTGCAGCCAAAGAGGAGCAACGGGCCAAGGGAAGGGATTCCCCCGCTCTGCTCTGCCCTCAGCAGACCCCACCTGCAGAGCTGCCTCCAGGGAAGGTGTGGAGCTGTTGGTGAGCCCAGAGGAGGCCACTGAGATGTTCCAAGGGCTGGAGCACCTCTGGAGCCAGGCTGGGAGAGATGGGGATGCTCACCTGGAGAGGAGAAGCTCCAGGGAGAGCTCACAGCCCCTGGCAGGGCCTGAAGGGGCTCCAGGAGAGCTGGGGAGGAACTGGGGACAAGGGCTGGAGGGACAGGACACAGGGAATGGCTCCCAGTGCCAGAGGGCAGGGCTGGCTGGGAGATTGGGCAGGAATTGTTCCCTGGCAGGGTGGGCAGGGCTGGCACAGGGTGCCCAGAGCAGCTGTGGCTGCCCCTGGATCCCTGGCAGTGCCCAAGGCCAGGCTGGACACTGGGGCTGGGAGCAGCCTGGGGCAGTGGGAGGTGTCCCTGCCAGGGCAGGGGTGGCACTGGGTGGGATTTAAGGACCCTTCCCACCCAAACCAGGCTGGGATTCCATGCCCCTGCCATCACCCTGGCACCCAGCTCAGGGTGCTGAGCTGGAGGAGAACATCCCCAGCAGGCTGAGGGGTGGGGTAAGGCCCTGGGCACTGGGGAAGGACAAGGATGGGCCCAGCTGGGCGGAGCTGCAAACCCTCCTGCCATGCCCAGGGCACTGAGAACCTCCCCCAGCTTCACCAGGGGGACCCCAGCTCAGGTGTGGGGCACAGCCAGCCCCCCCCAAACATGCTCCCAGTGCCCCTCAGCATTCCCAGAGCCCACCCCACTGCTCTAGGGGGGGGGTTTCCATGCATCCCTCACCCATGGGCACGGCCACGAGTGACACACGTGTGCGGGGCCGTGCCTGCCCACGTGTGCCCACGTGAGGTTGGGGTGCACAGGGGCTGTGCAGGGGGGGCCCGGGGCGGGGGGGGCTCTGCTGAGAGGAGCCATCTCCCAGCCCGTGCTGATGCAGTTCAGCAATCAGAATAACTTCGTTGATGAATATTTAAGCCGAGCGCTGAATATTTAAAGCGTTCAATTATTTTAATGGCTTCTAAGTGTGACAGCGGGAGGGGACAGGGGGATGGCTGCCCCCCGGGCCCGGCAGGGCAGGCGGGATGCTGGGGACAGCCGCTGCTCCGGGCGGGGTGGGGCCGCTCCCGGTGTCCCCAGGAGGGTGGTGGCGCTTGGCACATGGCCTGAGGGTCACCGGCTGTGCTGGAAGAGCCGGGCTGGCAGGGCAGGGGACAGCTGTGCCCTGCCACCCTGGCAGCCCAGGCTCTGTCCCAGTGCCCTAATTCCTGCGGGAGCAGCCTTGGCGTGTGCCTGCACCGCGCAGTGCCATCACCCTCGTCTCTGCCACCAGCCGTGTCTGTCCCTGTCCCCGTGCCACCACGGCCAGCTGTGTGACCCTCTGTGGGTCAGGCCACCCTCGACACCGGGACACGCCAGCCCTGCAGACAGCCCTGGCTGATGTGACACTGCGAGTGGGATGTCACAACCTCTGTCACCCCACCCTGACGGGGTCAGTGGTGACCACCAGGGACCGCCAGTGACCAAGGGTGGAGCGCAGAGTGCCCACCAGGGCTGTCCCCAAGCCCACAGCCAGGTGCCACCCCCAGGAGCTGCCCCAGCCCCACGGCAGGGAGGGTGGCCTGGAGCGCGGCAGCCCGTTCCCCACGCCTGCTCCCGCAGCCATAAATATTCATATTCTTATCCTAATTTTCCATGTACTTTTCTGTCACATCCAATTTTATTTTAATTTCCCTTTATAAACCTTCCCAGCTAATGCACTCCCTGCTCCCATGATTACCCCAATCAGCCGGCGCTTTAAACACAATCCCCGCAGGCAGCTCTTGTTGGGAGCGCCGGGATCACGGGAGCGTCCCCGCCCGGCTCCCGCACGCTCGGCAGCCGCGCTCCGGGGTTGAGCAGAGCTCCTTTGCCACCCCGTGGTGGGCACTGGCCTTCCCGCAGTCACCAGCCCGGGGGGTTTGTCCCTTCCCAGTGGCCGTGGGCAGCTGGGATTTGCAGGGGGACAAGGCTGCCGCGGTCCCCGGGCTGTCCCTGGGTGGGTGGCTCCTGCCCTGGCAGCTGTGGGTGAGCCCCGGCTTGGCTTGGAGGAGAGGAGCAGAGGGTGGGCAGGATCCCTGTCAGAGTGCCAGGGCTGTGCCAGGGTCGTGCCAGGAATGTGCAGTAACTGTGTCAGACCTGTGCCACATCTGTGCCGGAACCGTGCCATGGTTATTGACCATGCCGTGGTTATTCCAGGAATGTGCCGTGGTTATTCCAGGGCCATGCTGTGGTTATTCCAGCACCGTGCCATGGTTATTCCAGGAATGTGCTGTGGTTATTCCAGGGCCATGCCGTGGTTACTCCAGCACCGTGCCATGGTTATTCCAGAGCTATGCCATGGTTATTCCAGAGCCCTTCCATGGTTATTGACCATGCCATGGTTATTCCAGGAATGTGCCATGGTTATTCCAGCACCGTGCCGTGGTTATTCCAGCACCATGCCATGGTTATTCCAGTGCCATGCTGTGGTTATTCCAGGGCCATGCCATGGTTATTCCAGCACCATGCCATGGTTATTCCAGAGCTGTGGTTTTCCCCTCCATGCCACCTGTCCCTGCTCCCAGCAGGCCCCAGCACTGCCAAGCAGTGCCCACAGCTGTGCCAGGGCTGAGCCAGCTGGCACTGCATGGGCACAGGGGGTTGTGTGGCTCTTTGTCCCTCAGTGGAGACACTGGGCACTGCCAGCCTGGGCAGGACGACCCCCCAGGCTGGGCCAGACACCTCCCCAGTAGGAAAGGGCATGGCCCCAGTGGGTCAGGATGTGTCCCCAGCCCCCAGTGGGTCAGGATGTGTCCCCAGTGGGTCAAGATGTGTCCCAGGCAGGTGGGACACATCACCAGTGGGTTGGGACAGGCCTCCAGCACATCAGGACATATTCCCAATGGGTCAGAATGTCTCCAATAGGTCAGGACAGATCCCCAGCAAGGCAGAGCCTGTCCCTGGTGGGTCAGGACCTGTCCCTGGTGGGTCAGAATGTGTCCCCAGTGGATCAGAACCTGTCCCTGGTGGGTCAAGCTGTGTCCCCAGTGGGTCAGGTCATGTCCCAGCTGGGCAGGACATATCCCCAGCCGGGCAGAACATGTTCCAGCTGTGCAGGAGATGTCCCCAGCCGGGCAGAAGATGTCCCCAGCAGCACAGGCCGTCTGTCTCAGCCCCAGGGTGGGCTCACACCGGAGCAGGCGATGGGGCCGCCCGCACACGGAGCTCTGCTGCATCCCAGAGAGAGCACGGAGCGGGATTTGTTCCTCAGCATCCACGGAGACGGGAACTAACGCGGCTGCGGGAGCCTGCCCCGATCTCCAGCTGAGGCTTCTCCCCAAATCCCCCCTCGGCAGGGCCGGGGCGGCTGCCGTGCTCCTGCCAGCCGTGGGAAAAGTCACTCAGGCTCCGCTCGCTCACTTCTGAAGACCTCTTGATAAACATTTATAAACATTTGTAGTATTTTAAATTTCCCCTCAATAATTTATGACTAGTTATTTTATATACTTTAAAGAGGGTAATAATGTAAAATTTATAAGGCGGGAGCACTCGGAGTGGCAGCGCGGCGTCGCGGGGCTGGGAGCGGGAGGCGCAGCCTTCCCCGCCTCTCCCAGCCCGAGCCTGATTGAAACTTTAAAGGCAGCGGCAGCGGGGGTGACACGGGGCGCGGCGGGGACAGCGAGGGGACACGCGTGAGCCGAGGGACGCGGGGGTGACACGAGGCACGGCGGGGACACCGAGGGGACGCGGGGACGCGGGGGTGACACGGGGCACGGCGGGGACACCGAGGGGACGCGGGGACGCGGGGGTGACACGGGCGCGGCGGGGACAGCGAGGGGACACGGGGACGCGGGGGTGACACGGGGCGCGGCGGGGACAGCGAGGGGACACGGGCGAGCGGAGTGGCGGCCCCGAGGCTGGATACGAGAGAGAGGAGGCGGCTGGAGAGGGGATGGGATGTGGGGATGGAGGGATGAGCGGTGGGGAGAGGAGAGGGAAGCGGAACGCGTGGGGAGGGAGAAGGGAAGAGGAGAAGGAGGGAGGGAGGGAGGGAGGAGGGATGTGTGCGAGGGAGCGATAACCGCGGCGGGAGCGAGGGATGGGGAGAGGAGGGATGGAGGGAGCAGCAGGGAGGGGCGAGAAGCAGCTGGGAGCCAGAGATAAAGAGGGAGGAGAAGGGAGACGGCACCGGGCGCGGGAAGGTGTCAGGAGACGGGCGGATGGATGGATGGATGGATGGATGGATGGATGGATGGATGGATGCGAGATGAGCAGGGCAGGGGGGAGGGAACGTGGAGAGGGGTCCGCAGGGATGTGGGGGAACGGGCCCAGCCTGGCCTGGGTGGGGGCCAAGCGAGGTTTGGGGTCCAGGAGTGCAGGAAGGGGTGGGGAGCGCCCGGAGCTGCAGGGGTGGGAAGAAGCAGATTTGGGATGGTGCCAGGGAGCTCCTGGGATGCAGGTGTGCCGGGCACGGGGGGTGGCATGGGCAGGGGCATCGGAGTGCTGGGTCTGGGCACACGGGGAAGGGCTGGGAGGGTGAGGGGTGTGCAGGGCTGAGTGAGTGTGCAAGGCATGCAGGGCCGGAGGGGGCTTCACAGTGAGTGTGAACAGGGTGTGAGTGCTCATACAGGGATGAGTGTGAGCGGAGTGCAAGTGCTTGTGCAGGACTGAGTGTGAACAGGGCGGGAATATTTGGGCAGGGATGAGTGTGAGCAGTTGGATTTGCTCCTGCAGGGATGAGTGTGAGCAGGGTGTGAGTGCTCGTGCAGGGATGAGTGTGAGCAGAGTGGGAACACTTGGACAGGGGTGAGTGTGAGCAGGGTTTGAGTGCTCATACAGGAGGGAGTGTGAGCAGGGTGTGGGTGCTCATACAGGGGGTGAGTGTGAGCAGGGTGTGAGTGCTTGTGTAGGGATGAGTGTGAGCAGAGTGGGAATATTTGGGCAGGGATGAGTGTGAGCAGTTGGATTTGCTCCTGCAAAGATGAGTGTGAGCAGGGTGTGGGTGCTCCTGCAGGGGATGAGTGTGAGCAGGGTGTGAGTGCTTGTGCAGGGATGAGTGTGAGCAGGGTGTGAGTGCTTGTGCAGGGATGAGTGTGAGCAGTTGGATTTGCTCCTGCAGGGATGAGTGTGAGCAGGGTGTGAGTGCTTGTGTAGGGATGAGTGTGAGCAGAGTGGGAATATTTGGGCAGGGATGAGTGTGAGCAGTTGGATTTGCTCTTGCAAAGATGAGTGTGAGCAGGGTGGGAATATTTGTGCAGGGATGAGTGTGAGCAGGGTGTGAGTGCTTGTGCAGGGATGAGTGTGAGCAGGGTGTGAGTGCTTGTGCAGGGGTGAGTGTGAGCAAGGTGGGAATATTTGGGCAGGGATGAGTGTGAGCAGGGTGTGAGTGCTCGTGCAGGGGGTGATGTCCACGTGCTGGGTGTGCCCGGGGTGCAGGCACACATGCAGAGCAGCACTGCAGCTGCATCTCCAGACCAGGAGCACAAAGGGGCCACCCTGAGCCCCAACGTCCCCACAGCAAGGGGTCAGCCAGGCACGGTCCAGCACTGGCCCCCCAAGGGGGTGAAGGGGCAGAATCCCAAGCCGAGCTCTCACGGGCAGGGCCTGGCTCAAGGGCAGACCCCCAGATCCTGCCCAAATTCCCACCTGAAACGCCCAGGTGAAAGAAAGAGGGACCCGCCGCGGGGTGATGCCATCTCCCAGGCTGTGAACAGCACTGCCCTGACCTCCACACCCAGGTAAACGTCATTTGGGGAGCTCCAGGGAGGGGGGCAGGGAGGAAGGAGCACACAGCTGGGGCACGTGTGGGGCCACGGGGCTGTGGGAGGGAATGAGATCCTGGGAGGGGTGTGGGGTGGGAGCGTGGGAGGTGCCCCGGGCGAGGTGTGAGGCTGTCCAGGGAGCAGAGGGTGGTGCCAGGTGTGAGTGCTTGTGCAAGGTGTGCAGGCTGCGAGCAGCCAGGAGTGTGACAGAGCACAGGAGGGAGAAGAGACGATCTGTCCCCAGCTGGGACAGCGATGCCACCAGCTGGGGCACCTGGCGCCAGGTGTGGAGCAAGGGGAGGAGGGGAAGGGCTGTCCTGTGTGACCTGGGAAGGGGAAGAGGCTGCAGCCCTGTCAGCAGAGGGATGATTTGGTTCTTTGGATGAGAATTCCCAGCGTTTGGGGCTGTCAGGTTCCTGGTTAGCAACTCCCCCTCCGCGGAGCTGCTCCGTGCGGTTGACACCGCAATTGTTTTCTGAAGAGAACACGCGACTCTCTTCTTATGTATTCCCTTTCCCGGTGTTTGTATTTGCTTCAAAGTCTCCTCATCACCCTGTTTGGTGACAAAAACTCATGTCTGGAGATCAGGGTAATGTGTTGCTTTTCAAAGCCCGGGGAGGAGGGGGTTGGCAGACATGGGTTTGCTGCATTATTTACTTCCCTGCGGCACCCTGCCTCCCTGGCAGCGACCCCCCCACCTCGGGGTGCTGGGACCCCCACCCTGACTGACAGCTGGGACCCCTCCAGGGGATCAGCACCCCACTGTGTGCTCTGGGATGGCTGGGGGGCACCCAGGCACAGCAGCAGCCAGGAGGAGTGGAGTGCTGGGGACCCAGGGATGATGCCAGGGTGAAGAACCAACTCCCTGGGAAGGATTTGGAGCACTTGCACCTTCCCAGCTTTGGTGTCATTGTCACACGGGGTACATGGCACGGGGATGAGGTGCCTCGACCTGCACTCACTGCCACCTGGGCTGGTGGCCTGTCCCCCCCCAGTGGGGTCACCCAACACAGCCAGGGGTGGGCGCAGCAGCCCCTCATTCAGGGCTGGCACTGCCAGGTGTGCTGGCACAGCCCTCCCCCCCTCCCCCGTGTGCTCGGTGCCACCAGCACAGGCAGCTCTCTTTCTAATTGATCAATTAATTATCTCCAGCATTCAGCTGCATATTGGTTTTAGATGAAGGGAGAGGCTAACAAGGGGATGAGGCGTGTGAGGCTTCAAGGGAGCCAGAGAGAGGTGGGAGAAAGGGGAGAGAGACAGGAGACACGGAAACACGGGATGGGGACCCAGACTGCTGCCAAGGATGGGGCTGGGGGCTGGAACTGGCACTGTGGGCACAGCTGGGGCGATGCAGGAGCTGAGCAGAGGATGCTCCAGAAAACGCTGATGCTGACACCAGAGGATGCTCCAGAAAACGCTGAGGCAAGGGGATGCTCTGGAAGGGTAGGACCGAGGCAGGAGGATGCTCTAAAAATGGTGACACTGAGTCAGAGGATGCTCCAGAACTGCCATGCCAAGGCAGGAGGATGCTCCAGACGTGCTGGTGCTGAGGCAGGAGGATGCTCCAGGCATGGTGGGACTGAGGCAGGGGGTGATGCTGTGCTCCAGAATCACTCAGGGTGACCAGTGCCTGTCGCTGTTGGACACGAAAGAAAGACACGGACTCGTAATTTAGAAGGCTGATGCTCCAAAAAAGGGGCTGGTTTATTCTCAGAACCTATTTTTATACCTTTTTACAATGTGCCCACCAAAGAGGTGGGATCCTTTGAACCATTGGTCACACCAAGGGCCAACGAGCAAAGTCTCTCCTTAGGAGAGAAATGTGAAAAACAAGAGAGTTTAGAAAGCATGACCTGGTTTACCAGTTTAGGTTCCTGGGAAAGAACTTGAGAAAAACCCAAACATGACAAGCAGTGACTACAAGTGCCCACCGTGACCTGCAGCCCTGGCTGGGCTCAGCCTCTCTCCAGCCCCAGCCGGGCTCAGCCGGTCTCCAGCCCCTTCCACCCTGCCCAGGATGTCTGGGGACAGGCAGGGGTCACTCCCGAGTCCCTGCACACTCTGTCCTTCATCCCCTCCTGGAACCCGCGGACTTCCCAGCTCAGGCAAACCCAGGCAGCCTGGCAGTGACGTTCCGGAGGAAGGACGGCACCGGTGTCACCCCCACCCGCCCCGGGGCTCCCCCGGCCGAGGCTGGCGGTGGCGAGCCCGCAGGGATGGCCCCAGGAGGCGGCCGCGGGTGTCAGCCATCCGCTCGGGCAGCGGGGCTCATTAAGGCGACAGGCTGTCACTCAGGCTGCAGCCAGCCCCGGGGGCGCCCCGAGCGCCGCAGGGACCCCCCCGGCAGCGGGGGGCAGAGCCTCGGCACCCCCCGGCACCTTTGTGGGGGCGGCGGGAGCGCTGCACGACCTCACCCGGCCACCGGGCCAGGCAGGGCAAGGGGCACGGGGAGAGAGGTGACAGCGCAAGCAATCCATGGTCCCTGCGTGTCACCCGAGGCCACCGCGGCCTCATTCCCGAGGCCTGGCCAGGCTCAGCCTCTCTCCAACCCTGGCCAGCTCAGCCTCTCTCCAACCCTGGCTCAGCTCAGCTTCTCTCCAGCCCTGGCCAGGCTCAGCCTCTCTCCAGCCCTGGCTGAGCTCAGCATCTTTCCAGCCCCGGCCGAGCTCAGCCTCTCTCCAACCCTGGCCAGCTCAGCCTCTCTCCAGCCCCGGCCGGGCTCAGCCTCTCTCCAACCCTGGCTGAGCTCAGCCTCTCTCCAACCCTGGCCAGGCTCAGCCTCTCTCCAACCCTGGCTCAGCTCAGCCTCTGTCCAGCCCTGGCCGGGCTCAGCCTCTCTCCAACCCCGGCTCAGCTCAGCCTCTGTCCAGCCCTGGCCAGGCTCAGCCTCTCTCCAACTCTGGCCGGGCTCTGCCTCTCTCTAACCCTGGGAGAAGGCAATGCCAGGCGAGAGCGCGGTCGCTGCGCAGCCAGGCCCTGCCTCGGCTGGCTGTGACAAGGCTGCTGTGACGAGGCCGCTGTGACAAGGGCGCTGCCGTGTCGCCTGCCGGGTGCCGAGGGCAGAAAGCCTCTCTCCCTCGTTAGCCGCGCTCGCCGCTCTCGGGCCGCCTGCCCGCCGCCCGCAGCTGTTCCTCCTTCCCCGCTGCGCCCGCCGCTTGTCTCCCCGTAATTAAAGACCCAGCCAGCTTTCCCCGACTGCCTGAGACGCTGGAACAAATGAACGGTAAGCGCCAGATTACAGCCCGGCTCAGCAGCCCCGCAAATCCCTTTAATGAGACATTTAGGCAGGGCCAGCGGGGTGCCCGGCTGCGCCGGGGTGGGCTGGCGCGGCGGTGACAGCACCTCGGCCAGCCTGGCCAGGGCCTGGGGACAGCGACAACGAGGTCCTGCTGGGCCAGGAGCAGAATCCCCGCAGCCATCCTGGCCCCCAGTCCTTTTGGAGGGGGCTCCAGCTCGTCCCACGTCTCCTTTTGCACCCACAAGTGTCCCAAGGGATGTGGGAGCGACGCTGTGAGTGGCACCAGGAGCAGGCTCCTGCAGCGACACGGTGCATGGACGTGGAGAGGGGGCTGGTGACACTGGGAGCAGGCTCCTGCAGGGACTCAGGGTCCCAGGGACAGGGCTGGTGACACTGGGAGCAGGCTCCTGCAGGGACTCAGGGTCCCAGGGACAGGGCTGGTGACACTGGGAGCAGGTTCCTGCAGGGACACAGGGTCCCAGGGCATGGGACCGAGGGGCTCACAGCGAGCAGGACTGCAGGGAGGTTGATCCCTAACATCAAAAGTGGAAAAGCCCGGATGACTGACGGGGCTGTGCGGCTGCCAGTCGCTGGGTGACACGGCACACGAGGTCACCACTCACATTGGGGACAAATTCCTCCAAGTTTCCTCCGAGTTTCCCTGCACAAGGAGAAGATGGGGCCAGCACGGGGAGCAGAAGATGGATGGTGGTGCTCAGGGGCCCCGAGGGGGGAGTTTTCCTGCCCTGACAGTTTGGAACAACACCTTCCCCTCCTCACCTTCGGCTTTGGGAGGTGGAGGTGTGCTGAGGGGCCTGGGAGAGGCCAGGACTCCATCCAAGCATGCTGAGCACCAGGGATTGGGGCTCATCCAAGAGAGCCTGATGCCCCTGTCCCCCTTCTGTGACCAAAGTGTCCCCAAGGTCCTCCGTGACAGGGTGCAGGTGGATCAGGAGGCACAGCCACATCCCATCTGGACTCTCACTGAGCTGACTGGTGTCCCCAACTTATCTGCCCTGTCCCAGCATGTCCCTGCTCCTGGCTTATCTCCAGTGTCCCTGCGTGCCTCTGAAGAGGGGGATTTGTCCCTGGTGTCCATGGGTGAGGCCATCCAGGGCTGTTTGTCCCTGGTGTCCATGGGTGAGGCCATCCAGGGCTGTTTGTCCCTGGTGTCCATGGGTGGCCTCACCCAGGGCCATTTGTCCCTGGTGTCCCTGGGTGAGGCCATCCAGGGCTGTTTTTCTCTGGTGTCCATGGGTGGCCTCACCCAGGGCCGTTTATCCCTGGCTGCCCTCAGGCAGGGCATTGGTCCCTGCTGTCCCTGGGTGTCCCTGCTGTCCCTGGGTGTCCCTGCCTGGGGACACTGATCCCTGGGCTCCCTGATCTCGGGGTTACTCTCCACATTCCCGTGCTGGGTGTTTGCCCCCAGTGTCCGTGGCATTCAGGGATTCTCTGCCCCATCCAGCCTGTCCATGCCCAGCCCTGCTCCACGTCCTCTGGCCACACGAGTCCCTCCCCGTGGCTGTGACATCTCTGAGGAGCTGCTGGCCCATTCCCAGCACAGTCAGAGGAGAAGAGACCAACAGGATCAGGGAATTCAGGTCAAACTCAAAGCCAGCACGGAACGCAGGGATGCCACACAGGAGAGCAGCAGCATTTTCCAACCCGGTGACTCCAGCGTGGCTTTTTTCCCCGAGCTGACCTTAATCCCCGGCCAGCACAGCCAGTGAGTGCCTGGCACCTCCCGGTGTCCCCAGCCCCGGGATGCTGGCACTGGGGACACGTGTGACAGCCAGGAGGCGCCAGGGCTGCTCCCTCCTCCCGGAGAGGGCAGCGGGCAGAGGCGGGGGGCCAGCAGCATCCACCTCGTGCCTTTTAATAAAACATGAATTAGGTGCCAACGCGGATTAGATTCACTTCCCCGGTGACAGAAAATCAAAGGCTTCTCCCATCTTTTCTAGAGGCGCGTTCCTGATTGATCTGGAAGCGGCGGCTCGGTGCGAGGGAAGGAGTCTATACACACCGAAACAGCTCTTTAATTTCTTAATTTAATATCTGACACGTAAAGATTCTCATTAAGCCAGTCAATGAAGCCTGGAAATACAATTTTCGTGCAAACTGTCGCTATCATAACTTACACGAAACTTCAGATGGTGCCCTGTAAAGCGGTGTGATTAAAACCATTCATCTTCCCTGGCAGCCGCCCGCTCCCGCAGCCCCCCGGGACCGGCCCCCGCCCCGTGCCCACCCCGGGGGTGCCGGCACCCCCCGGAGGTGCCTGGATCCCGCGGGATGCAGGAGGTGAGGGAAGGATCCCACCAGGCACAGCCCCTCCCCGAGCCCTGGAATCTCCCCCAGCGAGGCATGCGCAGGAGGGGAGAGCTTCCCAAAGACGCTAATTAGGCAAATTAATTCCTATCGAGTCGCGGCTCTTCGCTGCCTTAAAAGAGGAGGGGAGGGAGAGAGAAAGAAAAAAAAAAAAATAAAATAAAGAAGCTACTTATTTCAGTGCTGATTAAATCCCAAATAATGAGACGCGGATTAGAGCCGAGACTGTTCCGTGGGAGGTGCCCCACGCCAGAAGCGGCACAGAGCGAGGGGGAGCTCTGGGTCCTGCTGCTGCTGCTGCTCCTTCCTCACATCCCCCGGGCCTGTGTTCGCCGGGCTCCTTCTTCCCCCTCCACGGGCTGAGGAAGAGGATGGTGAAGCTGTGTGGGCACAGCACACCGTCCTGGCACATGGCAAAGCCTCGCTGAGCCTCGGGGAGCCCTCAGGAACTGCCAGGAGAGAGATCCAGGCAGGGATCTCATCCTCAGCACAGCCTGATTGATCATCTTCTGCCTCTTTCAGCCTTCATCCCCCTCCCCTGACCCTGACCCCAGAACACTTCAGCTCCAGGGGAACTCCAGGGATGTCCCAGCAGCTGGAAATCAGTTCAGGACACCAGGCTGGGAAAGAAAATCCACGCCAGGGGCTGTGCAAAGGCTGGTGGATCTGTGTCACTGCAGTGCCAGCAGGGAAGTGCTTCACAGAATCCCAGAAAGATTCGGTTTGGGTTGGAAGGCACCTCAAAGTTCATCTCTTTCCACTGGGCAGGTATCGCTGTGGGGGACGCAGGAACGAGGCAGGGAGTGCATCAAAGAGGCTGCGTGGAGCTCTTGCAAGCAAGAGACCCCTCCTTTATTTTTCCTGACTCTTTTTGTACATTTACAGATGTGCCCACCCCAGAGGTGGGACCCTTGGGAACCACTGGTCGTTTTCCAGAGACCATCACCGAAGCCCCTCCTCTGGGAACAGATGTGGGAGCTTCGGTAGTTTACAGAACATGACCTTGTGCATCAAAACCGTGCCTGGGAATAGAATTCCCCAAAACCAAAACAGGCAGGCACGAGCATGGCAACAGGCAGGGACACTTTCCACCACCCCAGGGTGCTCCAAAGCCTGGGCAATCTGGCCTGGGGCACTGCCAGAGATCCAGGGGCAGCCCCAGCTGTGCCAGGGCCTGCCCAGCCTCAGGAGCTCCTGTGCCAGCAGCTGGTGCCCATCAGAGATGGGGATGGGATTGGGGAAAGGGACACACGGGCACCCTGGGCTGTGCAGCCCTCGGGTCTCTGCCACCAGCCCACGAGGGTGTTGGCTGCTGGGTGTCACAGGCTGTCCCCACACCCCAGCACTGCCCTCCTGCTGGGGAGGGGCCACATTCCAGCCTCCCAGATGGATTCCCCAGGTAGCCCAGCCGAGGTCCAGCTGCCGTGCCTGGAAACCAAAGGCTGCTGCAGTGAGCTGGAGGCCGGGAAGAGCCTCCAGCACTGTGGGCTGGCCCCTGCCCCTGGCACGGGGTGGGGTGGCACTGGGACCACCTCAAGGTGTCCAGCTCTGCTCCCTGGGACGCCAGAGGTGCGTGCAGCCCCAGGGCAGAGGGAGGTGGACGAGTGGGCACCGGCAGGGTCACCCAGCTCTGCCACTTGGAGTGACCCCAACCCCTCGCTGGAGGCCAAACCTCACCCCAGCCCTGCCTCCCGCACCCGAGGGGCACCTCGTGGGTGGCCCGGGGGCTCTGGAGGACGCGGTGCCTGCTGATCCCGCTGGCAGAGCCGCTTCCCTTGTCTTTTCCTGGCGCGTGTTATCTGGGAGCCGTCGGAGCTGGCAGCTCCTGCCAGCGCTCCCGCAGCCTGACGTCGGCGCGGCTTGAAAGCGCGCGTGGCGTGTTTGATGTCAGGATTACCGGCTGGCGGTATTGTAAATGCTAAAATGAAATAAGA
The DNA here is from genome assembly GCA_016584745.2 of Phylloscopus trochilus trochilus. Lineage (NCBI taxonomy): Eukaryota > Metazoa > Chordata > Aves > Passeriformes > Phylloscopidae > Phylloscopus > Phylloscopus trochilus. Next base: position 1,860,665 of record WQNJ02000021.1, read on the forward strand.
AGATTAGAGAAGAAAAGCGCCGCTCTGCAGCGCGCGCCTGCCGATTGCCTCCCGCCGGAGCCGCTGCCGAGGGCGGGGGGCGCGGGGATGGGGATGGGGAAGGGGGGGCTCGGCCCGCTGGAACCCGGCCCTGCCGGGGAAAGGGTTAAACGGGGGCCAAGCGGCCTCCAGAGGCGCTGGTGCTGCCGGCTCCGAGCCGGGGGGAGAGGTGGACGGAGCCCTCCCCGCTCCCTGGGGTGCGGGATTCTCTGGCTGACGTGAGTACGGATCCTGTCACCCTCCCCCGGATGGGTGCTGGCAGCTCCCCCCGCCCTGTGTCCCCCTCCCCGGGCTGGTGGGGTGGCCTAGGGTTGGGGTGGGGGATCTGCAGCCTCGCTGGGTGAGCTCTGCATCCCCTCCCAGGAATGAGGGCACGGCCGCCTCCCAGCCTGGGCAGCTGGAGTTTGGGTTGGAAAAGGCTTGTGGTGCCTCAGAGGGGGTGAGGAACCTCGGCGGGTCTTCTCGGGGGGATCTGGGGGCTTCCAAAGGGCGGCGTGGGGTGCTCACCTCCCTCCCGCGGGCGGCAGGACATCCCTGAGCCCAGATCCAGCAGGGGATGGGAAGCAGGGATGGGGAATGCGGGCAGCTCCACACCCCTCCTGCTGCTCCCCCCGCTCCGTCATGGCCCCGCAGGAGAAGGAGCGGGAGGGAGGGAAGCAGGGAGGGCTGGCACAGGGTCAGGCCGTGCTGAGCCGCTCTCCATCTCCTGCTGACAGCACCGTGCCCCCAGGCGCCTCTGCCGGCAGCCCAGGGCCCAGAGCCACACACGCCGGGCTCTCTGTGGGCAGCGGGGCAGGGATGGCAGCAGCAGCAGCAGCAGCAGCAGGATGAGCTTTTATTCTGAGCTGTGCCCTTGGCCTCAGCCCGGCAGAGTTGCGGGTTGTCCTGCTGGGCCCAGCGCTGGAGGAGGAGGAAGAGGAGGAAGATGAGCTGGAAGCCACACCGGGATTTTCCCTGCTTTTTTTTTTTTTTTTTGTACTGGCCCTGCAGCAGCACGTGGGGCACAGGGCTCAGCCTCACACGCAGCCCCACGTCCCTCCTGGCAGGACAAATCCTGGCCTTGCAGCTCTTCCCGCTAGGGCAGAGCGCCCTTGGCACAAACCTGCCCTCCCCCGGGAGTGACCCCAGCCAGGCAGGGGACGGCTCATCCCTCCAGGAATGCTGCGGGATCCCCGGCTGCCCCCTGGCACCCAGGACTGCATCCAACAGCCTGAGCCCGGCAGCCAGGTGCATCCCGACGCTGTTCCACCTCTCACCTGCCCCTGTTCCCTGCCAGGGCATCCTGAGCAGGCAGGACAGTGGGAGGGGACCCTTTCCTTTTTCCTTCCCTTCCCTTTTTCCTTTCCTTTTTCCTTCCCTTTCCTTTCCTTTTTCCTTCCCTTCCCTTTCCTTTTTCCTTTCCTCTTCCCTTCCCTTTTCCCTTCTTTTTCCTTTCTTTCCTTTTCCCTTCCCTTCCCTTTTTCCTTTTTCCCTTTTCCCTTCCCCTCCCCTCCCCTCCCCAGCGGGCTGTGGCTGTGCCTGGCCCCGTGCCCGAGCCGTGCCGGTACCTTCTCTCCCGCATCTGTTCCCAATCAAAGCCTCATTTCAGCCCTTCAGCGAGAAGGTTTTTTCTCCTCCTGCTAACGAACCCTATTGTTTTTCCCCATGTTTTTTTTCCCCGAGCTGGGGGAGCAGCGGCTCGGCCCCTGCCGGTGCCAGCTCTGCTCAGACACGTGCGGAGAGAGCCCGGAGGCAAGATCCTGCTCCACTCCCTCCTTGCCGAGAGCTGAATTCATCCCCCAGGGCACAGCGCTGGGCTGGGCAATGTGAGGCCGGCACCCACCCGAGAAGCAGGAGGCAGCTGCGGGGGCTTCACCCCTGTGCCCCTCAGTTTGGTGCTGGCAGAGCTTGGTGGCAGGGTTAATGTCCCCGCAGGGCTGCCGAGCAGGTGACACCCATCCCAGCATCACCCAACGCCCCCGGCTCAGCCCAGCGCCACCCCAGGGGGCTGCAGACTCCGCTCGCCCTCCCCACCAACATCCCTCTGGATTTGCCAGGGATGGCCGGGGCTGCCTCTGTCCCCCGCGGGACTCACCCCTCCCGTCTTGCCGCGGGGCTTCTGTTGCTTCTACGTGCAATTAATGAGCTTTAATTGCCTGTAAACACATCCCCGGCAGCGCCGGAGCTGCCATGGGAGGAACGATGGAGTCGGGAGAAGGGAACGGGAAAAGGGAATCGTAGTAACTGTTGCTACGGCTGGAGCCGCCGCTCCCAGCCCGGGGCTGTGGCAGTGCCCGGCTCCGGGCAGGGGCACCGGGGATGTCACCGCGGCCCCTGTGCCCCGCCCTCAGTGCCACCAACACCTCTGTGCCACACACGGGGCTCGGCCATCCCACCCAGAGCCCCCCAGCTGGGATGTGGCCGCATCTGGGCTCCCGCAGAGGGGCTGAGGCAGTGGGGAGGGGTCCCTGCCGCCCCTTTCCGCTGCGTTTTGGGTGCCACAGATGTCTGGGGACAACGGGGTCCCTGTGCTGCCCCGCTGGCCGTGTTCGAGGTCCCACAGAGGCTCTGTAGGGCCGGGGCAGAGGGGAGGGGTCCCTGCCCTTCCCTTTTCAGTGTTTGGGGTCCCAAGAAGGGGCTGGGTGTGGTGGGAAGGATCCCAGCCTGTGTGGGACACTCACAGAGGGTCTGTAGGGTTGGGGGCAGTAGGGAGGGGTCCCTGCCCTTCCCTTTTCACTGTTTGGGGTCCCAGGAAGGGGCTGGGTGTGGTGGGAAGGATCCCAGCCTGTGTGGGACACTCACAGAGGGTCTGTAGGGTTTTGGGGACAGTGGGGGGGTCCCCTCCCTGATGAAGGCGCACAGGCCGGGGCTGCGGGTGCCAGGGGGAGGGGGCTGTAAATGCCATTTTCTAGCTCAGTGCCCTGTAACTCTCCCTGGCGCTGGGGCTTGAGCGCCACAAACGGCGCATTTTAATCACCCTGAGAGATCCCCGCCCCCGCCCTGGCTCCCGGCACTGCCCCCCGGCGCAGCACGGGGTGGCACTGGGTGTCCAGCACTGCCCCCCGAGGTGCCACCGCGGTGTGGGGGCTGATGTCACACCAGCGGCACGGGTGGGCTCACACGGGACACGTCACTCAGCCGGGGCTGGGAGGGGTCCCGAGGTGCCCCTGAGTGGCCGCGGAGACCTGGACAGACCCAGGAGGTTTTAACAACACCGAGTGCTGGTGCTGCCCCTGGGGTGGGGCCAATCCAGGCCGGGGATGAGCAGCTGGGAGCTCTGGGAGAGGGACCTGGGGGTGCTGGGGGTGGGAGCTGGACCTGCCCTGAGCCAGAACCCCCAGCCCTGGGCTGAGCCCCCCAGCCTGGGCAGCAGGGGAGGGGGATTGTGCCCCTGTGCTCAGGTGAGAGCCCACCTGCAGAGCTGCCCCAGCACAGGAAGGAGCTGGAGCTGCTGCAGCCAGGCCAGAGGAGGCTCCAGGATGAGCAGAGGGATGGAGCAGCTCTGCTGGGAGGAAAGGCTGGCACAGCTGGGATTGTTCACCTGCAGAGGAGAAGCTTTGGGCTGAGCTCAGGGTGGCCTTGCAGGGCCTGAAGGAGCTGCAGGGAAGATGGAGAGAGACAATTGCCAAGGGCTGGAGGGACAGGACACAGGGAACGGCTCCCAGTGCCAGAGGGCAGGGCTGGCTGGGAGATTGGGCAGGAATTGTTCCCTGGCAGGGTGGGCAGGGCTGGCACAGGGTGCCCAGAGCAGCTGTGGCTGCCCCTGGAGCCCTGGCAGTGCCCAAGGCCAGGCTGGACACTGGGGACAGCCTGGGACAGTGGGAGGTGTCCCTGAGAAAGGGATCATCTTTTCCAGGTCTCAGCGCTGCAATCCCAGGAAGTTCTGCCTGAGGGTTGGGTGCGGGAGCAGCGGGAGCAGCGGCAGCCGGAGCAGCGACACCGCGCCGGAGATAAATTCCTGCCGCAAAGTTTCTTTTCCCTGCTAATTTTCTGATTAGCCCCCCTGTCTGATGCGACGGCAGCGGCGCTCCACGGAGCTTATTCCAAGGCGGCGTAATCTTTGTAAGCAGCGGAGAGAGGGGCAGGGCCGGCGCTGAGCTGCCGGCAGACACAGCCCGAGCCGGGAGAGGTAATAACTCTGCGGGGACTGACAAGCCGCCGGCAGGGCTGTGGAAATCCTTTCTGCGGATCAGCCGAGAGGATTCTCCCGCTATCCCCCTAAAGCCTGCGTGTCACCTAGTCCAATAAAAGGCATTATCGGGAAGGTGGGGATTTTGTTCCGGCGTATCTCGGGCCTCCAGCCCAGCCCCGGCTCGATGAGGACGGGGGAGGGGGGTCGGGCACGGGGGGTGGGTGCTGGGTGCTGCCTGCGGGGAGGCAGATGGGTGGGGAGCTCCAGCTCGTTCTCCCTGCCTGCTCTCCATCCTGCGTTTTCACTGGTGTGGCCACCACCCTGCAGCATCCAGCCCCCGGGGTGGCTCCTGCAGCAGGAGCCAGCGCTGGATCTCAGCCCTCCCATATAACTGGAGGGGACACTCAGGAACGAGGCAGGGAGTGCATCAAAGAGGCTGCGTGGAGCTCTTGCAAGCAAGAGACCCCTCCTTTATTTTCCTGACTCTTTTTGTACATTTACAGATGTGCCCACCCCAGAGGTGGGACCCTTGGGAACCACTGGTCGTTTTCCAGAGACCATCACCGAAGCCCCTCCTCTGGGAACAGATGTGGGAGCTTTGGTAGTTTACAGAACATGACCTTGTGCATCAAGACCGTGCCTGGGAATAGAATTTCCCAAAACCAAAACATGCAGGCATGAGAGCATGGCAACACTCCCACACTCCTGTCTGCCTTCACAGGGGGTGGGTGTAGCAGCGAGGGACAGGAAGATTTCGGGTGTAAGTGATAAGGTTAGGTTCTTTTATTGGTAAGCCTGCTGAGTCAGCCAATCCCATCTGAAGGATGACCCAATGCTGCCACGATTGGTGCCTGCCGTGGTTTGGTTTTAGGAAATTCTGTTCCCAGGGACCTAAACTGCTAAACAAAGTCACTCTCTGTAAACTCTCTTGTTTTCCACACGCTTTCCCATGGGAGGGACTTTGTTTGATGGTCTCTGTGAGTGACCAATGGTTCCAGGGGTCCCACATCTAAGGTGGGTGCTTTGTGAAAAGGTATAAAAGAGGTTTGGAGAATAAACCTCGGGCTCTCTTCCTGGGAGTCCAGCAGCCTTCTGATGACTCTGCATCTCCTCCTTTGTGTCTCACAGCGGCAGTGCAGGGTGTCCCTCCGGGGTGGCCCTGGCTGTCCCCTGGATGCCGCATCCCCGGGGGACGGGGCGTGCACCAGGGCACGGGGACCAGGAGGGGACACCCGGAGGGGACACCGCCCCTACCTCCTCAGCTGGCAGGGAGCTTCCCTGCTGCCACCAGCCCTGTCACAGCCCCGGGAGGAGGGGAGCAGGCAGGCGCGGGGCTGGCAGGGGCTGCAGCACCCACGCCCGCTGCGCCCGGCTAATTTACTGCGCCGCTGTGCGCCGCGCCAGCCAATAACTTGGAAAACGACGTGGAGATTTGCAGCCAAACCTTCTCATAAAGAGATTTAGGAGGGTGACAAAGATAATTAAACATCCTTCCCCGAGTATTGACTTGCAGCTGAAAGGGGGGGAAAAAAATAACTACATTTTTCACAGTCCTTTTAAATCATCCTGATGCCCGGCTTGGGGCTCTGTGTAAATGAGCCTTGGCCTGGCAGCCCCGGGGCTGTGGGTGCCAAATCCCTGTCTGGAGCAACGTGGGGGAGCAGGGAGGGGAGTTTGGGGAGCCAGGGGTGCTGCAGGGGACCAGGATGAGCTGGGAGGGATGCTCCAGGGCAAAAAAAAATAAAGATGGGACATGAGCCTGGCTGTGCCCTGAGCAGCCCTGAAGAGGATTTGGTTAAAACAGGGTGTAGGGGTGGCAGGAAAGGGGGGGACACAGGGTCACAGTGCAGGGACAGGAGGAGGGTGGCAGCTGTTGGGAGGACATGAAGGGGTGGCAGAGGGTGGAATGGGGACTCAGGAGATCAACCATGGCTTGGGTTGGAGGGGACCCAACCCTCCAGTGGATGGAGTCACGTCACCCACGGGACCTTCTGAGCCACCCGTGGTGGGGACACCCCCGGGGAGCCCGCCCCATGCACCACCCTCCACCGGGGCTCCCCAGGGCAGAGCTGAGGCCAAACCTCATGGCAGGGATGAGCAGGAGAGCCCCACCCCGCCCCTCCCCGCCCCGGCAGGCAGTGCCAGCCCCTGGCAGGTTCTCACCGCGCCCTCTGTGCTGTGCCAGCGGTGCCACCCCGATGTGCCAGCTGGGAGCCAGCGGGGCCGGACACCCCGGGGGTCCCAGCCCCAAGGGCTGAGCGGGGCAACCCCACACACACACAGACACTGCTCCTGGCAGCAGAAACTGCCCAAGAGGCAACAAAAGCTCCGTGTTAGGGCTGGGGGTCTCAGGTGTACGGTGTCCTCGCTCTGTCCCCGCTCTGTCCCCGCTCTGTCCCCGCTCTGTCCCTGCTCTGTCCTCTCTCTGTCCCGGCTCTGGGAGGGCTCGGGGTGCCTGAGGTTGACGGGCTGGGCTGTTGGGAGCTGCCAGGGGCAGCAGGGATGCGATGGCAGCGCCAGGTGCCAGCAAGGATGAGGAGGAGGAGGAAAATTTCCGGGGAATTTTCATCCCATCCTCTTTTTAACTCAGGGAAAATTTCCGGAGAGCGTGTGTCGTCCCCCCGCCCCTCCCCGCCTCAGCCGAGCTGGTGACATCAGCTTGGAGCAGGAGAACGCTGCTGGTGGCCCTGCTCCTCTCTGTCCCTTTCCCTGGCGCTGCCCGTGTGGCTGTCGCCGTCCGTGGAGCACGCGTGACACCCAGTGGGCGAGCACCAGACTGCACGCGCGGGTCCCCGGGCAGGGTGGTACTGGCCTGGCGCTGTCGCCTGTGTGGGTGAGGGGACGGGGTTTTCCTGCAGGCGCTGCCCGATGGGTTTGTAGGCGGCTTTGAACTTGTGGGGTTGGGTGGGGGCACAGCTGGGGCGGCTCCAGCTCTCCCAGCCTGGCTCCAGAGGGGCTCCAGCCCTGGGAGCAGCTCCTCCTCTGGCCTGGCTCCAGCAGCTCCATGATCACTGAAGTTGAACACGGTGTGACATTAACCTGCAGCTCCGTATTTGCTGCACTGACCTCCCTCCTCCCATGGGGAGCTCCCAGCAGCCCCACCCAGACCCAAACCTCGGCTCCAGGAGAGCCAGAGGTGTCGCTGTGGGACACAGAGAGGAGACTCGGACTCATCAGGAGGCTGCTGTGGATTCCTCAGGGAGGAGCCCCCAGGTTTATTGTCCAAACCTATTTTATACCCTTTACAAATGTGCCCACCTTAGAGCCCACCTGGAACCATTGGTCACTCACAGAGACCACCACGCCAAGTCCCTCCCATGGGAAAGCGTGTGGAAAAACATCTTAAGGTTACAAAGAGCTTGAACTTGTGTTCCCAGTTCTATCCTGAGAACAGAATTCCCTAAAACCAAAACATGACAGGCACAAATCGTGGCTACACAGAGGTGGTGGCAAAGGGGTAGTTTGGAGCCCCGAGTGCTCCCCCGTGGGACACAGAGCCCAGCTCAGCCCAGCTCAGCCCAGCTGGTGGCCTGCAGGGGGACGTGGTGGTGACCAGCCCCCTCCTGGGTGCCTGCGCAGTTTCCAGCTGGAGCCCTGACCCCACGGGCTGCTGCAGGAGGGAGGAAAGAACTTTCCATTCCAGTTTCCAGCTGGCAGAGCCGGGCAGGGAAACGTTCCCACGTCTCAGGTGCAGAGCAGGGCTGGTTGCACCTCAGTGGTGCTGTGTCCTGTCCCTCCGTCCCTTGTCCCCAGTCCCTCTCCAGCTCTCCTGGAGCCCATCTGGGCACTGCCAGGGGCTCTGAGCTCTCCCTGGAGCTTCTCCTCTCCAGGTGAGCACCCCCAGCTCTCCCAGCCTGGCTCCAGAGGGGCTCCAGCCCTGGGAGCAGCTCCTCCTCTGGCCTGGCTCCTGCAGCTCCATGGTCAAGCAGCTGCTCCTTCCACGGAGCCTGGGGGGCTCCTCCACCCCAGGACCGCAGTGCCCTCCCTTCTTTCACCCCATGGACGTGCTCTGGAGCTCCTGAGCCCCCAGCCTCGGGTCCTACCCACCCCACACAGCCACAGGAGGCCTCTGGGGGCTGTGTCTGGGTGACAGTCCCCCCCTGCTCGGGGACAGCCTCACACACCCCCTGGCACACTGCAGCAACGGGGCCGGACAGCTCTGGGTCATAAATCTGCCCGGCCAGACCTTCTCCCTGCTCTGCAGCCCCAAGGCCACCCCAAGGTCTTCCCCAGCCGGGGTCCAGCCCTCCCTTCCTGCTGCGGCAGCTCTTCAACCGAGCGTGGCAGCTCTGCCCCTGGAGCAGCCCAGGCACGGCCCCAGGGAGAGCTGGTGTGCCTGGAGGGGCAGCAAGGGCAGCCACGGGCAGCCCTCAGCCCCAGCAGGGCTCCCCAGCTCTCTCCCTGCTCTGCTTTCCAGGAGTTTTCCCCCATTTCTCAGTGCCCAGGTGATGCTGGTCCCAAACCTCAAGGCTTGGGTGAGGAGGGAATTGCACCTTTGCCTTGCAGGTGAAGCTGATCCGGGGGAAGGGGTGTGAGGGTGGCAGAGCCTCCTTCCAGGTGGGCTTCAAGAACCCCAAAATTCCCCTCAAGAGAAATCTCGTGGGCATCAACAAGATGGGCAAGATCAGCTCAGGTTTCAGGCAGGCTGGGGACCCAGGGGCTGGGCAGGATCCCAGTGAAAGGAACTGGGAAAAGATCCCGGGTCAGGTTCCTGAGCAGGATCCCAGTGAAAGGAACTGGGAAAAGATCCCGGGTCAGGTTCCTGAGCAGGATCCCAGTGAAAGGAACTGGGAAAAGGTCCTGGGTCAGGTTCTGGGCAGGATCCCAGTGAAAGGAACTGGGAAAAGGTCCTGGGTCAGGTTCTGGGCAGGATCTCAGTGAAAGGAACTGGGAAAAGGTCCTGGGTCTGGTTCCTGAGCAGGATCCCAGTGAAAGGAACGGGGAAAAGGTCCCAGGTCAGGTTCTGGGCAGGAGGATGGACAAACGGCACCAGCTGCACCCTGAGCAGCATGAGGACGGCCTGGCCCCCAGCCTGGGTCCTCTGGGCAGCACCAGGGAACCCCAAGCTCTGTGCTCAGAGTGGTTCCCAGTCCAGGGAGAGATGGAGGGGCTGGAAAAGGAGCAGCAGGTGCTGCTGGCAGGGCTGGAGCCTGGGGCTGGCAGAGGGGTGGGTCGGGATCACCCAGCACGCTGCAGGTGCCCTGGGGACACAGCCAGCCCCTCTCAGTGGGGCACGACTGGCACCAAAGGACAAGGGACACTCACTGCAGCTTCAGGCCGGGCAGCAGGACCGATATTCCATCCTGGGGAGGTGGCACAGCTGCGGGACTGAGGTGGGCAAGCCCATCCTTGCAGGACGGGCTGAGCCGTGGGTGACCTTTCCTGTCCCGCTCAAGGTGGGAGGGGGGCTGGGCTCCCCCCGAGGCTGCATCGAGGGGCGAGGGGCAACCTCTCCCTCACAAATTCTTTCCCTTCCCCTGCCTCGGAGCCCCAGGACAGCCCGAGAGCCGAGGCCGTGTGCGCTGGGCCGTGCCCCCACCCCAGGGCGCGCTCTGGCCCGCAGCCCATCGCTGCCGGCAGGCCCGGCCGCTGCTCCTGGCATCAGCTGATCCCTCCAGCCAGCCCTGCCGCACAGTCAGGCACAGAGATTGCCGGGGCGCCGGCGAGGGGACAGCGAGGGTGGCAGCACGGGGGGCTCGGGGAGCCGGGGGGCAGCCGTGCCCTGAAAGCCGAGCCACCTGCGCGCTGCTGCTACCTGCTGAATAATAGAGGAGCTGACAGCCAGCGGAGAGAAATGTGATGCTGGCGAGCCGGCCCGGGGAGACATCTGAGCTCCCGGCAGCTGCGATAGCAACTGCAGCCAAGGAGCCTTCCAGCCCCGCGCGGCGTGGCCGGGCTGCTCGGGGCTCTCTCTGCCCAGCCCGGGCTGCCCGCGGTTCTCTCAGCCCAGCCCGGGCTGCTCGGGGCTCTCTCTGCCCAGCCCGGGCTGCCTGGGGCTCTCTCAGCCCAGCCCGGGCTGCTCGGGGCTCTCTCAGCCCAGCCCGGGCTGCTCGGGGCTCTCTCTGCCCAGCCCGGGCTGCCCGCGGCTCTCTCTGCCCAGCCCGGGCTGCCCGCGGCTCTCTCTGCCCAGCCCGGGCTGCCGGGGGTCTCTGCCCATCCCGGGCTGCCCGGGGCTCGGGGCTGGCAGGATGATGTGAGCTGCAGCGGGCACCCAGCGAGGCAGAGCTCCAGGGCAGAGCTGGGTTTCCCCCCAGGGGAGGTGAGGCAGAGGCAGAGCCTGCCCGCCAGGCAGCGCCCGCGCCCGGGGGTGGGGGCAGCAGCTCAGCCCCCATGTCCAGAGGAGGGGAGATGGTTTATATCCCGGACGACTCCGACTTCAGCTCCTTCAGGGATCAGTGCGAGAGCCTGGAGGGCTGGCACTGCCGGTACAACAAGGCCGGCGTGACCGTGTGGAGTCAGGGCCAGGAGGAAAGCTGCACCGTGCAGAAAATCAAGGTAAGCAGACGCTTCCCCCGCCCCAGCCGTGTGCCCGCAGGCTCCCGAGGGTCCCTGGGGACTGCCCCGTGCTGGAGATGCTCAGCCCGGCCTGCCTGGGGGTGGGTCTGCCCTGAATTCCGGGGCTGGCAAGGTTAGAACCCCAAAGGCGCTTCCCAGCTGCTGCTGCCCGCCCCGGGGTTTTACCTGCCGGGATCCCTGGCGGCTCCTGCCGTGCGGGCTCACGTGGTGGCTGCCCCCGCTCCCGGCACAGGCGGGAGGGCCCTGGGATCAGTTACATCATGGAGATGGCCTTGCCGGGAGCCCCCGGGCACGGGACGGGCTCGTGGGACACGTCCCCGGTGTCCTTTCTGCCACCCTGGGGCACATCCCCCCTCAGCCTCACGGGGTGAGCTCCTGTGGGAGCCCCAGGTGCTGTTCTGGGAGGTTTGCTGCTTGCCAGGGGCTGGACCTGGGGACAAGGAGGCTCAGCCACCTCTCAGGTACCTTGTGGTGACCCTGGGCACAGCAGGGTGCTGGGGGCACGGGGGTGCCACGGGCTTTGGCTGTCCTGGTCACCAAGAATCCCTCCGGGCTGCTGGGCAGGAGAGGCAGAACATTCCAGCTCCAGGACAGCCCAGCTGTGCAGAGCCTTCAGCCAGCAGTGTCAGGGAGGTTTGCCGCGGCCTGGAGAGCAGGGAAGGTGCAGGGAGGTGGTGAGGAGGGAGAAACACTCTGTTGGAGGCCCTCCCTCAGAACACAGAACAGCAGCAGCACCGCTCCTGCAGCACCAGGAGGGGCTGGGCACTCACTGCAGCCACGGGCAGAGACCCTGCGGGGCCAGGGGGAGGAGCAGCACTCCCGGCAGAGCTGCAATTCACATTTCCCTGCTGCCAGGAGCCAGGGAAGAGCTTCTGCACCTGCACCAGGGAGCGTTTAAGCCAGCTGGGCACGCACTGGGCGCTGAGGGGTCGGGCTTTGAAAAGTCCTGGTGGCTGCGGCGGGTCCCTGACAGCCGGGAGGGGGCAAACATCACCTTCCTCTCCCAAAAGGAAGCTCGGGGCTGCTGTGGCACCTGCATCCCTGGGAAGGACAGGGGGGACTGCTCCTGGGAGCCGTGTGCTGAAGGAGGAGGGCAGTGGTGACAGCAGCAGGGGCCTGCCAAGGGTGGATTGTGCAGGGGGGGTCTGGCTCTGGGGGTGCAGGCAGAGCCCGCAGGTCCGGCCTTGGACAGGGCTGTCCTTGGACAGGGCTCAGATCAGGACTGCAGGGGGTGGGTGCTGCTCAGAGGGACCAGGACAGGCTGGCAGGAAGCCCGGGAGTCCAGCCAAGGTCCAACCCTCAGCCTGGCAGAGGGGCTGCAGTCATGTCCCCCCTGCCACCACTGAGCCCCTCAGAGAGGGGAGCCCCAGGCAGGTGCAGGGGAGTCAGGGATCATCACCCAGCCTGCTCCCTGCAATAATGGGGCTTTTCCTTGCCCTGGAGAGGGCCTGGGCACGGGGCAGGGGTTGTCACTGTCCAGAGCCCCTTCCCAAAACATGGGATGAAGACACCCAGTCCGAGCTGGGACTTGGGGTGCTCTTGGAGCTCTCTTGGGGTCGGAAGAGCCTCAGCCTGCCCGTTAACAGAGAGAGTTAATTAACCAGAGATTCCCTGTGGGTGAGTGTGGGTTCTGTGCCTTCCCCACCCCAGCTGTTGGGCCTGGCAGGGCTGTTCCTCCGAGGCTGGAGGGGGACGCTGCACAGGCTTTCCTGGAGAATTTGGGGGTGCAGGGCTGCGATGGCCCCTCTGTGACAAGCGGAGTTTCCAGGAGGCCCATGAGCTCCACCTGCAGCTGGAAAAATCCCTCACCCTGCAGCAGCAGCACCGCCAGACCCCGCTGGGAGGCTGCGGCCAGGGAGGGAGAGCAGCAGGAGGGGGCTGGGTGCTCCCACCCTCCTTCCTCCCCCCGGTGCCCTGGGGACTGCAGCACATCTCCGAGCCCGGCCCGGGCACGAGTCCAGCACGCCGGGCACAAACCAGGCCCGTGCCACCGGGGAAAGCTTGCCCGAGATTGATGGGACCTGTCAGGCTCCGAGGGCCATCTCCGGTTACACGGCACCTCATCAAAGATGCAAGGGCTCTAACGAGGAGCGGACGATGACATCTCTCCCTCCTCCCGGCGCTGAGAGGAGCAGGGCGGCCGCCTTCATCAATAATGCACGGCTGGTGCGGCAGGGGCAGCTCCGCGGCTCCGGTTACAGCCCGGCCCGACCCGACAGCCCCCCGGGAGGGGACCCGACAACCCCCCGGGACCTGACAGCACCCCGGGACCCGACAGACACTCCCCGGGAGGGGACCTGACATCCCTCCGGGACCCGACACTCCCCCGGGAGCGGATCTGAGAGCCCCCCGGGACCTGGCATCCCCCCGGGAGGGGACCTGACATCCCCCCGGGACCCGACAGCCACCCTGGACCCGACAGACACTTCCCGGGAGTGGACCGGACCCCCCGGGACCCGACAGACAGCCCCCCGGCAGCAGACCCCACACCCCAGACCATGGTGAAGGAGCACGGGCACCCCTTCGCTTGCCCTGCAAGAACATGGGGGGGTCGGGGACAGGCATCAAAGGCTGGAGCATCTCTCTGAGGGCAGAGGGGTCACTCCGACCCCCTGCATCCCCTGTGCGGAGCACCCTCCGCGGCACGGGGACACGGGCCAGCCCAAAGCACAGCTCCGGGGCTGCGCGCTGCCCCCCTCCCCGCCCCTCTCCCCGCAGACCCGCATCTCCTGCAAGGACGTCCCTGCCGAGACCCTCTATGACGTGCTGCACGACACCCGCTACCGCAAGAAATGGGACTCCAACATGATCGAGACCTACGACATCGGGCGCCTCACCGTCAACGCTGATGTCGGATATTACTCCTGTGAGCAGCCCCCGAAATCACCCCCCACCCGTGCCCCCAGCCCCACGGCCCCCGTGGGAGCGGGGGTGGGTAACGGGCTCTGCCCGCAGGGAAATGCCCCAGCCCCCTGAAGAACCGCGATTTCGTCACGCTGCGCTCCTGGCTGCCCCTGGGCAATGACTACATGATCATCAACTACAGCGTCAAGCACCCGGTGAGCCCCCGGCTGCCCCCAGCCCCTGCCCCCGGGGCTGCCCGCGGGCACGGGTAGGGCTGGGCAGCCTCTGAGGTACCCGCGATCTCTCCTCCGCAGAAATACCCGCCCCGCAAGGATTTCGTCAGGGCCGTGTCCCTGCAGACCGGGTACCTGATCAAGGCCAACGGGGACGGCGCCTGCATCCTCTATTACCTCACCCAGGTGGACCCTCGCGGTGAGTGCCCGCGGGAGGGGAGGGGGCTCGCCCAGAGCTCACCCTCCCCCCGGCTCTCCATCACCCAGGCACCCGGGAGTGGGGGCAGCCCAAGGAGGAAGGGGTGCCCAGCCCAGCCCTGGGGGCTCTGCAGGCTCCTGGTGCCTCCCCTGGGGCTGGCCCTGCTTCCCCCAGTGACTCTGGGCTCTCGCAGGGTCGCTGCCGAAGTGGGTGGTGAACCGTGTGTCCCAGTTCGTGGCACCCAAGGTAAGGAGGGGGATGCGTGGTGGGAGTCACAGGGGCGAGCTGCCCAAATTACCCCTGGGTGGGTGGGTGCTGGATGACCCAGGGCTCATGGGATGGATGCTGGGAGACCCAGAGCTCACAGAACAAGTCCTGGGTGACGCAGGACCTGCAGGACAGGTGCTGGTGGGTCCAGAGCTCACAGGACAGGTGCTGGGGAATCCAGGGCTCACGGGATGGGTGCTGAGTGACCCAGAGTGTGCAGAATGTGTGCTGAGTGATCCAGAGCTCACAGGATGGGTGCTGAGTGATCCAGGGCTCACAGGATGGGTGCTGAGTGACCCAGGGCTCACAGGATGGGTGCTCAGTGACCCAGGGCTCACAGGATGGGTGCTGAGTGATCCAGGGCTCACAGGATGGGTGCTGGGGAATCCAGGGCTCACAGGATGGGTGCTGGATAATCCAGGGCTCACAGGATGGATGCTGAGCCACCCAGAGCTCACAGGATGGGTGCTGGATGACCCAGAGCTCACAGAATGGCTGCTGAGCAACCCAGGGCTCACAGGATGGGTGCTGGATGACCCAGAGCTCACAGGATGGGTGCTGAGTGACCCAGAGCTCACAGGATGGGTGCTGAGTGACCCAGGGCTCACAGGATGGGTGCTGAGTGACCCAGAGCTCACAGGATGGATCCTCAGAGATGCAGGGCTCCCAGGATGAGTTCAGGGTGACGCAGGGCACGCACTGGGCACCTTGCCGGGGCAGCCAGGCCCCCATCCCCTCCCACCACCCCAAAATCTGCCATGGGGGAGCCGTGCCCCCAGCCCAACCCAGCCCTGCCCACAGGCCATGAAGAAGATCTACAAGGCCGGGCTGAAGTACCCGGAGTGGAAGCGCCGGCACGACCCCGAGTACAAGCCCTGGGTGTACCCCGAGCAGAACACGCTGCCCAGCGTCAGCCTGGCCGAGCTCTCGGTGCAGCACGCCGATTCCCTGGAAAACATCGATGAGGCCGGCCTGGCCGAGGAGCACCTGAGCACCAGCGATCACGAGGCCTGAGCGGGGGTGCCCTCAGCGCCGAGGCTTGGCAGGCAGGGGGGCACGGCTGGCAGTTTGGCTCCCTGCTTCCCAGTAGTCACGTCTGCCCTCCAACTCCTTCCTCGACGACCGCCCGCCCTCCCTCCCCAGGCAGCGGGGAAATGTCCCGTGGGATCTGCGGCACCGGGGGCTGGGAAGAGAGAGGATGGGCACCCTGGTGCTGCCCCCCTGTGCCCAGGGAGGTGTCCCCACAGGAGACAGAGCTGGCAGGGGGTGTTCCCAGAGAGGCTGGGTTGGGTAGGAACTTTCCTGGCACCGGGATACGGCTCTGCCACCCTAAGACCCTCAAAGGCCCAGAAGTGGGTGGGGAGTGGTCCTGCCCAGGTTTTGCAGCAGCACAAGGTTTGGATTGAGCCCACCTTGGCCTGAGGTGCAGCTCTGCCGAGGTCAGGCTGGACCCGCTGCAGCCCTCCGTGCCCCTCCCAGCTCAGTGTGACCCCCCCCATCCCAGGGAGCCCCCCAGGCCCTCCCCTGAGCACCAGGCTCACCTCTGCAGGCTGGCTCTAGCCCGGCTGGCCCTGGGGACCCCTTCCCCTGGCACTGGGGTGGCTGTGTCCCTGCTCCCCCGGTGTTTGCCGCTGCTGTGGTTCCTGGCACAACAATAAAGGGGTTGGTGTGTGTGAGAGCTCCTCGGGCTGGCACGGGCTGGGGAGGGGGCTGGCACAGAGCCCACCCAGGGCCAGTCAGCTCTGAGTCGGGCAGGAGAGTCCACCCATGCAGCCCCAGCAGCCTGGGGTGACCCTCAGCAGGGACAGGACTGTCGCTGTGGGACACAATGAAGGAGACGCGGGCTCACCAGAAGGCTGCGGACTCCTCACAGGAGGAGCCATCAGGTTTATTTTCTAAACCTATTTTACACCTTTTACAAATGTGCCCACCTTAGAGGTGGAACTCTTGGAACCATTGGTCACCTGCAGAGACCATCGCACGAAGTCCCTCCTCTGAGAAAGTGTGTGGAAAAACATCTTTGTTTACAGATAGCATGGCTTTGTTTCCCCAGTTCTGTCCTGGGAACAGAATTTCCTAAAACCAAAACGTGGCAGGCACGAACCGTGGCTACACGGGACAGGACAGAGGGATGCTGGGCCCTGCTTCCCCCACACCTGGAGCTTTTCTCAGGTGTGGATGGATGCTGTCCCCCTTCAGCCAGCCTGCCGAGTCACAGGTGACCCCTGTGCTGCTTCAGGGGGTGTCACACGCACGCAGAGCACTGGGGAGGGGACAGCAGCCTCTGCCTGCCGGGATCCCGGCCAGATCCCGGGCTTTGCAGCTGGGCTGGCTGCACAGGAGCCGCCTCTGCAGGGAAAAGGTGGGAAACAAGGACAGGGGATTGCAGCTCGCACCTCGCAGCTGCTCCCACCTCTGCCAGCAAACAGGGATTGTTTTACCTGTAAAAAGACAGATCCCCGCGCCAAATTGCCCCAAAAGCACTCTGCCAGAGCTGGGAAATCACCCCTGGGTGCTGCCCTGATGGGGGGGAGCCCACCCGAGCCCGCAGGGTGGGTGTGGGGTGAAGACCCTTCCCCCGCGGGAAGGAGACTCATCCCCTCGCATTCCCCGGCTGTTTCTCCGCAGCATCCAGGCTGCAGTTCTGCCGGGGGGTTATTTTTAGCCAGCCCTGAATGAGAGCGAGGAGCTGCTGCCTGAGCACCGAGAGCCCGGCGGGGAGCCCAGGGAAAGCTGCTCCGGGCTGGGTGACACCTCAGCCCTGGCTGTGGCCCAAAATGACCACAAAATGTGGTGGCACAGGGAGTGTCCCTGTCACTGCTCCGCATCCAGCACCGGGCTGGCGGAGAGCTCCCAGCGTGAGCCGGGGTGAAACTGGAGGGGCTGGAGCGGAGCACCGTGGGGTGCCAGCAGCGCCAGCGCGGTGATTTCTCCTGGAACGATGCGGGTTTCCGGGGATACGAGCAGGACAGGGAGCAGCCCCGGTGCTCGGGGGCCCCCCGGGGGCTCTCGGTGGGGTTTCGGGGGAGCGGGTGGCCCGGAGCCCGGTGAGGCTGCGGCCCCGCACCAGCGCTCAGCTGGGCGCTCTTCCTGCCCCGGCTGCGAGCGCAGAGGAGCCGCCCGCACGCAGGGATTGGAAAGGAAACGGGAAGCTGCTGCTGGACGAGAGATTAGCCCGGAGGCAGTGATGTCAGCCGCCCCTGATGGATCGGGGGCAGCGGGAGCGTGGCACGGGCCCCGTCCTGGCCACACACCGTGTCAAACGCGCCCCTGCTGCGGCAGGATGTGACTGCATCCCTGGGTCCCGTGATTTGCGTCTCCGGAGCTCGTGGATAGGTCTTGGGCAGCTTTTGGCCGCACCACCCAGACCGGGACTCTCATTCCAGCGAGGATTCACCCAGCAGCCTCATGGACTGGCCTTGAGCAGGGTTTTTGCCTGGAGAGGTCCAGCAGATTGCCAAGGCTCCAGTTCCCCCTCCCCCAGCCCCTCCAAGGGCTCAGCTCCGCCGTGCCCTGCAAACCCTCCAGGCTCGGCCCCAACCCCACATCTCCAGCTGTCCAATGTGATGTTTCCTCCCTGGGGATGAGCCCGGAGCGCCCCTGCTCCCCAGGGATGCTCCCACCATCATCCCAGACATCCCCCAGCAGGAACCTGCCTGCCTGGGGCTGAAGGTAAAGCAGAAACGGCCCCAGGGTGCAGCAAAAGCTGATGGCCGGGGAGGGATGGATCGATGGATGGATCAATGGAAAGAGAGGGAGGGAGGGAGGCAGGAAGGAAGAGAAGGGGGGAGGGAGGGAAGGAAAATGAATGGAGAGATGGGGGGATGGATGGAGGGATGGTGGATGGAGGGAGGGATGGATGGACAGACAGACACAGGGATCTCAAGGGACAGTGTCCTCCTGGGTGCTGCCCAGCAAAGAGAAGGATCAAACACGCCTTCATGCTGGAATGATCCAACCTTCACTTTGATGTTTGCTTCCTCCAGCCCCTGCCAGCTGGGTGGCATCATCCCTGGGCAGATTGTGCAGAGAGGCTGTGGAGTGTCCCTGCCTGGGGATATTCCAGAAGCCTCTGAACACAGTCCCGTGCTCTGTCTGAGCGGGAAGTTTGGAGCAGAGGAGCCCCTGTGGATCCTTCCAGCTGCCCAAGGTTCTGTTTGTGGAGAGGCTGCAGGTGCCAGCCTGTGCCTCAGTGCTGCAGAGCTGCAGCACAGCAGGGCAGGGATGGTGACACATCATCTCTGCTCCCTCCCGTTCACACCACAGACCTCAGCAGCCTTCCCCAGAACAGCAGTGCCAAGCAGCTTCCTCTCAGAGGCAGAGGGGTGGCAGGGCCTGCCCTGCGGGGTCCCTGCACACCCTGAGGGTCCCTTCACACCCTGAGGGTCTCCACACCCCACCCAAGGGAGCTCATGGGGTCACCCGTGCCATGCCCAGCCCAGGGGATGTGTCACTCCCTGCTAGAGCAGCTGCTGGGGAAAGGGGAGGAAGGCAAAAAAGCCTCGCCAGGCTCCTGCTGAATTCTGCTTCTGCTTTGCAGGAGCAGCCTGTGGTGCTGCACACAGGGGTTTGTGTAGGGTGGCCCTCCCACACCGCCCCCACAACGGCTTCTGGGGGGCCTGCTGGGGTGGGGAAGGACCTGCTGGAGTTGGAGCAAGGATGTCCTCAGCTCTGGGGGCTGAGAGGGCAGGGAGAAGTTATCAGTCATGGCATCAGGAGTGAGATATGACACCCTCAAGGTTGGGTAACAGCTGAGCTGGACCAACCACCAGCCCTGCTGGGGCTCTTGCAGGAGATGTTGTGTTAAAAGCAGCTGGGCCAGCCTGTGGTGAGAGCTCGGGCTCCTTGCAGGAGAGAATCCCACTGGATGTCCCTCTTCCACACCCGGCCCTGCTGCCATCCTGCTCCTCAGCCCCCTCCACCACCCCCTGCCCACGGGGCACCAGAGGTGGGATGAGGCGCTGCACTCCCGGCATCCCCACAGCGCCAAGGTTTGGATATTCCCAAAATTTCACCCACCCAGCCCCAGTGTCCCCTCAGCAGCAGGAATATTTCAGCCTGTTTTCCCCTGTTTAGCCCGAAGGGAGGCAGAGCCTGGCTGAGGGACAGGACACAACAGAGCCGGGGCAGCCTCACGCTTGGGAAGGGACAGGACAGAGGGTGGGACAGGGATGGGGACCAGAGGGCTGGCCTGGAGGAGGGACCGGCAGTGGGAGGCGCGGGCTGGGTGCTGCGGAGCCCGCAGCAGTTCCTGCACGGGACTGCCCGGGCATCACCCTGGAGCCCCGAGCGGGGTGGCCCCGGAGCCCGCCCGGCACTGCCACCCTGCTGCTCCCGGGGGGCTGCGGACCGCCAGAGGTGAGGGACAGGCGCGAGGGTGGCAGGAGATGGACGGGACAGATTTGGGGACGGTGGGGAAGGGCCAGGGCTGGGGCAGCCCGTGCTCACTGTGCCAGCTGGGCATGGGTTTGGAGGCACGGGGGTGATGCCCGTGGGCAGAGCTGCACTGCCCCGAAGTGCCACAGCACGGCATGGTGCCCATCACGGCCCCAGCAACGGGGAGGTCTCGGGAGCCAGCTCCTCACTGGAGAAGCCCCAGGCAGGGCAGGCAGCGGGCAGAGCCAGCCGCAGATCCCTCAGGGTGATGCAGGCATGGAAAGGGGGGGAAATTGCCCCATTTCGGCCCCAGCTGCTGGGCAGAAGCGGCTTTAGGGGCAGAAGTGCCCCCTAAGCCCTGGGGCACAGCCAGCCAGCCCACACGGCTGTGGCACATCGCTGCCCTGCCCTGTCCTACCCCAGCCTGACAGCTGCCCTGTCCCCCTGTCGCGCTCCCCGTGTCCCTGCCGCTGCCGTGACTGTCCCTCCTCCGGGCTGACAGCGTCCCCCACGTGCTCGCGGGGACACCGCGGCCTCCCAGGCCACTTCCCCACGGCACTCACGCACCCTTTGCCCGGGCAGGCGGGGCTGGCCAAGCGGGCACATGCCCGTGCTGGGCACGGGGCGCTCAGCCCGACTCTCTCCGGCCGGGTTTGGGACGCAGCTCCTGCGGGAGGGGGGCAGGGGATGCGTGGGAGCGCGCAGGCAGCAGGAAGGAAGCCTGCGCCGAACAATAGAGGGAAATGGAGGAACTGGAAAAAGACCCAGTGGCAGCACAGTCAGCACAGATGGTTTTTAGTGCGGAGCTGCGTGATTCATGGGAAAAAGGCCCTCAGAGCGCCGTGTCCCGCGGCTGCGCCGGAGAATCATTTCGGCCTCAGCGTCCCTGGTGGCACCCGAGCCCGGCCGTGCCTCTGCCGCGACGCCGCTGGCAGTGGGGGGTCCGGCCCGGCCGGGGGAGGGTGGGACGGTGGGTGGGAGGCTGTCCCCCCTCTCTTTGCCCGTGAGTCATGCTGACCTCTCCCATGCCCTCGCCAGCAGCGAGGGAGAGAGATTATGGTCTGGCCCTTCCGGCCGCAGAGCCCTCCCCGAGCTGGCCGGCACAGGAGCTCATCCATCCCCTGGGAGGGGCCCCGCTGCTCTCCCCCCCGTTATCTGCCCGGGACACCCCCGCGGCTGCGCGGCTCCGGCCCGCCCGCCCCGGCCCCGCGGAGCCCGGCGCGTCCCAGCGCTCGGCATCTGCTCGAGCAGCCGCTCCCCCGTCAGCCCCCGGACGCTCAGTTCCTGCCCGGCCTCGGGTCACGGCCCCGCCGACAAAGCGGGGCCAGGATCCGGCTCCGGCAGCCCCGGGGAGTGGCGGAGAGGCTGGGGCTTGGGAACAACAGGATGCCGGCTCCTGGAGCTGGGAGGTGAGCGGCTGCGGGGACGGCAGCGAGGTGCGGGGAGCTCCGGGAGCATCCCGCGCTCCCACCCACGGGATCCGCGCCCCTCAGGGCTGCTGAACCCACCCCCCCTTTCCCTTCCCGCCGCCCGCTCAGCCCCCGTCTCCCTTCCTTGCACAGATGATGGGCTGAGCATCCGTCGCGGAGGCGCCCCAGGGCCATGAGCTCCCCGTGCGGCCCTGACTGGGATATCGCAGACTGGCTGGCCACCATCCACTTGGAGAGGTACCGCGATGTCTTCAAGCAGCACGGCTACCACGTGGCCGGAGATGCCACCTCGCTGGACAGCCACCACCTGCAGCAGATGGGCGTCACCGCCACCGGGCACCGCAAAAGGATCCTGGCCCTGGCGCAGCAGACGCGGATGCTGAGTCAGTCCCGGGGGAGACCCGCAGCGGCAGACACCCCTTCCCGAGGCACGGAGGCGCTGGGTGCCCCCCAGGAGGGCAAGGATGCCATGAGAGCAGAGCCGGGAGGGAGCGGTGACGCCTTGGGGACGCAGCCGCGTGTCGCCGTGCCCGGCCAGGCACCGCCTGCAGAGAAGGGCGCTGCTCCTGCCCCAGTGAAGCCGGTTCCCAAGCCCAGGACGGTTTTCCCTCGCTCAAAGGCAGAGCAGGGATCAGTGCCCGTGCCCCCGGCGCGCCCCGCGGTGCCGGCGCACGGCCCGGGCGGCGAGAGGGCACCGACAGCCTTTGTGGTACTGGAGGGGTTTGTACCGGGGGAGAGCTCCACGGATTTGGAGAGCCCGGAGGCCGGAGCTGGTGCAGGGGCAGCCGTGGCCATGGGTGTGATAGCGTCCCGGCTGAGAGGGCGGGACAGGGCTCGGGAGGACACACGGCCATCCCCGAGTCACGGACAAACCCCGGAGACAGCGGAGAAATCCCCGCCGGCCGTCCCGTGCGTCCCCCCGCGGCACAGACACAGGGGGGGCCCGGCAGCTGAACCCGGCGCTGGCAGTGCCCCGGAGGGTCCCCCCGCCTCCAGCCCTGCCCTGCCCGCCCCAGCCCGGAGAGAGCCCTCGCCGTGCCCCCGGGCAGCCTCGGGGCAGGGCCGGCTGGAGATGGTGTCCAACGTCATCTACGAAGGACTCGAGCGCCCCGCAGCACCCGCGGAGGAGCCGCGAGGGGAGGATGGGCCCCGGGCTGGGGGTGTCCCGCAGCCCCCGGCGCTGCCCCCGCAGCAGCAGGCCCAGCCGGAGGACAAGTCTGAGTAAGCCAGCGCTTTCCCTCAGCCCTGGGAGCGGACTCGGGAGGGGCAGAGCAGGCAAAGATGAGGATGCAGAGAGCCCCCCACCCCCCGGGACCCACCCCAGAGCCGGGCCCTGCCTGCCTCCAGGTGCTGAAATCCCCTTTCACCACCCTCCCCGTGCCTGCCCCGAGCTCTGGATGCGGCAGCTGGGATCCCTCTGAGATGACAGCAGAGCTCTGGGCCCCCCGATGGCTCCTGCATGCAGAGAGAGGCTGCTGCCCTCCCTCTGCCCCTCTGGCAGCAGGGCTGGGGGTCCCCAGCACGGTGAGGGGGTGGCTGAATGAGGGTTCTGGGGCTGGCTCCTGCTGGGAACGAGGTGGGAGATGTCAGAGGGGGGAGATGCTGGGGTGGGAAATGCCCCAGAAAACAGCTAGGGCTCGGGAGAGAAGGGAGGGGATGCTGCACATTCCAGGGGACAAAGCCGGGCTCGGGAGCGGCATCCAGCAGCTCCTGTCTGGCCAGACGGGACAGCAGAGACTGCCAGGCCGGCCACAGTAACCAACCCCTGTCCTGTTTTCCTGCAGGCCCGGCTGGCCCGGCGGGGCCCTGCCCCCCATCCCACAGAGACCCCCCAGCAAGCCAGGTGAGAGCCCCGGGGGCACAGCAGGGACCGAGGAACGGGGAGAGGGGTCACACCACATATGTTCTCATCTTTCATATATGTTTCCTTTTCTAGATTTTTCCAAGCGTTTCTGCATACCTGGCTATCATACAAACAGAAATTTCACACTGTGTCAATAAAGCATGTGTAGAACATGTTTAACATAAATCAAATTGTACCTATGTCCACTCCCCTAATAGTCTCTGAGCCTGAAGACTGTCAGGGTGCTTGACACAGAGCAATTATCACAGGCAGGAACCTCATATAGCTGTTATGACTGATTTTTTTCCTAAACCTAAAACTATAATGCCATAAAACTGTAACACCACACACACCCCCTGCCTGTCCTCGGCCCTGCCCCTGCCCCATCCCAGGCAGAGCCCAACGCCCCCCATGTCACCGTGTCAGGTGCCCTGGGTGCTGGGGGGTGCTGTGGTGGGCTCAGGGGGTCTCTCTGGGCCAGGGGTCTCTCCACTGATGCCTTTCCCTCCCGCCTCTCTGCCCACAGAGGTGACCGAGCCACCCGTCAGCCCCTACAGCGAGACCTTCTTTGGCCACGTGGCCCCAGCCCGAGAGCCAAAGGTGAGGGGACACTCTGGGGTAAGGGGACACTCTGGGGTAAGGGGACACTCTGGGGGTGGTGGCTGTCCCCTGCTGTCACTCTACATCCCACCAGCTGCTGCAAACTCAGGAGCTGCAGCTGCTGAGGCCGTGGTGTCCAGCAGTGCCTGGGGAAGGTTCTTCCCCCAGAGGGTGCTGGGCACTGCCCAGGCTCCCCAGGGAATGGGCACGGCCCCGAGGCTGCCAGAGCTCCAGGAGCCTTTGGGCAGCGCTGCCAGGGGTGCACAGGGGGGATTGCTGGGGGATTGCTGGGCTGGGTGTGTCCCTTCCAGCTCAGGAGATTCTGTGATTCTGTTTCGGGTTGAGGGTCACAGGCTGAGCCCCTGCACTGCAGGCCAGGCAGGCTGAGGGGGTCTGGGATGGGGCAGGGCACAGGGGACAGGGGACAGGAGATGTGACCATTCTCTCTTCCCAGGGTGGTGGCATCTCCTCTGAGCAGAGCTACGAGGCCGTGTCCGAGCTGGAACTGGAGAGAGAAGGCTGCAGGTAGGGATCAGCTCCTCTGGGCCAAAGGGGCTGGGTTGGGTGTCAGGGGACAGGGCACACCCCTGGGGACAGCCTGAGAGGGGATGGGGGGTTGTTCCTCCCATCAGGAGTGTCTGGGATGGTGCCAGCAGTCTCTAGAGGAGCTGATGGGTTTGGAGATGAGGAGGAGCTGTGCTGGCGGGTGGCCCTTGGGGGGACAGTGCTTGGCAAGAGATTTCTGAGTGCCCAGCTGGGGCAGCACCGGTGGCACTGAGCACCTGTACACCCAGAGGAACCTGGATTCAGCCTCTGGGAACTGGGAAACACCACGGGGGAGGGGGATTACTTAGAAATTAGAAGGCTCCAAGCTCCAGATGAGGAGTTGTGCAAACCCTGAGGGCTGCAGCAGCATCAGATCAGCATCTGCTGCTCAGCCACCCTGTGGTGCTGGACAGTGAAATGGCGAGGGGCACCTTTAAAACACTTTTGAAATGTACTTTCCATAACTCCTGATAGCATCTCAGAAAGAGGAAGGAAAGCTGCTCTTCCCATTTCGGATGGGGAGGGTTCCTTTTCCTGTGTTGCTTAGAGAGGAGGAGGTGAGCTGCAGCTCTGTGGCCTTCAGCTCTGGCCTGGCCTTGCTGGCCAGTGTGTGTCCATGGCCCCGGTCCCTCTCGTGCTCTGGCACTGTGGTGGCACCTGAGCCAGTGGCACCTGAGCCAGTGGCACAGATCAGGGAACTGCAAACACCTGGGAAAGTGGAGTTTTGTGAAGGGAAATACTGAAATCTCCCCTGGAGCACCTGAATCAGGTCAGAGAGGAGCTGGGCACTGACCTGTCTGCGTCCAGCAGCTTCCAGGGAGCTGAGATCCAGAGCATGCCAAGGGGGTTGGCCAGGCACTTGCAGCTGTGGGATTTTGCAGCTGGCCTCGCTGAGAAGAGGCAGGAAGTGACCATCAGCAGTGTCAGGGGCAGCAGCTCACAGGTTTTCTCTCCCAGCCCAAGCACCAGAAAAGCCTTTGAGAACCTTTGACACTGTCTCACAGGCTCCAGCATCCAGCTGCTCCAGCCTCTTCCTCCCACAGCCAGCCCCACGGTTCCCTGGAGCAGAGCTGTGGGATCTGCTCAGCTGCTGAGGAGCTGCTGGCCAGCCCTGGCCCCAGCTCTGCTGCCTCTGTGGGACCCCCTGATCCTCCCCTGCAGCGCTGGTGTTTCTCCAGCTCAGCCACTCCTCGTCCTTGTGTCACTGGGAGTGACCTCTGCAGCCCACCAATCCACCTGTCACGGGAAATTGTCACAATTCGACACAAAATGAACGACACTCACAGGCTGAGATGTCCAAGGCAATAAAAAGGTGCAGTTTATTCACAGACCTCGACATTTATAGAATTCCAGCAGTGACCGTGGATTGGAGGATGGAAATTGTCCTCTCCAACCACACTGGGCAACCCAACAGCCCATCAGTTCTCTCCTTGTGCAGAAAGGAACGCAAAGCAATCCTTGTTTGCATGAAAAGTGCCTGAGAAACTTCATTTCAAAAAGTAAAACATCAAGAGGCTGAAAAAACCAGGGCGACCTGAAAAATTTCCCAGGCCCAAACTTCAGAGAGGTCCCTCTGCCCCTGTTCCCACCTGTGGTAGCTCCTCTTGCCCAGTTCTGGGGGAGCTTTGTCCGGCCCACGCTGCTCCCTGGCTTGGGGTGTGGGCAGTGTCAGTGTCAGGGGTGGGCAGAGCCACCTCACCAGCAGGAAAATATCCCCAGAAAGAGCGAGAGGAATGCAAAATTCCCCACAAACTGGGAGCTCTGAGGGTGCAGCAGGAGCGCGGGGCGGGATTTACCTGCTCTGAGTCTGAGCACCTTCATCCACGCTGGTGGTGCTCAGTCCCTGAAATGCTGGTGCCCTGCCCCAGCCATGGGTCTGGGCAGGACACAGAGGTGGCACGGCAGTGTCCCTGTCACCCCACAGAGCCCAGGGGGCTGGCCCAGACTCACCAGGCACCGATGCTCAGTGCCCTGTCCATCCCTTTACAGTTTCATTGCCTGGAGGTCACAGCTCAGGAAGGGGCTGTCGGGGATTTTTTTCCCCATTTTCCCCTTGCCCTGACCCGTTCCATGGCTCTGCCTCCCACTCAGCCGTGGCACTCCAGGCTGCTGCGTGCCTGTGACTCACAGAGTCCTCCAGCCACACCATTCCCTGTCCAGTCCTTCCTGCAGCATCTGCTGGGACTCCAGCCAGATGAGTCACCCTGCCAAGGCTCTGTCCTCCTTGTGCTCCGAGCCTCGCAGCCACCCAGGGACATTTCTTGTTGGACCAAACAGGCTGTTTTCCCTCTCCATCCCTTTTCCCAGCCCTGGGATGGCTCCAGCCCAGCCTCTTCCCAGGCAGATGTAGGACTGGATCCTGTCTCGTGTGGATCAGGGACACCTCAGGGTGTCCGATGGCCTCAGAAGGTGCCTGTCCTCGGACGAGGCAGTGCCCAAAACCAGGTGTTGGGAGAATTTATGAGGGGAGGTGTTTGGGGTCCTTCTCCCGGTCCTGAAGCTTCTCATGGTCTTACACTGGAGACATTTTCTCAGATTCTGTGGGTTTCTTCTCCAAAAATGTCCCCATCTCCAAGGAGGATTCCCACAGCTCGCCTGCTCCTTTCCCACCCAAGGTGGTTCTGCACCTTGCTCCTGCTGGCCTTGTCTGATGTCACCCAGCTCCTGTGGCTGAAGCAGTGATGGCCAGGAGAGCCCTTTCTGCTCATGCCCCTGTCCCCATCACTCACCCTGTCCCCTGGAGATGCCCAGTGTGCTCAGGTGCTCCTCAGACAGAAGCTGGGATAAGGCTTGGGTCATCCTTGCTGCCTTTTTAGGAACCTCCTCTTCCCCCTGGCACCGGATTCCACCGTAGAATTCGGCATGGGTGCTCTCCTGTGGGTGCTGGGGTGTCCCAGCTGCCTTCCTGCCCACCACCATTGCACCTGGGCAGGCCCCTCATGAGCTCCTGGCACTGTCAGACATTTTCCAGCACATTTCCTTTCCAGGGAAGGAAAAATGCCTGGCTGAGGGGGCTGATGGGAAGGGGCAGGCTTAGCAGTTTATTTTTATAATTTCCTTTTATTGTTATGGCTGGAGAGCCTCAGCAGGCCTGGCTGGGGGTTTGGCAGGGCTTCCCAAGGAGAGGAGATGGATGCAGGGGTTCCAGCAGCCCTACAGTTTGGCTGGACACGAGAGCAGGCACAAGGGTGCCGTGGCAGGAGTTTCACAGAGCTGGGATGAAATAGTCCCCTGCACGACTCCTGAGCTCCTGTGGCCAGCTCAGTTTCCTTGAGGCTTTGGAGGAATATCTCAGGAACAGGGTAGAAGATTCCAAAAGAGGCTCTTACCCCCTAGGATCAGTCCAAGGCTTTATTCTCGAAGGGTTCCAAGGCAGAGAGAGAGAACAAGGAAGAACAGGACTTTATCTGGTCTCCGGCTCAGGATGGATAACTGGACCTGAGCCAATAGGGTCAAGATAGGAAGGGAGGGTCAAACTACATGGTCACAGCCTTCAGGGGGTTCTGGGGGGGAAAAAACATTCCCCAGAGGAATACAACACTGGGAATGATGGAGGGCCAGAGGGAGGGAGCAGCTGGGGTGGGTGTGGAGCAGGGAGCAGGACATGGGAGAGGTCCATGGGATTGAGGGACCTGCTGAGGTCCTGGATGACCTCACCATCTCACCTGGCTGCCTTTGCTGCCTGTGGAGAGGGGAAGGAGCTGATGGCAGGGGTGTGGAGACCTGTGGTGGTGGCCTGTGGGACATTCCCTAAAGCAGGGAAGCCCCAGCCCTTGTGCCACTGCCTCTGGCTGAGCCTCGGGCTGCTGGTGGCCACGGGGCTCCTGAGTGTCACAACATGAATGAATGACACTCACAGGCTGAGATGTCCAAGGCAAAAAGGGGGCAGTTTATTCACAGACCTGGACATTTATAGAATTCCAGCAGTGACCATGGATTGGAGGATGGAAATTGTCCTCTCCAACCACACTGGTCAACCCAGCAGCCCATCAATTCTCTCCTCCTCCAGAAAGGAATGCAAAACAATCACTGTTTACATGAAAAGTGCCTGAGAAACTCCACCACAAAAAGTAAAACATCAGAAGGCTTTAGAAGAACTTTAGAGAAACTCTACAAGAACAGGGCGACACCTGAGCGTTCATGGAGATGCAAACCCCAACACCACCCCTGGGTCCCCCTGGACAAGGCCAGGAGCAGTGCCAGGTGGGGTGGGGTGGCATCACCTGCTGTGCTGCCCAGCTGCCTCACAGCCCCTTTCGCCGCAGGACCAGCAGCGAGTGCAGCAGCGAGGGCCGCAGCGAGGACGAGGAGAGCCGCAGCCGGCTCATCGAGCGCATCGCCCACAACGACACCGAGGGCTATTCCACCGTGGAGGCCCCGCGTGCCGAGGCCCCCTTCAGCCTGCCGGCCCACCTGTACCCCGACGAGCTCCTGGATGACCTCACCATCTCGCCCTACGCCAGCTTCACCTCGCTGTCCGAGCCCCGGCCCACCATGCTCAGCGGCTGGCTGGACAAGCTGTCCCCGCAGGGGTAGGTGGGGTGGGTGTGGAATCACAGCTTTGGGCTTTGGGTTGGGAGAGACATTAAGATCATCACACTCCACACCCTGCCGTGGACAGGGGCACCTTCACTATGCCAGGTTGCTCCAAGCCCCATTCAACTGGCCTGGAACACTTCCAGGGATCCAGGGGCAGCCCCCATAGGTAAAGCCCCCTCGGGCAAGGTGAGGTGGCTGCACTGGTCCCCTTGGAAGAGGAATCTCTTGGGTACCCCAGCTGTGCTGCAAGGCCCTCTTTGCAGCCTTGCCCAGGAGGAGGAAGGGTCTGTGAGGGGGAATCATCCCCTTCCCAACAGCTTTTCTGCCATCCCAACAGGAACTATGTCTTCCAGAGGCGCTACGTCCGTTTCGATGGGAAGAACCTGATGTACTTCAGCAGTGAGAAGGTACTGAGGAGCAGAGCGGGGCACGGGGGGGGACACTGAGCCCCGACACCACCTGGGGAGTTGTCACATCCTCTTTGCCTCCCCTGGTCCTTCTGGAAGGAGCCAGCAGTGCTCTGCCATCACCAGAGTGGAGCGGCCAATGCCTGGAAGGCTCCCAGCACAGCCTCAGCCACAGGGAGCCCAGCATAGCAAGGGTCCCTCTGCCAACAGGGAGCAGGAAAGGGGAGGTCCTGCTGGAAATGGGTCCCAGACATGGATTCATCCCTTCCTGAACCCCCAGCACCTGCCTGGCTGCTGGCACCTGCAGGCTGTGCTGGGAGGCAGCACCAGCAGAGCAGCCAGGGGAGGTGGAGGATGTGCCAGGTCATGCCTGGGGCTCCTGGGTGGGATGTGGAGGCTGTGCCAGGTGATGGAGGTGCCCTGTGGGAAGGGCAAAAGGGTAACCCTGCCTGGGGCTGGTTGCAGGAGCCCTATCCCAAAGGAGTGATCCCACTGTCTGTGATCGAAATGGCTCGTTCCACCAAGGACAACAAGTTCCAAGTCATCACCAGCCATCGGATCTTTGTCTTCCGCGCTGAGAACGAGGGTGAGTGAAAACCTGGGCTGAGTTAACCTTCCCACCAGCCCTAAGGAACCGTCCCTGCCTCCCTTCCTGAGCATCCCGCAGGCAGCTCTCCCCCCATCCCCAAAAACATCCCCTCCCCTGGGTGCTCTGCTCCGTGCCAGGGCTGTTGGGAAGGGCTCAGCCCTGCTCCCTCCTGCCTGGTCCCCAGCCCAGAGGAATGAGTGGTGCTCCACGCTGCAGAAGAAGGTGATGGAGCAGCGCCTGGTGGGGGCCCGGCCCCGGCCTGCCAACACTGCCCACTGCCAGAAGTCGGGAACCCTGGAGCTGAAGGGCCACAAGTCCAAGGTTTTCGCAGCCCTGAGCCTGCCTGAGATGTGGCTGTACAAGAGTGAGCAGGTTGGTGGCCAGAGCAGACCCCACGTGGGGTGAGAGGGATGGAGGGAGCTGAGCCAGGGCTGGTGCCAAAGGCAGAGCAGAGAGGAAAGAGGTGGGCAGGGAATGGCGGAGCAGGAAACTGGAGATCCCACCCAGGGCAGCAGTGATGGGTACCAGCAGTGGACCCCCCCTCCCAATCTTCTCATTATCACCAAATTATCATCACCTCCACCAGGCACTTTGGTCCTGGTCACATCCATCCATCACATCCCAATCCATGGCAGGCCAGCTGCACCAGTGGGATCAGCAGCAAACATGCCTGCTGCAAGGGGGACTCGCAGTGACAGCTGGTCCCTGTCACCTCCCACGCTGCTCCTGCTGCCTGCAGAGTGCTTCACTCACTTCCTTCCTGCTGGGTTTTCTTAGCACCCCTGTTTTCATTCCCCTCACCTCGCTTCCAGGTTGCTTGCTGTGCACCAAACAGCATCAGCTCTGAGGTATTGGCTCACGGTGATGTTTGTTTTATGAGTGTCCCCGGCTCATAAAACCCCAAAAGAAAGGGGACCTGGATACCAAATTTCAGGGGTGATGGGCAGGATTTGCCTTTCGTTTGAAGGCACAATGTACTTGCAGGGTGCTTTATGTCAGAGGAGAGGGGGCTGAGAGAGCAGCAGGGGCTTGTCCAGGCTGGGATGCTGGGATTGCCACAGGCTGGTGCAGCCCCAACACCCCGGGCATGCCCAGGGTCCAGACAGCAGAACCAACCCACCCCCCGTCCCCCCAAACTGCAGTTCTTCAAAATGGGCATTGCCATGTGCTTCATCGAGATGCGCGGCTCCACCATCCGCGAGGCCAAGAGCCGCAGCTTCGAGCTCATCACCCCCTCCAAAACCTTCAGGTATCCCGGCGGCCGGGGGGGTGAGGAGGGGGGAGCAGGAGCGGGGAGCAGCCGGGAGCTGGGGGAGCAGGAGGGGGGAGCGGCCGGGAGCTGGGGGAGCAGGACAGGGAGCAGCCAGGAGCTGGGGGAGCAGGAGGGGGAGCGGCCGGGAGCTGGGGGAGCAGGAGGGGGAGCGGCCGGGAGCTGGGGGAGCAGGACGGGGAGCAGCCAGGAGCTGGGGGAGCAGGAGGGAGGAGCAGCCGGGAGCAGGGGGTGAGGAGTGGGGAGCAGCCGGGAGCTGGGGGAGCAGGAGGGGGAGCGACCAGGAGCTGGGGGTTTGGAGTGGGGAGCGGCCAGGAGCTGGGGCTGTCCGCTGGCCACTGCAGCCCCCTGAGGCACGGCTGTGCCGCTGCTCCCAGCTTCCTGGCGGAGTCGGAGCGGGAGAAGCGGGAGTGGATGGAGGCGCTGCAGGAGGCCATCGCCGAGATGCTCTACGACTACGAGGTGGCCGAGAAGATCTGGTCCAACAAAGCCAACAAATACTGCGCCGACTGCTGGGCTCAGAGCCCCGACTGGGCGTCCATCAACCTGTGCGTGGTCATCTGCAAGCAGTGCGCAGGTGGGGTGACTCCCGGGGGGCACGGGGGCACCCTGGGGCTGTGGGCTGGGCTGAGCTGGGCTGGGCAGGCATGGTGCTGCCCTGCCTGGGGCACGGGGCAGAATTTGGGGCCCAGTCCCCTGGCAAGTGGAGGGTGCTGACTCTCCTGCTCCCACCCTGCAGGGCAGCACCGCAGCCTGGGCTCCAACATTTCCAAGGTGCAAAGCCTGAAGCTGGACACCAGCGTCTGGTCCAATGAAATTGTGCAGGTGAGGCACTCGGGGGTGCAGTGAAATTGTGCAGGTGAGGCACTTGGGAGCAATGAAATTGTGCGGGTGAGGAACTCAGGGGCAATGAAATTGTGCAGGTGAGACACTCAGGGGTGCAATGAAATTGTGCAGGTGAGGCATTCAGGTGCAATGAAATTGTGCAGGTGAGACACTCAGGGGTGCAATGAAATTGCACAGGTGAGGCATTCAGAGATGCAGTGAAATTGTGCAGGTGAGGCACTCAGGACTTCAATGAAATTGTGGAGGTGAGGCACTCAGGTGCAATTAAATCGTGCAGGTGAGGCATTCAGAGATGAAATGAAATTGTGCAGGTGAGACACTCAGGGGCAATGAAATTGTGCAGGTGAGACACTCAGGTGCAATTAAATTGTGCAGGTGAGGCACTCAG
This sequence comes from Phylloscopus trochilus trochilus, assembly GCA_016584745.2. Classification (NCBI taxonomy): domain Eukaryota; kingdom Metazoa; phylum Chordata; class Aves; order Passeriformes; family Phylloscopidae; genus Phylloscopus; species Phylloscopus trochilus. The sequence continues at coordinate 1,892,708 of WQNJ02000021.1, forward strand.
GGCAGGGCACTCGGGGCAGGGCACTGCTCCTCGGGCAGGGCAGCAGTCCCACGGTCTCCTCAGGAACACTGGGAATCCTGCTCCTCCTGCTGACCCTGGGGCTGGCCGTGACTGTGGGGCTCTCCCACAGCTCTTCATCGTGCTGGGAAATGACCGAGCCAACCGCTTCTGGGCCGCTCGGCTCCCCGCCGCCGAGGCCATCACCCCGGAGAGCGGCGCCGAGCAGAGACGGGATTTCATCGCCCGCAAGTACCGGGAAGGACGGTACCGCCTGCCACACCCCCACTACGCCACTCAGGAGGAGGTGCTGCAGGTAGGGCACATCTCCAGATGCTGGGGAGCCACCCCAGAGCTCCTGGGTGCCAGTGTTACAATGTTACAAGTTTAATGACAAGGCCGTAAATCCGAAGATGTTAAAAAGGAAAGGCCAACCGTTTAGTGTTATAAAATCGGCTACAGGAACAGGAGGCTGGGCTAGTCCCAGCCCTTCACGGCAATTTAGAGAAACTAGAAACGTGCACACCACTGCTCAGGACAGTCCAGTTCCTGAGCGCGAAGCACCCCACGGAGCGTGGTCAGCCCCTTTTAAAGCCTCGGTCCCCTCAGCGATTGGTCCGTTTTGGATCCTTTCCCTGATTGGTGCATTCTTCGGACTCTCATTGGCTCTTTGCGGGGTGCTTTCCCCACCAATCATTTCTTCCCGCCGTGTTTTGATTGGCTGGTCGTGTCCTCCAATCAAAGCGCTGGGTGGTGCTCTCAGTGTTGAGTTGTGTGGGGAAGGGTGGAAGGTCCCCTTTGGTGTTCTCCCTTTTAACTGTATTCGGAGAGGCAGCCGCACAAAACTCTTACAAACATTGGTAACTAAACACTGCAACAATATCCAACAACTACTGAACAACATTACAACAGTACAGTATTTTTAACAACTCACAACTAGTTGGAAAATAAACACGGTTACCAACAGAAATCGGAACGCACAGCTAGTATACAGACACAACTATTAAAAAAGTTTCAGCCTCGTTTTTGTATCTATAACACCAGCGCCTCCTGCCCGGCTGCGTGCGCTCACTCCCTGGTGCTAGGTGGATTTTGGGAGGTTGTTGCCGCGGTCTGGCTGCCTTGGAGCAGCCCTGGGAGGGAGCTGGGGTCTCCATCAGCCAGGACATGGTCCCTCACTGTGTCCTGTTTCACCGCAGGCGCTGTGCACTGCAGTGGCAGGACCAGCCCTGCTCAAGACCATCCTGCAGTTCTTCTCATCCTCGGAGGCTGCTCTGGCCTCTGATCCTGCTGCCAGTGAGGCAGACCCTTGGTGGGGCTCAGAGAGCAAAAGGCCCAGGAACCTTTCAGGTAAGGAGGACCCTCGAGCTGAGCTGTGGTGGAGAAAATTCCTCTTTGCTGCTGGCCCTGCCCCTCCCAGCATGGCCCAAGGCTGGGGACACTCAGGGTGTCCGGGCTCCCTGGGGCACACGGCCAGTTGAAGAATTCCTCTGGAATCTCAGATCAGTGGGCTCCTCTGGGGTTCAGGGAGCCCCATGCCTGTTGCCACGCTTGTGCCTACCACGTTTTGGTTTTGGGAAATTCTGTTCCCAGGCACTTTTTGGTACACAAGGTCACATAATGTAAACTACCTTGTTTTTCCACATTTGTTCCCAGAGGAGGGACTTCGTGTGGTGGTCTCTGGAACTGACCAATGGTTCCCAAAGGTCCCACCTCTAAGGTGGGCACATCTGAAAAAGCATAAAAGTAGTCAGAGAAATAAACCGGGGTCTCCTTCCTGCAAGGGGACCACGCAGCCTCACTGAATCACTCCCTGCCTCATTTATTGTGTCCCACAGCGACACATGTCTGCACACCCCCTTGCCTACACCTGCACGAGTGGGATCTCCCTGAGGTACCCACAGTTCGGTGGGTGCCTGCTCCCACCCCAGCCTCAGTCCTGTGTCCTGCAGGGAGCCCCCGCACACGGGACCCGGGTCCAGAGGGCGTCTACAACGAGATCACCCAGCCAGTGACACACAGCGGGTACCTGTACCGGGCCACGGCCCCCCCGAAGCTCCCAGGGGCCAGGAAGAGCAAAGAGGGTGAGCGTGGGCAGCCTGGGAGGGCAGCCAGAGGGTGCCCACCCCAGTGCCACTGACCCCCCCCCCTCCCCATTCCTGCAGACTTCCAGCGCACGTGGTGCTCCCTGGAGAGAGCCTTGCTCTTCTTCGAGACCGAGAAATGCACCGAGCCCCTGGGCCACATTGACAGCGGGGATCTCATCTCCCTGGGGGTCAACAGAGCCCACCAGGCGCTCGCCAGCCCCGGCCCCACTGAAAGGTACCCCCAGCTGTGTGCCCCCAAAAGCGTGGGGCACATGGATAGACAGCCCCTGCTTGGTGCAGTGGCTGCTCTGGCTCTGGCGACAGGGACAGGGTTGTCCTCATGGGCTGCTTCATCCTCTGCAGGTTTCGCTTCACCCTTGAGCTCTTCCTCACTGGGGAGAAGGTGCAGCAGCTGGGAACCGATGGGCCCGAAACGCTGCAAGCCTGGGCCAGCGCCATCGGCAAGGTGAGCCAGCCCCAGCCTGTCCCCAGACTCTGTCCCTAGTGGGATTCCTCACAGCTCCTTGGCAGCTCTCTCCTCCCTTTCCAGGGGCTCCCATCCTCGCTGGTGCCCTCCCCTGACTGGTATGGGGGTCAGCCCTCGGAGGAGGAGCCCTGTCCTCATCTCCTGTTCCCTCCCACAGTGGTTCACCCCCGTCAGCTGCCACTGCCTGCTGGGCTACGAGTTCCAGCGCGTGGGCCAGCTGCGCTACAAGTGCATGCTGAACCCCGAGCGCTGGCAGCGGGCCTTCTTCATCCTGCAGAAGGGCCACCTCTTCATCTGCCCCGCCGAGGAGGACGGGGCCGAGGACAGCATCAACCTGCGGCGGCTGCAGGAGCTCAGTGAGTGCCATGTCCCAGCCCAGGGCAGCCCTGCGTGGTGGCTTCGTGGGGCTCTGACTGCCCAGCTTCTTGCCCCAATGCAGGTCTGGTTCCCCCCACGGACACCCCGGAGAAGAAGGAGCTGCTGGTCCTGGTGGAGATGGGGAGGTGAGTCCTGGCCGTGGGGGTGATGGGGAATGAGCTGAGCAACCTTGGTGTGATGCCCAGAGTGAAGGCAGTGCTGGATGGGCCGGTGCTGATCCCAAATCCCTGGTGGGGAAGCTACTGGGACAGCGGGGCTGTGACTGAGGGGCTTGCAGAGGTGTTTTGGTGGTGTGGGGTGTCCCTCGGCTCAGCCTGGCTCGCCCTGGCTCCCTGTCACAGGCTGGAGAGGACGACATGCCCCTGTGACAACCCTCATTCCCTCTTTTCTGCCCCTGTTGTTCTCAGGACGTTTCACCTGCAGGGTTTGTCGCGGGCAGACTCGGCGGCGTGGTACAGTGACATCCAGGCGTCAGCAGGGGGCCGGGGCAACGCTCTGAGGGACCAGCAGCTGAGCCGGGGGGACATCCCCATCATCGTGGACTCCTGCATCGCCTTCATCACCCAGTACGGTGAGCCCAGCCCGCCCCAGCCGCCTCTGACCCCTCGGGATGGCTGATGGATCCAGGCAGGAGGCACTGCCCTGGGGCCACCGGCTCCGTGAGGGATCCCCTGAGCAGGGCCCGGCCCCCGTGACCCCGTGTCCCTGTCCCAGGGCTGCGGCACGAGGGGATTTACCGCAAGAACGGCGCCAAGTCCCGGATCAAGGTACTGATGGAGGAGTTCCGGCGGGACGCCCGCAACGTCAAACTGCGCATCAGCGACAACTTCATCGAGGACGTCACCGATGTGCTCAAGAGGTTCTTCCGGGAGCTGGAGGATCCCATCTTCACCCTGGAGCTGCACCCGCAGTGGAAGGAGGCTGCAGGTACCTCCTGCACCCGGCCCTGCTCCACACTGGGCTCCCTGGGGCCAGCATTCCTCTGGATGGGGTCTTGGTGCCAGCCTTGGGGTCCTGGTGCCAGTGTTCCTCTGGATGGGTTCCTGGTGCCAGCATTCCTTTGGATGAGTTCCTGGTGCCATCGTTCCTCTGGATGAGTTCCTGGTGCCAGTGTTCCTCTGGATGGGTTCCTGGTGCCAGGGTTCCTCTGGATGGGGGTCCTGGTGCCAGTGTTCCTCTGGATGAGTTCCTGGTGCCAGTGTTCCTCTGGATGGGGTCCTGGTGCCAGCATTCCTCTGGATGAGTTCCTGGTGCCAGTGTTCCTCTGGATAAGTTCCTGGTGCCAGTGTTCCTCTGGATAGGTTCCTGGTGCCAGTGTTCCTCTGGATGGGGTCCTGGTGCCAGTGTTCCTCTGTATGGGGGTCCTGGTGCCAGTGTTCCTCTGTATGGGGGTCCTGGTGCCAGTGTTCCTCTGGATGGGGTCCCGATGCCAGCGTTCCTCTGGATGGGGTTCTGGTGCCAGCGTTCCTCTGGATGAGTTCCTGGTGCCAGTGTTCCTCTGGATAAGTTCCTGGTGCCAGCGTTCCTCTGGATGGGGGTCCTGGTGCCAGCCTTGGGGTCCTGGTGCCAGTGTTCCTCTGGATGAGTTCCTGGTGCCAGCCTTGGGGTCCTGGTGCCAGTGTTCCTCTGGATGGGTTCCTGGTGCCAGTGTTCCTCTGGATGGGGTCCTGGTGCCAGCCCTGGCGTCCTCTCTGGATCTGCTGGGTTCAGCCAGGACCTGGTTCTCCTCCCTCCAGGAATCCCCTCGAAGCCGCAGCGCTTGGAGCGGTACAAGGAGCTCATCCAGCGCCTGCCTCGCCTCAACCACAAAACCCTGGCCGCGCTCATCGGGCACCTCTACCGGTCAGTGGGGCCCTCCCCTCAGGGTGCCCCGGTCCAGCCAGCACTCTGGGGTCTCCCTGCTGCCCAGGGAATGCTGGCTGCTGTCCCCAAGAGACAGGGAGGGCCCCATGGCCTGCTCCACCCACACAGCTGGTGCTGGAACACGCCTGGGATACCTTGAGCCTTCCCCAAGGTCATCCTGCAGCAAGGGGGAGCGACAGGAAGTTTGGGACTAGGGGACACCACCCTGTAGGATGTAAATGTCATCCAGTGCCCCCCCAAAAGGACAGAGAACACTCAATTCCCATCTTGAGTCACAGTTTGAGGTAGCGCTGTTGTCTGGTTTGGTGGCAGAGGGAAGTTCTCAAAACAGAAACTGTCCAGTTTGGAGTTCCCACTGCTGAGGGGCTGGGGACATCCATCCAGGCTGCTTCTCAGGGGAGTTTGTATGAGGCAGAGGAGGGTGGCTGGGGCTGAAACCCCACCCTGAGTGGGGCCAGCCCCTCACCCCCTGCACTCCTTGTGCCAGGGTGCAGAAATGTGCAGACCTCAACCAGATGAGCACCAAGAACCTGTCGCTGCTCTTCGCACCCAGCCTCTTCCAGACCGACGGCAAAGGGGAGCACGAGGTCAAGGTGATGGAAGATCTCATCGACAACTACGTCAGCATCTTCAATGTGAGCAGGGCCTGCAGCCCCCTCCATGCTGGGTCTGGCCCAGACCACCTTGGGACCCCCCACCACCTCTGCCTCCCCCGGTGGGCCTCAATCCTGGCCCTGTGTCCTCACCCCACACTGACCCCGTGCACCCTTCCTCTGGCAGATTGATGAGGATCAGGTGTCCCAGATGGATCTGGAGAACAGCCTGATCACCACCTGGAAGGACACCCAGGTACAGGGAATATGCTTGTTGGCCCCCACCACATCAGGGACCCCTGGGCTGGGGGCACTGACTGGAGGACGGGGACGCTCCCAGCTGCCCACCCTGAGTCCCCACTGTCCCATTTGGGAAAGGATGTTCCTCCTCTTATCTCCTCTGTGCCCATCACCTTGAGGCTCCTGCCCAGAGGAGAAGCATCCCCACCTTCCCAGGAAACCACCTCCATCCCCTGGGAAGGTGGGATGTGCTGAGCACCCCACCCACGCCACCCGCTCTCCCCGCAGCTCTCCCAGGCCGGGGACCTCATCATCGAGGTTTACCTGGAGCAGAAGGTGCCCGACTGCTGCGTCACCCTGAAGGTGAGTCCCAGAGCAGGGCGGTGCCACAGCAGGTGAGGAGGGGCACAGGCTCCTGGCAGCCCTGGGGCCCATCCTGCACTGCCCACCACACCTCGTGTGTCCGGCCCCAGGTGTCCCCCACCATGACAGCAGAGGAGCTGACCAACCAGGTGCTGGAGATGCGCAACGTGGCCGCCAGCCTGGACATCTGGCTGACCTTTGAGGCGCTGGAGAACGGGGAGCTGGGTGAGCACGGTGGGGATGCTCCTGCCATGGCCAGGGGGAAGTGTGAGGAACGGGGAGGTGGCTTTCTGGTGGTGGCAGAGGGGACAGGAGCTGCCGCAGGGAAGGGGACGCAGTGGTGAGAGTGTCCCTGTGTCCCCAGAGCGGCCCCTGCACCCCAAGGAGAAGGTGCTGGAGCAGGCCTTGCAGTGGTGCAAGCTCCCCGAGCCCAGCGCTGCCTACCTGCTGGTGAGGAAGGTGCCCATCGGCGAGGGCAGCTGTCTCTTCACTGGTAAGGCCAGCACTGAGGGGACCCAGCCCCTGGGGGTGTCCCCCAGAGGGGGACAGCTCTGCCTGAGCCTCCTCTTGCCCTGCCCACCACCCTGCAGCCATCAGGGGTGCATCACCCAGCCCGCCCTGCAATCCCACCCCGCCGGCCCCCCTGACCCTCATGTCCCCACACTGGGCAGGTGCCAAGCGTGAGACCCCCAAGTGTGGGCTGCTGAAATGCCGTGAGGAGCCCCCCAAGCTGCTGGGGAGCAAGTTTCAGGAGCGTTACTTCGTCATCCGGGACAGGAGGCTGCTGCTGCTCAAGGAGAAGAGGGTACCGGGGGGATGCTGTGGGATGGACCTGAGCCCCAGGGCTAGGAGGAGAGGCAGGGAGGAGGAGCCTGGGGACAACAGTGGTGGCTGTCCTCCTGGCAGGGAGGCTGGCACCAAGCTGGGCTGACCCGCTGGATGTCCTTCCCCAGAGTGCCAAGCCAGAGCGTGAGTGGCCCCTGGATGCAGCCAAGGTTTACATGGGCATTAGGAAGAAGCTGAAGCCACCAGCTCAGTAAGTGGGACCTTCCCAGCCCTGGCACAGGGGCAGATATCCATCCCTCAGTCCCTGCTCCTGGCACTCAAACCCAGTGCTGGTGGACACCAGGCTCCTCCTGGACCCAAAGCCTGTGCCCGTGGGGCGAGCTCAGCCCCCTGCCCCACTGCCCACAGAGCCCAGGCTGTGTCTGAGCTTGGCAGTGCTGCCCTACAGCCTTGTGTTCCTTTCCAGGTGGGGTTTCACACTGATCCTGGACAAGCAGCAGCTGTGAGTACCTTCCCCTGCCATCCTGGGGCTGGGCAGGTCGAGCTCTGTCCCCAGTTTTAGTGGGAGTGGGTCAGCCAGGGGTGGTGGTACAAGGCCCTGGGGTCAGGGCAGAGCTGGGGCACGTGAGAGGCAGAGTGGTGGGCCCACATTGTCCCTGGCTCAGGGTGGGAGCCAGGCTCCATCCGTGGGGCCACCCATGTCCCTGCTACACAGCCCTCCTGCCTTCCCACCCACACCAGCACCCTGGGTGGTGCTGGGTGCCCAAAAAGCTCTCACCTTGCCCTAAAGCAGCAATTTGGGCATGCAGAGATTCTCAGAGATTTAGCCCCATGGGGTGTAGGTGAACCTGAGAGCCCCAGGCTCAGAGGAAAGGTGACAAAGTGACAAGGGGACATGGGCCCCACTGTCCCCACTCCCTGGCAGCTTCTCCACTCTTTGCTCTGCAGGTACCTGGTGTGCTCAGGGCAGGCTGAGCTGTGGGACTGGACCACCAGCATCCTCAAGGCTCAGGTGAGTGCAGGGCTGGTCATGCCACCCAGCTGGGCAGGGCTGGGGCTGGCAGGGCATGAATGACCCCTGTCCCCACCCTGTCCCTGTGCACAGCACGACGACCTGCGCCCCGTGGTGCTGCGCCGGCACTCCTCCTCCGACCTGGCCAAGCAGAAATTCGGGACAATGCCGCTGGTGCCCCTGCACGGGGACAGCACTGATGCCACCATGCTCTCTGCCAACCAGACCCTGGTAAAGCCCCTTGCCCACAGGTGCTCCTGCACCCATCCTGGCCTTTGTACCCATTACAAGACCCTGCGCCCGCTCCAGGGCTGGAGAGGCTGGTGCACCCATGGGTGCTGTGTGTGCTGTGTGCCGTGCTCATGCCCATATCCGTGTTTGTGCCCGTGCCCATGTCCATGTCCATGTCCATGCCCATGCCCATGTCTGTGCCCATGCCTGTGTCCATGCCCATGTCCATGTCCGTGTCCATGCCCATGTCCGTGTCCATGTCTGTGTCCATGTCCATGTCCATGTCCATGCCCGTGTCCATGCCCATGTCCATGTCCATGTCTGTGTCCATGTCCATGTCCATGTCCGTGTCCATGCCCGTGTCCATGCCCATGTCCGTGTCCATTTCTGTGTCCATGCCCGTGTCCATGTCCATGTCTATGTCCATGCCCGTGTCCATGCCCATGTCCGTGTCCATGTCTGTGTCCATGCCCGTGTCCATGTCCATGTCCGTGTCCATGTCTATGTCCATGCCCGTGTCCATGCCCATGTCCGTGTCCATGTCTGTGTCCATGCCCGTGTCCATGTCCATGTCCATGTCCATGCCCGTGTCCATGCCCATGTCCGTGTCCATGTCTGTGCCCATGTCCATGTCCATGCCCATGTCCATGTCCATGTCCATGTCCGTGTCCATGTCTGTGCCCATGCCCATGTCCATGCCCATGTCCATGTCCATGTCCATGTCCGTGTCCATGTCTGTGCCCATGCCCATGTCCATGCCCATGTCCATGTCCATGTCCATGCCCGTGCCTGCAGACTCCTGCACCCTCTGCCCCTCCCCTGCCTGCCCGGGCAGCCGTGGCCCTGCTCCGTGCTCTCCGTGCTCACCCCTGTCCGTCTCCTCTGTTTGCAGCGCCGCCTGCACACGCGAAGAACTTTGTCCATGTTCTTTGTAAGTACCTGCAGACGTGGAGCACCCGCTGCTGGCTTTGCACTGTGCCAGGGCTCACCTGCAGCGTCCCCTGGGCACTCAGAGATGTGCCCACCTTGCCTGGCAGATGGGATGGGTGCCCGCTGCTCTGCAGGCTCCCTGCCTGGGGATGTGGGTCCTCGTGTGGGCAAGCAAGGCCACCCCAGTCCAGCCTGGTTCCCAGAGCCTCTCCTGCTGGCCACACACTGCCCATAGGGTATCAAAGGAAGAAATGTGAGGAAAGAGATGTAGGTGTGCCTTGGCATCAGGTTATTGCCACAAAGGCCACTGGGCTGAACCTCATCTCACCTGGCTTTGTGCTCTGCGTGGCATCCACCTGCCCACGCCACCCCGGAACCCTCTGCCAAGGGGCGCTGGGCTGGTGGCATGGGCCGTGCCCAGACAGGGACCAAAAGGGACCCCCTTCCTCAGCCACGGGGAAGAAAGGGCAGCAGTGCCTGAGCCAGGAGACCTGGTGGAGGGCGAATCCCCTGCAGGTACCGGCCCCATGGTGAGGGACAAGGATCCCCAGGCAGTGCAGGGAGGGCAGGGTGAGGGGTACAGCTGAGCTGTGTGGGCCGTGCCCCTCACCCTGCCCCCTGCCCTCCCCAGCCCATGAAGATCCACCAGGACTCCCTGGAGGAGCAGCAGGAGAAGGAGGCAGACACCGATCCTGTCTACGAGGAAGTGGGGAACTTCCCCGAGCTGGCGGCGCTGGAGCTGGGGCAGGGGCTGCTGGCAGAGCTGGTGGCCGTGCCCCCCGTGGACAGGTCCAAGAAGCCCTTCCCGTTCCCTGAGCAGCCCCCGGCCACCGCCCTGCGCTCCTCGCTGCCCGCCAGCCCAGCCCACAGGGTGACAGGTCCCTCTGTCACCAAAGCCGTGTCCCTCGAAAGGGGCTTGAACTTGGAGAGCAACAAAGCTCCAGCCCCGGGGCTCAGACCCACCAAAACCTCCTCTCTGGAGAGGAACGTGGAGCCTTCCCTGGCGCTGGGCAGGGACTGGGAGCAGGCAGCCACGCCAGGGAGCAGCCCCACGGCAGAGACCTCCCCGGAGCTGCCCAGGAAGAGGAGCTTGCAGCCTCCCTCACAGATCAGTGACAAGCTGATCCAGGAGCTCAGCAGTGTCATCCTCAGGAAGGGCGATGGCCAAGCCCCGGGGCCGGGCCAGCCGGTGACGTGACCCGCTGTGCCAAAGGGGCGGCCACCGACCTGGGGGTCACGTCATGCCCGGTGGCAGCGATGACGGGTACCCCAGAACGATGGGTACCCCACAATCCCACATCGTGGAACCCCCACCCCCCTCCTCCTCCTCCTCATCCCGGAGCCAGGCTGGGATCGGGAACCAGAGGGACAAGTGGCAACCAGGATGTTGGGCCGTGGTACCCCCTCGTGGGAGGGCTGGGACTGCTGCCACCTGTGCTCTTGCCCTCCTGGGTGGCACATCTGTCATCGAGCCCAGCGCCGAGGGACGCAAGGAAAAGGGAAAACAAAAGCAGGAAGGTGGTGCCAGCATGTTTTGCCAGGCAGGGGGCATGGGGTGCCTGCCAGCACGGGGGCATACCGCCTGTCCCCTCTCCACTGGGCCTGCAGGGCAGGCCAGGACACCCAAGCCATCCCTCCTTCCCTTCTTGCATCCACTGTGGCGTATTTTGGGGGGGAAGTGGGGAGCAGCAGGAGTAGGGCTGGCCGTGTGTGCCTGGTGTGTAGTCCTGGCGATGGAGGGCAGCCCCTCCTCAGCGAGGGCGTTTGTGCCTGTTCCTGCTACCAGCAGGGAGAAATAAAGGTTTATTTGTACTCTGGAGGGTTTGGTCCCTGCAGGAGGAGCGGTGAGGGGTGCCTGGGTCTGGCAGGTGGGGAGATGAGGGTGCCAGGCACCCAGCTGGGTGTCCCATGGGATTGGGCAGCGCTGGTGTCATCAGGGGAGCAAAACTGAGGCAAAATCCTTATGAAGCTCAGATCCAGGTGGGATCTGAGCTCTATTGCAGCAAGTATTTGCCCAGGTCTATTGCCAGCCCTTCGTGGTGGGCACACTTCAGGCTCCCCCATCCCCGGGGCAGGGGGACACAGCTTGGCAGCCCTGGCTCTGCCCGCTGGACCTCAGGGGCAGGGCTGTCTTCTCCGTGGACCTCCCCGACGAGGCCTCGAGCCCCCGCAGGCAGCGGCCTCCAGCGTCCCGGACCCAGCCCCGAAAATCCCGGGAGACGTAGAAGTAGATGAAGGGGTCGAAGCAGGTGTTGCAGGCGCTGAGCGCCAGGACCAGGGCGTAGGAGATGTAGGTGCCGTTGTTGCAGCCCGTGGGTTTCAGCAGGTAGTGGATGAAGAGCATCACGTTGCTGGGCGTGAAGAAGAGGATGAAGACCAGCAGGACCAGGGCCAGGACACGCACCACCTGCCCGTGGCTCCCTCTCTTGGCCAGCAGCCGTGCCAGGATGCAGCCGTAGGAGATGGTGGTGAGCACGAAGGGCAGGCCGAACCCCAGCCCCACCAGGGACAGGAAATAGTAGCCAAAGAACCTCTGGGTCTCCTTGTCCAGCACATCGTGGCATGTCGTGATGTTCAGGCTGGGGATTCTGTGCGTGTGGGAGCGCAAAAGCAGGGGGCTGATGCCCAGCCCCACCACCAGCCAGACGCCCACGCAGATGCCCACCTTGCCCCTGATCCAGCTGGAGCCCTTCCACAGGAAGGGGTGTGCTATGGAGATGTAGCGCTCCAGGCTGATGCAGGTGAGGAAGAGGATGGAACTGTACATGTTCCCGTAGAAGAAGGCCACCATGGTGCGGCACAGGTAGTCCCCAAAGAGCCACTGGTTGCCTAGGAGGTGGTAGGAGATCTTGAAGGGCAGCAGGAGGACAAAGAGCAGGTCGGCCCCAGCCAGGTTGAGCAGGAAGATGGTGCTGGAGCATCTCCTGAAGTTGGTGGCCAGGACCCAGCAGGCCAGAGCGTTGGCTGGCAGCCCCACCAGCAGCACCATGGAGTAGAGGGCAGGCAGGAGGCGGGTGCTGAGAGTGCTGTTGAGAAAATCTTCCTCCGAGGCCTCGGAGCACACGTTCTTCTCCTGGGGAGTGAGGAGGAGCAGGGATCGCCCTTTGGGCAGCACTGCGGGGACACAAGGCATCGGGCTCAGCCGAGAGCAGGAGCTGCCACCCCTCCCTGCAGAGCCACCACTGAACACAGGAGGTGGCACCTCCTGCTGCCCTCACCCTGCAGAGCTGTGCCACGTTCTGTGCCAGCCACCAGAGCCCAGCTGGGTGCTCTGAGCCCAGACGGGTTCTGCTCCCACACCCCTGGTGCTGCTGCTGTCCCTGGTTGTTGCATTGCACTGAGTAGTTTTGTTACATGTGCACTGGGTGGTTTGGGTTGTATATAAACCCACACAAAACGTTGTACAGCACTGCCTCTGCCAGAAATCCCTGCACGCCCCTCACCTGAGACCACCTGTGCCTCACCTGTCCTGGGTCAGTCCCCATTGACCCCTCACCTCCCCTGGGTCAGCCCCCATTGACCCCTCACCTCCCCTGGGTCAGCCCCCAGTGACCCCTCACCTCCCCCCTTCCCTTCCCAAAGGACACAAAACCCCTCCCAGCCACCTGCTCGGACTCTCACTCTCCTCAGGACCCCAAGGTGCAGGTTCTGCATTGAACTGTGGGGCTGTTCCTGGGACTGAGAGCTCCTTTTGTCTTTGCTCTTGGTCCTGGCCTCAATTTCCCCTCTGAGGATTCAGTGCCAGCCTGGCTGGGCACTCAGGGCTGCAGGAACCGAGGCACTTTGCCCTACCCAGCCCAGCACAAGGAGATGGGGAGGGCAGATGGGAAACCCACAGCAGCACGGGGTTGGGGTAGCCCCAGCCATCCCCCCAGCTCAGCTCCCCACCACAGCCAGAGGCATCTCCTCATTTTCCTGTGGTCAGGGGATTTTTTGTTGCATGCGAAGAACAAAAGTGAAGAACAGGAAGGCCCCAGGACACCAGACAAACAACTCAGGATCAAATCCCTTTTCTGGCTTGCTCAAAAAGTACCCAGACAGGCTCTGCACGTCAGCTCCAGAGTTTCCATCCTGATGGTCCCCAGAACACCCCACCCCGGGGGGCTTTGGTTACATCCAACAGGTCTCCCACAACCTCTGCCCTCTCTCCACTTCCAGGGAATGGAAAATTCAGGTTACGAGAGCAGTAATCTGAATTTTGCTGCCAAAAAGGGAAATGTTTGCTGAGTTTTAGGTCTTCACTCAGATTCTCAAGGTAGACACCGAGGGAAGGCAGCAGAGCAGGGCTCCAAACTTTCCCCATGACACCCAGCCATGCCTCCAAGTGTCATGGGCCGTGACATTGGAGTGTCCCCAATGAAGTGTCCCTGCCCTACCCCATCACCCCCAGACCCACCCAAGACACTTACCCGAGGAGGGTTGGGTGGCAGAGCCAAGCCAGGCACAGCTGAGCAGGAGGGTGACACAGGCAGAGGCAGAAGCAGGTGGCAGCACCAGCCAGGACATCTCTGCGGAGCGGCTGGGTCTGGTGACACGGCGGGACTGTCACCAGCTCCTTTCTCTGCTGACACCCTCCCTTTGTCTGTGCCACATCACACCAACGTCCTGCCCACAGCCCTGCGGTGTGCACAGCCAGACTGAGGCACGAGGTGACTGCCAGCGCTGTCACCGCCGCCACCAGCGTCTGGGGACAGAGATTTCCAGCTGCCGTCACAGCAGCCGCACGTCGTGGGCAGGAGGAAGTGGGCAGAGACAGCTGGGAGCAGACAGGAGAACCACAGTTGGAGGATGCAGCTGTCTGTGTCCCATTTGTGGGACAGGAAGGTGGCAGCTGGGTTCCCAGCCTGGTGGCCCTGCCCCAGTGCAGCACTCCTGCCAGGACCAGGCATCCCCAGGACCCATCACTGGGGTCAGGCTGACCAGCTGGTGTCACGGTTTGGTGTAGGTGGGGATGCATTGTTCCCTTATGTCACCAAAGTGGGCGGCTGGGTGGCCTCCAGGCCGTTTTCCCGGCTAAGAAGGGGAATAACAGAGCCGGTGACACATCTCCAGCCCAGCCTTGTGCAACGTCACGCACCAGGGGGACCTGGACGTGTGCAGCCAACCCCAGAAACGTCATGGGAAAGGAAAGAAGGGGACAAACGGGACAGTGGGGAGAGCCACAAGCTGTGCAGGAACCACGGAGAAAAACCTGGACAGAGAGAGAAGTGAGAGATGAAGGAGATGGGAAAGAATTGGGAGGGGGACAGAGGGACAGTGGGGCTGGTTTGGGGCCCCTCATAATTCCAGGTCACCCCCACTGAATGCCACTGCTCAGCTCTGTGTCCCCATGGCAGGGTCCCGCCAAGCCAGGGGCTCTGTGTCCCCCATGGGTGTTGGACCACACATCCCTGTGCTGGAGGCTGTCCCCTCAGTGTCCCAGTGTCCCCGCATCCCGGGACCAGTGCCCCAGCACCCCATGTGGCACCACGTCCTGGGACCAGTGTCCTGCGTGTCCTCATGCACAAGGACTCCCCATGTCCCCACGTCCCCATGTTCCCCTGCCCAAGGACAGTGCTCCCTGTGGTCCTGTGTCCCCACATCCCCATCTCTCATATCCCTGTGTCCCCGTGTTACCCATTTATGTCCCTGTCCTCCTGTCATTCTGTCCATGTCCCCATGTCCCTGTGTCACATATCATGTGACCCCATGTCCCTGCTTCCCCATTTACATGTCCCCATGTCCTCATGTCCCTGCCTCTCCTATCACTGTGTTCCCACATCCGTGTCCCCCCATCTACACATTCCCCGTGTCCCTGTGTCACATATCCCTATCACATGTCCCTGTCTTCCCACATCCCCATGTCCCCGTGTCCCTCCCTCTCATGTCACTGTGTTCCCATGTCCCTGTCTCCCCGTGTTTCCGTGTCCCTGCATTCCCATGTCCCCGTGTCCCCTGTCCCCGTGTCCCATCGCCCCGCCCACACGTGCAGCACCGACCACCAGGCGGCGCTGCAGCACGGGGGCGTGGCTTGCTGGGGCAATGGGCGGGGCTTCCCGACTGCGCGAGGAAGGGGCGTGGCTATGGGCGTGGCTATCTGGGGGCGTGGTCTGGGCGCGTCCGCCCAATGGGCGGGGGCTGAGCGGGGGCGTGGTCCGCCTTAGGGCGTGGCCTGTGGGGCGGGGCGAGGCCGGCCCGGCAGTTCCGGGCTCCGCACACGCGGATCGGGGCGGCGGCGATCGGGGACCGGCACCGGGCTTGGGATCGGCACCGCCACCGGGGCAGCGCAGCGATGCAGCCGCCGCCGCGCAAGGTGAGCGCTGGGCCGGGCCGGGCCGGGCCGCGGGGCGGGTCACCGGGGCCGGGTCCTCCCTCGCTGCCCTGTTCTGCAGCCGTGACCGAGAGTCGCCCCCGGTGGAGCTTCATGGGGCTGGGGAAGCGAGGCCGCGTTTGGGTGGCACTCAGGAGTGGGGGCCGGTACCCGGTCGGGGGGGGCAGCGCTCCATCCCCGCGCCCCATCCCCGCCGGGGCCGCGGGGCTGAGCGGGATCATCCCGCAGGTGAAGCTCACCCAGGAGCTGCGGGTCCATCTCCTGGAGCAGCTGTCGGGCCTGCAGAGCAAACAGCAGCGGGACGCCGAGCTGCTGGAGGACATCAGGTAGGGCCTGATGTGACACCAGGGTCTAGCTGAGAGCGGGCAGCTCATCCCGTGTGTGTGTGTGTGTGTCCCCAAGCTGAGACCGGGCAGCTCATCCCACCAGTGTGTGTGTCCCCAAGCTGAGATCAGGCAGCTCATCCCACCAGTGTGTGTGTCCCCAAGCTGACACCGGGCATGGGTGGGTGGGGGACAGGGCACGGCTCACCTTGAGCCTGTCACCTCGAGGTCATGGGCTCCATCACCCGCTGGGGTGGCCTGATGGGGACAGGATGGTGGCAGGGGGTCATGGTAAGGGGGTGATGGCAGGGGGATGGTGGCAGGAGGTGATGGGAAGGATGGCCCATCCTCTGCGTGTCCTCTCTGTGTCCCCTCTCCCCCCCAGGTCCTACAGCAAGCAGAGGGCCGCCATTGACAGGGAGTATGGGCAGGTAAGGAGATGCCACGGGATTCAGGATCAATGTCCAGGGGAGGCCCAGGCCCCATCCTGCCTGCCTGGGGCAGGAACTGGGCACAGCCCCGTGCAGGCAATGGGCAGCCACGGGAATTATCCGAGCCTGGCTGCTCCGTGCTGGCCCCGGAGGGCGGATGGCTCATCCTGCCAGAAGGACCCTGACCACGTTCAGCACGCGCTGGGGGCTCTGCTGAGCACAGCACGGCCCAAACCTTGGCTGTTTTGGGAGCCTGGAGGGAAAACCTTGTGGGGGGAGGAAACGGCTGGGCTCTGCTGTCTGCTGGGTCATCGCAGGGCGCCGCTCTGAAATGTCAGAGTTTGGTTTTGATGTGAGACGTCCCTGCAGCGTCCCTTGGGGACATACTGCAGCACAACTGTGTCCCCCCCCTCCTGCAGCTGGTCACCGTGTCACTCCCCTCACAGCCCCCAGGCTGGGGACAACTGTCCCCCCAGGGTTGGGGCCCTGCTGTGCTTGGCTTTGCTGGGGGCCCCCTACTCTGTCTCTGTATCCAGTGTCCCTCGCTGATGTCCCCTTGCAGATGCTCTGTCCCAAAAGCCCCTGGAGGGGGGGGTCCTTTCATTGTGGTGGCTGCTCATCCCAAAAGGGTTTTCTCATGGGGAGCACGATGTGTGTGTGTCCCCAAGCTGAGACCAGGCAGCCCATTGCAGGGTGGGTCAGGGACCAGGCACGGCTCACCTTGAGCCTGTCACCTCGAGGTCATGGGCTGCATCACCCACTGGGGTGGCCTGATGGGGACAGGGTGGTGGCACTGGCACTGAGCCACGTGGATGTGTGTGTCTGTGCTCTGGGGGGACACGTGTGTGTCTGTGGGGTGGGACAGCCCAGTTTTGGGCCCACAGAGGGGTGGTGGGTGCTGGGGTGCTGGGCAGGGTCGGGGAGTACCAGTGACTCTGTCCGCAGGCGCTGCAGAGGCTGGCCAGCCAGTTCGTAAAGAGAGACTGGCAGCGGGGCCGTGGCGAGGCCGGCGACTCCAGGTGGGCTGGGGACAGGGGCAGGGCTGGGGACAAGTGGCTGGGGCTGGCTCTGCCTGCCCGTGGCCCTCCCAGCTGGGAGCTGCTTAACGCCAGCCAGGATTTGGGCGTCACCGGGATGCAGCCGTGGGTGGGATGTCCCCAGCTCCAGGGCCATGCTGGGACTGGGGGATCCTGGCAGTCCTGCTGGGCATCCCCAAAAGCTGCTAAAGGGGCAGGGTGTACCTGTTAACCCCGTGCCCACAGGAGCGTGGCTGCTGTCTGGAGAGGCATCATCGAGGGGACGGGGCAGGGCTGGGGACAAGTGGCTGGGGCTGGCTCTGCCTGCCCGTGGCCCTCCCAGCTGGGAGATGCTTAACGCCAGCCAGGATTTGGGCGTCACCGGGATGCAGCCATGGGTGGGATGTCCCCAGCTCCAGGGCTGGATGTCCTGGAAGTCCTGCTGGGCATCCCCAAAAGCTGCCAAAGGGGCAGGGTGTACCTATTAACTCCGTGCCCACAGGAGTGTGGCTGCTGTCTGGAGAGGCATCATCGAGGGGACGGGGCAGGGCTGGGGACGAGTGGCTGGGGCTGGGTCTGCCTGGCCATGGCTCTCCCAGCTGGGAGCTGC
Organism: Phylloscopus trochilus trochilus; assembly: GCA_016584745.2. Taxonomy (NCBI): domain Eukaryota; kingdom Metazoa; phylum Chordata; class Aves; order Passeriformes; family Phylloscopidae; genus Phylloscopus; species Phylloscopus trochilus. The sequence continues at coordinate 1,910,365 of WQNJ02000021.1, forward strand.
TTAACGCCAGCCAGGATTTGGGCGTCACCGGGATGCAGCCGTGGGTGGGATGTCCCCAGCTCCTGGCAGTCCTGCTGGGCATCCCCAAAAGCTGCCAAAGGGGCAGGGTGTACCTGTTAACCCCGTGCCCACAGGAGCGTGGCTGCTGTCTGGAGAGGCATCATCGAGGGGACGGCCCACGCCGGGCAGGTCCGTGCCACCGCCTCCGAGAGCTACCGCGCCCTGGCTGCCGAGGCCGCCCGCAGCGCCCGCCTCTCCAAGGAGAGGACGCTCAAGAAGGTACCCGGGGCAAGGACGTGTCCCCTGTGCCTGGGGTAGTGGGGACAGCTGGGTACCCCCCCCGGCAGCTAACGCTCCCCACAGGGCATCGAGTGGCTGCAGAAGGCGCAGGCGGAGCTGCTGGAGACGGTGAAGGAGCTGGACAAGGCCAAGAAGCAGTTCAGCCACCTGCAGCGCAGCAGCGAGGTGGCCAAGGACAAGGCGGCCGACGTGGAGGCACGGTGAGCGGGGGGCACCATGGGGTGGTCTCACACCCTGTGGCTGCAGGGTGGTCTCACACCCACCTCCCATCCTCCCCAGCCTCCGGAAGAGCGACCGGCGGATCTTCCACACCAAGGCCAGCCTGCAAAAGCTGAGTGCCAAGGTCGGCAGCGCCGGGGGGCTGGCAGGGTACCCGGGTGGGTGGGCGCAGGGGGGACGCGGGGTCACCAAGCCTCGCCCTCCGCGTCCCCACAGTTCTCAGCACGACTGGCCGAGCACTCGAGGCAGCTGGCAGGGGTGCAGAACGAGTACAGCTTTGCCCTGGTGTCTGCCTCTGCCCACCTGGAGCATTACCAGCGTGTGGAGCTGCCTGCCGCCATGCAGGTAACGGATCCCCGCGCCCCCCAGGGTCCCACAAGGAGCATCTCCCCACTGCCAGCGGGGAGGGTCAGGGCTGGCAGCCCTGGGGGCTCAGGGATGCTCCAGTGGGGAGATGTGGCAATGCTGGGGGGGTTCCCACCCGCTTTTCCCCAGGCACTGGACGGGGATCTCTACGAGCGGCTCCGGGAGCACTTGTCGGCCGCCAGCCGGACGGAGGTGGAGACCTGCCGGGCCACCCGGGACTGGTTCCAGGGCGTCGTGGAGGCATCGGCGCGGGTAACGGCCCCGTCCCACCAGCTGGGTGAGCCAGGAGGGCACAGGTGAGCCCTTGGCCCCACACCGCTCCCCTGCTGCAGGTGTGCCGGGAGCAGGACCTCCTCCTCTTCCTCCAGGACCACCCCGCCTTCTCCCTGGCGCCCGAGCAGCGCTTCCAGCTCACCGGGGTGGAGGAGGTAAGTGGAGAGGGAGGGGTCATTGCAGCACGGTGGGGTCTGCACCGCCACCCCCTTGTCACGCCCGTGTCCCTGCCCAGGTGTGCCTGCTGCCACCAGCGGACGACGGGGCCAGCCTGGAGAAGGAGGCGCGGCGCTGGGCCACGCGGGTGGCCCGGGACCACAAGAACAGGGCTCACAGCGAGGAGGTGGGTGTTGTCCTGCCCTGCGAAGCACCAGGGGGCTCAGGGAGGGGATTTTCCAGCCCCTCACCAGCTGCCAGCACCCTCTGAGCTGTGAGGGCTCGCCCAGGTGCTGCAGCGGCTGGAGGCCAGGCGGCAGCAGGGGCCGGAGGCGGAAGCGGCGGCCGTGGAGCGGCAGATGGAGGAAGCGAGGGAAAACATCCGCAAGGCAGAGGTGGGTCTGCCATTCGGGGAGTTTGGGGTGAGTCTGCCAGTCAGGGAGTTTGGGGTGAGTCCCCCAGTCAGGGAGTTTGGGGTGGGTCCCCCATTCAGGGAGTTTGGGGTGGGTTCCCCATTCAGGGAGTTTGGGGTGTCTTCCAGCCCTGTCACCCCCGGGGTGGGGGATGCAGGGACAGGGAGGGGTGGTGGCTGGGGCGTGGTGCTGGGGATGCCGCCACAGCTGAGGATGGGGGCCGTGGGGCAGCAGAGGTATCCTGGGGGCCGTGACGATGTGTGGTGTCCCCAGGTGAGCCGAGTGAAGGCCGAGGCACGGCTGGCACTGCTGCGGGCGGCAGGGCTGGACGTGGACACCTGGCTGGCCGGGGCCACGGTGGGGACAGGAGAGGAGACCCCCACGGGGCTGGACCCGGCCGAGTTCGATGACTATGAGGACAGCGACGAGCCGGATGAGGACGATGAGCCTGGGCCTGCTGCTCGCAGCTACCCCTACACCTGCCGGGTGATCTTTGGCTACCAGGTATGGCCCTGCCTGCCTGGCCCCACCCCTGCCTGCCCGGGGATGGCACCACAGCCTCTCTGCCGCTTTGTCCCCACCTCCTGCAGGGCTGCCAGGGTGATGAGTTGTCCATCAGTCAGGGCGAGGAGCTGGAGATCATCGAGGATGGGGACGCAGAGGAGTGGGTGAAGGTGGGAGCAGGCTGAGCCCCCCTCCGTACTGGGGGACACTTTTTGGAGGTGCCCAGGCTGGCCCCACTCTGGAGCCTGGGATGTTCACGTGGTTTCTGCCTCCTCAGGCTCGGAACAAAGCAGGGCAGGTTGGCTACGTCCCTGAGAAGTACCTGCTGTCCCTGAGCTGCGACTCGGGCGCTGGGCTCGGCCCCCCGGGACCCTCTGCCTTGCACCGCCAGCTCTCCAGCATCATGGCTGCAGAACTGGTGCTGGAGCCTGGAGGTGAGTGCTGGGCATCACCCCCACCCCAGGGGAGGGGGATGGCATCCAGAGGGTGCTGAGCCACCCCTCCCCGCCCTCCCCGCAGCCTGGCTGGTGCGAGCCCTGTACGACTACGAGGGGCAGAGCCCCGAGGAGCTGAGTTTCCCTGAGGGGGCCATCATCCGGGTGCTGCCCCGCGCCGCCGGCGAGGTGGACGACGGCTTCTGGACCGGCGACTTCGACGGCCGCGTCGGCGTCTTCCCCTCCCTGGTGGTGGAGGAGCTCACCGGGGCCCGGGAGGCAGCCGGGCAGGTCGGTGGCGGGAGGGTCATTGTGTCACCCTGGCGTGGCCAAAACCCCACCTCCCGTGACTGCTGAGGTGAGGATTCCCTTCCCACCCTTCCCGTCCCTCTTGGCTGTGTCTTCCCAGGAGCTGCCCTCACCATCCCCTCCGCCCTTCTCCCCTCCTGGCCTGGTGCCCAGCCCTGCTCCTGAGACAGCGCTGGGAGGTGAGTGAGTGCTGGGGAAACTGGGAAGGGGGACTGGGGGAGCCTGGAAGGCTGGGCTGAGCTGCTGGGCCCTCCCAGGTTGCCGGCAGGATGGCACGGGGAGCGGGCAGAGCTCTCCAGACCTGGCAGCCACGCGCCTGCGGCCGGTAAGTCCCTTCACAGGGACCCCAAAAACCTGCCCCAGCCCTTCTGTAGTGGAGTTCCGGGGGGTCTGAAGGGGGATGAGTGGCCTCAGCACGTTGGCACCACTTCTCTCCCTCTCCCTCTCCCTCTCCCTCTCCCTCTCCCTCTCCCTCTCCCTCTCCCTCTCCCTCTCCCTCTCCTCTCCCTCTCTGCAGCTCCGTGCGCCGCCCCCGCCGCCCGGCAGAGCCCCCGAGCCTGACCCCGAGCTTCACCTCAGCTGACCCTGTGGGTCCCCCCCAGCTCCCCAGCCCCCCTAAAAGCTTTGCCCAAGCCAACCAGCACAGGCTGCTGCCCCCACAGCAGGGGCTGGTGCTGCCCCATGCCCTGAGCTGGTCTCTCCAGGGCCTGCATCCTGCCCAGTGCTGCTTGCAGAGTGGTCCTGCATCCCAGTAGAGCGCCCAGAACCCCTTTTTTTGGGGGTGCCCAGTGCCACAGCCAGGCCCACATCTCGCCGCCCTCTTGCCTCTGCCCTTCCTGCCTGTGGATTTCCAGCACAGCCCTGGCTCCTGGGGGCTCATCTCTGGACCCTGCCAGCCCCCACAGCACCTCCCCACGGGCAGCGGTGGCCGTGGGGGGGCTGTTCCCAATAAATCCCGCTGGCCCTGGCGAGGGGTTCAGCAGCTTTAATGGTTGTAGCTCGTCTATGTACAGGGCGTTACACACCGAAGCTGGCCTGGCCCGGGGCCATCCTCCCGCCCCAGGGCCGGGCTCTGGCCCCTCCTCTGCCGGGATGGGGCTGCAAGCTCCTCTCTCCGCCAGCATCTCCCAGCGACCTGCCGGTGCAGGATTTGTGCCTGTGCCCACTCTGCGTGGCAGGGGTGCCCGGGGTGGGTGGGGGAGGCTGTGCTCCGTGGTGGTGGACGTGCCGGGTTCCTGGAGGTGGGGGATGCTCCCCACTGCCCCGGGGTGGGGCTGGAGCCGCTGCCTCCATCCCTGCCCCTCACCCCCTCTTCCTTCCCCCGGAGCTGGGGGGCCGGGGATGGAGCAGCGGGCTCTGGGTGCCGTGCTGCCCCTGCCGGGCCCGAGGGTGGCTCGGGGGGTGGGGGGCTCTCCGGGGAGGGTGCAGTGGGTGGGTGGGACTCGGGTACCTATTGCCGATGGGGGGATGAAGGCTGGCGCCGAGCGCGGTTGTCGGTGACGCCGGCGCGTCGCTCTCCGGCCATGCCAAGCGCGTAGCTGCCCACCCGGGGCCGGCTGCCCCACGGCAGAGCCCCCCACTCCAGCAGCCCCGAGGGCTCTCCGGGGGCTGCGAGCCTCCCGGCTCCACGCTCCAGCCGGGAGCGGAGAGGAGCTGTGGGGAGGAGAGAGGCAGGGTGGTGTTGTATCCCTCTGGCATTGAAAACCCCACCTGCCCCCTGACTCTGACCTCTGGCCTTTGGCCAGGTAACCCAGCCCCCTACCCTGAGAGAGATAAAAACCCCTCATGCTCCTCCTCTTGGCCCCTGGGAATCCCTTCTTGGGATAAACCTTGGAATACATCCTGAGGTAAGAAGAGCCTCTTTTGGAGGATTTCCTTCCCTATCCTGAAGACCTCCTCGCCCAAGCCTCCCCAAATCTGAGCTGGCAGCCGCCCAGGGGGGGTGGAGGGGAGGAGAAAACTTCAGCAGGGTAGGGCTGGTCCCCACAGCCTCCCTGCCACCCGCAGAGGGGGTTTCCTGGAGTCACTGCCCCTGGCTGGGAGCTTCCCGAGCCCCTGGAGAAAGGGTTCACCTCTCTCCAAGCTGAGAGCCACCAGGGGCAGGGACACTGACAGTGCCCTCCCACCCTCCCAGACACTGTCCCAAGGCAGGGGACACTGACAGTGCCCTCATATCCCCCAGACATTGTCCTAAGGCAGGGGACACTGACAGTGCCCTCCCACCCCCCCCCAGACACTGTCCCAGGGGCAGGGGACACTGACAGTGCCCTCCCACACCCCCCCCCCCCCCAGACACTGTCCCAAGGCAGGGGACACTGACAGTGCCCTCCCACCCCCTCCCCAGACATTGTCCCAAGGCAGGGGACACTGACAGTGCCCTCCCACCCCTCCCCAGACACTGTCCCAAGGCAGGGGACAAGCACTCACGTCACACGCGGTCCTGCTCCGCGGCGCTGGGCTCCTGTGGGATGGAGGAGGGGTGTCAGTGCTCCCCTGGGAGGGGGGTGCTGGGCTGGGGGTCTGCCCTGTGACCCCAGGGCCAGTGGGCAGAACCCCGCCGAGCCTCCAGGAGCGATCCCAGCCCCCGGGCACCATCTCTGCCCTTCCCCATCCCCTGCAGGACGGGATGAGCAGCAGCCAACAGCCCCTCCTGCCGGCCCCACTGCGGCTGAGCGGGTGGGGGAGGCTTCCAGTGGCACCGGGGCGTGGTGACAAACATTCCAGGGAGGTCCCATCACCCTTCTCCTGGGACCCCCCACGTCCTGGAGCACCCCAGCACCCTGCAGAGGGGTCAGACATCGATCCCCACCTGCCTGGGCTTGGCCTGCACCTAACTGCTTCCCCAGGGGTCAGAGGGATCAGCCAAGAAGGCCACAGCAGGAGCTGTCACCACCTGCCCAGGTCTCTGGGGAAGGGCTGCAGCCCATCAGCTCTGTGCTGCCCTTCTCCATAAGACAGCTCACCCCTTCCAGCTGGGTCACCAGAGAGCGAAAAGGGAACCAGTGGGATCCTGCTTTGTCCTCATCCAGCATCCAGCCAGGCACCTTTCCCAGGCCTCTCCCATGCCGGCCTGGCCCTGCCCCTTCCCACCCCCTGCCCAGGCTGCTGGCATGTCCAGGGCAGTGCCCAACCAGCCCCAGGGCATCTCCAGGGCTTTGAAGCGTGCCAGGAATTTTACCCAGGCATTTGGCTTCCTTTTTCTTCCAAGGGTTTTGCCACGCGTGCCCTGGTGCTGGTGTTGTGAGGCAAGTCAAGGCCAGCTCTCAGAGCTGCTGACAGTGCACAGGGGTGTTTCCCAGCCCCCCCTTCCATGAAAATCACCTTTCCCCAGCTGCAGAACCACGAATGAGAGTGTGGTCCTGTGGGTGAAATGTTGGGTGTCTGAACCACCACCACTGGTAACAGCACAGGGGCAATTCCAGGGAGAAAATCCCCCTGGAGCTTCCTAACCCATCCAGCAAGGTGGTTGGGTGGGATATTGGGAGGTACCAGGGAGCTCCAGGCAGGGTGGTCTTTCCTCCTCCTGTCTGAGCACAGCTCCTCAGGAGCAGGGGAAAACCAGCCAAGAAATGACCACGTGGCTTCACCATTTCCTGGCCTTCCAGGTAAAACAGGCTCCTGGAGAAATCTGTCCCTGCCTGCTCCTCACTGGCCACTCTGCACCCCACTGAGGCTGCAGTTTTGGGGACACCACGCGCAGCAGTGGAGCTCTCCCAGGTCAAAATCCCAGTTGATGTCCCCAAAGAGCTCAGCCACCAAGAAAAAGGAGTCCCCTTGTCTGCAGCACCTCCCACTGCCCCTGCAGCAGGGTGGGACCTGTCACAGCCGCTCCACCGCCTCGGACTTTGGAAAACGGGTGGGGAAAAAGCAATCCCCCTCCAGCCCAGGGTGCAGGAAGAGGAGGAACATACCTGCTGCCTGCCGTCCTCCCCTCTGGGCTGCTCCCTCCTGCTGTCGTCTCTCCCCGGCTCATCGGCCTGCTCCTGCAGGCTCAGGCTGCCGTGAATATCCGACACCTCATCTGCCGACTCCAGTCCCATCTCCTCCAGGCAGATGCCGGCTCCTTCCCTCGCCAGCTCTCCCGGGATGTTGGGACTCGACGCTCCCAGCGCCGGCAGGCTCATCAGCCTCCGCTGGCGGCTCGAACTGCCGGGAGCAGAGCCAGCATCCTGCAGGGACCCAGCCGGACCCAGCCCCACCGGGCCGGACCCAGCAGTGCCCAGCCCCACCGGACCGGACCCAGCCGTGCCGGACCCCGCCGTGCCGGACCCCACGCCCTCCCGCCGGCTGTCACGGGTGCCGGAGCTGGCCGGTGTGTTGTTGGCGGCTGGGCTGTCGGACAGGCTCTGCTCGGTGCTTTTGCCGCCCTGCGTGCCCGTCTGGATGGCTCCGTTCTGCAGGCCGCCCGTGGGGACAGTCCCGTTGGGAGCCCGCTCCCGCTGCAGCCTCTCGCTGCTGCGCTCCAGCTCCTCCGTGCTGGGCTGCCGGCTGCCGGCGGGCAGGGCACCGTCCTGGACGGGCGGCTTCTTCCCGATGTGCGTGACACGGAACCTGGAACGGGGCAGGACAGGACAGAGCAGTCTGTTCCGTGCTGTCCCAACCGCTGCATTCCCGTAGCTTCAGCCCCGGATCTCCCTCCCCTCTCTGCTGTGACCTCCAGCCCTTCAGATCCCTTCACACACACACACAAACCATCCACCCAAACTCGTTTTTCCCCTTCGTTTTGAGCGAAACAAACAGAAAGGGAAGGATGGAAAAGCTCAATCCAGATCTTGGCTGGGGCAGAGCTTGGATGGATGGCAGCTCTTGGAAGTGCTCCGAGACAAGCTGGATGACAGCGTGCCCTAAGGGAGGGCAGGGACAGGGCTTTGGCAGTGATTTGGATACGGGGATCAAAGGATGAAGGAATTGTCTGGCTAAAATCCGCCCGAGTACATTTTGCCCCATCCCCTGGAGGGGTGGATGGTACCTGAGCTGTTCACCAAGGTTCCACCGTGAGCTCAGAGCTCCTGGGTGGGCAGGAGAAAAGCAGAAATGGGTCTGGCACCCTCAGAGGGTGCATTAATGATCAGGGGTGATGCAATGTTGCAGGTGGGGAGAAGAAAAGAGTTAGGGATCACAGACTCATGGAATGGCTTGGGCTGGAAGGAGATCCTGAAAGATCATCCAGTCCCACCCCCTGCCATGGGAAGGGACAACTTCCCCTCAACCTGGTTGGTCCAAGCCCCATCCAGCCTGGCCTTGAGCACTGCCAGGGATCCAGGGGCAGCCCCAGCTGCTCTGGGCACCCTGTGCCAGGGCCTGCCCACCAATTCCTTTCCAATATCCCATCTAACCCTGCCCCCTGGCAGCAGGAAGCCATTCCCCCTTATCCTGTCACTCTGTGCCCTTGCCCCAAGTCCCTCTCTTGGAAGCCCTCTGGAAGGCACTGGAAGGGGCTCTAAAGTGTCCTTGGAGCTTTCTCCTCTCCCTGGGGGGGGTAAGGTGTCAGCACAGCCTGAAAGTCTGAGCTGTGATCGTGCTGATTGCGACAAACCAGCAGTGCCAGCCGCTGCTGGACCAGCAGGCAGGAAATCTCCTCCAGGGTGAGCTGGTGTCCACCAGCCAGAGCACTCCAACCCCACCACTGGGACCTCCTGACGCCCGTGGGTGTCCCCCACCCTGCTCTCACTGCACTTGGATTGTACGTGGAAAAGCCACTGGAGCCGGCTCTGCTGGGGTTCAGCTGCCAGTCAGTGTCAGGGCAAAGCACAACTCCACAAAGTCCAAGCACTGCTGGTGTGGAAAGAGCAGCAAGATGCAAAGGTCCAGCACGTGTCAGCACTGCTGCTCCAAAGGACAAAGCAGAGAGGTCCCAAAGGTAAGAGCAGATGCCAGGTGATTTGGCAGAGATGAAGGAGACCACTTCCAGGCTGGAGCCCAGCACCAACCCCTCAGCAGGGCCAGAAAGCTGCTCAGGATTGAGAGGGTCGAGAATAGAAATGCTCCAGCTCCAGAGAACTTCTCAGGTCAGGCCAAGCAGCAGCAAATGTGACCTTTCAGGTCTATCCAGATAGCTGGAGATAAGACACCAGCGCTGCCATTTGGGGAGACCAAAGAATGTTCTGGTGCTGGAGAGGGACAGGAAGGAGACACAAGTGACAGGATCGTTCCTTGGCAGTGCCACTGAGCAATGTCAGCCTGGAAGAGTGGATTCAGAGAGCAGGAAGGGTTTGGGCTGGAGAAGGCACAAGAGGTGGTGTAGCCAACCTCTGGCTGGTGAGGGAAAGCAGAGGAGCCCTGGCTGGGGAGGGAAAGCAGAGGAGCCCTGGCTGGCTGCCTCACCAGCATCCCTGGGGCTCTGGATCCAGTGGGATATGACACTCTCTGGCTGGTGGGGCTGAGGACAGAGGGTCAGACACAGATGTTTTGAGGACAAGCTCTGCCACTGACTACGACCTGTTGGGGGAAAGGGCTGAGCTGAGTGGTAAATCATCCTGCACCACACATAACCCTGATTGCCGCAGAAGTTCAGAACAATTTAGGTGCAAAAAGCCCTCAGGAGGTTTCCAGTCCAGACCCCTGCTCATATCTGGGCCCCCTCCCACCCTCACTCAAGCTCTTTGCCCAGAGCCCTGTCCAGTCAGGTTTTGGAAATCTTCAGGGTGGAGATTCCTCCACTCTTCGGGGCCCTGTTGAGGGCTGCACCGTTCTCATGGCAGAACAGCTTTTCCTTGCATTTTTTCTGGATTTCTCTTGGCCACTGCCTCTTGCCCTTCCCAGTGCACCTCTGAGGAAAGTCTTGTTCCATCTTCACCTAAATTCCACCCACCCTTTGGGAAGTGTTGGAGGACAATTAGATCATCCCTTTCTAACTCTCCAGGCTAAAAAAAGCCTCCTCAGATGCCCCATGCTCCAGCCCTGGATGATCTTGGTGGACATCCACAGCTCTCATCCTTTCCATCCTTTCCATCCTCTGCCAGGACCAGGGCTGATTCCATGGAGGAGGGGCCTGGACTCTCAACCACTGCATCCAAGGCAAAACCAATCCCAAAAATAAAGGAGAACAAGACCTGAGGGTGTGTCTCTGACTCTACAGGTGGGTTAAAGAGGCCCTGTTTTGCAGGGTCAGTGCTGAGTCAAAATACTTCAAGATATTTGTCATAAATAAGACACAAGGAGGGGCAGTCCTGGAAAAGTCATCCAGGATCTGGAAGAGAAAAGGAGCCAGCTTGGAAATAAGAAGCAGAATTTAGAGGTGGGACTGTACCTCTTGGGCATGTAGGTCCTTCAGCAGCTGGACCTCGTGCCAAAGAGATTCAGGATTGAAAATAAAGCCTTAAATGGAGTGAGTGCCCTGCAGAGAAGGCTGGTGTGCTGTGGGATATCAGCAGGGTTGAGGAGAGAAAAACAGGGACTGAGGGAAGGCGCCTCTGGGAGAGGAGACCCCCCTCTCCAGCACTCTGAGGTGAGTGAGAGAGACTGGGAAGAGCACGGACAAAGGACACGGGGGAGTGGATGGAGCTGGGCACCAGCCAGGGAGTGAATTAGCGGTGAGAACACAACTGTGCAGAGCCCTGGCCTGCCGGGCACCACCTCCAAGGACAGCCACGGGCACGGAGCTGGCAGTGCCCACAAGATGTGATCCGAGCTGCAATTTGGCCTGGGCAGGTCCAGCAGGTCTCACTGCTCCTCCAGCTCCCCAGAAAGCCCCAGCTGACCTCCCTGCTGAGGGTCCTGCCCATGGTGGTGGAAAAATCCACAGGATAGGACACAGGGAATGGCTTCCCAGAGCCAGAGGGCAGGGATGGATGGGAGATTGGGCAGGAATTGTTCCCTGGCAGGGTGGGCAGGGCTGGCACAGGGTGCCCAGAGCAGCTGTGGCTGCCCCTGGATCCCTGGCAGTGCTGGATGGAGTTTGAAGCAGCCTGGGGCAGTGGGAGGTGTCCCTGCCATGGGCACTGGATGAGCTTTGAGGTCCCTTCCAACACAAACCATTCCACGATTCCATGCCCACTCTGGCTCAGCATTCCCATGAAAGGACTGTGTCTCTGGACCACAAAGTGAAGTTCCATCAAGGCTCAGGCCCTGAATGAAGACCTCGTGCACAATCCGAGCGTGACAGAGCTTTGTGTCTCACCACGGTGGCCACCCAGGGACCAGCAGTTCCTCGTCACCCTGCCCCAGTCACCTCCAGCCGGAGGGAGCCAAGCCCAGGAAGACTTTCCTAACCCTTTCTGCTGGGGAGTGGGGCAGCCTGGGCGAGCCTACAGACTGTTCTACAGGTTAGTGACTACACAGAGACCACAGGAAGCCCAGGAAGTCCCTTGGGGTGAAGCCAGGTGGGGACTGCAGAGCATTTGTGGGAAGGATCAGGAGCACTCCCCTACTCTTACATTGCTGCCGTGTCATCTAATTACAGAGGTCTTTGGAGGCAGCAAGCTGGAGCAGCACAGCCACTCTTCCATTCTGAGTGGGTGGTGGCTTGCACCTGGGACATGCTGTCCCCTCTGTCCCCACAACGAGGTCCCCAAAGCCCCCAGCTGGGCAGCAAGGGCCCTGCTGGCACCGAGCTGGGACGGCTCCGAAAGGACACGGAGCTGGGGCTGTGCCCAGCACTGACTCAGCAGGAAAACCCAGCTTGAGTCACCTTCCCCGAGAAGGAGGGAAGCCACCGGTGCACCACAGCCTGCCACACACCACAGGCATTTCCAGGTGCAGCAGGAAGCACCTGGGTGCTTCAGGAGCTCCAGCTGCAGAGCTGCTGCTGCTGGGGTGTCTCAGAGCAAGAGGGAACCTCGGGCAAGTGGGGAAGGGGGAAGGAGCAGGAGGAACTGAGGAGAGCCCACCGTGCTCATTCCAGCTGGGAGGTGCCTGGCAAAGCTGGTTTTTGAATCAAACAATCAGATCTCCCTGAGGTACACTGCCCACAAGGATTGTTCTTTTGGAAACAATCAGGTCTCCCTGGGTACCTGCCCACTGAGAAGACGGTGGTCTCTCCGGGATGCATCTTGCTTTTGCCCTCCTTGGAGCGGCCCTGGCGCTGCAGCGGGTGCCTCTTCCTCCTGCTGCAGTGGATGCAGGGGGCCTGCAAGGAGCCCAGGTGCACCGTGTGGTGGTGTGGTGGGCCCCCGTCCTGGCTGCTGCTGTGGGGACAAAGGCTGCAACAAGAAGGACAGGACAGGTTGTGTCAACCTCGGGGAGGCGTCCCACCCCTGGTGGAGCCCCACACTGCGGGGAGCAGCACCTCATGGTGGGGAACCTCTGCTGGGGGCAGGAATGAGGAAGAGCTGTTCCACTTGAGAGTGGGGTGAAGCACTCCCCAAAACCCTCCACTTGAGAGTGGGGTGAAGCACTCCCCAAAACCCTCCACTTGAGAGTGGGGTGAAGCACTCCCCAAAACCCTCCACTTGAGAGTGGGGTGAAGCACTCCCCAAAACCTTCCACTTGAGAGTGGGGTGAAGCACTCCCCAAAACCCTCTGGAGAGCGGGAATGTTGGGGAGATGCTTTGCAGCAGCTGGGAAGGGGCTGCTTGTCCCACACTCTGCAGGAGCCACAAGCTGCTTGCTGTCTGTTGCCATGCCCGTGCCTGCTTGTTTTGGTTTTGGGAAATTCTATTCCCAGGCATGGTGTTGATGCACAAGGTCATGTTCAGTAAACTACTGAAGCTCCCACATTTGTTCCCAGAGGAGGGGCTTCGGTGATGGTCTCTGGAAAATGACCAGTGGTTCCCAAGGGTCCCACCTCTGGGGTGAGCAATTTGTAAAATGTACAAAAGGAGTCAGAAAATAAAGGAGGGGTCTCTTGCTTGCAAGAGCTCCACGCAGCCTCACTGATGCACTCCCTGCCTCGTTCCTAAGCGCCGTAACCAGTTATAGCTGTCAGCTTCCCTCACCTGGGCACTGGCACTGGCACGTCCCCTTCGTTTTCCCCCAGCATCTCCTTGAGGGCCTCCACGTTTGCTGAAGAGAGAGGGAAAAGCAGGGATGTGTCAGCCAGGGTGGTGGGCAGGGCTGCGGGCCGGCCCACGGGAGCGCTCACCTTCGTTTTGGATGATGCACCTCACGATCTTCTCCACGGTGTCCTCGTTCTTCTCGTCCTCATCTGAAAAGAGACAACGTGGCACTGAGGGCTGGACTTCGGGGGCTCCGCTCTCTCGTCCCTTCCGAGGAGCAGCTGCATCAGCAGAGCTGCTGGAGAAGCCTCGTGTCCCCTGTCACACTGGGAAGCCACTGGAGAACACCAGATCCCTTGTCCTGGAAGAGAAACGGCTGAGCCAGCAGCTGCGTGTGCAGGGAGAGGAGGTGCTGTTGCTCCTTCAGAACAGGGGAGGGTCTGGAGAAGGGAAGCAGGTTCCAAAAAAGTCGAAAGAGGAGGGTCTTTGTCCAGCCCTGGAGCCCCTTGGCTGCAGGATGCTGAAAGTGCTCAGGGCTCCAAGGGTAAACAGGACCTGTCCACAGAAAATAAACCCACTGAGAAATGGGGAACACACAATGACAGAGAGAGCCCCAGAGCTGCACACTATTAAAGGCTTAGAACAGGTTCTGAGGAACCTTGGCTGGTGCCTGCTCTGCTGTGGAATTCATCCACAGTGTTCACCTCAACCTGCTTCCAGGCACTGTTGGAGACAGGAGGCTGGGATGGATGGGCCTCCAGCCTGGTCAGCAGTGTCAGATGTTCCTGTAAGCAGGTTGGAGCTGCCTCAAGGGCTGCTACCGTGATCTTGGAAGCCCATGGATGTCACCCTGTTCTACTGAAGTTTTTCAAAGTTCTGCTTCAGCCTTCTGATGTTTACATTTTTGCAATGGAGTTTCTCACACACTTTTCATGTAAACAATGGTTGTTTTGCATTCCTTTCTGGAGGAGGAGAGAACTGATGGGCTGTTGGTTTGCCCAGTGTGGTTGGAGAGGACAATTTCCATCCTCCAATCCATGGTCACTGCTGGAATTCTATAAATGTCCAGGTCTGTAAATAAACTGCCCCTTTTTGCCTTGGACATCTCAGCCTGTGAGTGTCATTCTTCTGTGTCATATCGTGACATGTGGAGATGTTTCCCACCTGGGCTGTGGTGTCTCCAGAGGGCAAAGCCCATCCTGGAAGGCTCAGACACCGTCTCCATGCCCTGTACTACACTAAAGCCAGAGGAGCACACCCATGGACACCTGGAAGCTCTGGCTGCACCCTTGGGGAGCCGCCTTTCCCTCCGGAGCGCAGGCAGAGGCAGCAGGAGGTGCTGATCCTCCCCAGCACCGCCGACGGGAGCTGGAGGAGTTCTGCAGCACCATGTGGCTGTTCTCAGCCTGGGGAATGCGTGCTCCCCGCTCGAGCAGAGGCTCAGGAAAGCACCGGATGACAGAGCTGGCTGGGGCCAGGCACCCACGCTCCGTGCGGCGGCAGCGTCTTCCCAATCCAACCGCCCCGGAGCCGCTCGCGGTGGCCTGAAGCGATGGAAGAAAAAACTCCCAACAGGTCCCCTCCCCGTTCCTCTGGTCTGCACAAACACAGTAGGGACTGGAAGAAGGCATGACCAACAGCAAACACCAGCTGGCTCCCTGCCAGACATGCTGGTGTCAGAGGGGCAGAGGGACAGCTCGTGCTGCAGCTGGGAGAGGTTTTTCCTCGAGGGAGCGGGGGTAATGGTTGAGGTGCTGGGGATCCAGCAAGTCCTGGATGCTCATCAGAATTCCCTTTTGGGTGATAATGCTCCTTTGGGAAGGGCCAGGCACTGGTTCCTACCTCCCTGCCACCTCCAGCCGCTGTCAGCTGGAGGATCAGAGGGATCCCTGGCCCTCACACTCCCGATCCCCAGGGAACACCGCGCCGCTCTCACCGCCCCGGCCCTTTTTCCCAACCCAGCCACACGTGACAGGCAACCCTCCCAGCCCCATCCCACACCCCAGCAGGGTGCATGAGGAGCTCCAGCCCACCAAGTCCCCAGCACTCACCATCCTGGAGCTCCTCCACCTCATCTTTGTCATCTGGGTCAAGCTCATCCCGGAAAGTCCGGCACCGGTAACCCTTCTTCTTCAGGACATGGCAGATCAGGAACCCCACCAGCCCCATGACGAAGAAGACGAGGACAAGGAGGAAGACGACAGTGATGCCGTGCTGGGGATCTGACTCCCCATCGCTGGGGTGGTGATGGTCTGACATGCGGATCTGGCAGGAGGGGGAAGGCAGGTCAGAGCCGCGGCGCTCACCGCCCCCCTGTGCCCATCCCGCCCTTGCTCCTGCCGGGAAGGAGGCAGCTCCCAGCTGCCCAGCCCAGGGCTCAGCCCTCGCCCCGCAAGGTCCGGCGCGGTGCGGGGCCGCACGGAGGACAGGAGCGGCCGGAGGTGGCTCCTGGCGGTCTCCCAAGGACACCGCTGCCCCGCACGGCCCCGGCAAGAGGCATCCCAAGGGCAGCGGTGGCGGCGGCGTCCCCGCAAGGCCCGGCGGCCCCGGGCTGCGGCGCTCCCCCGTCCCTTGCAGGCGGCTTTCCCAAGGGCACCGCTGCCCCGGCCTGCCCGGGGCTCTGCGGCGGGCGGCATCCCCCGGCTCGCCCTTGCCGGAGGATGGCTGAGCATCCTCCCGCGCCGCGCCGCTCCTCTGCAGCCCTCGGTACTCACGGCCGAGGCCCTCCGCCGGCACCGGCACCGGTACCGGCAGCGGTACCGGCAGCGGCAGGCAGGGATCCGCGGCAGCCGGGCTGGCGGAGGGCCGAGCCGCCGGCTGCTCCCTCATCGTCCTCCCGCAGAACCGAGCCGGCTCCCTCCGCTCCCGGCTCCCTCCGCTCCCGGCTCCCTCCGCTCCCGGCTCCTTTCCCAAGGGCTCAGCGCCTGCATTCCCGACTCCGCTCCCCGGCACGGAGAAGCTTCCCCCCCCCCCACCTCCTGTCCCCCGGCCCCGCTGCGGCGCTACCTGGGCCTGCGGTCCTCCGCAGCGCTCTCCTCTTCACCTTCACCTTCACCTTCACCTTCACCTGCCTCCTAGCAACCCCGCATCCCCGCGGCCGGGCACCGCGGCGAGCATCCTCCGGCCCCCGGGGCCCCGGCTCCCTGCCTGCCGCCTTCTCCCCGGGAAGGAGCCAGCTGCTCCTGCCTGCCGCTCTCTGCCGCTCTCCGCCACAAGAGCACCCGCCTGTCCCGATCGCAGGGAAGAAAAAAAAAAAAAAAAATCTCTCCGGAGCTGTTTTCGGCGGAGGAAGGTGCGGAGAGAGAGAGAGAGAGAGAGAGAGGAGCTCCGGGAGATGCCGGCGGCTGCAGCAGGACGGACACGCAGGAGCGCTGCTCAGGGAAGCTGCCGCCCGCCCCGGGGTGAATAACCTCACCCGCACGCGTGCCAGCCCCGAGCTCCCCCGGCAGCCTCCTTCCCTTGGTTTTTAGGGCACTGTGCCCTGGCGACGGTAGGGAGAAGGGTGGGAGCGGGGCTCGGTGGTCACACAGCAGCGTGGGGGGGGTGTAGAGGGGGGCAGACACCCACACTGCGATCCCAGCAGCCAGGAGATGGTGGAAAATGAGCCCCGGGAGACTCCTGTGTCTCCCTCCTTCCTAAAAAAGGGAGTGGCTAAGCCGTTTGAAATCTCGAGTTGTGGTGGTCCCACAAGCTCCTTCTCCATCTCCAGCACATTCTCCTCACTCTGGGAGACTTCACCCACCGCTCCTTTGCTACTGGAAAGGAGACCTGCTCCTCTCCATCCATCCTTCAGCCACCAGCCAGCTCTCCAGCCAAACCCTGAGGAGCACAACCCTTGAAATCCCTCCCAGCCCATCTCCACTGAACCGAGCACCGAGCCATGCTCACGTTCCTCCCTGGGAATTATCCCCCTTGGGATAACACCCCTGTCCTGCTGTGCCACAGCCCGGGGCTCCTCCAGGCTCCTGTCCCTCTGCACAGGTGGCCAGGTCGGCTCTCAGGAGCCTCCTCCATCCTCTTTAGAAAAGAGAGGAGAGGAGAGGAGAGGAGAGGAGAGGAGAGGAGAGGAGAGGAGAGGAGAGGAGAGGAGAGGAGAGGAGAGGAGAGGAGAGGAGAGGAGAGGAGAGGAGAGGAGAGGAGAGGAGAGGAGAGGAGAGGAGAGGAGAGGAGAGGAGAGGAGAGGAGAGGAGAGGAGAGGAGAGGAGAGGAGAGGAGAGGAGAGGAGAGGAGAGGAGAGGAGAGGAGAGGAGAGGAGAGGAGAGGAGAGGAGAGGAGAGGAGAGGAGAGGAGAGGAGAGGAGAGGAGAGGAAAGATCTCCAAACCCTGGGCCAACAAGCTGCCCCACCCTGCAAGTCTGTGCTGAGGAAGACCTCCCAAAGGAAACCTCCCAAGCCGTTTGCACCTTGCCCTTGTTTCTGTGCAGGCCGGGGTTTCTGCCGGGCCCCGAGGGCACGCAGTCATGGTGAGCGTGTTCCCCTTCCCCTCGTGCCCACGCACGCTGTCCTGCACAATAACATCGTTCTTTCTCCTCCTGGGCGTTCCCGCCCACCCAGCGCATTGCTGCATCCTGCCCCTCTCCCAGCTCCCCACCCCCTTTCCCGACCTCAGCCGTGCCAGGCTGAGCAGGGCTCCCCACTCCCAGGGGAGATTCCCGTTTTCCCACAGCCTCTGCTGCCAAGGCATTTCCACAAGCTGAGGGGATGCAGGGTGGCACAGCAGCCTGGCCCTCCCTGAGGACAAACCCTTCAGGGGGTGAGCCGGGATGAGGAGGGGGTTCTGTGTCTGCCAGGCTGCTCCCTCCTGGCTCTGCAGCTGGATTATCCCAGCTAGTTGTGTTTCTCTTCCTGATTCTCCCAGCCAGGGATCGCCTGCTCCCAGTCCCCATCCTGCTTCCACCACCTCAGCTTCCGTGTCTCTCCAGGGGCTCAGCCCTTGTGCCACTGCAGGACCCTTGTAGTCACTGCCTGTCATGTTTGGGTTTTTCTCAAATTCTTTCCCAGAGATCTAAAATGTTAAACAAGGTCACTCTCTGTAAACTCTCTTGTTTTTCACATTTCTCTCCTAAGGAGGGGCTTTGCTTGTTGACCCTTGGTGTGACCAATGGTTCAAAGGATCCCACCTCTTAGGTGGGCACATTGTAAAAAGGTATAAAAACAAGTTGTGAGAATAAACCAGCCCCTTTTGCAGAGCATCAGCCTTCTGAAATCACGAGTCCTTGTCTCATTCATTGTGTCCCACAACGACAGACCCTGGCTCCTCTCTGCCCCCAAAAGCAGCCAGCACTTGAAGCATGGATCCACACAACGGAGCTCTCCCCTCGGAGCAGGCTGGCCGTGGGGACAGATCCCCCGTGGGGTAAAGCCCCACACCAGGCCGGGGAGCTGCAGCCGTGGCTGCAGGCTGGATGCTCCTGGCACATCCACAGCCTGAGCTCTGCATCCTCTGTCCCTCCTGAGCCCACCACAGCTCCTGTGTGACCCCACCAGCCGAGGCAGTGGGATCTGAGACACAGGATGATCCAAGGCTGGAGCTCTGGCATGGGCAGCTCCTCTCCTTCTGCCTGCCCACCTCATCCAGCAGCACCGTTCCCTGCCCTTCCTTCCCAGGCCACCCTTCTGGCCTTCCCTGAATCCAGGAGATCCTCGGAGGCTTCTGTCCCTCTCCTAGAAACACTGAAATTTTCGGTTTCTACGTCAAAAAGGCGGCTTGGGAGGGAGTGGAGAGAGAGCGGGCGAGCAGAGGCTGGTGTGACAGCACTGCCACCTGTCCCCCTGTCCCCCGGCTGGCTCCGCTCCCGGCAGAATCCTGCGTTACCTCTTGCCCGCTCTTTCCCCGCGGTTCATCCGCAGCCATCGGGGCAAACGCCACCCCACAGACAAGGAGAACAGCTCCTTTCGGGGGATCGGCCTCCTCGGCCCCACCTGGCAGCCAGACGGGCTGGGCTGCCCCGATCCAGGCTCCTCTCGGGATCCTCCCTCCGCTGCTCAGGCCGGGAATTGTCGTCGCGCCCGCCGAGCTGCTTCGTCCCATCGTGTCAAGCACGTCCCTGCATCCTCAGCCCTCCTCCAGCTTCCCAGTCACACCCAGCAGCTCCCGGTCCTTTAAAACCACAGCCTGGTTCTGCTCTCGGAGCACAAAGAGCATCCAGAAATATCCCTCTCCGACGCTTCCCGACACCCGGAGCAGCAGCCGGCTCCCAGGAGGACAGCTCAGGCAGGCAGGTGCTCCCAGCTGGAGGCAGGGACGTGTTTCTCCCCTCCACGTGCAGCTCCGTGTCCCCAGCCGGGCGTTATCTGGTGGCAGCAGCTGGCGGAGCAGGGACAGGACACTCGTCATGGGCTGAAAACGTCAGCGCCCCGGGAGCTCCCAGTGCAGCCGTGGTGTTCAGCACGTTCAGATCCCGGGTCTGACCCACGGTGGGCGCTGGGTTGGGTGCCAGGTGAGCTCTCTGAGTGTCCCCAGCCACGGCTGTGCCCTGCGGGGTGACGGCAAGGGCGCCCTGGGTCTCCTCCTGAAAGTGCCCCTGGCAGGGGATGGGAATGAGATGGTGTTCTCTGGGTTTTTGTTGTTCTCCTCTGTCTCTTTAACACAGCCTGGTTAAAGAGCCTTTAAAAACTCTTTAAGAAGTTTTTCCAAAGTTCTGTTTCAGCCTTCTGCGTTTGCCTTTTGCAATGGAGTCAGACACGATTTTACATCAACAACTTTCTTGTTATTCTAACGGTGTCACCACATTTACATTCTTCTCATAAGGAGGAGGCTGCTGATGGGCTGTTGGGTTGCCCAGTGCGGTTGAAGAGGAAGATTTTTCTTCCTCCAATCCACGGTCACTGCTGGAATTCTATAAATCTTGAGGCCTCTAAATAAACTGTCCCTTTTTTGCCTTGGACATCCCAGTATGTGAGTGTCGTTTCCTTGTCTCAAATTACGACAAAAATGATCTTTAAGGTCCCTTCCAATCCTACCCCCTAAACCATCCCATGGTCCAGGCTGGAGCTGGGATCCCGAAAGGAAAGGCACACAAGGGGGCAGCATCCCCGCAGGAGGGGACAGAGCCAGCCAGAAATATCATTTAATTACCCCCCCGATTTAATCACACCTTGACACGTTGTCTCTTCCACCTGCAGCCAGCACAGCTCCCGGAATTCCCTGCCATCCCACCCACACAGGCGGGAAGCTCCTCCTGCTGCTTCCAAGGGCTTTCCATCCCCTGGAAATCCCAGCCTGGCAACATCCCAGTGCCCGGCTGCCCCGTCCTCAGGCAGCTCTCGGGGGTCCTGCCCCTCTCTGAGACCCCTCTGGGTTGAGCAGCCCCTCTCCAGCAGAGCTCCCTTCATCCCAAGCTCCTGGCTGCAGGAAGCCATCCAGCAGGAGACTGGCAGCACCAAGCATTGATTTTGGCTTGGTTTTCCAAGCCCTTGGACAAAGCTTCCTGCTCTGTTCGTCCTTCCTTCTCTCCAGCCCACAGGGAGCAGGTTTTTGCTGCTGTTCCCAGCCAGCTCTGCTCACCACACGGTCCCGTTTCCACCTCCTGTCAGCTCCAGCTTTTCCCCCGTTCCGCCGCCTCCTCACACCCGGCAATTTCCCACCCAGCTTTTGTCCTCCTCCTGGCTGGTGCTGCCCACAAAGGGCTCTTTCCAAAGCTCTGGAGGACCTGCACCCTC
The DNA here is from genome assembly GCA_016584745.2 of Phylloscopus trochilus trochilus. Lineage (NCBI taxonomy): Eukaryota > Metazoa > Chordata > Aves > Passeriformes > Phylloscopidae > Phylloscopus > Phylloscopus trochilus. Next base: position 1,930,875 of record WQNJ02000021.1, read on the forward strand.
CCAGGGTGGGACCTGGACAGGTGACAGGGGGTGCTGGCAGGTCCCCATCCCTCAGGGACTGGAGCTGGCTCCCCCAGAACGGAACCAGTCCCATCAAGGTGTGGGTGTCCCATGGAAACCTCACTGCCTCATCCCCTGGGGGTGGGACTGGGAGCGATGGGAGACAAGTGGGAGAAACTGGGGGGCAACTGTGGGCTAGAGGAGAGAATCCAGCGGCCGACTGGGCTCACTGGGAGTAACTGGAGCAGCTGGCAGTGACTGGGAGTGGGTGAGGAGGAGGGAGGAGTGACTGGTGGCAGCTGAGGGAGCAGATGGAGAATTTATGTGAGAGAATCCAGCAGGCATCTGGAAGTAACTGGGAATGACTGGGAGGCAGCTGCAGGCCCACAGAGGAGAATCCAGTGGGCAGCTGGGATCTGCTGGGTGGAACTGGGAGCAGTAACTGGGGGGGAGCTGAGGGTACCTGGGAGTAGGTGAGGGGCAGTGAGGGATAACTGGGGGAGCTGAGGATGACCGGGGTGACCACGTAGGGTTACGGGAGAGAATCCAGCCGGCAACTGGGAGTAAGAGGGTGCAGCTGGGGGCGGCTACAGGGCAAGCAGGTGACAAGCAGGTGAGGCTGTGGCGCAAGGTGTCGTGCCTGCAGGAAACTGTGGGCAGCTGGGGTGATGGGGGGGCCGGTGTGCGGCACCAGGGAGCAGCTGGGAGCAGCCGTGAGGAGCTGGTGGCAACTGGGACCAGTCTGGAGGAACTGGGAGGTGCCGGGGTTGGGGACACCGCGACAGCGAGGGGATGACCACGCCCCCCACATGAGGCCACGCCCCAAGTGAAACCACGCCCCTTTTGGCCACGCCCCTTCGCCGTGGCCACGCCCCTGCCCTGCCCCGGAGCCCGAGCGGGTGTCGCGGCGCGATGACGTAAGCGGGAGCGCGGCGCGCGGCGCGGCCTGTCCGCCATGGCGAAGACCGTGGCCTATTTCTACGACCCGGACGTGGGGAATTTCCACTACGGTGCGAGCGGGACCGGGCGGGGCCGGGCCGGCACCGGGGCTGGGCGGCGGGGCGACACCTCCCCCTAGGACTGGGGCCGCTGCCGCGCCTGCTTGGGCGGCGGGGGTGTGTCCCGGGCCGTGCCCCCATTGTCCCCGTCCCGCCTCTCTCCCCGCTCCCCTGATTCTCCCCGTTCTCCTCCTCCTCCTCCTCCTCACCCCCGGCCGTGCTCGGAGCTGCAGCGGAGCGTGGCGCCCTGCGGGCGGCGGCAGCGGCCGTTGTGGCGGCCCGGCCCCGTTAATCCCCGCGCGGTTCCGTTCCAGGCGCGGGGCACCCGATGAAGCCGCACCGCCTGGCGCTCACACACAGCCTGGTGCTGCACTACGGCCTCTACAAGAAGATGATCGTAAGCCACACGCGTGTCCCCCAGCCGGGAGCGGGGTGGGTGGGGGACGGGAGGACACGGCGGAGGGCTCGGAGCGGGGCTGAGCCCCCGGGGCCGGTTGAACCCCGCGCTGCCCGGTGACAGCGCTCGGGGGTGGCTCTGGAGCTCCGTGCCGGGCTGCTGGTTCTCTTCAGAGCGTTCTGAAGAGATTTATTAGGAAATAAGAATTTTAGATGCTTAGGAGTTTCGTAACTTTATAATTAAGTTTCCTTAATTAATGTAATTCCCAAATAAAAGCACATGCACTGTGTGGCAATGCAGCACTTGAGGGGGGAACGCTGGGGAGCCTTTGCAAAGTTTCTCTCCCGGGTTTTCCCCCCTCACTGTGTGGATTCCCAGCAGTAACTCCCCTTCCCTGCAGGAACAAGCAGAAAACACGTTCTGACCTAACTCATCTAAATGGCAAATCCCTGCCTGCAGTGGGCAGAGCTCTACGGTTTTAGTCTTTAAATTCTTATTTTTTTGGGGGGGGGTTTATATTTTCCATGGCATGCCCCTGGGAAGCTGAAAACCTCAGAGACAACTTCATCCCCAAGCAGTCAGGGGCTGGCAGGGCTGGGAGCAGATAAATCCAGGGATTTGGAGCAGCTGGGACTGTGAAAACTCCTGCTCATTTTGTGCTGTGGTTACGCTGTTTCTGCCCCCTTAAAAATGAAAGGCTGTGATCCCCTCGGGCTGGGTTTGCCTCTTCCCACCTCTCCCAGCTCAGGTGGGATTGCTGGGAAGGGTGGAAGGAGCCAGCTTGGCTCTGCCAGCAGCTGAGTGAAGGTTTCAGTCTGGTTTTCCCCTCCCTTTCTGTTTGGTTCCCACATCCCTGCCTGGCTGGCCAGTCAGAGCCATTTCTTCTCCCTGTGCCATCAGCTTTGGTCTGGTTTGGGTCAAGGAACCATCAGGATCCCTGGGAGCAGCTCCTGCCTTCCCCCTCAGGCTGCAGCCTCTGACAGACACCAAATTCCACAGATCCATGTGAAAAACACCAGGAGATGAAGAGCTGGGCTGGTTTTGGTTTATTGTGGCTCTGGAAGCGAGCAGCTTTCCTGCTGAGCACAGAAAACAGGAATGGACGTGGTGCAGGTGTCCTGAGGAGTTTCCCTGTGCAGACCAGCCTGTCCTGTTAGGTTCATGTTCCACTTTTTCTGTGAAGTGGTTGCATTAAATAAGAGAACTTGGGAGAGATCTCTTTATCAGCTGAATTTCCTCTCCCAGTGGTGTTAATTTTTAACTTCCCCTCTGCTGGGGTAAATGCCCTGAGTGCCACAAGATCCTGGATTGGGATCCATCCACCTCCCTGACCGTTCCCCCATTTTCCTCTCCAAAGGAAACAAAACTCACACAGCTCTTCCATCTCTCCAGAATAATTTGGAAGCTGTCAGTAAATCTTACAGAGGGACCAGGACTACCCCTGGACCAAGGTCTTAAACTTGTGGAGAGTTGGTGGAGAAGTGATCCCCCCAGTGAGGGAGAAGCTGTGGTTTGTTCTGCTGCCCTAGCAGGGCAGGAAGGAATTTTATGGCAAGAGCTGCAGTCAGGAGAGGCAGGGGGTGGATTTATGGAAGGGAAAGGTGAGAGGAGAGCAGTTTTCATGGAGCAGCTGAGGAATTGAAATGAACACAAATGCCAGTTTTTGTGTACCTCAGCTTGAGATCCCTTCCAGGCCAGGGAGATGGGAGGTTGGGTGGGAAATAATTCCTGCTTTTGTCTCTGGAAGGTGTTCAAGCCCTACCAGGCGTCCCAGCACGACATGTGCCGCTTCCACTCGGAGGATTACATCGACTTCCTGCAGAGGGTCAGCCCCAACAACATGCAGGGCTTCACCAAGAGCCTCAACGCCTTCAACGTGGGGGATGACTGGTGAGCGAGGGCCCCAGGAGCTGCTCCTGTCCCAGGGTCACTGCTGGACACAAAAGAAACCTGTCTGGGTTTGGAGAGACAGGTGTCAGCCAGGGAAAGCTGGAGTTTCCCTTGGAATGGAGAATGGAAACCCCTCACCCCCTCCAGATTGATTTTGCAATTCAGGGCTTTCAGGCAAAGATTTGGGAATGGGAATAACAGTTCTTTACTGGGAATATTAACAATACAAATGTAGTAGAAAAAAAAAACCCAAACAAGCAAACAAACAACAATTTTGGAGAACCCTGACAGAGTCAGAGCTCCAACCTGACACCCTGTTGGTCAGGGGGTTGGGAGCAGCCCACAGTGAGTCCTCCTGGAGTGGCAGAGGTGGTTCTGGTGGGGCAGAGATGATCCTGAGAGAGAAGGGTCCAGGGATGGTGAGAAGGGGTCTCTGCTGGGAGAGCTGGGATTGTTCACCCTGCAGAAGGGAAAGGGTGACCTAATTGTGGCCTTCCAGTACCTGATGGAACTGAGAGCTGGAGAGGGACTGGGGACAAGGGCTGGAGGGACAGGACACAGGGAATGGCTCCCAGTGCCAGAGGGCAGGGCTGGCTGGGAGATTGGGCAGGAATTGTTCCCTGGCAGGGTGGGCAGGCCCTGGCACAGGGTGCCCAGAGCAGCTGGGGCTGCCCCTGGATCCCTGGAAATGTTCCAGGCCAGGCTGGACAGGTCTGGGAGCACCCTGGGACAGTGGGAGGTGTCCCTGCCGTGGCAGGGGGTGGAACATGAAGAACTTTAAATTCCCTTCCAACCCAAATCATTCTGAGATTGGGAGCTGTCACAGTCCCCACTTTCTCCTGAGGCAGTGTGTCATCATGTCCCAGCTGTGGGCAGGATAGACTCTGACAGGTTTTGGGAGCAGTGAAACCTTTCCAAGGCTGGTTTGGAAGCTTTGGGAGTCATTATCAAACTCCCTGTGCTTCCCATTTTGTTTGCTCCTCTGCTGGGGCTCAGTGACTGACAAGCAGGGTCAGAGTCATCCTGATCCCAAATTAACTTTTTTACACAAACCTGAGCTCTATTCTTGCTCAGGTGTTACCCTTGGCCAGTTTGATCCCTGGCTGTGCCCTGGAGAAGAGGGAGAAGAGAGCAGTGAGGTGTTCTGGCTTTGAGTCTGGTTTTCTTTTCCAGCCCTGTGTTTCCAGGCCTCTTTGAATTTTGCTCTCGTTACACCGGGGCCTCCCTGCAGGGAGCAACACAGCTCAACAACAAGGTAAGGGGGGCTGAGGGGCTGATCTTTGGGGGCTTTGCAGGAGGAGGAGAAGCCAGGAGGGTGTTGTGGACCCCTGGGATGGGCAGGTGGAGGTGGGAAGGAGGGTGCAGGGTTGTTGTCACCGTATTATCACTTAAAACTCATTTATATTTCTTCTCTTAGATCTGTGACATTGCCATAAACTGGGCAGGGGGCCTCCATCACGCCAAGAAGTTTGAGGTAACGAGGCAGAGCTGTGGGTTCCTCTTGTCTTTGGGGCCTGGGCTCTGTGTTGGTCTCATCCTAAAGCCCTGGGGGGTTTCTCTCTCTTCCAGGCTTCGGGCTTTTGTTACGTCAATGACATCGTGATTGGCATCCTGGAGCTGCTCAAGTAAGGATGGGGCAAGGCCTGAGCTCTGCTGGCTGCTCTGTGCTTTCCCTCTGCTTTTTTTTTTTTTTTTTTCCTGTTTCCCTGCCTCATTTGCCTGTCTGGAATCCAGGAAAAACTTCATTTTTCTCCTGGCCCCTTCTCATTAAGACACAGGAAAGGGTTTGAGCGGTGGAACATCTGACTCCAGCTTTGTTGCAAGGAGCTTGAGGGATACAGGAGAGTTCTTCAGCCCCATGTCAGGGGCTCCTGAGTCACAGCCTTTTTGCCACATTTTGTAGGTAAATTCAAGTTTTGATTCACCAGAGACACAAAAACGACTCAGATCTTTCTGGAGTTGTTTGAGTGCCTTAAAAGCAGGACTTGGGCTGCACATGGATGATCAAAGGACACTGGGTCCCCACAGAAAAGAGTCAGGTTATTTTTCCTTTTAGAAAATGAAAAATAAATTGAGAATGAGAGGAAAAGTTACAGAAATGCTTTTAGTTTCTTGAATTGATCTGAGATTTTTTTCAAAACTTTTTTTTTTGTACTGCAAAGTGCCCTCCTGGTCGCTGAACCTCAGGCAAGTTGTCACAGAATTAAAAAGGATTTGGAGTTGATCAAGCAGATTTCTGGCAAGTTTACTTGCTCTCAAAGTCAGACTTATGGGATGTGCTGGGATTCCTTGTTCCCCCTTCCCTGGCTATCCCTGCACTCCCATCTCCTAATGTGGAAATTAGGAAATTTCCTGATACAAATCCAGCCTCAAATCCAGCCCAATTCCCCCTCATGGGATGTGATTGATGCCCCTGTTCTTTTGCTGCCTGTTTCTGCAGCAGGTGGCTGCATTTTGAGTTTGCTCCTGTCTCTGTGTCTCTGGCTGCTTCTCCAGTAAATTTTTGGAATTTACTTCCCAGCCTGGAATTTTTGGTGCTCAGCAGCTGGGACACAGTGCTCCAGTTCCCACCTCCTCCATGCCAGCTGGCCTTTCATTTCCTGATATGATTAAAAATCACTGGAGCTCTTAAAGATCAGCTTGGAAACAAGAACCTGCAACTTTTGAACATTCAACTGCTGAAACAACTTACTTCCCAAGATATTTCTGGCCCCATCTAAAAGCATTTAATTTCATATCATAAGTTGGGTAATGGAAGTAAAAGAAAATATCTTTCTAATGCCCACACTAGGAGAAAAAAAAAAGTAATTTGCAAAAAAAAAATATTTTGAGTCAATGTAACCTTTATGCATTGAAAACATGCTGATGGACTTTTAGGAGAAATGCATTATTTTCACATTAAAAGATTATTCACTTTCAGGGATCAGGACTTCAGGATGATTTTAGATCAGATTTAAGGTTGAATAAGTCTGCACCAAAAGGAACAGATTTATCTCTGTTGTTCTATAGCACATCCCCCTGACCCCAAAAAGGAGACAAGGCAAGAATTTGAGTCTTTCTTTAATATATAGTAATTGTAACAAAAATCTTTGCTAGCAGATACTGAAAAATTCATTAGGAATCTTGACATAACAATTATGGACTATTCAGTGGCTTCATCAGAGTGGCTACTGAAACTATCCATTGAATGACTTTTACCTATCTACATGATATTAAATAAAAAATCAGCTTTTTGTTCTAATACCCAGAAGAAAATGTGTTGGATATCAGTTTCCAAGCACATCAGAGGGAGATGTTTGAGTGTGCACAAGTGCCTGGAACCCAAAGTTTGCTGTGCCCCACAGGTACCACCCCCGGGTGCTGTACATCGACATCGACATCCACCACGGGGACGGCGTGCAGGAGGCTTTCTACCTGACAGATCGAGTCATGACAGTGTCCTTCCACAAATATGGCAACTATTTCTTCCCTGGTACAGGTGGGTGTTGGATTTTTGGAGTCACTGCTTGTCACGTTTGGGTTTTTCTCAAGTTCTTTCCCAGGGATCTAAACTGGTAAACAAGGTCATGCTTTGTAAACTCTCTTGTTTTTCACATTTCTCTCCTGAGGAGGGACTTTGCTTGTTGACCCTTGGTGTGGCCAATGGTTCAAAGGATCCCACCTCTTAGGTGGGCACATTGTAAAAAAGGTATAAAAATAGGTTCTGAGGATAAACCAGCCCCTTTTTTAGAGCATCAGCCTTCTGAACCACGAGTCTGTGTCTTTCTTTCGTGTCCAACAGCGACAGGAACCTGAGGCTGTTCAAGACCACAACGACACAGACTCCATCTTCAGCAGGCTGACAATGACTCCATTTATTTTTGGCTATTCCTTCCCTTTTATCCTGTTCTACAGAGAACAACCCAATTGGTGAAACAAAGACAAACTTCTTCAATCACATTGGTCAGAGCAGAGGGACATCAAGAAGTCCCTCCTAGGGAAAGGAATGCAAACAAAGGTTACAGTTAGGAAAATGTTTCTCTTGTTGGCAGAAAACTCTCTGGGAAAAGAGTTTCAGAGAAACCAAAACATCTCAGGCACCAACCAGGGCTACAGGAACCTGCTTCAGAATCCCTTGGCAGCTGTGCTGGAGTGGAAAAGAGTAAATCACAAAATTCGAGCTGCAGGGGGAGAAGGTGATTAGGAAGGAGTAGAAGTGTAGTTGCTTGTAAGAAAGGGATCCTGATGAGGTGGAAAGACTGAGCCCAGCTCAGATCTGGCCTTTGCAGTCTCAGGGCTGTTGTGACTTGTAGCTTTGGTTGGTGCCTGAGATGTTTTGGTTTTTCTGAAACTCTTCTCAGAGAATTTTCTGCCAACAAGAGACACATTTTCCTGACTGTAACCTTTGTTTGCATCCCTTTCCCTAGGAGGGACTTCTTGATTGACCAGTGTGATTGAAGAAGGTTGTCTTTCTTTCACCCATGGAGTTGTTCTCCGTAAAACAGTATAAAAGAACAAAAATTACCAAAAATAATTGTCATTGTCAACCTTTAGAAGTCAGAGTCTGTGATCTTTACCAGAGTCGGTGGCTGTCCTGTCTTGCAGGTGACATGTACGAGGTGGGTGCAGAGAGTGGCCGTTACTATTGCCTCAACGTGCCCCTCCGGGATGGCATCGATGACCAGAGTAGGTGCTCCTTACCCTTTCCCCTTGGCCCCAGGGCTTTCCTGCTCCTTCTGCTCCAAAGCCATGACAGATCCACCTCTTCCTCCACAGGTTACAAGCACCTCTTCCAGCCAGTCATTAACCAGGTGGTAGATTACTATCAGCCCACCTGCATAGTGCTGCAGGTAAGGAGGCAAACCTCTGTGCACACATCCAGGCCTGCAGAGGGCTCAGAGGGCTCTGTCTGTGCTACCTTCTGTCCCCTGGTGTGGGTCTGGGGAGCAATGCCAAACTTGCCTTGTTTTTCTGTTCCTCAGTGTGGTGCTGATTCCCTGGGCTGTGACCGGTTGGGATGTTTTAACCTCAGTATCAGAGGCCATGGGTGAGTACAGCAGGGCTGGGCACAGAAAAAAAAAAAAAAAAAACAACACACCTGAAGGGCTCTGAGGAGTCTCTGCTGTGAGGTTGGAGCCTTGGCTTTGGCCTGCCAGCAGTTTTTGGAGTTTTTTTTAACATTTGTGTGACTGGAGAGGGGTTGAGAATGAGGCTTTGGAGAAGGTGCTGCAGGGGGGTGGTGAAGGTGGAGGAGGCCATGGAGATGTTCCAAGGGCTGGAGCCAGGCTGGGAGAGCTGGGGGTGCTCACCTGGAGAGGAGAAGATTCCAGAGAGACCTCAGGGCTTAAAGGGGCTCCAGGAGAGCTGGAGAGGGATTGGGAACAAGGCCTGGAGGGACAGGACACAGGGAATGGCTCCCAGTGCCAGAGGGCAGGGCTGGGTGGGAGATTGGGCAGGAATTGTTCCCTGGCAGGGTGGGCAGGGCTGGCACAGGGTGCCCAGAGCAGCTGTGGCTGCCCCTGGAACCCTGGAAATGTTCCAGGCCAGGCTGGACAGGTCTGGGAGCAGCCTGGGACACTGGGAGGTGTCCCTGTCATGGCAGGGTTGAGATGAGATGAACCTTTTTTGGTCCTTCCAACCCAGACGGTGATTCCTGGCTGGAAGCTCCAGGTGTATCCCACCAGCCATGGTGGTGTTGGGAGTTGAGGGGGACATTTCTGACACGTGAACCCTGTGCTGCAGTTTCCAGCCCTGCCATTTTCCTCTTTGGGGTTTGCAGGGAGTGTGTGGAGTACGTGAAGAGCTTCAACATCCCCTTGCTGGTGCTGGGAGGAGGAGGTTACACCGTCCGGAACGTGGCACGCTGCTGGTGAGTCCTCTCTGCCTGCTGAGGGGCCCTGCTGGGAGATTTGTCCCTGCATTTCCCACCTGCCTTTCACTGAACTGAGCTCCTCTTTTTCCCCATGTTTTCAGGACTTATGAAACATCCTTGCTGGTAGATGAACCAATTAGTGACGAGCTCCCATACAGTGGTGAGTCGGAGTTGGCTTTTTTTTTTTTTTTTTCCCTCTTTAGCTCAGCTGAAATTGTTGGGATGTTCTGTTCTGCACTGACCAGGGCCAAAGTGTCAGCACTTCCTGACCTTGGAGATGGCCTTAGCCATGCTTGGAATTGTCCAGGGCCAGGGTTGGATAGGGTTTGGTCTATGGCAGGGGGTTGGAATGAGATGAAATGAGATTTAAGGTCCCTTTCAACCCCACCCCTGCTGTGATCTCCCAGCAGCCACTCTGCTGGGCAGACACAGCCCTGTGTGTCTGCTCTGGTTTAGTTTGCACCATTTCCTGTTGCTTGCCCTGTTGTTTTGTCCAATCCCTTGCACTCAGAGCTGGATATCCCTGTGCTTGTTAAGCTCTCTCCCAGGCAGGTGAGAGGGTGAGCTCTGCTCTCTGCACAGCCTCTGGCTCTCTGTGCTCTGACTCTGCCTCCTTCCATCCCAGAGTACTTCGAGTATTTTGCTCCAGACTTCACCCTCCACCCTGATGTCAGCACGAGGATTGAGAACCAGAACTCCAGGCAGGTGAGTGCTTGCAGCCATGCTGCAATATCAGCTTGGAGCTTCCAAAACCCTGTGGTTGATGCTCTGTGCTGTGAAACCAGCTGCAGCCCAGGGCAAAAAAAACCCAGTGAAACACAGCAGTGGGGTTGCCTTTGTGTTTCTTGTGTGCTTGAGTGTCAATAACTGAATTCTCCCACCCCCTCTGCTCTGATAAGGGACTTTTTTTGCACAAATTTGTTGCTCTGGGTCACCACAGAGGTGGTGCAGGCAGGTGACAGAGCTGTGCTGTTGTTTGGGTTTTTGTTTGTTTTGTTTGTTTGTTTTTTAAGAAGTTTTTTAAAGTTTTATTTTAGTTCTTTGTGTTTACTTTCTGTAATAGAGCTAGACAGAATTTTATATAAATAATTTTCTTGTTATTAGAACAGGATAACTACGTTTATATTTTTTTTATAAAGAAGAAACTGTCGATAAACTGTTGAGTTGCCCAGTGTAGTTAAAGAAAAAAAAAATTCTTCCTCCAATTTATAGTCACTGCTAGAATTCTATAAATATTAAACTTTGTAAATAAAGTAGCTCTTTTCTGCCTTAGACATCTCAGTGTGTGAGTGTGTCTTGGTTTGGAAAGACAGGTGTCTGCCAGGGAAGGCTGGACTTTCCCTTGGAATAGAGAATGTAAACCCCTCACCCCTCTCCAAATTATAATTTTACAATTAAGGGGCTTTCAGGCAAAGATTTGGGAATGGGAATAACAGTTCTTTACTGGGAATATTAACAATACAAATGCAGTAGAGAAACAAAACCGCCCAAGCAAGCAAGCAAGCAAACAACAATCCTAAAAACCCTGACAGAGTCAGAGCTACAACCTGACACCCTGTTGGTCAGGGTGTTGGGAGCAGCTCACAGTGAGTCCTCCTGGAGTGGCAGAGGTGGTTCTGTTGGGGCAGAGATGATCCTGAGGGAGAAGGGCCCAGGGATGGTGAGAAGGGCCCAGGGATGGTGAGAAGGGCCCAGGGATGGGGAGAAGGGCCCAGGGATGGTGAGAAGGGCCCAGGGATGGGGAGAAGGGTCCAGTTTTCCTCCAGGAATCCAGTGGAACCAGATCCCTGCTGTTCCTGAGTCTCAGTTTTTATCCAGGTGGGAATGGTTGGCTCCTCCCACTGGGTGGAGCATCTCCCAATGGATGATGGAATGTGTCCTGTCCCTGCTGAGCCTTCATGGCCCATCAGCAGCAGATATCCCCTGGAGGGAGGAGGGGTGGTGACAGAGATAACAAACACTGCCCCACCTGGTTTGAACAGCTGGGCCCTTATCAGAAGGCACAGCCCCCCTTACCTCAGAGTTACAAGAGATAAAGGAAAAACATCTCCCAGCTGCTTTCAGCAGATGAAATGGAATGCACGTTTTTGGTTCCATAAACCCAAGACAGAGTGTCATTTCTTTGTGTTGTGTGTGACCCTGTGGCACAGCCCCCCGTGGTGATGGCCGTGTGTTGTCCCTGCAGTACCTGGATCAGATCAGGCAGACCATCTTTGAGAACCTGAAGATGCTGAACCACGCTCCCAGCGTGCAGATCCACGACGTCCCCTCCGACCTGCTCAGCTACGACCGCACGGATGAGCCCGACCCAGAGGAGAGGGGCTCTGAGGAGAACTACAGCAGGTACAGAGCTGCTCCTGGAGCAAGGCTCCAAAACCCTCTTGGTCCCTGGGAGAGGGCACAGAGGAATCCATCCCAGTCCTAGAACAAGTCATAGAATTCCCAGGATTTGGGATTGGAAGGGACCTTTAAGCTGATCTCACTCTCATGGGTAGTGAAGTCACTTCTGAGTCTCTGGTTTTACCCAAGGAGTTTCTATGTTCTCCTGACATGACATTCCCTCAGGGCCCAAGGGTTCCAGGTCTCTCTCTCCTCCCTGACAGGGATTTCTCTTCCCCCCCAGGCCTGAAGCTCCCAACGAGTTCTACGACGGTGACCACGACAACGACAAAGAGAGCGACGTGGAGATCTGAGCGCTCCGCCCTGGGCTGCGGGGCCTCCCGCCACGGACACAGACACTTGGAGCACTTACCTGGGCCCTGCAGGAGCCACTTCAGCCCTCTCTTCACCTTAGACTGCATGTGGTGGCAGCAGAGACAGCCCCACTGCAGGCTCCTGCCACCTGGAGAGGCACGGAGGTGACGCGTGTCCCTCGCTTGTCCCCGTGCCGCGGTTCCGGCCGTCACCGCCGTGCGAGTGGAGCCGTGCTGAGTCCTGGCTGGCAGCTGTGTGAGTGCCCTCAGAGCCTGAGCCACGCTCCAGGATCCTCCTGCAGGCTCCTGCCAGCCAAAGGTGGGAGCTGGAGCAGCTGTGCCTACCATCTCTGCCTGCCTGCAGCAGCTCAGGATCCATCCCGCTGCCCCTGACCTCCGCTCAGGTACCGCCCCCGCTGTCCTCTGCAGCCTGCACTGAGAGCTGCTGCTCCTCATCTCCCTTCTAACCAGCTGCTGCTCCACAGCTCCTGGGATTACTGGAGCAGGCCAGGCCAGTTGTGGGGTAGGGGGTCAGGATGTCCTTGGATCAGGGAGCAGGGATGGAAGGATGTGTGCAGAGCACAGGCTCGTTCCTGCCCCCCACACCCAGATCTGCGTTCACAGACGAGTTCTGCAGCACTCTGCTGACCTGGACACGGCCTCCCTGTTGTGGTTACTCCTTGGGAGGCTTTAATCCCTGTGGAACAGAGGTTTGGCTGCTCAGGTCAGCACTTAGTTTGTCCTGCACCTCTCATGTAGCTTCCAGCTGTGTTTCCCAAGTCCACACACGGTCCTGCTGTGTGTCAGCAAGAGATCTGGGCTGTTTGCTCTGAGAGGAAACACTTCCCTGGGCTGTACCCAGCAGATGCTGCTCTGCTGCTGGGTGCAGGAAGCTGCTTCCTCCAAGTGCCCTGTTCCTGCCCTCACCCAGCAGAGATTGCTCTTGGCCATCCCCTCCAACCCCAGATTTGGCTGCTCCTCCTCCCGAGTCCTCCCCTGGTACCTGTGCTGGTTTGGGATGTGCTGTGTGGGGGGGCTGGGGGGGTTCAGCCTCTGTCTGTACGGTTCTGTTTGTTTACTGATGTCTTTGAACATTAAAGAAGAGGCAGTATTTTTCTTAACCTGACCTGTTGTTTGTCTGTTTGATCCCCACACCTTTCTGGCTCCTGTTCTCCCAAGGGCTGAGCCTGTCCCTGGCAGGGCAGTGTCATCCCCTGTCTGAAGGAATGGAGGGAACTCTTCTCCTCAGAGTAAATGTTGGTGAGTTTTTGGCATCACTGCACGTGAGGGGAGCACCCTGAGCTCCCTGTCAAGAGGCCAGGTGGAGTGGACACTCCTGTTAAGCCTCTCAGTGCAGCAGAAGCTTTACAGGAAGCTGATTGAGGAGATCTTTCCTTCAGTTGTTTTAAATGCCATCATTTCTGGGAGCTGTTCAGAACAAACAGCCTCTGCACTTGGCACTCTCACTGTCCCACAGCCCTTGTGGGGGCTGGTTTGTGGTTCCTGTCAATAAAACATGAAACAGGCAGCAAGTCAGGGTTACTCCCACTGGGGGTGCCCAGGGAAATCCCTCAGAAATAAATGGTGATGGAATCAGACTGAGGATGGAGAGGGATGGGCAAAGGTGTAACACAGCTCCTGTGTGAGGAGAGAGGGGCTGGGAGAGGCATCAGCATGTCACAGCCATGAGTGTCAGGGTTTCTCCAAGGACCAGACTACAAAAGCAGGGACTTCACCAGGGCCAGGAGTGCCAGGACAAGGGGGAATGGCAGGGCTGGATGGGATATTGGGAAAGAATTCCTCCCTAGGAGGGTGGGGAAGCCCTGGCACAGGGTGCCCAGAGCAGCTGTGGCTGCCCCAAGCCTGGAAATCTCCCTGCTGGAAGGATATTTGCCCCTGAAACAGGGTGAGTTCTGTGTTTGTGTGCTGGGGGTGCCCGTGCAGAGCTGTGCTTGGACACCAGGTGGCAGCTGGATCGCTGGAATTCTATGGAGGCTCCATGGCCCTGCTGCAGGCCCTGTGTGCAGAAACTGCACTCAGGGTGGGAGCAGAGTCCTGGCTGTGTTCTCCTGGGGCACTGCAGAGTCTTGGCTGTCACCAGGGCACAGGAGCAGGGTTTGCTCCTGCTGCAGCTCTGTGACTTCCCTGTGTCAGCTTCCTGCTTGGCACCAGGAACGTGGCCAGGCTGGCACTGCCCCTTCTCCACAGAATCTCCCAGAGATTCCCTCCTGGGGAGCAATCCATGTTCTGTCTTAATTTCTACAATTTATTTTCCTGCTTTACCTGACTCTGCCCTGGCTGTGTAGCTCCCAAAACCCCAAAAGGCAGCAACCCCAAGTCAATGAACTCACTGCAACATCTCCTGCAGCTCAGGCTGCTCCACAAGCGTGCCATGAGCTGTGCCTGGGCAGGAAATGGGGACAAGAACATCCTTGCTGCTCTCTGGGCTCTCCAGTGCCTGCTTTCCCTGTGGAGGACACCCAGCACAGGCTGGCACTGACAGGGGCTGATCTGGGGATGTGCTGCTGCAGCCCTGGTTGGTGCCTGAGATGTTTGGGTTTCTCTGAAACTCTTTTCCCAGAGAGTTTTCTGCCAACCAGAGACACGTTTTCCTGACTGTAACCTTTGTTTGCATTCCTTTCCCTGGGAGGGACTTCTCCTTGCTGTCCCTCTGCTCTGACCAATGTGAGTGAAGAAGTTTGTCTTTGTTTCACCAATTGGGTTGTTCTCTGTAGAACAGGATAAAAGGGAAGAAACAACCAGAAATAAACAGAGTCATTGTCAGCCTGCTGAAGATGGAGTCTGTGTCGTTGTGGTCTTTAACAGCATCATGCTGCCCAGCCAGGTCTGGCTTTCACCCCCTAAACCCTGCTCCTCACCTCCCTCATGCCAGGAGGATTCCCTGCTGCCCCTCCAGGCACTGCCACAAACCAGGATGGGCCCCCATTCCCAGGATCAGCTGCAGCACAGCCATGGAAGTGTCATCTCTCCCCCTTCTCTGATCTTCTAGGGACTGTGAGTTTGGGGACAGAAAAGTGCTTCAAAGTCATCTCCTTCCCTTCTGTGCTGAGCGAAGGGGAACTTGGCAGGCACTGCCCCACCTGTGTGTCCTGAGTGTTCCCTGTTTGCCAAATCTCCTAGGTGGAGCTGGCCATGGCCCTTGGCAGCGTGGATTTGGTTCTTCCTGGGGCAGAATTAACCCTGAAGGAAAACCAGAGGTGTTTCCTGAAGCTCTGTGCTGCTGCCCTCAGCCCTGTGTGTGTGTGGGACAGGTTGGTGACAATTCAGCTTGGCTGGGGGTGCCAGGGCCCTGCAGAGCCCAGCAGGGGCAGCTTTGTGGCCTGGCTGTCACCAGGAGCAGAGTTGGCTCCTGCTGCACATTTGTGGCTTCCCTCTGTGAATTTCTGACCCAACAAATCCTCTGCCCCCCCTCCCCACTGCTGCCATTCCAGTTGAAATCCCTCACCCCCTGGTTCAAAGCCTCTCTCCACCTTCCCTGTGAGCTCTGCCTCAGCTCCATCAGTGCCAGGGCCTGTTCAAATCTCCCTTCCAGAGAGAACCTGAATCAACTCCTCTGACATCACCCCATCACCTTCACTGTGCCTTTCCTCTGAACCTGCCTTCCTGCAGTGCCAAACCCTTCCTCCTCCTCCTGCCCTGGCAGGCCCTGGTGAGAAGTCTCTCTCCCCCTCTCTGATCAGCCCCTTTGGCAGTGGGAAGCCCCAGGGGAGGTGTCCCCACTCAGTGCCCCAGCCTGATGTCACTGAGGGGGGGAAGAGATCAAACGCTGCAGGATGGGCCCAGGTGTTGCTGGTTCCCTTTTGGACCTGGGGATATCGTCTGGATGCAGCCCCCCAGGAATTCCTTACCCATCCTACACAACCCAGAGCATTTCTGGAAGTCAGTGACCCCTTAGGTGACACTGTTAAAACATTCTCTTTGAACAAATCAGGATTTCCCTGGCTGGAGCAGGTGGCTCTCAGTCCTCCCTCCACCTTCCCCCTGCCCTTGCTCCCTCCTTTCTCACACCCTGCCAGCACCAGGGTGCTCTGCCAGGGCTCTGGGAGCAGCACTGCTGGGACATCAGTGTTCTTCTGTTCTCCTGCTTGGAGAACTTTCCCCCTGGGCTTTGCAGGTCAGGATGGTTCCTGCAGGCTGTGAGGCCCTTGAGGCTGCTCCCTGCAATTCCTGGCACCTGAAGCCATTCCTGGTGTGCCACAGGCAGTCTGTAAGTACAGGAGGGGTGCTGGCTGCTCTGGGAAGTGTTTGCACACCCCCTGATTGCCACCCGTGTCTGTCAGACCCTGCAGGGAACTGCCCCCCTCACAAACTCCCTGCAGCCCAGCTGAGATTCCGAGCAGAGCTTTACACCCCACACCAGGCCGTGCTGCTGCCTGCTTCTCTTGGGCTGACTTTTCCTGATGTTTTGGGGCCAGCAGCTCTTCTCCTTCCACTTCAGCACCAGCCCTGGGGCTCCTGGCCCAGCAGCCACCCTGCTCCGGGTGTTCTCCGGGCTGGAAGCGGAGCTTGGAGCCGAGGACGTGTGGGAAGGGGAGCGGGAGCGAGCTCAGGGATGCATCCCAGGGATAAATCCTTGGCAGGGAGGAGCTGCTGCTGTCCCCATCACTGCTGCCACCGCAGCGGCTTCACTTTGGTGCCAGTCCCCTGCCACCCCTCTCTTTTGGGGAGCCGCAGGTGGCACCTGCACCCAGCTCTGGGGTGCAGCTCCCGCCCGTCCCAGGGCGCTGCCGCTGCCAGGAGAGCTCGGGCTGTCACTGGTGGGCTCCCTGCTGGTGCCTGCGACTTACTGGGAGGCACTGGGAGGCACTGGGAGCCTGCAGCGCCCACCACACCCCCCGTAGCGCCCGCACTGGGGCATCACCCTGAGTTGTGATTTTTTTGGGGGGTCAATTTAAACTTTGTGGAGCCCCCGGCTGAACCCTGAGCTAGGCCAGGGAGTTCTGGAAAGGATTTCTGCCTGGACGCGGCTGCCGGGGGTGCTGGGGCGGTGTGACCGGGGGGTTTCCCCGGTGCCCCCCGCGCTGTCCCCGCTGTCGCTGCAGTGTCGCTTTCACCCGCCAGGTGTGCGCAGTTGAGCCGCGCTGGCTCCGCTCCCGGGATGAGCTCAGCGAGCCGCGATTGGGAGCCGGGATCAGCTGCTGCCCTGACGTGGAGCTGACGCGGACCCGCATCCTCCCCTGCATCCCCCTCCCCGCATCCCCCCCGCTCCCCCCGTGACCTCTTTTTGCAGACAAAGACGGGAAGTGCTGCCTGCGTGCGCATCCCGCCCCTCCATCCATCCCTCCCTCCATCCCCCCTCCCTCCCTCCGCCCCTCAACCTGGAAAAAACAGCTCAGCTGCTATTTCAAGGAGCTTTTGTCCTCCCCGAGAGCTTTCTTTGGGACATTTGTCACTTTTGTGACGGGGACACAATGGGCAGCGGGTCTCCATCTGCTGCCGGGGGGGAGCGGGGCTGTCCCGGGCCTGGGGGAGCACAAAGGCAGCACCCGCAGCCCTTTTGGGGGGGCTCGGTCGTGGGGTATTTGGGGATTTGTAGGGTTTTTGTGCCGTGAAAAGGCTCGGGGTTCGTGCTTTGCCTCTGTTGTGGGGTTCGCCCATCCCCGGAGCTGCGGGATCCCAAATCCTCCCTCCCCACAGCCCTGCCCGTGCCTGGGGGCACCCCGGGGTGTCACTTGTGCCTTCCCAGCCCTGCCAGGCTGAGTCACCGGGCTCTGCCGGGAACTCAGAGCCCCGGAGCCGGGTTTTCCCGTTTTTTCATTCCCCTGTTGCTCATGGGATGAGTTGTCCCTGCCCCTCCTCTCCTGATCCCACTTTTTATGCAGCAACCCTACAAAAACATCCCCTCCTCGAGTCCCACTCCCCTGCCGAGCCCCTCCTGTCCCAGTGCCACCCTCCCTTGTCCCCTGCCATGCCCTGCCTGATTAATTTATATACTTAAATATACATATATTTAATATATGTATACAATATATACATCTATTTAAATGAGATTAATAAAACCAGGCCGCCCTGGGTGTCCCATCCTGGGTGTCCTCCACTCCCAGGCACCACCTGAGAGCTGCAGCTCTGGGTCAGCCCCACAAAAAGCTCTGCTCTCTGCCAGGAAAGGCCCCTGGAGGTCTCTCTGCTGTTATATAAATGATGGGAGTTATGTAAGGGTTTTTTTCCTGTGCTGCTTTTGGGGTTTGCAGAGCTGGGACCCCACACCCAGCCCGTGCCAGCCTGGCTGGGGTCACGGAGCTCAGCATCCCACTCCTGCCCGAATCCCACCCTTCAGGGCTGGCATTTCACCTCCCATCCCCTCCAGCAGGGCTTCCTTCCTCTGCCTCTTCCATTTTTTAAAACTCTTTTTTTTTTTTCTTTTTTTTCTTTTTTTTTTGTCTTCCTCATCCCCTCAGTGCTTCAATTCTTACCAAAAATAATGTAAAAAAAAAAAATATGAGATCCTGGATTTTTTTTTCATGTTGGTTTTTTTTTTTCCACCTCCTTCCTGAGTGATGCCTTTTGGTACTTTTTTGAACTTTGATCTTGGGGAAATTTTTTTTTTTTTTGCAAGATTTCCTTGGCAATCTCAGCCTCGGATGCAGCTGGGTTTGGCCCTGCCCTGGTGCACTCCTGCCTTGAAATACTGGGGGAGCATCTTGTGGATTTTCCATGCACCCTTCCATCCCTAAACCTTTCCTAGGGACCACCCCACTCCAGCTGGGAGCTGGCTCTCCCTTTATATCCATCTCCAACCCCTTTTTTCCCATCCCACAAGAGAAAACACCGAGTTTTGGGTGCCAATCCTAACATGGAACTTATATCTAAATGTTTTTTCAAATAAATAATTGTGTGGGGCACTGGCAGTAATTTGTAGGAGTTGTGTGCGTGAAATATTGATGATTTTAATATGAATTATTGCCCTTTCCCTGAGGATTTTAAATGTAACACAGCAAGGAAAACAGAAGTGTAAAAATGGCAGGAGAGCTCAGAAGCTTTTTAAGCAAAAATAATTTCAGCCTCAGACCCAGCAGGGTTTGACCCTAAATGGGGTCACCCCATATCAGGAGGGAGCTGATTCTCCCCTCATGCCCACCTCCAGCCCTTTCCCCCATCCCACAATATGAAAAACAAAGTTTTGGGTGCCAATCCTCACATGGAACTTAAATCTGAAGTTTTTTTTCAAGCTGCAAAATTAAATAATTGTGTGGGGCACTGGCAGGAATTTTTAGGAGTCATGTGTGTGAAATATTGATGATTTTAATAGAAATTGCTGCCCTTTTCCTGAGGATTTTAAAGGTAACACAGCAAGGAAAATGAAAAGTGTAAAAGGGGAGGGAGAGGCAACCAGGGGAGCTCAGGGGGTGACAAGGCTGCTGAAAACTTTTAGGCAAAAATAATTTCAGTCTCAGGCCCAGCAGGGTTTGGCCCTAAATGGGGTCACCCCACTTCACTCCCCTCATGCCCACCTCCAGCCCTTTCCCCCATCCCACAAGAGAAAACATCAAGTTTTGGGTGCCAATCCTCACATGGAACTTAAATCTAAAGTTTTTTTTTCAACCCTGCAAAATGAAATAATTGTGTGGGGCACTGGCATGAATTTTTAGGAGCTGTGTGTGTGAAATATTGATGATTTTAATATGAATTATTGCCCTTTTTCCTGAGGATTTTAAATGTAACACAAGGAAAACAGAAGTGTAAAAATGACAGGAGAGGCGACCAGGAGAGCTCAGAAGCTTTTTAAGCAAAAATAATTTTGGCCTCAGACCCAGCAGGGTTAGGGCAAATAATTTTGGCCCTAAATGGGTCACCCCTTCAGCTGGGGGCTGATTCTCCCCTCATGCCCACCTCCAGCCCTTTCCCCCATCCCACAAGAGCAAACACAAAGTTTTGGGTGCCAATCCTAACATGGAACTTTAAAGAAATAAAATTTAAAGTTTGGGGTTTGGTTGTTTTTTTTTTTTTTTTAACCTGGAAAATTATATAATTGTGTGGGGCACTGGCAATAATTTTTAGGAGCTGTGGGTGTGACATGCACTGGATTTAATACAGAATTTTTCTCCTTTTCCTGAGGGTTTTAAATGTAACACAGCAAGGAAAATGGAGGTGAAAAAGGACAGGGGAGCTCAGGGGGTGACGAGGCCGCTGAAAACTTTTAAGGAAAAATAATTTCGGCCTCAGACCCGGCAGGATTTGGCCCTACACTGACATAGCCCTGGCTTAAGAGCTGGCAGGGTTTTCCACGTACCCCTTCATCCCTAAACCTTTCCTGGGGACCACACCTGGTCACCCCATTTCAGGTGAGCCCTCATACCCCTCTTTAACCCTTTTTTGCCATCCCATGAGAGAAAACACCAACTTTTGGGCTCTTTTCCTGACGTGGAACTCCAAATAAATTAAATTTAATGGGTTTTTTCGAACCTGGAAAATTCTGTAATTATGTGCGGCGCTGGAAATAATTTTTAGGAGCTGCGTGTGTGGAACGTTTGGGGTTTTATACAAAATACTGTCAATTTGGGGGGGCATTTTGAACGGAACACGGCAAGGAAAATATAAGTGTAAAATAGGCGGCAGGGAGAGGCAACCAGGAGAACTCAGGGGGTCGGGAGGCTGCTGAAGCTTTTTAATCAAATAATTTGGCTATCCCATGAAATTTAATCACTCAATTAAGAAGATTTGGGGGTTTTTTGGCTGCCTGGGGGCTGTGGGGCTGGAGCAGGGCTGGGAGATGCCGGCCCTGCCCGGGCTCATCCAGCAGCAGAGGGTGCTCAAGCACCGCGGTGCCATCCCTGAGCTCCCTCAGCCATCTTAGGGAAATGTTTTCCCCTTCCCTGCAGGCTCCATTTTATGTTCCTGACGCAGAAAATAAAAAGGTCAGCGCGGGGGGGGAGGGAGGGAAGATGGGCTGGGGGTGGGGGGATGCGGGGTGGGCTGAGGCAGAGCTTGGCTGAGGATTTTGGGGGGTCAGGGGGGCACTGAGGGGCTGGGAGAGGGGCTGCAGGGGAGGGAGGGCAGGATTGGGGAGGGGGGAGGTGGAATTCCGGCTGAAATGGTGCTTGGAGCCCCCCCAGGGGTGGGTGCTGCCCCCCTCCCCGCATCCCCACAGCCCTGCCTGCCCCAGGATGCTGCAGCTGCTTTTTTTTAACCCTTCCACAGGGGGCTGAGCAGGTCCCCCAGGTGCCTGGAAGCAGGATGGGGATGGGGCTGGGGATGGGGATGGGGCTGGGGATGGAGCTCAGAGATGGAGTTGGGGAGAGCTCGGGATGGAGCTGGGGATGGAGCTGGGGATGGAACTCGGGACGGAGCTCAGAGATGGAGCTCAGAGATGGAGCTTGGGATAGAACTGGGGATGGGGCTCGGGATGCAGCCTGGGATGGAGCTCAGAGATGGAGCTCAGGAAGGAGCTCGGGATGGAACTGGGGATGGAGCTGGTGATGGGGCTCAGAGATGGAGCCTGGGATGGAGCTCAGGATGGAGCTTGGGACGGAGCTTGGGATGGAGCTCGGGATGGAGCTCAGGATGGAGCTCAGGGTGGAGCTTGGGATGGAGCTCAGAGATGGAGCTCAGGGTGGAGCTTGGGATGGAGCTGGGATGGAGCTCGGGATGGAGTTGGGATGGAGCTCAGAGATGGAGCTCAGGATGGAGCTCGGGATGGAGCTTGGGATGGAGCTGGGATGGAGCTCGGTATGGAGCCTGGGATGGAGCTCGGGATGGAACTGGGGATGGAGCTCAGGACAGAGCTCAGGACAGAGCTCAGCTCCCAGCCCTTGCCAGGCTCCCCAGCCCGCAGGGACTTTCCTGTTTCCATTGTTCAGCACACCGGGATCTGTCCTTGCTGGCTCTTTCCTTCCTGCCTGCTCACTCTCCGGAGGGGCAGGTGGCTGCCCCAGCTCCGTCACCAGCAGCTCCTGGCAGCAGCAGCAGCACCTTTCCCAGCTGCAGGGAGAGTCCTGGCGTTGCTGCTGAGCAATTCTTCCCTCACCCCGATTTGTGGGAGCCTTTTTTGGTTCCTCATGGCTGCAGCCTCCGTGTGGTGCAGCGCTGAGGGCTGAGCAGGCACTCCCAAATCCGGGATGTGGAGCAGCCCAGGGATCCCAGCTTCACCCACCCAAGCAGCCAGGGATGCCCAGAGATGGACTCAGGTGGCTGCAGTCCCCTCCTGGCCCTGTGGTGAGCACAGCCCTTCCATCAGGGGTCTGTGAACTTGCAGAGGCTTCCTTTGGGATTCTCTGTGTGTTTTCCAGGCTAAGGAGTGCAGTTTCAGGGTTTGGGGAGGGATTTTTCTGTGGCATCTCACACCTGCGGAGCGAAGCGCTGGGCCCTCACCGTGACAGGGATGTGCACAGAGATCCTCAGGGGTGCCAGGGCATCCAGCAAATTTCCAGCACCTGCCCGAGGTGGAGGTTAAACACTTCCAAATTTGGGCCGAGCCCATCAGCAAACTTGAACAAGAAGTCCCTGGGAGAGCCGGCTTGTCCCAGTTTGGCTGAGTCTGCTCAGGCAGCTCATCCACCAGGGCCAGGGAGGGGGGGAAAAATCCCTGTGGGACCAATCCCACAAATCTGTTCCTTCCACATCCCGGCTGTCCTTGTGCCTGTCCCACATCCTGTTTCTTCCCAAACTCTTTAATTCCTTTCCTAAAAGCCCCGATTTCTCTGCTCGGTGGAACTTTTTGCTCAGTTTCCCCCCAGCTGCTCCCCCAATCCCAAAAATCTGTTCCTTCCACATCCCGGCTGTCCTTGTGCCTGTCCCACATCCCGTTTATTCCCAAACTCTTTAATTCCTTTCCCAAAACCCCAATTTCTCAGCTCGGTGGAGCTTTTTGCTCAGTTTTCCCCCCAGCTGCTCCATCCCCCCCTGCCCCTCGGCCAGGCACGAGGATGCTCCCGAGGAAAAAGAAAAAAAAAAAAAAAACAACAAACATCACAAGAGCCTCTGCGGTTTCTGAGGAGACTCAGATCAGTCAGAGCGACTTTTCCTTTAAATATCCCCAGCTAAAGCTGCCTTTGTCTGTGATCTGGGATGAAAAAAAAAAAAAAAAAATAGGTCAGTGATTCCGTGGTGCCGGAGCGGGCGGGCTGCCGCAGGCGCCGGGCGGGCCGGGGGGAGGCACGGGGAGGCAGCACGGCCATAGGCCAGCGCCGAGCTGGGGATGCTCGCCCTCCCCTGCTCTGTTACCGGGCAGGAGCTGCAGCACAGCCATGGGCCAGCGCCGAGCCGGGGATGCTCGCCCTCCCCTGCTCTGTTACCGGGCAGGAGCTGCAGCACAGCCATGGGCCAGCACCGAGCCGAGGATGCTCGCCCTCCCCTGCTCTGTTACCGAGCCAGGGATGCTCGCCCTCCCCTGCTCTGTTACCGGGCAGGAGAGGCAGCACGGCCATAGGCCAGCGCTGAGCCGGGGATGCTCGCCCTCCCCTGCTCTGTTACCGAGCCGGGGATGCTCGCCCTCCGCTGTGTAGTCATTGCTTGTCATGTTTGGGTTTTTCTCAAGTTCTTTCCCAGGGATCTAAATTGGTAAACGAAGTCACACTCTGTAAACTCTCTCGTTTTTCACATTTCTCTCCTAAGGAGGGGCTTTGCTCGTTGACCCTTGGGGTGACCAATGGTTCAAAGGATCTCACCTCTTAGGTGGGCACATTGTAAAAAGGTATAAAAATAGGTTCTGAGAATAAACCAGCCCCTTTTCAGAGCATCAGCCTTCTGAAATCACGAGTCCGTGTCTCATTTATTGTGTCCCACAGCGACACCCCTGCTCTGTTACCCTGCAGCATGGCCAGGGACCAGCACTGAGCCAGGGGATGCTCACCCTCCCCTGCTCTGTTACCGAGTCAGGGGATGCTTGTGGGTTTGCAAGAAATGTTTTATAAGCTTTAGTTATGAATATAGTATAGTTCTTTATTGTAAGTTTAGTGTAGTTTAGATACCTTGAAAGAATGTCCCAGAATGTATTCTTATCATAGTTTGATAAGGGTTTCTAAGACAACTTGAGTCTCTGCTTGGAGACTCTTTTCTATTGGTACTTTTCTTGTTTCATCCCTGTGTTATGCATCATTTTTCCCTTTGTCCATCATGGAATTCTTACCTTCAAAGTCCAAGAGTTCCAGCCACTGGTTGGCAGGACCCCCTTGAGACCACTCCCAAACCTGTTTTGGATTCGTTAGAGTTTAGGTAACTTAGCTGGCGTGTAGTGTTTGGATTGTTTTATTGGTTTGAATAATTTGTACCCACCTCCCAAACTGTCCTGTACAAAAACTCCCTGCAGCCCAAGTTCGGGGTCTCTCTGAGGCACTGGACTGAGGCTGGGGAATCCCCTGACCCCCCAAATAAAACCTCTGTTTCCTGAAAGCCTTGGAGAGTCCCCTTTTTCTACCACAGCCATGAGAGTGTGAGTCGAACTGCCTGTAGAATCAAGACCCCACCAACAGGAATTGCTGTGGCGTGTCAGAGCTGCCGGGAGCCCAAGCTGAACACCAGGCTGGGCCAAAAGATAAAAGAGAACACAACAGATGCTCTCCTGTCGCTGTTGGACACAATAAATGAAGGCAGAGAGTGATTTAGAAGGCTGCTGGACCCCTCATGAGGAGGAGCCACACGTTTATTTCTCGGGCTTCATTTATACTTTTACAGATGTGCCCACCTTAGAGGTGGGACCTTTGGGAACCATTGGTCTGTTTTAGAGACCACCACGCGAAAATCCCTCCTCTGGCAAAGTATGTGCAAAACAAGGTAGTTTACATTATGTGACTTTGTGTACCAGGAGAGTGCCTGGGAACAGAATTTCCCTGTTGGGGAGGATGAAGTAGCTAGGCCCTGCAGAGATAATTTAATAGTAAAAGATTCTAAAAGTATGAAACCCACAAGAGGAATAGAATTAAAAGCAAAGTTCGAACTGTAAGCATGGACAGGAAGAAGGTGATTAAGCAGCTGAAAGGCCTTGGCTGGGTGGGTCAGTGACACCCCTGCCAAGACAAAAGGATGAATAAAAGGCTGGACCTTCTCAGGTATCAGGGATAAGGTGGGTTTCACAAGTTTTGGTCTGTAGAGTAGTATTGTAATGTTGTAGTTCCCATAGGCTGTATGTAGATTCTGTAGGTTTTGTATCTTAAGGTGATTGGTTGATGCTCATTAGCATATTCACGATAGAAAGGGTTAAAATGGAATGGAACAAGGAGCTCGACCTCTTTGCACCCCTTCCCTTGGACCCTCTTGGACTTTGCACTGAATCCCTTGGACCCTTCCCCAGTCAGGCTGCCTTCCCACGACCAATAGAGCACGTGTTCCAGAGTATCCTGATCTTCAGATCATCTCTCTCGCGGGACAACCAGCGTGCTTTTTAATATTTCCCAAAACCAAAACATGGTAGGCACGAAGTGTGGCAACACTCGCCCTCCCCTGCTCTGTTACCGAGCCAGGGGCTGCTCCGGGCGGAGCAGCACCCCCCATGCCCACCTCCTGCCCAGCACAGGTGGGTTCCCGAGGGTGCTTTTCTCCTCCTTTTGATGCCACCTAAAAACAAGAGATAAAAATTGTTGTAAATGCATATTTTGGAGTTGGCTTTTCGCAAATACGGGAATGAACGTTATGCGCGGAATGTAAGGAAGTTGTGCTGTGTCGCTGTTGGGCACGGAAAGAAAGGCAGGAGGGCCTGAGGGTCCTGGGGGTGAGGTCAGGGCGAGAAGAAAGGGCAGGGAAAGGGAGAGGAGCCTTCCCAGCCGCTGGAATTAACTCTGCTAATTGCCCCCCCACCGCCACACGCAGCACTGGGCTGGGCTGGTTTTCAGCTGAGGTTTAGAGATCTGCAGCTTAGGGCGCTGCGTGGGGCTCAGGGTTAATCTTAGGCCTGGATTTGGCAGCTTTCCCGAGGAAAAAGCCACTGGAAAAAAAAGAAAAAATCTCTTCTGCCTGGTCTGCCTGGCCCATCCTCTGTCTGGCAGCGGGGTCTTTGTTTTCACTGTCTCCTCTTCTTCCCCGTCCTGCTGCCTGAATTTAGTTATGAGCAGACAGCAATGAAGTTGAGTTCTGTAAAAAAAAAAAAAAAGCAATGAAATAAAAAAAGAAAAAAAAAGAAAATACTAAAAGAGCAAAGGAAAAAAAGGGGAAAAATGAGAAGTGAAAGAGTAAAGAAAAAAAAGAAAAAAAAAGAAAAAAAAAGAAAAAAGTGAAAGAGCAAAGAAAAAAAAGAAAAAAAAAAGAAAAAAGAGTGAAAGAGCAAAGAAAAAAAAAGAAAAAAAGAAAAACGTGAAAGAGCAAAGAAAAAAAAAGAAAAAAGAAAAAAGTGAAAGAGCTAAGGAAAAAATAAAAAAAGAAAAAAGAGTGAAAGAGCAAAGGAAAAAAAGAAAAAAGAAAGAATGAAAGAGCAAAGGAAAAAATAAAAATTAAAAATAAAATTAAAAAAATAAAAAAAAAGGGCATCAGTGACTTTCACCTCCTTGGACTGCAATAATTCCCCTTGGGCTGCTGAATTCCAGCTTTCCTCCCTAAATTTCCAGATAAAGTGACTCTGTTCCTGTAGGGGAGGCAGCTTCATGATCACATTTCCATCTGGGGAACATGGACGTGAGGGAATTCTGCTCTTGGTGGATTTTGAAGATCCAAGCAATGTTTTCCTTTATATGTTCTAGAAAATCTGTGTTCCCTGCCCTTGTTCCCATTCAGAAATGTGGTTGCTTGGCTTCACACCCCCATCCTGCTTTTTTTAAAGGCAGGGAAAAAAATAAGAGTTAAGAGCTCCCTATTTATCTTCCCAAAATATCCTGAGAGGATCTCAGTTGCCCTGGTTTTTAATGGGAAAAAAAAAATTGGGTTGTTTTTGGGTTGTCCACATTGGAGAAATCTGGTGTTTGAAATGGGAAAACTCCAGTGGAAAAAGTCATTTTCTCTGGACACATTTCATTCCAAAAAGAAATAAAACTTTTGGCTGTGCAATGTCAGTAGGAAAATCTTCATTGTGATTTTTCCCCCTTTCTGCAGTGCAAGAAGTCAAATGTAAATTGTCAGAACTGAAGAAAAAAAAATTAAAAAAAAAGGTCTCCTGTTGAAGAACTTGAAATTTGAAGTTTTCCCAGTCCTGGGGGATAATGGGTGTCTTGGGTTATGGAATCAAAAATGTGTATTCTATTTCATCTGTTAAAAGCAGCTGGGGAGATGTTTTTATTTATCTCTTTTAACTCTGGGGGAATGGGGCAGGTGCCTTCTGATAAGGGGCCAGCTGTTCAAACCAGGTGGGGCAGTGTTTGTTATCTCTGTCACCACCTGTCCTCCCTCCAGGGGATATCTGCTGCTGATGGGCCATGGAGGCTCAGCAGGGACAGGACACATTCCATCATCCATTGGGAGATGCTCCACCCAGTGGGAGGAGCCAACCATTCCTGCCTGGATAAAAACTGAGACTCAGGAACACCAGGGATCTGGTTCCACTGGATTCCTGGAGGAAAACTGGGCCCTTCTCACCATCCCTGGGCCCTTCTCACCATCCCTGGACCCTTCACACCATCCCTGGGCCCTTCTCACCATCCCTGGACCCTTCTCTCTCAGGATCATCTCTGCCACACCAGAACCACCTCTGCCAGTCCAGGAGGACTCACTGTGGGCTGCTCCCAACACCCTGACCAACAGGGTGTCAGGTTGGAGCTCTGACTCTGTCAGGGTTTTCCAAAATTATTGTTTGTTTGTTTGCTGGTTTGGTTGGTTGGTTTTGTTTTCTACTACATTTGTATTGTCAATATTCCCAGTAAAGAACTGTTATTTCCATTCCCAAATCTTTGCCTGAAAGCCCTGAATTGCAAAATTATAATTTGGAGGGGGTGAGGGCTTTGCATTCCCCATTCCAAGGGAAATTCCAGCTTTCCCTGGCAGACACCTGTCTGTCCAAACCAAGACAATGGTGGAGAAGGGAGTGAGGAGGGGATGGGGAGTGCAGGACCCTGTGGCTGAGCCCTGACCCAGGGCTGGGGCTCCCTAAAACCAACACCTCAGATGAGAGGCAGGGAGGTGGGAAATAAACCCGGTGTTGTTCCTAACACAAGGTCTGGGAGGCACAGGGAGGATGGAACACCTCGGCAGTGGCTGTCCCTGTTGTTTTATTTTCCTTTCATTGATCAGAGCACTATTTTTACCCAGATCAGATGCACTCAGGGCTGCTCTCTGGGAAGGATGATGGTTCTGCCCTTGCTGATTCATTCAGCTGAGCTGAGGATCCTTCTGGAAGCACCTCCTGTGCCCAGGTGTGTGTCACCCCTCTGGAGCTGGCACCCTGAGATTCCCCTTCCCCCTCCTTAGCTCCTGGGTATCTTTATAAATCCATTTCTGGCCCTGACTGTGGAGACTCAGGCTGAGACCTTCTAAAGAGGGCAGGGTTCCATCAGATTTCAGGAAGGTCAGGTTAGATTTTTAGGAAGGTTAGGTTAGATTTTAGGAAGGTTAAATCAGATTTCAGGAAGGTTAGATCAGATTTTAGGAAGGTCAGGTTAGATTTTAGTTAGGTTAGATCATATTTAGAAAGGTTAGATCAGATTTCAGGAAGGTTAGTTCAGCTTTTAGGATGAAATTCCTCCCTGGGAGGCTGGGCAGGCCCTGGCACAGGGTGCCCAGAGCAGCTGTGGCTGCCCCTGGATCCCTGGCAGTGCCCAAGGCCAGGCTGGATGGGGTTTGGAGCAGCCTGGGACACTGGGAGGTGTCCCTGCCCAGGGCTGGGGTGGGATGGGATGAGTTTTGAGGTCCTTCGGACCCAAAAGCTGCCCCCGGGCTGGGCTCTGAGTGCAAAACCACTCTGCAGTCAGAACCTGCCCGTTCAGAACATGGCCCTGCTGCTGTAACAGGCTGGGAAACAGCCCAGGAGCAGCTGGTTCCCATTAAATGCCTCTTCCCAGTCCTGTGGGACTCCAGAAAGCAGAAGGGCTCTCAGCGAGCCGCAGGACCTGGGGCACCGCCGTGCATCTCTTGATCTCTGCTCAGACACGTCCTTCCTGCTGATTCCTGTGCTTGTGGCCGTGTTGGGCTCTGCCCGGGGTCAGCAGGAGGCAAATGTCTGATTGCTCTGAGCCCTGCGGGGCTGCAGGAGGCGTTTGATGCTTTCTGCCTCTGATCCTGGAGGCGGGAGCTGAGGATGGCCGGGAGGAGCTCCGTGCCTGCCAGAGCTGCTGCCTGCTGCTGTCCCTCCCCAGCTCTCCTGGAGCCCCTTCAGGCCCTGCCAGGGCTCTGAGCTCTCCCTGGACCCTTCTCTTCCCCAGCACTCCCAGCCACCACAGCATCTTTGTGGCCCTCTAAGCCACCAAACCCCCAGGGGAGGTCCCTCTGCCTCCCTCCCTCCCCAGTCAGGCTTTTGGTTTTTTCCCTACTGAAATATTGGCAGGAGTGCCCCCACTGCTCCCAGCCTGCCTGATGGAATTTGTTTCCAGCCTTTCAGCCCCTGCTAGAGGGGCACAGGAGGGTTTGGGGCTGGAGGGGACCTTGAAAGGCCTCTGGTCCCACCCCCTGCCATGGCAGGGACACCTCCCACTGCCCCACACCTGAGCTGGGGTCCCCCTGGTGAAGCTGGGGGAGGTTCTCAGTGCCCTGGGCATGGCAGGAGGGTTTGCAGCCCCACCCAGCTGGGCCCATCCTTGTCCTTCCCCAGTGCCCAGGGCCTTACCCCACCCCTCAGCCTGCTGGGGATGTTCTCCTCCAGCTCAGCACCCCGAGCTAGGTGCCAGGGTGATGGCAGGGGCATGGAATCCCAGCCTGGTTTGGGTGGGAAGGGTCCTTAAAGCTCACCCAGTGCCACCCCTGCCCTGGCAGGGACACCTCCCACTGCCCCTGGCTGCTCCCAGCCCCAGTGTCCAGCCTGGCCTTGGGCACTGCCAGGGATCCAGGGGCAGCCACAGCTGCTCTGGGCACCCTGTGCCAGCCCTGCCCACCCTGCCAGGGAACAATTCCTGCCCAATCTCCCACCCAGCCCTGCCCTCTGGCACTGGGAGCCATTCCCTGTGTCCTGTCCCTCCAGCCCTTGTCCCCAGTCCCTCTCCAGCTCTCCTGGAGCTCCTTTAGACCCTGGAAGGGCTCTGAGCTCTCCCTGGAGCTTCTCCTCTCCAGGTGAGCACCCCCAGCTCTCCCAGCCTGGCTCCAGAGCAGCTCCAGCCCTGGGAGCATCTCCGTGGCCTCCTCTGGACTCTCCAGCAGCTCCAGCTCCTTCCTGTGCTGTGGCTCCCAGGGCCGGGTGCTCCAGGCTGGGTCCCAGGAAGAGCACCCAGAGGATCTCCAGCTCCTGCAAACGCCTGCTGCTGCTGCTGCCAAGGCTCCCAGACCTCCTGCCCCATCCTGTTCCCCCGATCAGATTTTTCCCTGAGCACATTTCCTCACCTCCATCTCCAAAAAAATCCCCACAACCCTGGGATCAGAGGCCATCCCAAGGAAGGGCAAGGGGGATTGCTGGGGGTGGGGAGCAGGGAGCTGGACCTTGGCAGCTCCGGGCAAAGACAATTCCAGCTCCTTGCTGAGTCTGCACAGCCCAAGGCTGCATCCCAGAGATGCTTTATTTGGGTGGCCGCAGCGGGAAGCGTTTCCCTCGGCAGGGCTGAGCAGGGAAGGGGAATCGCTGACGGGACGAGCGGATGCCGTGCCCGGGAGGAAGGATAACCCATTGTTCTGTCCGGGATGAGAGACCGCTGCTGCTGCTGCTGCTGCTGAGTCAGCGCGGGGAGGAAGGAAAGCAGCAGCAGGATGTGGAGTGCAGATGCATCCGATTCTGTGAAAAACACCATTCACATTTTATGTAAAATTTGTAAGTTTAATAAAAGTAAAATAAAATAGACAATAAGGAGACAAAAAAAAAAACCAAAGCTCTTATCGGCCGAGGTGCTGATACCAACAAGATCAGCGCACCGTCTCTTCTCAGATCCTTTGTTTTTAAGGACTTCTGTGTTACATATTTAAATGAGCTAATACATGATTCAAATATTCATTTTTGGTTTCAAGACTTCCCTTAATTACAGTTTTTCTATGTGGCCTTGCTAAGTCTAAACAAAGGTGGTAAATCTTTCTAACAAGGCTCAGTTGTTCCTTATCTTCAGGAATTCCAGCTGGCCCTCCTGTCTTCCATCTCTTTGAGGAATTAAAAAAAAAAAAACAACAATCCCATCTCTACTTTGTTACAATCTAAAAGTATTTATCTATCACAATTTTTAAAATTCTATTAATAAAAAAACGTGCAATATAACCTTCCCATATTATCCATAAAGCAATCTGCTTGTTACATGCGAAAAGCCAACTCCAAAATATGCATTTATAACATGTCCCTGAGCACGGGGGCGGGGGAAAGCTCTGCGGAACCCCCGAGTGTGCCCCCGGGGCTGGGCTCTGCCTCACCTGCTCTAAGGCTGACACTCAGCTCCAAACCTGGCACACCAGGAAATCCCAGCCCCTCCCTTGCCCTGCACTGGAGCGGGGCAGTCACCTCTCAGAACTTGGTTTCTTTTTCTCCCACTGTCTGCTGAGAACTTGAAGGAAAACTTGAATAGGACAAGGGGATGGATTTTGAATATTCTGAACTTCCCAGCCGACACAGATAAGATGAGAGGGACAAATCCGTGGGGGGGAAAATAGACAAAATCCTTTTGCTTTTAGGGAGAAAAAGGTTTCAAAGAGGGATGTGAGCTCTGGCAAAAGGAGGCCGCCTCCCCTTGTCCACCTTTCACACAGGAGGTGCAAATGTCACCTCAGCACTGAGCAGATGAGGCTGGGCTCATCTTTGAGTGCCCTTGAGCTTCTCTGGGCAGCTCTGCCAGGGCCTCACCTGGCAGGGAAGGTGAGGGAAGAATTCCCTCCCAGGGAAGAATTATTTCCTGGGAAGCTCAGTGGGTGTCAGCACCAGAACTCTCTTCCCTCTCCCCAAGCCCCGATGCTGTGCCAGAACCCTCCATTCCCACCACACACCTTTCACATCGATTTCAAACGCGGTTTAAAAGGGAGGAGGAGGAGGGGCAGAGGCCATAAATAATTCCTTCCCAGTGCTGCTGCCTGAGCCTGCAAATCCCTAAAGGAGTGGGGTGGCCTGGCTCTGTGGGACAGCCCCAGGTGGCTCTTCCATCGCCCCAAACGTGTCCCGAACCTCTGGGTGAGCAAATCCTCCCCTGGCAGGCAAAGTTTTGGAGAGCAGAGAGGACCTGGCCTCGCTGCTGGCCCTGCCTGTGTTTTCCTATTCCCACTTTGCCCCCTGGCTCCAGGCAGGCTCTGGGAGCCCCTGTCATTTGAGAAAGCAGCCCTTTCCTTTCCTTCACCTTTTTTTATTACCCGTCAAATTCGGATGAGTGCAAGTTCGGGAGGCTCCTGCAGCCCCTCCAGGCACAGCCCTGCAGCAGTGACCCCTCTCAGCAGCTGGGGCTGCTCTGAATTCCACCTCCTGCTTGTGCCTCTGCCTGTCCCCCGCTGCCCCCCGGGCCCGCTCCCTGCTACCAGATGCGTCCTTTGCTTCCAACATCTGGCCCCAATTACTGTCCCTCTCCCTTGACTTCCTGCCTCTCCGCCTTTCCTGAAGCTCGCCCCCTCCTCCTGGCAGCCGGAACTCCCTGCAGGGGGATGCTCTGCGAGCTCTCACGTTCCTCGCTCCCTCCCTCCGAGGAGGGGGCTCCGATGCAGAGGAGGGGGCTCTGATGCAGAGGAGGAGGCTCTGATGCAGAGGAGGAGGCTCTGATCCAGAGGAGGGGGCTCTGATGCAGAGGAGGAGGCTCTGATCCAGAGGAGGGGGCTCGGATCCAGAGGAGGAGGCTCTGATCCAGAGGAGGAGGCTCTGATCCAGAGGAGGGGGCTCGGATCCAGAGGAGGAGGCTCGGATCCAGAGGAGGGGGCTCTGATCCAGAGGAGGAGGCTCTGATCCAGAGGAGGGGGCTCGGATCCAGAGGAGGGGGCTCTGATCCAGAGGAGGAGGCTCTGATGCAGAGGAGGGGGCTCTGATCCAGAGGAGGAGGTTCTGATCCAGAGGAGGGGGCTCGGATCCAGAGCAGGGGGCTCGGATCCAGAGCAGGCACAGATGAGCCTCAGACCCATCTCCACCCAGGTGCTGTCCCCCAGCCCAGGAGCCCCAAGGGCCTGGCTGGCCACAGCCAAACTGCCCAGTGCCCAGCAGGGCTTTGCTCCATCTCCTCTGGGCAGAGCTCCCTGCCCTCCCTCAGCACCCACCCCACCTCACCCTGTCCTTTTCAGCTTCATTTGCGAGGCTCAGGCTCCTTTTTATTGCCACCCCCTCCTGAGGCCGGGGGGCTTTCCAAGCCTCTGCCCTTTGCAAGGAGCATCCAACCTCTCCGGGTTTCCCCTGGGTGCTGTTTGGCCTCTTTCCCGGGCATTCACCCCTGCAGAAAAGCCGTGTGCCTGAAGCTCCTGCCTCTCAAAGCTTCAGAGGAGGGGAGAGAGCTCTGCCAGTGGCTCTCCAGCCCCTTCCTGCCCCCCAGGGTGTTGCAAATCCCCAGGGATCCGAGCTTATTCAGGGCGCAGGGGGGGAGGTGGAAAGGGTTAAACCCCGGTTAACGATTCCCAGCCCCTCGCTGGCAGGGCTGGGGTTTTGGAAAGGGGTCTGGCCAGCAGCTGTGCCAGCAATTGGAGCTCCAAAAGAGCTTTTCCTCTCTGTGTCAGCTCTCCTCCCCGGCCCCTCTGCATTCCCCTGGTGCCTGCAGACGCCAGAATTCCCAGCGCTCCCAGTCCCTGGCACTTTTCCCTCCCATCCCAGCCTTGGAGCTGAGGGGGTGAAGAGGGCACTGCTGCACTGCTTCCTGCCCCATCCTTCCCTAAGAGCAGGAGAGGTTTGTTTTTTGTTTTTTGTTTTTTTTTTTTTTTTTTTCCCCGGGATAAAAGCGACTGGGGAGTGGCAGGAGCAGCTGAGGAGCTGCACCTCTGCCAGCAGGAGTGCAGGGGAGCCCTTTGGGGGACAGCTGGGGGTGACAACAGCAGCAGCCGAGCAGCTCCAGGGCCAGGCTCAGCTGCAGCGGCCCCACTGCACAGTAAGGTTGATATTTTATATATAAACAGATTTTACACATATTTTAAGTTGTGTAATAAACTTCATTGTGCTAAACCTGGACTTTGCTTCCTGATTCTCCTGCCCTCGGCAGCCCCACTGCCCAATGAGGTTGATATTTTATATATAAACAGATTTTACACATATTTTACCTTGTGTAATAAACTGTATTGTGCTAAACCTGGACTCTGCTTCCTGATTTTCTTGCCCTCGGCAGCCCCACTGCCCAATGAGGTTGGTATTTTATATATAAACAGATTTTACACATATTTTACCTTGTGTAATAAACTGCATTGTGCTAAACCTGGACTCTGCTTCCTGATTTTCCTGCCCTCGGCAGCCCCACTGCCCAATGAGGTTTGGTATTTTATATATAAACAGGTTTTACACATATTTTAAGTTGTGTAATAAACTTTAGCATTGTGCTAAACCTGGACTCTGCTTCCTGATTCTCCTGCCCTCAGAGCAGGAACACATTGGCTGAACAATCTTTGGGAGTTACCATCCCTGGAAGGGGTCAAAAAGCGTGGAGGTGGCACTGGAGCTTTAGAGGTGAACACAGCAGGGGCTGTGAATTCCATGATATTAAAGTTGCCTTTTCCAACCTTAACCATTCTGGGATTCCCCTGAAATGCGTGGCACCTCCCTGAATTCCTCCTCACCTTCTCAGTGGTGGAAGCATGGAGAAGGAAAATTTCTGAAATCAGATAGAAAAGGGTTTTTTAGAGATCTTTGAAAGCACAAAAGCTAGAGGGGAGCTGATGGAGCACCGAGGTGAGGATGCAGCTCACACCATCCCTCCTCAGCCTCCCACACCCCCTGAGAGGTTTGGAGTGAGTTCATGAAGTTCCCACAGAGCCACCACCCCGTCCCACCCTCAGAGACCCTTCAGCGCTCCCCAAACCCACCACCAGCAGCGGGAGACCCCCAAAATACCCCCACAGGTGCCACTCAAACCTGCCCTCGGGGTGAATTCGGGCTGCTTTGCTGCCAGAGGAGCATCCCTGCCAACCCAAAACCCAGCTCTGGGAGCACCCCAAAGCTTCAGGGGGGTCCAGGGGGGTCACCTCGGCCCTTCCAGGCTCCCCCCCCCGGCAGCCCCGGCTCCACACGGGGTTTTTTATATAATATATAAATATATAAAAATATAAAAATATATAAATATATAAAAAGATATAAAAATATAAAAATATAAATATATAAATATATAAATATATAAATATATATCTATATAAATATATAGATATATTTATATATAAATATATAAATATATTTAAATATTTAAATATATAAATATAAATATAAATATAAATATAAATATAAATATAAATATAAATATAAATATAAATATAAATATATATAATTTAATAAATTACCATCAGTAATTGTTCACTAAACCGTGCTACAGGGAAAAAAAAAAAAAACAAAAAAAAACAAATAAACCTCGTTATCTCATCAGGACTATTTCTTCAGACATCCGGCAAAGTAACCAAAAGATAAGCAGAAGCTGAGCAACCAGTTTTTGCAGGGATCGACTCGGGACCACCGGGAAGACCCCCCCCGCCCCCCGCAACACTTCGCAAACACCAAAGAAACAGAAACGTGTCACGGGAAGCTGCAAAGTATAAAGAGCAGAGACTTTTGATGGTGCGACAGGAGATCCCCCGGCCTCCCATCTCTGGTTTTGCTTACTGTCTCTTGCTTAATAAATTGCAATATTATTTTAATTGGGCTGGTGTCCAGTCAATTATGGGGACACACCTCGAACACCGGCAGGTGGCAGCCTGGGCAGGCGGCACGGGCGGCCTCTGGCAGATGTTTAATGGGATTTCCGAGCTCTGGGATTCATCGGGAGCTGTTGTCACGGAAACGGAGCTCGGCGAGAGGCCGGGAGCATTAACCCGCTCGGTGCCGGGGGAGGATGAGCCGGAGGGGAGCGCTGCGTGCCCGGAGCTCCCAACCCCCCGGCCGGCTTTGTGGGGTCAGGGGTTTTATTTAGGATTGAGGCTTTTAAAATCCGCCTCGGTGCTGCTGGAGTCCCCTCGGTGCTCCAGGAGGGATGTCCTATCTCTGCCTGCACGTCCTGGTCCTCTCCTCTCTGTTATAAATGCAGATTTTGGAGTCGGCTTTTTGCAAATAGCGAAATGAATGTTACACATAGAATGTGAGGAGGTTGTGCTGTATTTTTTTATATTTTTTATTTATTATATTGTTATTATTTAATTTGTTTTCTTTTTTATTTATTTATTTTTTATAAATGTTATCGATTTTTTAAAATTTATTTTTATTTATTCTTTTATTTTATTACATTTTTTAAATTCCAAATTTAACGGAAGTATATTTTCAGATTGTAACAAAGTAGAGATGGGAGTCGTTTTTGTTTTTTTGGGTTTTTTTAACTCTTCCACTAGACAGAAGGCAGAAGGGACTGTCTTGGAATTCCTCAACTAAAGATTTCTGATAAAGAACAATTAAGCCTTTGAGGGCTTGAATCTTCAGAAGACAGATTTACAACATACATCCAGACTGTGTGGAATCTCACAGATAGAGTGTGCGCTTAGGGGAGGTCTTGAACCCAAAATGAACATTTAAATCATGCATTAGCTTATTGAAACATGGAACACCAAGACTTTTAAATACCAAGGAATTTAGAAGGGGTGGTGTGTGTTGCTTTGCACCCTCAGCTGAGAAGCTGCCTTCTTTTGTCTCCTTATTGTCTGTTTTTATTCTATTTTATTTTCTTTTTATTAAACTTATCAATTAATATAAAAAGGTGAAACGTGGTTTTTCACATCTCCAAGTTTGGGAGGTTCCAACACAAAACAAACAAAAAAAAGCTGGGCCAGTCGGTGAGGCTGGGTGCCCATCTCCCACCTTCGGGGGGGAGAAATATCCTACAAATGCAGAAATATCCTACAAATGCAGAAATATCCTACAAATGCAGACCCCCACCCTGCTCGGCGCCTCCTCTGGGGCTGGGGCCGGACAGGAGAGGGCACCAGAGCCGCGCTGCCACCGGGGTGTGCCACCCCCACATGCGGTGACACCCGCGGTGCCACCCCTGTCCCTCTCCCTGTCCCTGTCCTCGTCCCTGTCCCTGCCCCGTCCCTATCCCTGTCCCTATCCCTGTCCCTTTCCTTGCCCCTGTCCCTGTCCCCATCCCTGCCCCTGCCCCGTCCCTATCCCCGTCCCTGTCCCTATCCCTGTCCCTATCCCTGTCCCTATCCCTGTCCCTTTCCCTGTCCCTTTCCCTGTCCCCGTCCCTGCCCCTGTCCCTGTCCCTATCCCTGTCCCTGTCCCTGTCCAGCACCGGCAGCTGCTGCCAGGGCTAAGCTCCTTAGGGCCTGAGCAGCAGCACGGGAGTGAAAGGGAGATTAGAGGGCAGAGGGGGGCTGTGAAAAACGACTTTTTATATTAATTGGTAAGTTTAATAAAAAGAAAATAGAATAGAATAAAAACAGACAAGAAGGAGACAAAAGAAGGCAGCTTCTCAGCTGAGGGTGCAAAGCAACACACCCTGCCCATTCGAAATTCCTTGGTGTTTAAAAGTCTTGGTGTTCCATATTTCAATAAGCTAATGCATGATTCAAATGTTCATTTTGGTTTCAAGACCTCCCCTAAGCAGACACTTTATCTGTGAGATTCCACAAAGTCCGGATGTATGTAATTCAAATATTCATTTTATTTATTGTGTTATAGCCACTCCTTCAGGGTTGGCTGGGAAAAAAAAAACCCTAAAAAAAGGGTATCACCTTGAAAGCCTAAAAGGCAACACAGAGGAAGCTCTGGGTGCTCACTGAGCTGGGCCTCCCTCCCACGGGGGAGCTCCAGGGCTGCAAGGGATGGGAAAAAAAAAAAAGAAATTAAAAAAAAAAATTAAAAAAAAAAAAATAATAAAAAAAGCAATACCTGCTCTGAGCGTGTGCTGTTTGTTCCTTCCTCTCAGCTGTCAAGGAAACCACCGAGCCAGCTGGGGTTGCTGACGTGTTCTGGCCTTTTCATCCAGATCCAGAATAGCTGCTCCACCCCTCCATTTGTGCTGGCTGACAGAGCACCTTCCACGCTGCCATCCTCTCTGCTCCTGCCCGGGGAAGTCAGGCCCAGAGTGCCAAAGTTTTTTTTCTTAGAATCATAAAAAATGGTTTGGATTGCAAGGGACATTGAAAAGTCAGAGGGTTCCAAGCTCAACCACGTTCCACCCCGGGCAGGAGAGTGGGGGAGGAAGATCTCTCGAGCAGGCATTTGGAAACTGGGATCCCCTAAAATGTGTGGCACCTCCCTAAATTCCTCCTAAACCTAAATTCCTCCCCCCTAAATTCCTCCTCACCTTCTCCTGACTCCTCAGTGGTGGAAGCACGGAGAAGGAGAGGTCTCAGTTTCTGAAATCAGAGAGAAAGGGGGTTTTAGAGATCCAGAAAGTTTAGAAAGGTTTAGGAATGTTTTAGAGAAAACCAGAGTGGAGAGGTAGAGGTGGTGATGCTACAGCTTTTTTGTTTCTCACACAGGAGGAGGAGAAAGGTCAGGAGAAGCCTGAAGGGAAATCTCCAAAGTTTCCACAGCCTACGCTGGCAGTGGGATTTTTGCTCATCTTTTATATGCAGGAAAGAACAGGGATTTAAAATAACATTGAGTGTGTCCAGGGCAGGGAATGGAGCTGGGGAAGGGGCTGGAGCCCCAGGAGGGGCTGAGGGAGCTGGGAAGGGGCTCAGACTGGAGCAAAGGAGGCTCAGGGGGGCCCTGGTGGCTCTGCACAGCTCCTGCCAGGAGGGGACAGCCGGGGGGGTCGGGCTCTGCTCCCAGGGCACAGGGACAGGAGGAGAGGGAATGGCCCCAGGCTGGGCCAGGGGAGGCTCAGGGGGGATATTGGGAACAACTCCTTCCCTGAAAGGGTGGCCAAGCCCTGGAGCAGGGCAGTGGTGACATCACCATCCCTGGAAGTGTCCAAAAGCCACACGGATGCAGCCCTGGGGACACAGCTCAGTGGTGAACACAGCAGGGTCAGACCTGATGAGCTCAGAGGCTTTTCCAACCAAAACAATTCCCTGATTGTCACAAGCTGCTCTGCCTTCTGGCCTCGGTGGGCTCTGGGGTCAATCTGTGCTCAGCACAGCCCTGCTGTCCCAGCAGCCACCAGCAGCTCGGCCCCTGCGTGGCTGATGTGTCCCGGTGCTGTCACATGCAGGGTGTCTCTGTCCCTCCCCGCTGAGGGCATCACCCAAAAGCTGTGGGTCCACAGGGCCCCAGCACCACCTGTGTGCCCAAATGCCACCTCAGCTGGTGGTGGCACTGTTCCCTGTGTCCCACTGACGTCCTCCAGCTCTTTCCCAGAGGACCAGAGGAATCTTTCCCACTGTAATCAAAACGCTGAGGGGACACTGCTGCCACAGCCCTTTCCGACCCAGCTGCCCTCGG
Organism: Phylloscopus trochilus trochilus; assembly: GCA_016584745.2. Lineage (NCBI taxonomy): Eukaryota > Metazoa > Chordata > Aves > Passeriformes > Phylloscopidae > Phylloscopus > Phylloscopus trochilus. Next base: position 1,970,101 of record WQNJ02000021.1, read on the forward strand.
AGGGGGAGGGTTTCCCCTTGCACAGCTGCACCAACAAGGGGCCCTGAGTCACTCTCTGCAGGGTGCAGGGGACACCAGGGCTCCACTCCTGGGAGTAGAAGCCAGGGCAGGGAGTCCCCGTGAGCCTGAACTCTGCCTGTCCCCATGGGATTTTCTTCTCCTGACCCTTGGGGGTTTTCCCTTTTCCCGCTCTTTTCAGGAGGTGATTTCAGGGCAGGGTGGCATCTGTGTGGTCCTGTCGTGGCTGAAGCCTGGTGAGCTGCTAAACACCACCAGCTGCTCGGTGGCCGAACACCTGCCAAGGGGAAGCCATGAATGAATCCCTTATTTTGCTTGGTGTGCAGGCTCAGGTCTTGCTTTGTCCATGAAACCACTTTTTATCTCAACCCTCGCCCTTCCAGCTGTGCCCTTCTCCTGCTGTGGGGATGGAGGGAGGGGCTGTGGGGGGCAGAGCTGCCCACTGGGGTTAACCCAGCCCAGCTCCCAGGCCTGTGCTGCTCCTGGCATTGCTCTGAGTGGGATCCTGCTGGAGCCAAGGCTTCCCTGAGCCCCCCTCCTGCCTGATGCTTTGTGGAGCTCTCCCAGTGGGATTCCCCTTCAGCTGTCAGGAATGTTTCTCCACCCCCCATCACCGAGGAAAGCAGGAGGAGCTCAGCCTGCCAGCCTTGTCAGCTCTGATCTGGGATCCCCACCCTGCCCGGGCAGCTCCATCCCCAGACTGGGAAGGGGTGGGGAAAGCAGTGGGGCTGCTGCTTGGAGGAGCCCTTGTGGGGGAGTGAGGTCAGGGAGAGGGAAAAGCTGCAGCACCACGGAGGAGGTGTGAGGAGCACGGCAGGGCACTCACAGCAGGGCTCGGTACTTGTCCTCCCCCAGAGCTGCACCCTCACCCTTCAGAGCTGCTCTGTGGCTTCAGTGACTCTGCCGGTGTCCTCTCCTGTCACCTCTCCTGTCACAGCTCTGCCCAGCACACCGGGAAGTCAGGGCAGAAAATCGATCCCAAAGCCATCACGGGCAGCCCGAGGAGCGAGCAGGGGCTGGCTGTGGGGGGCTCTGATTTCTCAAAGCAGACACTGCTGCAGGATCAGACACCTGAGCCCTCATCCCAGGGCCTGCCCTGCCCTGCCCTGCAGGGGAGAAGTTGATGATGTTCATCTCCAACCCCAAATGGAGCCAGGGGAGCAGAGCAGGTTGCAGCTTTTGCCAGTGACCAAACCAGGCTGGGACAAAAATCCCTGTGTTGTAGGTAGAGGCAGAAATTTTTGAGTCTCCCAGAAATGTTTTGTCAGTCCTGTCTGAAGCCACTGCAATCTCAGAGCAGATCTGCTGGGGACGAGGAAAAAACCATTTTTGGGCGGGGCTTTCCAGCCCAGCAATCCCTTGGTCAAGCCATAAAGACTCTTTGCCCAAAATGCTCTCAATATTTTGGTGTTTTCCTGTCCTGCTGATGATGGCACGTTGATAAAACCCACCTGGATTTCCAAAGGGGTCTCTTGCAGCTGAGCTCCTGTGGGAGGAGAGGGGAGGTTCCCCCATGGCTTCAACCCGGTATTTAACTGGCTAAAAGGCAGGAAACTGAATTTAACTGGCTACAAGGCTGGAAACTGAATTTAACTGGCTAAAAGGCTGGAAACAAATTCCATCAGGCAGGCTGGGAGCAGTGGGGGCACTCCTGACAATATTTCAGTAGGGAAAAAACCAAAAGCCTGACTGGGGAGGGAGGCAGAGGGACCTCCCCTGGGGGTTTGGTGGCTTAGAGAGCCACAAAGATGCTGTGGTGGCTGGGAGTGCTGGGGAAGAGAAGGGTCCAGGGAGAGCTCAGAGCCCTTCCAGGGCCTGAAGGGGCTCCAGGAGAGCTGGGGAGGGACTGGGGACAAGGGATGGAAGGACAGGACACAGGGAATGGCTCCCAGTGCCCAGGGCAGGGCTGGCTGGGAGATTGGGCAGGAATTGTTCCCTGGCAGGGTGGGCAGGGCTGGCACAGGGTGCCCAGAGCAGCTGTGGCTGCCCCTGGAGCCCTGGCAGTGCCCAAGGCCAGGCTGGACATTGGGGTAGAAATGAAATTATTGTTAAGGTCCCTTTCACCATTCTGTGATTTGATAATCTCAAAGGATTTCCCTGCCCTGGATGCTTTTCCCATTTAACTCCACAAACAGAGGGATGCTCCAAGTGTGGGGTGTCCCTGTGATCTCTGCAGTGGTTAAAACCTCACAGCCCCCTCTGAGATCTAAAAATCCAAGGGAAAGGGAAGGGAAGGGAAGGGAAGGGAAGGGAAGGGAAGGGAAGGGAAGGGAAGGGAAGGAAAGGAAAGGAAAGGAAAGGAAAGGAAAGGAAAGGAAAGGAAAGGAAAGAGCAGCAGCCACAGCAATGGGATTTGGGTTTTTTTGGTTTGTTTTTTTTTGGTTTTTTTTTTTTTTTTTTTTTTTTTTCCTTTGTTTTAGTTCAGCTTCGCTGCCTGCAGCTCTGGCTCTGCTGCCTGAGGAGGGACCTCATGAGCCAGAGCGGGAGCAGAGGGAGGCAGCAAAGGGAGCGGGACAGCCCTGGAGCCGCTTAATTCAGGAAAGGGGCTTGGAGAGGGTGCATGAAACGATAAACCGGAGATGCTGGTGCCCCCGGTGTAAATAGAGGTTGAATGAGGCTGGGAGGGGCAGGTTTAAATGCCAAGCTGTCACTTCCCAGCCCTCCCCCGCACAGGATGTCGCGGATCCTGACGGTTCGCCCGGGTTAAAAAAAGGCACATTGGGATACATTTATGGAACGAGAAGGTGGGAGGATGTGAGAAAATTCACCGGTTGAGAACGACGAGAGCGTCGGTGGGGGCGTGAGGGAGTAATTGTGAGCTGCGGGGAGCCGAGGGGGAGGGAAGGAGGGAAGGAGCCGTCTGCCGGCTTGGTGCTGCGCTGGGAAGGGGGTTAGCCGGGGGGAGAGACGGGCTGTGGGAGGAGGATGGCTCTGCCCGGAGTAGAGCAAGAAGCTGTCGCTGAAATTTCGGGCTCAGGAGAGGGATCGGGAGCGTGGGAGAGCAAAGCCCGGGTTTGCAGAGGCAGGAGGACAAGCGGGGCATTGAGGCTCCTGCTTTCTTTCAGCCCTGTCCAGCTCTGCCCCAGCCCAGCTGGCAGCTGGGGGGGAGGAGGGGAGGGCACCCCTCGCCCCCCTCCTCCCTGCAGCCCCGGGGGCTCGGCGCACAAAGCCTGGCAGCTCTGAATGCTCCCTGTGTTGTCTGCGCTCACCAAATGCTCCACCCCCGCTGCTGCCAGACCCGCGGGGGCTCGGACCCAGCAGCAGCACCCACGCAGAGCACAGAGCCCAAAAAAAAAAATCCACCCACGGACAGCAGGGGACGTCTTGGAAGCGGGGAGGGAGAGGGAGATGTCCAGGTTTGGGGGCTGTGGGTCCCCTCCCGGCCGGGCTCCGTGTGTCACCAGCCCTGCCTGAGCATCTCCTGTCGCACCCCGCGCTTCTCTTGCTCTGCAGCGCTTCCAGGGCTGAGGACAGAGCCCCAAGTGACATCTCCTGCCCGCTGTGCCACAGCTCCAAACGCACCAAGGAGGGACGAGGCGGGGGGGGGTTTCAGGGATGCTCCAGGGCGTGGGGATGGTGAGAGAGGGGTGCTCCGTGTGTGGGTGTTATTTAGCCGTCTCCAGAAGGATTTGTAAATCCTGCGGCTCCTTTCTGCAGGGTTTCTCGTGCCTGCCTTTGGAGGAGGGGCTGCCTCGGGAGCTGGGGAAGGACAGCACGGGAGGATTTTCAGCCTCGGAAGAGTTAAAATCCTCAGGCTGCAGCGCCTGGGCAAATAACTCAGCTGCTGCTTCGTGTATCCCCTGGGCGGGTCCCCTGCCTTCTGCAAAGGCATCTCCCGAGGCTCTGCCGGCAGGAGCGGGGCCGGGGCGGTGCCACCCTCACCCCGGTGCCACCCTCACCCCGGTGCCACCCTCACCCCGTGCCCTCGGCCACCCGCTGCCCCGAGCCGGCTGGCGCTCGGCAGCTGCTCTAATTCGGGGCTCCTGCCTCGGCCGCGGCGTCATGAGCTGGATCAGCTCGGGCTTTAAGCTCCAAAGGCGCCTTAAGGGGAGAAACCCCTGTCTGGGGCCGGTTATTGGGACAGCCGCGCTGCCGGGCTGAGCTGGGTAATGCCGAGGTGTGGAGCCGGGGGAGGGATGGGGAGGGGGTGATTCCCGGCCGGCACAGCCCTGTGGGAGCCTGGGGGCGGCAGCCGCCGCCACGGCCGCTGGCCTCTCCCGTGGGATGCACAGGGAGGGCACGGGATGCACAGGGAGTGCACAGGGAGAGCACGGGATGCACAGGGAATGCATAGGGAATGTTTGGGATGCATAGGGAATGCACGGGATGCACCGGGAGAGCACGGGATGCACAGGGAATGCACAGGGAGTGTACGGGATGCACAGGATGCACAGGGAGAGCACGGGATGCACAGGGAATGCATAGGGAATGTTTGGGATGCATAGGGAATGCACAGGATGCACAGGGAGAGCACGGGATGCACAGGGAATGCACAGGGAATGCTCAGGATGCACAGGGGATGCACAGGGAGTGTATGGGATGCACAGGGAATGCAGAGTATGCACAGGATGCACAGGGAATGCACAAAGAATGCACGGGATGCACAGGGGATGCTCGGGATGCACAGGGAATGAGCAGGGAAAGAACAGGGAATGCACAGGGAGTGCACAGGGAATGAATGCACAGGGAGTGTATGGAATGCACAGGATGCATGGAGAATACACAGGGGTTGCACAGGGAATGCACAGAATGCACAGAATGCACAGGGAGTGACAGGGAATGTTCGGGACGCACAGGGAATGCACAGGGGATGAACAGGGAGTCTATGGATGCACAGGAGTGCACAGGATGCACGGCATCCCGGAGCTCTGCAGTCCCATTTGGGTCCCAGCTGGGAGCTTGGGGGCTCTCTGGGGTTGGGGTGCACACAGGAGGGTGCCCTGTGCAGCCCTGAGCCCGTGGTGGCAATGCCAGGACTCCCCGGTGTCCCCAGGTCTGGTGGCTCCTGCAGCCCAGGAGGCCCCGGGGGAAGGTCTGGCCTGGACGAGCTTCTCCCCCTGCTTTTACCATCACCTCGTTTTCAGAACCAGCAAAGCCAGCGAGGGGACAAGAAATGGAGCACCCCAGAGACGATCAGCTGCTCCAGCTGGATGCTGATCCTGGAAAAAGGCAGAAAGCTGCACTGGACACACACCTTGACCCTTCCCATCCCTTCAAGAAGGGGTGAGGGAGCCAAGAAGGACAGGTGGACAATTAACGTGCTGGTCCTGCAGCACCTGGGCTGTGAGAGGGCTCCCTGTGGGGCCAAGAGCTGTGCCACCCTCCTGGCAGGGTGCCAGGGCTGGTCAGGAGCTGCCAAATGCCCTGGAAAGCTTCGAAATGAGAGAGGAACTGGGAGGTGTGAGCTGAACCCCAGCCAGCCTGGAGCCCTGCCTGGGAGCCTGCATTTCCCTGTCCCAGCTCCCTTTTTCTCATGGCCTTGCAGCTGTGGGAAAGGGAGGCTCTGACTGCAATCTGTTATCACCACAGCTTTTATGTACAAAAAAAAAAAAAAAAAAAAAAAAAAAAAAAAAAAAAAAAAAAAGGAGAAATAAACACAATTTTTGGTACAAAAATGTGGTTTTGTCCCCATATCATCACTTTGCTGGTGCAGAGCTGAACCCAGAGCCTCGTGGCGCTGAGCTGCAGGGAGCTCATCCAAGCTGGAGGGGACAGCTGAGGAGCTGGAGCAGCATCACCACGGCAGTGCCGCCACACCCCTGGAGGAGGCTGGAAATGCTGTTCCCTGCCCCAAAAATCCACCTTGGCACACCAGGGGTGGCGTCTCAGAGCCCAGGCACAGGCTCTGGGGGGTGGAGCTGTCCCCTCCCTGCCCAAATGTCAGCAGGTGGGTGTGGGAGGTGGGGAGGACAGGAGCCGCCTTCCCTGTCCAGCCACGTGTCAGGATGGATATTCCCCAGGGGCAAAGCAGAGCCCTGGCCACACCACTCGAGCCTTTTCTGTCCCCGAGGGTGTGCACACCTGTGTGACAGCTCTGTGACACCTCCTGGTGACCCCCCCAGGCTCCCCCTGCCCTTGAAGTCGCACCAGCCCAGCCTCCAGCTGAGTTTAGAGGTCAAACCAGCCAGAACTGGGCCAGGCTGCAGCTCCCTGCTGCTCTGCTGGGATGAAGGACACCTCCTCCCAGATGGCCACTTTGTGGGGACAAATGTTCATTCCACGTGGCCCTGGCTTGGTGGCACGGGAGGGCTCTGTCCTTGGGAACAGGGTTCTGTGCAGGGGCTGAGCCCAGGGCAGCACAGGGACACCCCAGCCCGGGCTCTGCTCCTGCTCTGGGGCCCAATGCTCCTTGCAGCCCCTGTTTTGCTGCCCAAGTCCTGCTGGAACCTCATGGTGGGTGCTCCAAGGGCTGCCCAAGCCCTCCCTGTGGCCAAGCCCAGCCCCTGCTGGCCAGGCAGGGCTCCTGAGATGCTCCCCCACTGTCAGGATTCGCTAATGCAGGCGGGGGTGGTGATGGTTCCAGTAATCTCAGGGTGCAAAAGACACAGCAGGGGACTGTCGCTGTGGGACACAATAAATGAGACACGAGCTCGTGGTTCAGAAGGCTGATGCTCTAAAAAGGGGCTGGTTTATTCTCAGAACCTATTTTTATACCTTTTTACAATGTGCCCACCTAAGAGGTGGGATCCTTTGACCCATTGGTCACACCAAGGGTCAACAAGCAAAGTCCCTCCTTAGGAAAGAAATGTGAAAAACAAGAGAGTTTACAGAGAGTGACCTCCTTTACCAGTTTAGGTCCCTGGGAAAGAATTTCAGAAAAACCCAAACATGACAGGCAGTGACTACAGGGGACAACAGCAATTTGCTCAAAAAGCAGTGCACTTTATTGAGTGCACACAGCACTGTGTGTGATAGAAGGAGAAGAGAGAGAGAGAGAGGGAGGGATAAAGGGAAAGAGAGAAAGAGAGAGAAAAGGGGGTGTAGCTACCAAGGGAGAGATGGAGTCCTCGTGGTGCTTGCTGACCAACAGCCGCGTCTTCTTCTGTGGGGAGATCTCGAAATTGGGGCCATCTCCAGGGGTCTCTGATAGTCCTTTCTGCAGTGACAGGCAGGTGGCCAAGAGGTGAGCTCAGCATCAGCAGGTGTGCTGAGAGCAGGGCCAAGTGCTCCGGTGCTCAGAGCAAATGTCCACTCAGGGAACGGGACAGGGCGAGCACAGGACAGACCAGTCCGAAACTGGTCTGAAAACCAGTCTGTCGTGACGTGCCCATTGTTTTCACCTGGTTCCCATGGAGATGCAATGGTCCAGCGAGTGCACCTGCAGGCAGCAAACATCCCACCTCAGCCAGGCCAGAGCTCCTGTATTGGGGTCTCAGGTTTTACTCCCAGCCCTTTTGGAGTTATCAGTTTCCATCCTTGGCGATGATCCTGAGGCAGATGAGGAGCTCAGGGACCGTCTCTTACACCCACCTGCCCTCCTGGGCTCTCTCTCTGGCCAGCTCAGTCTCCTTGAGGGGCTTTGGAGGAACATCTCAGGAAAACAGGGTAAAAGATTCCAAAAGAGGCTCTCACCCCCAGGATCAGCCCAAGGCTTTATTCTTCAAGGGTTCCAGGGAAAGAGAGCAAACACAGAACAAGGCTGGCTTTATCTGGTCTCTGGCTCAGGGGAGATAACTGGCCCTGAGCCAACAGGGTCAAGATAGGGAAGAAGGGTCAAACTACATGGTCACAAGATTTAGGGAGTTCTAGGGGAGAAAAAACCATTCCCCAGAGGAACACAACAGGCTCCTTTAACCCTGCCTGAGGTGGGGAGCAGCCCTGCCCCCCCTCCCTGCCACCAACGTGGCCACCAGCCAGGTCTGTGGCCCAAAATGTGTCCCCAGCCCCCTTTCCCACCCGAGGTGTCCCTGTTGCTGCAGGGGCGTGGGGTGGGGGCAGCTGAGCAGCACTGGCTCCACGAGGCTTTCAGGGGTGGGTCCCCACGGGCATGGGCACACAGGGACTGCTGGGATGGTTTAAAATCCAGGGCAGAGACCTGATTGCTGCCCTAGTTTGCATCGAATCTCAGTTTGGGGGTTTTTTTTAGCAGCTTTTTGATGAGCTTGTCAATGACAAGTTGCTAATTGAGGAGTGGGAGGCCCGCGGTGTCCTGTGAAACGGGGGAGAAAAAAAAAAAAAAACCACAAAAAAGGATTAAAAAATTAGGGTTTTTTATCCTGGGCCTGACTGCAGGGACCAGAGGGATGGACAGAAGCCAGGCTGGGGTGGCCTCAGGGAGACCACGGGGGTGGTGCTCACTCAGGGGTTGGGGACACCCCAAATCCACCCCAAATCCCTGCAGGGGCTGGGAGAGACCCCCTGAGCTTCAGCAGGGACACTCCCCCTCCCCCTGGGGTGCTGCAGAGGGAGGACTCCTGGTCTCTAACAACAGCAGCCACCCCCCAGCACCGTGTACAGCTCCAGGCTCCACATTTTTTTTTAATCCCACATCCCCTCCAACCTATCCATTGATTTATAAATTCCCTCCCCGTACTGCTGGGCTAACGAGTACACTTTAAAGCACAAGCTAAAACACGAGTTCAAAAAAGGAACGGGGGAAGAGATGAAAAAAACCACTGGTTTAAGATATTTTTTGAATGGTCCAAAAAAAAAAACCAACTTTATTAATGGTACAAAACACATTTTCTTCCTGCGCCCCACTCTTGCACCCCACTGTGGGGTTGAAGGGAGCCAGCCTGGCCCCCTCCCCAGGCACCCACCAGCCCCTTCCCCGTTCCCCCTCTCCCCCTGCACCGGGCACTGCCCTGCACAAAGCAGCTTTGTCCCCCTCTTCCTGTCCCTCTGCTCCCATCTGGCTGCTGTCCCTCCCTGGCAGCCATCCCATCTCGCTCTGCAGCACAAGGACCCTTCTCCTCCCCCTCCTCCCCCTCCTCTTCCTCCTCCTCCTCCTCCATTTATCTGGGGGGAGTCCCACCCCTCCCTGTGCCAGCTCACAGGATCCCTCCCAGCCTGGAGGTGATGGGGAGGATGGCAGGGTCCCCACCCACATCCTGGGCACCAGGGGTGCAGGTGGCACTGGGGACAGTGCTGGGCACTGCTCCCCCAAGCCCTCGGAGCTGGGGGGGGTCTTGGGGGGGCCCTTTCCTCCTGCACCCCTTTTGGAGAGAGTGGCTGCTCTCCTTTCCCTGTGCCAGCCAGGCTGGCTCACCTGCAGCTCACCCAGGAGGGCTCCTCTCCAATCCCAGATCAAATCCAGCCTGGCTGAGGCCTGTGGGAGGGGAGGGCACGTTCCCAGGAGGTGTCTCTGCCTCCCAGCCCAAAAGTGGCCAGCAGGATGTGCTGGGCTCTGTGTCACTCACACCCCTGTGAGAGGAACACACCCAACACAGCTGGATCCATTCCCTTCCCTGCTCCCAGAGCCCCCAGAAAAGCTTGGGGTGGTTTGGCTCAGCCCCTCACAAGGAGAGGGGGCCAAAAACCCCCTCCCCAAACTGGGCATGGCCCCTTCTGTCCTGTGCCAAAGGGAGAAGGGGCAGGCAGGCAGCGCTGGGCATGGGCAGCCCCTGCACCTTGCCAGAGGAGCATTTTGGCTTTTCTTGGCCTTTTTTTGGGGGGTAGATATTTTGCAAAGCTCTGCCTTTGCCCCGGCTCTCTGTGGTTAATGGGGGCTGCAGGTATCCATGAGAAAATTAACACTGCCTGTGCTTCCAGGGGCTCCCCAGGGAAGTTGTGGGGAGCAGAGGGATGTTCCTGCCTGCAGAGGCTGCAGCACACCCTGGGGCCAGGCAGGTGGGCTGGATCTGCTCGGTGACAGTGACCCTGGCAAGACCCCCCCAGCAGCACTGCAGTTCCAGGAGTGTGGGGGCTCAGGGTGGGGGGCACAGGCAGCAGCGTCCCCTTGGAGCTGAGCCCTTCCAGCCACTCTGTGTGCAGAGTGCCCAGAATCTTTGTCTGGCTTGTCCTTGTCCCTCCTGGCGTCGCTCTCCTTCCCTGCCTCTCCTCCTTGCCCTCCCCTTTCCCAGCCCCATGACCTCAGGTTCTGGCTGCTTCCCTGGGACTGATCTCGGGCACCCGGCCACCAGCACGGCTGGGACCAGGGCTCTGTCCCACAGGGGGTGTTGTATTGCACTGAGTAGTTTTGTTATGCTTGCACTGGGTGTTTTGGTTATCTATAAACCCACACAAAATGTTGTACAGCACTGCCTCTGCCAGAAATCCCTGCACACCCCTCACCTGAGACCACCTGTGCCTCACCTCCCCCTGGGTCAGCCCCCATTGACCCCTCACCTGCCCCTTCCCTTCCCTTCCCTTCCCTTCCCTTCCCTTCCCTTCCCTTCCCTTCCCTTCCCTTCCCTTCCCTTCCCAAAGGACACAAAACCCCTCCCAGCCACCTGCTCGGCCTCTCACTCTCCTCAGGACCCCAAGGTGCAGGTTCTGCATTGAACTGTGGGGCTGTTCCTGGGACTGAGAGCTCCTTTTGTCTTTTGTCTCCATCCTGGCCTCAGTTTCCCCTCTGAGGATTCAGTGCCAGCCTGGCAGGGCACTCAGGGCTGGGAGAACCGAGGCAAGGGAGGACAGACAGACAGACAGCCAGCGTGTTCTCACGGCAGAGGCCACCACCAGGTCACAAAGGGCAAAATCCCACCGCATCCTACTTTGTCCGGAGAGGGGCTGAGGGCTGGCCCTGCTCCTCCTCCAAGTGATGGAAAAACCTTTGGCAGCCCCCGAGGTCCCGTGGCCAGGGGCCAGCAGCGCCCTCCCTCCGCCCTCTCCTTCCCCGTGCTCACGAGGTTTCAGCCGGCAAAAGGCAAATTTTATTCCGTCTACGCAGGCTTTGTTATTGTTACAAATAATAATAAATCACGGTGGCGGGCGGGGGATTTACGGGGCGGGAAGGGATGTGGAGGGTGGTGAAACACCCCTGGCTTCCCTCCCCAGCAGTGAGAGGTGTGAGAGCAGCCAGCTGTGTTGGGGGAAATGAAATCCCAGAGGATTTGTTGGGGGGTGCTGGAGGGGAGTGTGGGAGTCCAGGGTGTTCCTCTGGAAACCCTGGATGAACAGAAACCTGTACAGGAGGGTTTAAAACCTGTACAGGGGGGTCTGAGATATGTACGGGGGGTTGCAGACCCTGGCATGGACCCCAGACAGGCAAGGGCCTCGATTATAGTCCATGGGAAAAATTACCAACATTATGGGAGGAATTGCAAGCCCTCAAAGGTAATAGAAAATATTAATATTTTCACATTAGGGGTTTTAAGATAAGAAGGACCAGAGACAAGATGGAAGATTCTGGGCGTTACCCCAGAGTCTTCTCCTTCTTCTTTGTCTCCATTTTGTGCAGTGGTGATGACATGAAGCAGATTTAGAGGGATTGGGTCAAAGTAGAAAACACCTGTTTAGTGTCAAGTGCATGCATTGGGTCACAATTGTAAATAATGTACACGCAATTATCTGTATATAAGATGATGAGCCGTGGGCAGGTGGGCAGTCGTCGCCTGTTGCCTGTTTTGGTTTTAGGGAATTCTGTTCCCAGGGACTGAAACTGGTGAACAAGGTCACACATTGTAAACTATCGTGTTTTCCACATGCGTTCCCAGAGGAGGGACTTCGCGTGGTGGTCTCTGGAAGTGACCAATGGTTCCCAGGGGTCCCACCTCTAAGGTGGGCACATTTGTAAAAAGCATAAAAGAAGCTTGGAAAATAAACCTGCGGCTCCTCCTCACGAGGGGTCCAGCAGCCTTCTGTCCACTCCGTGTCTCCATTCATCGTGTCCCACAGTGACAGCCCCTCAGTCCCCACCACGGCTGCAGTGAAGGACCTCCAGTGCCTCTCCCACGCCACATCCAGGACCTCCTGTCCAAGGCCAGGCCATCCTTCCCGGGAGCAATGCCACCAACCCTGCCGTGTCACTCGTCCCCAGTGCCTGCCAGGGGCTCTTTGTGTCCCTTCTGTCCGGGCTGTGACTCTGGCTCTGTTCCTGTTGGCCTCCCCTGTGTCACCGCCTCAGCTCGGGAATTCCCCACGCTGCACTGAGCACGTTCCCGCTCCCCGCTCCCGCCTGTCCCCGCTAATTAGCGCGGCTTGACCGCCTTTCCTTCATCAGCGCTAATTGGCCGGGTTCTGCTTTGAGGCTCTCCCTTCCCGTGCCCTGGGGTCACTTCAGCGCAGGAGAGAAGAGGAATGGAATGAAATGGAACTCGGTGTGCCCCCTGTCACTGCACCCTGAAATCCAGCCAGGGTCAAGCCAGTACAGTGACTAAAACATCATAAACTTCAAAAAAATTACCTCCTCTTCTAAAGTTGAACAAATGCAATATTTTTTTTTATGTAAAGACTGTGGAGAGAGATTATCACGAGACAAACGCTTTAAACACTTTCTGGGCAAGAAATTGCTTCTTGCAAGAAGCAAGCACTCCAACCACCTTAAAGGAAAGACCTTGCCAAGCCCTATTCTTAAATCATCCTTGTTCATTTGTACATGTCTAGAAACACAGTGAAAGAATGGCATATCTATTCAACAGAAAGCAGAATTAAATCCTGACACCTGCAGCTGGGACATGGGGACACCGTGGGGCTCAGGGCACCGTGCAGGCCGTGGCTCCTCAGGCCAAAGCCTCTCTGCTCCCCACCCGTGGTGACTGTCACCCGTCTGGGGACACACTGGCTTGACCATCCCTGGTTCCTTCACCGACAGCTCCCAGCACTCAGCTCCAGGCAGGCGGTGGCATCCCCAGCCCAGCGGGCAGTGACACCAATGCCCCGGGGTGAGGTCACCCCGGCTGGGACAGGTGCTGGGGACAGCCCACAGGTGGCACCTGGCAGTGCTCAGCCCTGCTCCCCGTTTGCTGCGGGTCGGTGGGATTGATCCCCACCTGATGCACTCCAGGTGATCCAGCATGGGAGGGACAGCAGCTCCGGGGCTGGGGACAGAGGACGTGGTGTCACTGAGGCCCCAGGGCAGCAAATCCCTGCCCTGACCCCGGTGGCCTCCCCTGTGGTCTGGGATCCCCTGTCCCAAAGGAGGATGCTCTGGTTAGAGCCCTTGAATGTGTGTGTGTGTGTGTGACCTGTTCCCATGCAGGGCAGGAAGGAGAGCTGGATCTGTGGGATGCAAGGGAATTGGGGGAGAGGGTTGTCCCTCTGAGAGGTGCCTGGGGATTTTTCAGGGGTCTCTGTGCAGCTGGATGGGGGTTTGGTGTCTCTGTGAGGATTTGGGAAGTGTCTGTCAATCTGCAAGGGGGGCTCAGGGGGTGCTCGCTGTGTGTGAGGGCAGAACCGGGGGGGTCGGGGGGCAGAGGCCACAGAGCTGCACCCAGAGAGAGACCCTGGGTGGGAATGGACAGGAATACAGGGATGGGAGCTGTGCCCTGCACACCTGGAGCCTCCTGTGCTCTGCTGACAGGGGGAATCAACCCCAACCCCCAATCCCGGGCTCTGCCTGTCTGTCTGTCTCCTGGGACTGCTCTGCCCCTGCCTCCTCCACCCTCCCCCTCACATCTGGCCAGCAGCAGCTTATTTTTTCCTCCAGGGTTGCGACACCCTGAGCCACGGGATGTTTTTCCTCAGCCCCGTGCCGGATCCCCCCGCAGGGAGAGGGCGGGAGGATTGTCCTGGCCGGGGAGCTCGGGTCACAATGTCCGAATGCCCTCCCACCCACTGTCCCCAAGTGCAGCCAGGGGACACCACGGAGAGCAAATCAGACCAGGGCTGGAGAAGGGAGAGTGGATTCTTGCTGGTGATGGAATCTCAACTGGCTCTGGTTCTCCAGATCCTCCGGGGCTGGGCAGTGGTCACCAGATCCTGCCAGTGATGGAGAGGGGCAGCTGGATCCTCTTGGGGCTGTAGCTACCGACCCACCACGTCCTCAGTCATGATCCACAGCCATGTCACCCTCCACTCAAAGGCCTGGGCAACCAAAAGATGGGGGTGCCACCAGAGCAGGCCTGGGGGACACGAAATTGGGGCTGCCCCAAGAGCATCCCCACCTCTGGAGCCATGCAGGGGCTGAACCACCCCCTGTCAGCAGCCCTGGGATGGCCAGACCCCATCTGTGCCTCCCTTTTTTTCCCAATCTGGATTTTTCCCATCCAGAATAAACACCATTCGTTCAGAAGAAACCATTTTATTATTTTTTTTTTTCCCCAAGAAAAAAAAGCAATATAAATATTAGAGTATAAAACTTGCGTGTAACACATCGACGTCGGTCTATACGGGTATAAGAAGGATATAAGCATATATATAATATATAAGTATAATTCAATATTAGACACATTGAAAGGGCAAAAAACGTGTGTTTCATCTCACGTACACTCGGAGCACAGACCACATGGAAAGAAGGTACAGAGAGAAAAAATCGAAAATACTGATGTCCACAAGCTTAGCTACCGCGATTAAAAATAACACGCCACTAAATACACAACACTCACTAGGCTACCTCAGGTTGCAGGTTAAAAAAAAAAAAAAGAAAATATAAAGACTACGATTCAGCTACAGCGTTTCTAGAGGAGGGGGAGAGGTGGCAGCTGCAGGGGACAGGGCGGGAAGCGCTCCCAGTGCAGCCAGCACTGGAGGTGGCTGGATCCGGATGAAACGCTGAGGATGCTCCTGCTGCCCTGGGTTTGGGGAGAGGGGCAGGGGTGGGGAGAGCCTGGCTGAAAAGGGCTGGATCTGCTCTGGGTGAGTTACGTGTTAGTGATTAAAAAAGGAAAAAAAAGAAACAACACACACCCCCCCCCTTGGGAAACTCGGCGTGGCCCCTTCCTGGCCGCCCCACAGCTCCTCTCCTGGCTCTGGCTACACCAAGGCCCCATCCGCCTCCCCTGGGGGGGTCAGAGCTGCTTTGCTATGGGAAGCTGGCCTGGTGCTTTGGTGATGGGCACATGGAGAAACTCTGATCCTCGTCCTTTGATTCTCCCTGCAGGGCACAAAGCCCAAAGCCCAGCGGGAGCATCACCTCCTCCAGGCTGGCCCCGTACGGTCCCATGTGACACTCCCCCAAAATCACTGCCCCCCAAATCTGCAGCCTCACCCCCTGCTCTTGGGTCCCTTGTCAGGGTCTGGTCCCAAACTCCACCAAAACAACCGTCACATCCTCAGCCACCAACCCTGCACCAAAGCCATGCACCGGCAGCTCCGCGGGAAGGGGCGAGAGCCCCAAGCAATCACCCTGCAGAACCTCCCCCCCTCTGCCACCCCAAACAACCTTTGGGGCCCGACCTAGAAGCAATTAATGAGTTTCCCCAGCCCGCCTGAGCCATCCCACCCCCTCCCAACCCCCCTTCCCTGGCGTGGGCATGCGAGGACTTGTGCGGGGCCGTGGAGCTACTGCGCTAGTGCAGGTGCGAGGTGAGGGACGTGCATGCAGACACCGTGTGTGCAGACAGCCAAACCTCGTCCCCTGTGTCCCCACCCCGGGGCAGGGGGGGAACCTGGCCAGGCCTGGCCGTGGAGGGGAGCGAGGCTCTCTTAGCCTTAATTCCATAAGAACATCGACTGTACATATAAATATTTACTGCAAAGAAGGTTTGAGATGTGTGTCTGCTCTTCGGAGACCCCTTAGAAGCGCCGGGGCAGCTGCCGCGCACCTCGGCAGGCTCCTCTTGGAATTCCCTGCCTCTCACACAGCAGGAGGGCTTTTTTTTTTTTTTTTTTCCTTATCATATTTCAGGCCATTAGTGGTTACACTTAAAAAAAAAAAAAAAAAAGAAAACGAAAAAAAATGTTTAGGATGCAGCTTTGCCATATTCCCTTTGACTCATGCAATATAAACACTTTTTTTTTTCTCTAGATGACAGGTAAGCAGGAACTGAAGCACTCCCTACCGACTTCCAACTTCCAAAATCCATCGCTATCACCGGCTGGGGGTGAATTTTACGAATGGAAAATTTAAGAGCAAAGAACTGTAGCATGGGCTCTAAGCTAAGGACTTCCATTGCCTTCCCATAAAATAGCTGAAGGGCTATAAATTAAAAGATCCACATTAAAATTATTTACACCGGGCAAAGCCGAGCATAAGCCTTGTGCCTTTCTCGGACTACCTGGGAGAAAAATCGGATCCAAGGACATGGCAAAAGACCTTCCGCCCTTGCATATTGGAATACCCGAGGGATTGTAGAAAACATTATTCACAGGGCACTTGTTTGCGTTGCCTTTAGATTCTGGGTTGGTTTCCATCACCAGACCTGAGAGCAGCGAGCCCCTGCTCTCAGCTCTGATGACGACGAGATACATTCGCAGCATTTCCTACTTCTTTTGCACCACAAAAAAAAAACATAATTTCACATTCGTCCTCCGGCCTGGGCTGTGGTTTTTTTTTTGGGGGGGGAGTGCTGGAGCCGGCTGCCCTGTAGCTCTAAGGTCTCCTTTTTTTTTTTTTTTTTAAATTTTTTAATTTTTTATAATTTTTTTTCTTCTTCACTACTTCTTCTCCTTCTTCCCGGATTTCTTCTTGTTGCCTCCGGCGGGGGCGGCGTTCTTGGCGTCGCGCTTGCCGGCGGCGTTGGTGAGGGTGGCGTTGCTGCCCGGGATGTAGACGTTCTGCCGGTAGTCGGGGACGTGCTGGAGGGTGAACTGGGGGCCGTAGCGGGCGCTCAGCCCCATCGTGCCATTGCCGCCGCCCAGGGTCGAGTTACCGTCAGCAGCTTCTGTGGGGAACGCCGGGGAAGAAAGGGGGAAAAGAGAAGGGCGGGATGTTAAAGCCAGCTGAAGACTCCCCACCCCAAACCGACATCACCATTTGACACCCACTTTGGTATCAAACCCAAACCGACATCACCATTTGACACCCACTTTGGTGTCAAACCCAAACCGACATCACCATTTGACACCCCCTTTGGTATCAAACCCAAACCGACATCACCATTTGACACCCACTTTGGTATCAAACCCAAACCGACATCACCATTTGACACCCCCTTTGGTGTCAAACCCAAACCGACATCACCATTTGACACCCACTTTGGTGTCAAACCCAAACCAACATCACCCTTCAGCTCCCCTGAATGAGCAGCCTGGCACACAGCCACACACCCCCCCCCCCCAAACTGCCCATTACAAACACATATTGTGCAGTCACACCATTAGCGATGCATTAAAGGAAATCCGATATTTATTTGTTTTTCCGCCGCATTTTAAAACCCCGCCCGCGGTATTTTTATTTTTTTTTCCTGCAGCCAGGTTTATTCAGGGAGCGGGACACTGGAGAGGAGAAAGAAAAAAAAAAAAAAAACCCTCCCCTGCAATACCGCAAAATGGCTCTAGGAAGCCGAGCACGGAGGAAATCACTGCCAGAGCGTGTCTGATGGTCCAGATCTGGGGGCAGGGGGAGGGGAAGGCAAATTCATTCCTGTCGCTATGCAAAGCTCCGTGCCGGAGCGAGGAGTGGGGAGGGGCACGGGGGCCCCCCCCGGGATGCCGGGGCTCTGCTGGATGCTGGAGACCAGATGGAGAAACGAGCACGGGGGGGATGGCAGCGCTCAAGTGATGCTGTTGCCATGAGCTGCTGCACGATCTGCTCCAGGGGGGATCCTTGCACAGCCCTGCTCAGAAATGGTTTGCTGAAACTCAGCCTTTGTACCAGAGGCTGTGGCTCCCATCTCAGCCTTGAACTGCCCCATGCTCGTGGCTGGGGCCAGGCTCTCCTGGAGGATGGGGACACCCAGCAGCAGCACCCAGAGGGCCCAAGGCAGAGCCTGGCAGTGCTGCTCCTTCCTTTTCACAGGCAGAGAGATGGTGGGAACAAAGGGAAACAACGAGCAGAGGTGGTGGGCTGGGTCTCCTCGTGTTTCTCCTCACTCCAGACCAGCTCTGTGCGCGCCTCTGCAGAAACCCTGAGCAGATGGAGGTGCCTAAGGCAGCCAGAAAGCTGGACAAAAAGCTGGACCACATCCCACCACCCCCCCCCGAAACATGGCTGTGTACACATTCCCTTTGCAGGGGTCGGAAGGATGAAGCAACTGCAGTTTGAAAAGCTGCAGCTGCTCTGTTGGAGCAGGCAGGGAGGAGGAGAACACAGCGAGGCTGAAAACAGGCGTGACATTGTGCAAGGGGCAGGGGCCATGGTGAACAAACACAGTGACCCAGAGCAGGGAAATGCCTTTCACTTCCTGCTCTGGAAGCCTTCACCACAGGAGAACTCTTCCAGAGTCCCCTTGAAATGGCTTCCAGACCTAGCAGGGCTTGGAGGACCTTGTGCTGGGAAGATGTGTCTGTAATTAGTGATATTTATTGCTAATCCTCACTGGCCTGAGCAGCAGATTATTTCATTAGCAACCAACTCAAGCCCGTGGCCATCGAGGTGTTAGAAATCATCTCCATGGGACGGGACGGGACGGGACGGGACGGGATGGGATGGGATGGGATGGGATGGGATGGGATGGGATGGGATGGACTGGAGGTGTGCAGGGACCACCTCACAGGTCCCTACAAGCCTCCAGCCATGGCAGAACTGCTTTTTCTGGACTGCCTCAGCTGGAATCAGCCCAGGGAGAAGCTGGGTGGACTGGGGCACCTTCTCTTCCCTGATTATTGCTGCCCTGTGTCCCTCGGGGGCCACCCCAGGGCTCTGAGCAGTGAAGGGCTGGGGGTGCCAGCACCACCCAAGTCCCCACGAATTAATTTGCAGTCTCAGCACAGCTTCCACCAGGGAGAAAGAAGCACTGGTGAAGTTCCCAGCCCGCCAGTCAGCCCCGGGGAAGGGCGACCGGCTGTTTCTAGGTAACACTGACATTAAGGCTGAAAAGAAGAGAGAACAGGGACAATAGAGGGTTATAAACGGGCACCGAGGTGCTCTTGCCAAGCCAAGCACTTGAGCTCTCGTTGCTGGAAAGGTCACGCTCGGCCTCTACCAGCAGCCTGTCATTATCCCAAAGGGGCCTGAGGAGGAAAACAAGAATTTGGGCTCCAGCGAAAATAAACCAGCGAGCGGCTCCACCCGCCCCCGTGGGCAGAGGGGGCAGCCCCAGAGCAGGTGTTGCTGCAGCTGCTGGAGGGGCTTTCAGGGCACCCAATATAGCCTGTCTGCCCCTGCCTGGGGGGACAGGGACCTCCCCGGGCTGCCTCTCCGTCTGCTCTCCCACCAGCCATGGCACCTCTCTAAATTCTCGCTGGCAGCCAGAGTATTTAAAGGACAGGACGTCTGCCCTTGAGGGTCTGGTGTTCCTGGAGCATCTGTGCTCCTCGGGCTGTCCCAGCAGCTGCCTCTGCCCATTCAGCTCACTGGGAACACTGGTTTTCCATGTCATTCCCAGCTGCAAGGCAGGAAGATCCAGAGGAAGGGTGTCTGTCTTGTAACTAACTGTGTACTTGTTGGCTTTTGCTATTATGTGTTGGCTTTTGCAAATTATTATTAATATAGTTGCAAAATATTATTAATATATATTTGATATAGTGCAGTTTGTAATCACTTTTAACTGCTTCTGATGCAGTGTAATTTGTCAGCTTTTTTTATGGCCAATGCCCTGGCCCCTGTGTGGCTTGTGTATTTTAGTGTTTTTCATATTGTTCCCAGCTGCAGGGCAGGAAGATCCAGAGGGAGGATGGCTGGGAAGGGAGACAGCACCCTACAGCAAGGTCATAGCCCTGGGGGGGAAAATCAGGTCCCCTGACACTCTTAAATTCAACCATTGGGAAAGGGATTTGATCCTGAAAGGACTGGGTGGTGCAGGCCTGGCCTGGCTGAAGCCAAGGAAAACCTCTGGTCCAGGGTAAGGAAGCATCCAAGGCATCACCTGTGTCACTCTGTGTCCCACCTGCCACCCCGGAGCTCAGACAGAGCTCGGTGGGTGACAGGGAAAGATAAGGAGCATTGAAATAGCCAGGAAATCACACTTGGGGGATGGCTGGCACAAAGATTAATGGGCAATTAGCGCTGCCCCTAATCAAAGCTTGCTCCAATCACCACTGTTGGCTTAAAGAGAGAGCAGAAACGGGGGACAGAGAACAAGGGTGACACGAAAACACTGTGCTGGAGGAAAAAAAAAAAAACAAAACTTGTGCAGTGTCCCCATCCACACATCCAGCACAGAAATGGAGAGGATGGAGAAGGGAAAGCCATTCTCTGCGGGAGGGATTTGATTTCCATCAACCCCCCAGGCAGAGCGGAGCCCTGGGAGAGGTGAGGACACTGCCAGACCTGCGGATTGGGGGAGATTTGCTGCAAAAAGGCCCGGGGCTCCATCAAAGTCGGTGCTTAACCTGGAAGGGACCCGCTTAACCCTGATCCTGGGGATTGCTGGAGCAGCAGCCAGAAAAAACCAGCTTTATTTACCGGCAAGGAAACCGGGTCTGGAGACGCCGGGTGACGATAACCACACGCAGCCCCAAGGGCTGTTTTTCCGCGGTGGTTTTTCAGAGCAAAGGCACATTTTCACTTTGTTTCTTTCTCCCGAGTGTAAACAACTCCCTTGCCCCGGCCCTTGGCCCCCCTCCCCAGCCTCGGCAGCTGTCTCCTGGTGTCTGCAGAGCAGCAAAGCTCAGCTGCAGCAGCTTTCCAAGAAAGCAACACCAAAGCCATCCATCCCTCCTCCCTCGGATTCCTTCCCTCCCAACCACTCAAAGGAAACATCCTAAGCATTTTGCACCGGGGGTTTATGGCTGTGCTTCTATTTTTAAATCAAGGATGGAGGGGAGGGGAAAGACTTGGAGGTATTTATAAATAAAGGCTCTATGAAAACCAGGCCCTTTATCCAGAGCGCTGCCCGGAGTGATGACTGTCCTTGTTTCATGCAAAGCCACTGTGGGTGTGTGGGAACATCCCAAAGCTTCTGCACTGCCAGAAACCAGAACAAACCAACCCAAAACGACCCCAGACCACCCTCCTGCCAATACAGCTGCAAGGAGGCAGCAGCAGCAGCCAGTGGGAGCCACCTCCATGGCTCAGCAGAGGGACTCGGGGAGCTCCTCTGCACACAGCGTTTGTTGGGTGCAGCAGAGTACCTTAGGGAACGTGGGCATGAGGTGTTTTGGGATGAGATTTAACTACCCCAAACTGGGCCTCAGTTTCAGGCCTGTCTAGGAGTAGACAGGCCTGTGTTGCAGTTAGAAATTCATTTTAAGGGATTTGAACTACCCCAAGCTGGGCCTCAGTTTCAGGCCTGTCTAGAAGTAGACAGGCCTGTGTTGCAGTTAGAAATTCATTTTAAGGGATTTGAACTACCCCAAACTGTGCCTCAGTTTCAGGCCTGTCTAGGAGTAGACAGGCCTGTGTTGCAGTTAGAAATTCATTTTAAGGGATTTGAACTACCCCAAACTGGGCCTCAGTTTCAGGCCTGTCTAGGAGTAGACAGACCTGTGCCGCAGTTAGAAATTCACTTTAAGGTGTGTTTAAGCATTAGATAGCACAGTTATAGTGTGGTTGTGGTGGCTTCCTTAAGGGTGAAATTGTTTACATTCTATTTTACACTGAATGCCAATTAGAAAACACCTGTAACTGTAAACTAGCTGAAACTGTATTTAACTCCCCCTTCTTAGGAGAATAAACAGAGGACACATGATCTAACCATGTTGGTCGTGTGTGTGTTGCTCTGATCAGCTTCCCACTTTTAATTAAGAGTTCCCTGGTTTCAGTTGGGAATACTGAGCCAGGCATTCACTGTTTCCCTGGTCCAGCCTCTAGCCAGACAAACTTCCAGCTTTCCTTCCTCCCCACCTTACAGCAAAGTTTAATTTAACTGTGACTTTCTGGAACCGAGCAGTTTATAGAACATCATCTCCAGACTGGCTCTTGCCTGTGACACAACCACAGCACAGCCAGAGGGGGTTGTCCCAGTGCAAAGCAGACAGAGTTTGGGTGGGAGAGGTGTCCCTGCCTACAGGAACCAGGTATCCCCTCTGCCTGGACCCCTCCTGACCCCTCTCTCTGCAGGGGACACCAGAGCTTCTCCAGCAGCTTTGGGATCTGTTGAGGCAGAGCTTTTGCAGCCAGCCCAGCTAACCCAGCTAAATCAGCCCCACAGCATTCTTATCTATCAGCATGAACCCGAGACACGGCCTTATCAGCATTGTTATCTCTCAGCATGGCCCTGCCAGAGCAGGAGTCAGGGTGTTTTCCCAGGAGTGATGGAGACCAACCGTTGGCTGAGGCCAGGATCATGGCTTGGAGCATCTCCGTGTCAAACTGGTTGTTGGGCCAGGCTCCAGCTTCCTCTCCATTCTGGGAGCTGTGGGAAAGGAAAACAAACAGAGAGTTACTCCAGTTCAGTCAGGGGGACCAGTGCATGCTTTAAATCCTTCCAGTAAACAGCACTCAGGAGCCTTTCAGAGGTGTCCATCCCTCACCAGGCTCTTGAAGAACAACCACCAAAAGCACTTGGGGAATCAACAGCGCTTCCAGCAGCACCTTCCTAACTCCTGCTGCCTCCTACAGCCAAGCATCTCATCGCCTCAAAATCCCACTGACATGGAATCACAGGATGGTTTGGGTCAGAAGAGAACTTGAAGATCATCTAATTCCAGCCCCCTGCCATGGGGATATAATGTAACCCATTGCCAAAATTACAGTGGGATATCATAAAAACCATAGATCTGAATTCCTGCTCAGGCCCTGAATTCCTGCTCAGCCCCTGAATTCCTGCTCAGCCCTGAGTTCCTGCTCAGCCCCTGAATTCCTGCTCAGCCCCTGAGTTCCTGCTCAGGCCCTGAATTCCTGCTCAGCCCCTGAATCCCTGCTCAGTGCCTGAATTCCTGCTCAGCCCCACTCAAGCATGGGTGCATATTCACCCTTGCATGGCCAGGCCCTCTTGCAGGCTGTGAGTGGATGCACCTTTCAAGCTCATTCAGGTAACAACCCCATTCTGCAGCTTCATTCATGGGATGGAGGGTGAGAAAACCCCTTGCTGTGGTGAGATTTGGGATCATCATGGAGCAGCTGCCTGGCACTACAGAATTTGCTCTGAAAAGAGTCCAAGATCAGTCCTGGGGAGGCTGGAGCAGCAGGGAGAGGAGAGCAGGGAGCATCTGGGCACCTGCCTTGGTTGCCCTTGGCTGCTGGGGGTGCTGAGCACCATGAATCTGCCTGGGAAATCTCGAGGGATGCTGAGAGACTTTGGCTGAGGAGGTTTTGTGGCCGAGGTGACAATCAGCACTCTGTGTGCAGGCTAACAAGCCCTGCTTTCATGTCTGCCAGGTGTCAGCTGCGCTCAGCCACCGCTCACTGGCCAGGGCTGTGCTCCCAGAGCCCCTCCAGAGCCTCTGCACTTCCTAAACATCTCCCCAGCTTCCTGGGGACCCCTCTGCTCTGTCCCTAAACAACCCCACCACTCAGATCACTGCTGTCTCCTCTCCCAGTCACTGCTCTGACTACCCACAGCCCATTCCATCCATTGGAATGCCAGGATTTACCCCTTGGCTGTGTGATGGCTCCTCTCTTGCAGCTGGGAGCCCTGCTGAAGTGAGATAGGGGAGGGTGGGGGGTTGGAAAGCCCTTCCCATGAGGACACCTCACCCCATTTCCCGGGAAAATGTTCAAACCACCAGGCTACAAGGCACAGATGTGGCCTCCTCCACCACTGTGGTCCCAGCCCTTACACCCAGGAGCTGCAAGACTCCAAAACCCTGCTCAGACCCCAACACCCTGCTCAGACCCCAATACCCTGCTCAGATCCTGAAGGCCAGCTGAGATCTCAACATCCTGTTCAGACACCAGATTCCTGCTCAGCCCTTGAATTACTGCTCAGGCCCTGAATTCCTGCTCAGCTCCGGAGTTCCTGCTCACCCCTGAATTCCTGCTCAGCCCCTGAACCCCTGCTCAATCCCTGAATTCCTGCTCAGCCCCTGAATTCCTGCTCAATCCCTGAATTCCTGCTCAGCCCTAAATTCCTGCTCAGCCCCTGAATTCCTGCTCAGCCCCTGAATTCCTGCTCAGCCCTGAATTCCTGCTCAGCCCCTGGATTCCTGCTCAACCCTTGAATCCCTGCTCAGCCCCTGAATTACTGCTCAGCCCTGAATTCCTGCTCAGCCCCTGAATTCCTGCTCAGCCCCTGAATTCCTGCTCAGCCCCTGAATTCCTGCCCACCCCTGAATTCCTGCCCACCCCTGAACCCCTGCTCAGCCCCACTCAAGCATGGCCAACCCCAGCCCCGGGGTGTCCCGCTGGCAGCTCTGTGCCTGAGCACACCCCCCTGCCCGTGCCAGCACAGCCAGGGCCGGTGCCAGCTCTGTGCCAGCTCCAAGCCCCGTGCTGGGCAGCAGATGGGCTCCTCACGCCCTGCTGGGCACCCCCCTGCCTGAGTGCCCCCTCCACCTGCACCCTCACACAGAGACCAGGCTCAGCATGGACATGTTGGAATTGGGATGGACCCACAGGCAGCTTCTTGAAGGTTGTACCTGCCCCAGTGACCTCGGAGCTGCCTCAGAGTTCTGCAAGGAGAGAAGCCCTGAATGCACAGGATGAGCTCTCACCATCCCTGTGAAATCCTTCCCTATGCAGAGGGTGCCCAGAGCAGCTGTGGCTGCCCCTGGATCCCTGGCAGTGCCCAAGGCCAGGCTGGACCTTTAAATCCTCCCACTGAACAGCGCTCAGGAGCCAAGACCCTTTCAGAGGTGTCCATCCCTCACCAGGCTCTTGAAGAACAACCACCAAAAGCACTTGGGGAATCAACAGTGCTTCCAGCAACACCGTCCTAACTCCTGCTGCCTCCTACAGCCAAGCATCTCATCTCCTCAAAATCCCACCGACATGGAATCTGGTATTGGGGCTGGGAGCAGCCTGGGGCAGCGGGAGGTGTCCCTGCCCATGGCAGGGGGTGGGATGGTGTAGTCATGGTTGGTGCCTGTGATGTTTTGATTTCTCTGAAACTCTTTCCTAGGCACAGTTCTGTCAACAAGAGACACGTTTTCCTAACTGTATCCTGTGTTTTGCATTCCTTTCCCTAGGAGGGACCTTCTCTTGATGTCCCTCTGACTTGACCAATGCAGTCAAAGAAGTTTGTCTTTCTTCCACCCCTTGGGTGGGTTCTTTGTAAAATAGTATAAAGGGAAATTCCCGAGTAATAAAGATAGATTGGAGTCATTTCAGCTCTCTAAAAACTTCGGAGTCCGTGTCGTTGTTAATCTTAATCAGCATCAGAATGGGATGGTCTGTGAGGTCATTTCCAACCCGAACCATTCTGGAAATCTGAATATATGCTCAAACCCCCTTTGAAACACAATCATCTGCCTGCAAGGACGCCGTGCAGACACTCCCAGGTGCTCTGCAGAAAATCTGCTCCCAAGCAGCTTCTCCAAAGACGTGCGGGACCCGAGCCAGGAGCACAGGACCATCCCTCCCCTCCTGCATCCCGTGCCTGCTCCATCCCCAGCCGCGCACGGGGCGCTGTTCTCACACCAGTTAATCTTCTAGAGGATGCAAATAACCACGAACGGAGCAGAGGCTGCCCCGGCACGACCCCGCCGGCAGCATCCCGAAATACCTGCTGCCCTCCCGGGGGCAGCCTGGGCATTATTTCACAGCCCTCCTGCGCGCCCAGGGTGCCGGCACCGTTCCCAAAAAACCAGAAATTAAGAAATCCGAATGGATTCCTCTCTGATGGTTGTGCCGACACTCCTCGGTGCCGTGCCAGGACAAGGTGGGGACAGCCCTGGGGCTGCAGTGACCTGTTAATGTCACAAACAGGGCTGGGAATAGAGCCCCGGGCCAGATCCAATAAAGGACTTAGGAACCTAAACTCCACCGCAAACCTCAACCCGTTCAGCCACCCGTGAACCGCGGCAGCTCCTGCCCCACCCCCAGCTGCAAGATGAGGTGCCCGGGTTTTTCAGGGCTTCGGGAAAGCTGCTCAGGAGCATCCCTGAGCCTCCCAGGCGCTGATCCTGGCTCTGGGAGCTCCCCGAACACGGTGGTGGTACCCAGAGATGGGGGGAGGGAAAGCACAAGAAAGTATCAAACACATTTTGGGGTTGTTTGATTACTTTTGGGTTTTTTTTGTTGTTGTTGTTGTTGGTTTTGTTTTTGGTGGGGGTTTTTTTGTGTTGTTTGGTTTGGGTTTTTTGTTCTTGGTTCGGTTTGGTTTGGGTTTTTTTGGGTTTTGGGGGGTGTTTTTTGGGGGGTTGTTTTTGGTTTTGTTTGGGTTTTTTGTTGTCTGTTTTGCGGTTTTTTGGTGGTTGTTGTTATTGGTTTTAGTTTGGTTTTGGTGGTGTTTTTTTTTTTTTCTTTTTTTCTTTTTCTTTGTTTGTTCCAGTGGTTTTCCCCCTGTTGTGAAATCAGAGGCACAGATTCAACCCCCTCTTTGACTCGGCAGTGCCAGCATCACATTTTCCACCTCCCAAAAGACTCTCCTCTCCTCTCCTCTCCTCTCCTCTCCTCTCCTCTCCTCTCCTCTCCTCTCCTCTCCTCTCCTCTCCTCTCCTCTCCTCTCCTCTCCTCTCCTCTCCTCTCCTCTCCTCTCCTCTCCTCTCCTCTCCTCTCCTCTCCTCTCCTCTCCCACCCCTCCTTCAGGCTTCCCTGTGTTCCTCCTGCCTCCTGTCAAAGCCTCCGTGTCCTACAACAGTGGGAGTGCACGGAAGGAAAGGAAATCCACCTGCACCAGGATTCCTGACCCCCCCAAGCTCCCCATCCCCACAGCCCTCGGCCCCAGGGCTGCACCAAGGCTCAGGCAGCATCACCGGGCACCAGCCTTGGCCAGGAAGGGCTTGGAGAGGGAGGGATGAGGGGGTCTGGGTGGTCCCTGCTGCCTTGGGAGGGCTCTGGGCGGCACAGCCCGACCCTCCCAGCACGGCCCGAGGGGAGGGGCTGTACCCGGGAAGGCGGATCGTTCCCAGGTTGTGTGGAGCTCCTGGTTTAGAGCTCTGTGTCCCAGGGAATTGGGGCTGTGCCCCACCAGCCAGCTCAGGGTGGGCAGCATTCCAGAGCCTTTTCCTTCCTTGTGGTCGTAGTGAGGGAGGAACATGAGAACTCCTGGCATGAGCCCTCACCAGCCCCTCCACTGTCTGGGGGACACCCAAAGCTCTGCATCCCCCCCCCGTGAGATCACAAAATCAGACTGGGAGAGGGGCACGGATCATAGAATTCTACAGTTCTTGGCTTGGAAGGGTCCTCAGGACCCTGCAGTGCTCCTGGCTCCCACCCTTCCCAGCAGAAGGAGCTCTCAGCCTCTCCCACCCTGCCTTGGGCTCCGGTACTCAGATCATTTCGGTGCCTCTGCTTTTGTTGCAGTGAGGAGCCCCAAAATTGGGCACAGTGGCCCAGGTGTGGATCTGTGAGTGCCACAGGGGAATCGAGGGTAACTTCTTGTCCTGCTGGCTACAACCTGACCAGTGAAACCAGTCAGTCTCCGTCACAGCAAGGGTGCACTGGTGATTGATGGCACCTGACATTCAGCCTGACATCCCCTGTGTCCTTTTTTTTTCACCCTTCCTGCACCCAGCCTTCCCGAATTTTGCACAAAGAGCCCCAAAGCTGCGTGCCTGCTCCTCATGGCGCCACGTAGAAAAGCTATTTCAGAAATGCCTTAGCACTGCAAAATAAAAAAAAAAGGCATTGAACTCACTTCTCCAAGCAGGAAATTCAAGTGTCTCAATTACTTGCAGCGCAATCATCCAGAATTCAGAGGCAAAGAAAAAAAAAAACAACAAACCAAACCCAAGGGCTGTAATCTAAAAACATCCAAAAATAACTCAATGCACACAGCTGATGGCCAGACCTGGCTATAGGATGGGGCTGTGAGTCACAGCTGTGAATCACTGACTCAACAATGAGCAGCCTTCCCCTGCCCGGGGTGGGCACACCCCAGGACCCCCCCTCGCCTCTCATCACCCACAGCTTTGGATGCTGCTGCAGGGAGCCTGCCCGGAACGGGAGGGCTGGTTCCTATGGAAATACTCCAAAGACTTGCTGGTTTTAATACAAATGGTGTTGATTCAAAAGGGTGTTTTGCTAAAAACCCATCCCCCATAGGAGAGATTTTTTTTTTTTTAGGTTTTTTTTTTTTTCCTCTCTCTGTTCAGTTCTACTCCACACTTCAAAGCTCCAAAAAAAAGCTGGCTTTCATTTTCGGGAATGCTTCCAGCGTAGCTGGAGCTGGAGAGAAGGAATCAAAGCCACAGCTGAGACAAAGCTGGGGCTGCAGCATCTTCAGGGGCTCGGGGCGTGGTGGACACCCAGCACAGGTGCTGTGGCAGGAGAGGCAGGTACAGCCTGTGCACGGCCTGGGGCTGCCTCCAATCAGCCTGGCTTCGTGGAAATCACGGAACAACCGGACAAAAATGCTTTTCTGGCAACCCTGCCACAGCCCCACCGCATCCATCTGCATCCCAAGCACCCACAGCAGGAGGGCACTGGGGTGCTTTGCTCATCAGCTAATTTGCAGCGCCCTCAGCCATCAGGTCCCTTTCAATCTTCCGCTTCCAGCACACGAAATTATTCCACTTCGAGCACAGAATTATTCATTTCCTTGCGGGGTTGCCATGGAGCTCATCGCCATGGCAGCCAAAGGCCTCGCAAACATTTATTTGCACAATCGCCCGATGGATTCCTGAAAAATTGTGTTTTTTTTCTTTGCTCTGCAGCTGGAAACGCGAGTCACAGCAGCGCCACAACAAACCGGGGAAAAGTTTATTCGTGCCAGAGCAGCGCTGTCAGAGCCCCAGGGGATGGAGAGGGCAGCTCAGTGCCCCGAGGACGAGACCTTGGCACTCGGAAGCTCTGGCAGGGCTGTGGCAGTGCCTGGGTTGGGGATTTTCCCGGGACACCCTCAGCATCCTCTCTCCTCTCTTATTTGGGGTTTCCTGGCTCCTGTGGCAGTGCCTGGGTTGGGGATTTTCTCGGGACACCCTCAGCATCCTCTCTCCTCTCTTATTTGGGGTTTTCTGGCTCCTGTGGCAGTGCCTGGGTTGGGGGATTTTCCCGGGACACCCTCAGCATCCTCTCTCCTCTCTTATTTGGGGTTTTCTGGCTCCTGTGGCAGTGCCCTCTCCCAGCCAGGACCTCTCTCCCAACCCGGCTGCTCTTTCCCCACTGCGGGCAAGGGGATGTGACTGGGATCCACTTCTCCTTTCACTCCCGTTTATTTGACACTCCAGCCCCGGACGCTGCTCCCGCTTTCCCTCGGGAATGGCAGCACCTCCCCTCCCCACCCAGCTCCCGGGGGTATCTCCAAGCCCATTCCTCCATCTCCATTCCCGAGCAGTCCCTGCTGCCCCCCCTTGCCTCAGCCCCCCCTGCGCTTCCCTCTCCTCCCTCCCGGCTTCCTCCCCATCCCCCCCGCTGCCTCCCACACACGGCTCCAGCCGGAGGCGGCAGCAGCAGCAGCAGCAGCGGTAAAACCTCAGCCTGAACATTCCCAGGCTGGCAAAGTGACAAGTGAGAGGGAGCAGATCCGTCCCCGCCGGTGCTGAGCCTCCGCTGTGCTCGAGGCGTGTGGGGACACAGCCCCGTGCCTGGGGACACATCCTGTGCCTGGGACACAGCCCCATCCCTGGGGACACAGCCCCGTCCCTGGGACACATCCCTGTGCCTGGGGACACCTCCTGTGCCTGGGGACACCTCCTGTGCCTGGGGAGACATCCCTGTGCCTGGGGACACATCCTGTGCCTGGGGACACATCCCTGTGCCTGGGGACACATCCTGTGCCTGGGGACACATCCTGTGCCTGGGACACAGCCCCATGCCTGGGGACACATCCTGTGCCTGGGGACACAGCCCCGTCCCTGGGGACACATCCCCGTGCCTGGGGACACATCCCTGTGCCTGGGGACACAGCCCCATCCCTGGGGACACAGCCCCGTGCCTGGGGATACATCCCCATCTCTGGGGACACATCCTGTGCCTGGGGACACATCCCCGTCCCTGGGGACACATCCCCGTGCCTGGGGACACAGCCCGGGGCCAGCATCCCTCCGTCCTACTTCCCACGCCCGCAGCCCCCCACCCTCCCCTGGCCTCCGAAAAAAAAACCCACAAAACTGGGATCAGCTCCAGAAGGGCCCCAATTTCCCGTCCTCCCTCCCCGGGCAGAGGATGCTGCCGGCCCTTCCCCCGCGCTCCGCGCATTCCCGGCCGCTGCTGTAACGCAACCCCGAGGCCTGCAGGGAGCCCGGGTGAAGCCAGCCCAGCTTTCAGATCGTGACTTTGCAAAGACGCGGTTGAAAATGTCAGCGATGAAGTGTGAGTGGGGGGTTGGGAGGAAGATTTCCCAGCCTCCCAAAGCGCTGGAGGAGCCTTTGCTTCCAGCCTGTGGAGCTGCTGGGCTGCTGGATGAAGGCAGAACAAAACCCCGCAGTGTTCCTAAAAATGAGACCAGGGCAGTGTCTCCTCTTCCCTGGAACTCTTCGAAGCCTCCTGAAGGAGGCAGAGCCCAGAGCTGTCATTACTTCCCCCGGGCCATCCTGCCACCACCACCCGTGTCCCAGACGTGCCAGGAAGGATATTTTGAGCAATTCTTTGGAAATGTTGTTGTGCCTGTTTTTCAGAGCCATCCCTGCAGCCCGTGGCACGTGCTCAGCTGCGCAGGAAGCAGATGGAGAGAGCAAAAATTAAACTGATACACGTAGCACCTGTTAAATTACCCAAAATAGCCTTTCTATACATAAAACTGGTGATGAAACTGCTGATATTCTGGGGGCTCTCCACAATGAGCCCATCACCTGCATGTCTCCTTTTCTCTGCAAAAGACTGGGCAGCCTTTGTCCCACTTGGCAGGATCTGGAGGGTTCAGACTTGAAGGACCATGACAAATGCAGATAAAGGGATTATTGGCCCAGAATGGTCCATGAGGGAAGGAAATACTCAGTTTAAAAGGGCAACAGGGTGTAGAAAGAAGCCAAAATACCGAATCTGCTGGGATTTGGGCTGTTAATAGACAAAAGGGTGGGCCCTGCAAGCAGGAATGCTCACAGGTGGCAGAGGGGACCAGCTCTGTGCTCTCCTGGCTGTGGAAGGGGAGGTGGGGTGGAACAGGACACATCTCTACCAAAACCTTCACCTTCCAATCCCAAGATCAGATCAGCTCTGCAGGAAGAGTGGGAGGGAGAGGAGTTATCTAGGGACAGTCCTGCTCCCAGCATTGAAACAGCTCCTGCCTGCCCCAGCCACCCAAATCCACTCCAAAACTGCACCACGAGGCTGCAGCCCGTGCTCAGAGCAAAGCCAGGCTCTGAGCACTCTCACAGCCCTTTAAAGGCAGTGCTGTGTCTGCAGGGCTGATAGGAAACCCCAGGAATTAAACCACAGGAATTGCTAGGTTGGAAAAGCCCTGTGAGATCCTCGGGTCCAACCATGAACCCAGCACTGACAATTCCAGCACTGAGCCAAGCCCCAGGTGCCACCTCTGCACAACTTTTAAATCCCTTCAGGGACACAGACCCCACCACTGCACTGTTCCAACACCTGACCAGCCTTTCAGGGATGAGATTTTCCCTGATATCCAATCTTTACCTCTCCTGGTGCAACTTCAGGTCTTTTCCTCCTCCTGTCCCTGTGCCCTGGGAGCAGAGCCCGACCCCCCCGGCTGTCCCCTCCTGGCAGGAGCTCTGCAGAGCCACAAGGTCCCACCTGAGCCTCCTTTGCTCCAGGCTGAGCCCCTTCCCCAGCTCCCTCAGCCTCTCCTGGGGCTCCAGCCCCTTCCCAGCTCTGTTCCCTGCCCTGGACACGCTCCAGCCCCTCCAAGCCTTGAGGCTCTAAGTTGTCTTCAATCTTTCCTGTTTCACAACCCACCAGGTCCAACCTGACAGGTAAAACAGTCTGGCCCTTCCTGGGCTTCTGTGGTTCCCTCCAAGGTGTTTGCTGAGCAAAAGCCACACCAACAGGCTGGGAACTGGTGTAGGTTTCCTCACCAGACACAACCAAGCACCCCAAATTCTCCCCCCCAAAAAGGCAACTTCTCTCCCAGGCTGCCCAGGACGTGGCAGAAGTTGGTGATTTGAGCTGCTCGGCCCCAAGGGGAGGGGAAAAAAACCCTTCAGGGCAGAGCTCCTTCACTGGCACAACTCCTCCTGCACTCAGAGAGCAGGCACATGAAAGCAGAGCAGCTCTCACTCTTAGGAGAACACTGTCACTTAGGTTATGGCTGTTCCTTCAAGGTGATGCCCTCAGATAGATTTCCAGAGGCTGCTGTGATTTTTTTCAGGCTGCAGGGCTCCACTCACACCTTCCCCAGGCCTTGGGGAGGCAGCTGAGAGCAGCTCCACGCTCCACACGCTGCGTGAGGAGTTGTGGAGGAATCTCTACCCTACTCAATACTGAGCAGGCAAACAAACACAACCCGGTCAGAAGCAGCAGGAATTTTAGCCCAGAGGCTGTTACAGCTTTATAACCCACCTGCAAAAGGTGTGGAACCACCCCTGGCAAGGCAAATGCTACTGCTGGCTTAACCCTGGGCTGCATTTGGGATGGGAACACGAAGGCTGTAATTATCTCCCAAACTTCCCACAGTGTCACTTCCCTCTGCTGCTCCTCTTGCTCCTCCTGTGTCAGTGAGGAGCTGCAGCCTGCCCAGCAGCCCTGTGCCCACTTCCACGTTTTCCAGGAATGAGCAGAAGGCAAATCCCTCCAAAAAGTGTTTGTCTGCACAGCCCCACCGGTGGGTGTGCTTTGTAGCACCTGCCACTGGCTCCACTTCAGCACGGGACAAACTCGCGGCATGAATTCCTGGGCTGTTTCCAGCTGACCACAGACACCCCTGTGGCTCCTGGCTCTGCCATCAGTTATTTTTAGCAAGGATGTGGGCAAAGCCTGCAGCTGTGGCCAGTTGTCCTTCTGCTGGGTGTCCACCCCCGTGCTGTGCAAGCCCAGGAATGTCCGTGTTTCCTTCCCTCCAGCCCAGCTGCTCTGGGATGTCCCCCCACAGACACACAGGTGGGGTCAGCGTCCTGGCACATGCACCCCAAAAACACACCACAAGCCCCACCTTGGCAACACCTGCATGCTTTGAGCCACAAGAAACACCCCTGAGAGCTTAAAGGACTGTTCTTTATTCCTCTCCCCAAAGTCCTCCCCACACAGGCAGCCTGTTGATAGTCCTGCAAGCCCAACTCTTGAAGTTCTTGCGTCAAAACAAAACAAAGGATGAAAATAAAAAAAATCTTTTCCTTCCTGCCTCACTCTTGCTGCAGCATCTGCACTGTCAGCCCCAAGCCCCTGGTGCTGTGGGTAGGGGGGTGATGGCTGGGGCCAGCCAGGGCAGCTGTGATGCTGTCTGATAAACAAGTGGAAGCCAAGTGAACATCACTATTGGCTGTGCTCAGCCGGGGAGGGGAAGCCTGGCTAGCAACAGCTTCGGGAAGCATTAACAAAGGGGGATTTAGGATTGGAGAAAACAAATGGGGTGGAATGGCAACTCTGCATCTCCTCTACGCTGCTTTGCTCCTCCCCTCCCCTGGAGTTGCCATGGATTCTCACACTGCTTCCCACCTCCCTGTGAGTCCCCTGCCGCTGTCTCTGGGGTGGCTCCTGCCTGGCATCTCCTCCCAGCCTGTCCACACAGCCCAGAATTGTCCCCAGGGCTGCCACGAGAAGCCTCCCGGGTGAGCCTCTGCCTCACCCTCTCACGCCCACCTGCGAGCACCACGGAGCCCTCCCCATCCTCCAGGAAGGAAATCCCGACTGCAGCCCGGTGTTTTCCTGAACAGATCATCCCACAGACACCAAAACAAAGAGCAGCCAGGGTCAGGCAGCACCCTGAGCGTGCAGGGCACAACAATGAAAACAACCCAACACAACAAGATGGGTCCTTTGTCCCTGCAACAAAACAGCTCCTGCAGATTTCCCCGTTTCTTTCATCCTGTTTTCAGTTAAATGAAGGGGGATTTTTATTTTTTTTTAAATCCCAAACCTGTGCGACACTATTAAAAGATGGAAATAGAAAGTGCTCTCATATGTTCAGTGCCCAGCCCTGACATCTCCCTGGTGATCAAACAGGCAGAGCCTGGAAAGCAGCCCCACTCCCCACGGTGCTGTTCCCGTGCCCTTCCCAGTGTTTTGATGCCTGGTGTGTGAATTCCCCGGGCACAGCTTGGCAGTACAGGCATTAAAGAGGGGCATTAAAGTGCATTTGTCCCTGCACTCTGCTCCCAAACACCAGCAGCCTCCTCCCACAGGGAAACCCCGCCCTGAGGATCCCACAGGGATGCCCTGAGATGTTGCTGGGCCATTCATTTACTCCACTTTGGCCAATTCATCACTGTAATCTCTGCTAGAGCCACTGATCTGATTTGTCTGGGAATGGCATCTGCTGCTCGGAATCAATCTGGATTCATTTACATTTGCCCAGCGACAGCATGGGTGTGTTCTTTTAAGGAAAAAAAAAACAACAAAACCAAAACACAAACATCATGAAATTAATCATCCTATCCTCCTATTTCTCCCAAACAAGATTAATTCTGTTTAGCTCAGGTCTGCCTCGCTACCACGTTTTGGGAGCATCTTGCCTGAGCTCCTCTCTCCTGAGCATGTGCACCAGTGTTTCAGAACAAAGAGCAGATTCCCTTTGTTGTCCTGGAGCAGCAGCGATGTAAGAGATCAAGAGCTGGTCCCTGCCTCACTGAGCTTCCCCTGCTCTGCCTGGCTCCAGGTGCCCAGGGACAGGTGGGATTTGCTGGGATGGGCAGGGCTCTGCAGAGAAAAGGCAGGATTGCTTCTTCCCCAGCTCCCATGGAGACAGCGAGGGAGAAATCCCAGCGTGGGTTTGAGCTTGTTTCTGGCTCGGGGTCAATGCCTGGCTCCCCCCACGATCCATCCAAACCCCCCTGGCCTAAGCTGCTGTGTCCTCATTGTTATTTAATTTGGGTCAAATAAAGTCAAAAGCACATCCCTGGTTTTTGTGGGGTTTTTTTTGGGGGGGGGGGGGGGTTGGGTTGTTTTTGGGTTTGGGGGGTTTTTTTTGGTTTTTTTGGGTTTGTTTGTTTGGGGGTTTTTTTTGGGTTGGGGTTTTTTTGTGGTTTTTTGGGTTTTTTCTTTGGTTTGTTTTGTTTTGTTTTGTTTTTAATTTATTTATTTTCAGCTAAAAGGAGGGCTGGTGCTCCCTTAGCACCAAGCAGAGCCCTGCAGTTCAGGGAGCTCGTGGTGCTACAGAGCTTCACCTGCCAGCAGGACACACGTTTGCACAGCAGAGAGAAAACAGCCAGCCGGGCTCAGGCAGCTGCAATTGGCCCCTCTTTAATGCCTGTACTGCCAAGCAGTGCCCGGGGAATTCACACACCAGGCATCAAAACACTGGGAAATGCACGGGAACACCATGGGGAGTGGGGCTGCTTTCCAGGCTCTGCCTGTTTGATCACCAGGGAGATGTCAGGGCTGGGCACTGAACATATGAGAGCACTTTCTATTTCCATCTTTTAATAGTGTCCCACAGGTTTGGGATAAAAAAAAAATCCCCCTTTATTTAGCTTTAAACAGGATGAAAGAAACAGGGGGGGGAAAAAATCTGCAAGAGCTGTTTTGTTGCAAATGTGGGCACAGGCAAGTGGGGAAAACCAGCAGGATTTAAAATCCACAGGGTTATTCCAGTCGTTTTACAGCAGCCTGTGCTTGGGCAAGATCTCTTTCCAAAGTCAGGGTTCAGCCTGGGGCTCAGAGCAACCTGGTCCAGGGGAAGGTGTCCCTACCCATGGCAGGGGGTTGGAACAAGATGAGCTTTAAGGTCCCTTCCAACCCAAACCATTCTGTGATTCTTAAGCAGCTGTTCCAGGGACTGTCCTGGGCACTCAGGTCACAGATCCTCAGCAGAGACATCGTGGCTGGTGCACCAGAACTGAGATGTCACACTCCTTCAGCTCCCCACAGCCTGAGGCTGCCTTTCCTCTGGCCCTCTCTCTTCCCACGCCACAAGCTGCTGCTGTCTCATAAGCAAAGGGGATGGAGCTTGTGAAGAGATCTGGGCTGGGAGCTGGGAGCTGGGAGCTGGGGTGAGTGTCACTGTCCCATGACCTGAGAAAAGTCCCTGTCACTGAGCTGAGGGGGTCTGGACTGCATCAGCTCCGTGCCCTGAAGAGCCCCAGCAGGGTGCTAGAAGAGGGAGCAGTAGAGCCTGCTCTGATGGGGCTCATTTACTGCCTTCTCACAGCAAAACCATTACAGCAGCTGTGCTGCACTTCTGCATTAACAGGGCTTTGTTAATCACCATTTGAACTGGAGCGGAAATGCTTAGAAAGATTTTCCTTGATTAAAAATGTTGTCAGTGATGGGGAACTCAACAGAGCTCTGAGAAAACTATTGCAAAACTATTTTTTTTTGTTTTAAAGTCCAGGGCCAGTTTCTGCTATGAACACTTTATCTAATTACATCCAACCATTTTAGCTTTATCAGCTGGAATAGCAAAGTTTAATCACTTCAACAAGCTGGCTATAGCAATCTCTTAATTTTCTGATAAGATATATTATTGAGCCAGATCCAGAGAAAGAGTCAGGCACAGGCAGCTGCTACACTGAAGATGTTTAATTGCAAGCTCTGACACCCAAATCCAGCCCCCAGCACTCCCATGTCAGCATTTTAAACTCCACAGGAGCTGTACAAGTGGCCACCAGGAATGACAAAGCACAGAGATACAGTGCCTGAGCCAGCCAGAGGAGGAAGCACATCACCCAAACTTACTCCTGGTCATTCAGAGAGTATAATCCTCAGGTCTGCCCCAAAAGATAAAATCTTTTCACGTACAAATTATCCTGGAGCCAGGATTCTCCTCCTACACAATGACCTCTGGTTGGGGTATCCACAGAGAGAGGTGGAATTCTGTTAAAAGTTCTTTCTTTCAAGGGAGTTCACCCTCTGAAGGGGATCCCTGTCCCTGCTCATGAACCAAGAGAAAAGGTGGGAGAGGCAAAGAACAACATTTTGCTGTCAGTGGTCTCTCACTGGGGACCAAGACAAGCAAACCTTGGTGGGCCAGAGGCAAGGGAGCACCGGGCAAGAGCTGGGTACTCACTTGGGAGGTCTCTGCTCTGCTGCTGGGGCTTCTTTTCTGACCTCAGACACACCTCACAGAGAGGTGGTGGATTCTCCAGAAGTGTCTGGACACAGTCCTGTGCTGTGTGCTCTGGGATGACCCTGCTGAGCAGGGAGGTGGGAGCAGGTGAAGCTCTGTGGTTCCCTCCATCCTGACCCATCCTGTGGTTCTGTGAACACCCCTCAGCAGCACAGAGCTCAAGGTTCCAGGACTGCTAAAGGGAGTGATTCCCAGTGGCCTCCATGAATGGAGAAGAATTAAGATTTTTGCCTCAGGAAGGAATTCACGTGCTAAGAACCTGCTTTAGCAAAGAGGCCTTTCTCTGTGAATCCACTGTCCAGTCCTTCAACCATCTCCTGACTTCACCTGGCCTTCCTTCCAGTTCCTGAGGTGCAGACACCAAACCCAGACACAGCACTGCCAGCAGCAGCTGCCACAGCCCCAGCAAACACAGCTGACACAGGAGCAGCCCCATTTCTGACTCCATCAATGAGAGGGACACCCACTCCCAGAGCTGCCAGTCAGGGGCTTTCCAGCACTGAAACTGGCACACCAAGAAAAGAAACCTTCATCCCACAGATAAATGAAGAAAGAGCCACTCACCCACTTGTTCCAGGTCTCTGGGTCTGAGAGAAGCGCCAATCTGTGTTAGGCTGAGCTTGCTGCAAAGAAAAAAGAGGAGTTTTAATACCTCCATTCTTGCCTTTGAAAATGAAAGTGAACTGATCCTGGATTATTTCAGTCTGGAATATCAGCATGTTCTGTCCAAGTGAAGCAAATCAATTAGAATAAAGAGAAAGCTCCCCCTCCCCTTTCCTTGAGTATTTCTGAAGCAGCATGAATACCAAAAAAGCATGACAAAAAAAAACCTGCTCAGAGAATAATCTTCCAAAGCAGCTCAGGAAACCAGGCTGTGAAAGAAATGAAGCATGAAATAAACTGATAAGGGCATGAATTCAGCAGGAGCAGTGGCACCACAGTAATGAGCTTGGAGGAAGAAGGGGGGGGGGTGTGTGAGGGGGTGGCAGAGTTAATTGATACTGAGAAAGATGCTTTTAATACTCTTGAGGTAAAATGGTAACAGACCTTCCTAATCTCTCCTTCTTCTGTCCTGAAAAAGGCCTGCCTGGGGTCTTGTTTTTACACATTGTGTTTGAATGACTTTTCCTAGCTGCCGTGGCCTTGGAGCACTACAATATTTTCTTCTGTCCATAGAGAAAAGAATAAACTTCCGATGGCAAGAGGAAAAAGGCATTATTTGTTCAGGAGACACACACAATAACCTTCAGACACAGCAGCACACTTTGTAACCTCATTAATAAGCCCCCGGATCGCTCCCTGCCTGTGTTGTTTTACCAGCAGACAATGAGCATTTTGTCAATAAGGAAGGACGTGGAGTAAGCTGGTGCGTTCCTGTTTGAATCGTGCCTTTGTGGAAAGCACCAAATAGCACAACTGCTTCTGTCAGGAAAAAAAATCACACAGACTTCCGAAAATCATGATCATCTTAATTAACTCCAGAGTGATGACATACTACCTGGAAAGGACACTACACTTCCCTCAGCTATTTTAGGAAGGAGCAGCTCACAGTCCGTGCGTGGTGGAACATCAGTTTTACAGGATTATTCTGCCTGTACATGCAATTACTAAGGAAAAGTGAAGACGAGTTCGAGCTGACCTAGATTTTTATTTAGTAGATGTGCTCTCGCTAATTTCTCTGCAGCTTTGATGATGCTCATGAAAGAAGATATTGGAATAAATTACTCCCCTAAAATAGAATGCCCCACTGGTCCCCATGCTGCATGCAAATGAAGCTGCTGAAAGACTTGCCCTCCAGATTTCAGGGACGCGGTTTTTGCACACGCTGACACACAATGCTGCACTAGATAAGCCCTTCCCAATATTTTGAATAGCCCTTCCATATTTTGAATTTCCGTTGTAATTACCATTTTCAAATTTAGGGCAGGCATTTGTGAGACCAAATTGCTTCACTTTTTTATATCCCGAAGTTATAAAAGCCCTCAGCTAAACACAGTCACCTACATCTATATTTAGGCATCTGAGTACAAACAGCTCAAGTTTTCAAAGCTTGCCGCTCCTCAGCCTCCAAGCCCAAGGGCACGTAAGGTCACCAGGATCCTTTTGAACAATGTCACTCCTGGCATTTCGGTATTTTAGTGCTTCATACTGAATTCAGCTCCTCGCTGGAAAATGATCCCTTGCCGAGGCACAGTCAGTAATTAATAACACTCGGGGTTTGAGAAATGAGCAATTTCTCCAGTGCACCTCTAAAACTGAGCAGAAGAAACACAGGCAGGCTTTCCTCTCAGATCACCTCCCCGCACCACAGTACGTGTGCCGTGCAGGAAAAAGGGGTTAAACAGAAGCAAGAAGCTAAACCCCCAAAAAACCTGTTCCTGACCACACTAAGAACCACTTTAAATGGAAACAAGTACAAGCTTGGGAGGCCAAGGGGAAACTCCCCACTGCTACAAACGCAGAATCTTTGATTCTGTAAAACTGCTCAGCCCCTTCCCCCACCCCCCGCCAAGCCCAGCCAAAACTTTCACCTGCCACCTCCCAGGAGATGACAGTGACACATGCTCCCTGAGGCCACCTTCTCAGGAGGAAGGACAGCCAGAGAACAGCCAGCTGGCCTGGATATGACCAACTGTTGCACACTCAGCAGAGAGGACAGTAAGAAAGAGCCATCTCTTACCCCATCGCAGGGACTCGCTAAGGTGCTGGTCACCTGCTCATAGGCAGCCACGGTCTCTGCTGTGCTGGAGTGGCTGAAGGGCTTTACAAAGAGGAAATCGCTCTGCTCAGACATGGGCGAGAAACACGAGGTGTAGTTCTGTGCCTGGGAGGTCAAGCCCGCTCCTCCCACGTCCAGGTACTTGATGAAGCCATCTGGCTTCATCTGCCCTCGGAAATGGGAGGCGGGCTTGCGGCCGGCCCCCCGGCAGCAGCCCGCCAAGGTCCAGCTGGCACTGCCAGCTTTGAGGCACCGGGCAGCCACCAGCCCAAACATCACGCAGGACACGAGGGAGATGGACACCAAGGAGATGATGAGGTAAAGAGTGAGGTTGGTGTCCTCGGGAGAAGACGGGGGGAGGTCCAAGGACTTGGAGAAGTCCTGCACGCTGTTTTCCTCGGGAGAAATGACTATTACCACGGAGGCCGAGAGGGACGGCGTGCCATTGTCCCTCACTTCCACCACCAGCCTGTGGGAATCTTCTGACTCCCTGAGAGCCTGCGCCACCCTTATCTCTCCAGAGCGGCGTTCCACTTGGAAAGGCAAAGCCTCAGCAGACTCCTGCAGCTGGTAGGACAGCCAGGCATTATGGCCACTGTCAGCATCCACTGCTACAACTTTAGTTACCAGATAGCCAGGCTCTGCCAAGGCTGGGATGGCTTGGTGGAAGGCAGAGCCCTTGGGGACAGACGGGTAGACAATGTTGGGAGCATTGTCATTCTCGTCCAGGACAAACACGTGGACCACAGCAGTGCTACTCAGGGCAGGAGACCCAGCATCCTTCACCTCCACAGGCACCTGGAACACCTTGTCCTGCTCATAATCCAGAGCCCGTACGGTGTAGATGGTGCCGTTGTCCTGATCTATTCGGAAGTAGGTTGAGATGGGTACCTCCTGCACCCCGTTGTCCAGGATGGAGTAAGACAGCTTGGCATTGCTACCCTCATCAGGATCTGATGCTGACACTGAAAAGACAGAAGTTCCAGGAAGGGAGTTTTCCTGGACGTGAGCTGTATCAAAAGGGCTGGAGAAATTCGGCGCGTTATCATTCACGTCAGCGATGCGGAGATAAAAGGTTTTTTGCGTGGCCCTCGGGGGGGACCCTGAATCCACAGCCCTCACTGTGATGTTGTATCCACTGGCCTTCTCCCGATCGAGGGGACCGCTGGTGACCAGCGAGAAGTGCTCTTTAAAAGATGACACGAGTTTGAATGGGAGCTCTTTTGCTATCTGCAGACGGACCTGCCCGTTGTCACCGGAATCGCTGTCCTTCACACCAATGAGGGCGATCACCGTGCCCGGGGCTGCATCCTCCTGCACTGGGCTGGAGACAGAGGTCAGCACGATCTCCGGGCTGTTATCGTTGATATCAATTAATTCCACTCGCAGGTGACAGTGGCCTTCCATGGCTGGGGATCCCTTGTCCCTGGCCCGAACTGCAATCTCATAAGCACTGGATTCCTCATAATCCAGCGGGGCTTTGGTTCTGATCTCCCCTGTACGGGCATCTAAGGAGAACAGTTTGGTGAATTTACCAGGTGCGTTATTGCTGGTTTTGAAAGAATATTCCACATCCCCGTTGGGACCTTCATCCAGGTCGGTGACATTCAGCTTGGTGACCAGAGTGCCCACTGGCACGTTCTCCTCCAGAAGTACCTTGGATATGGGCGGGTCACAGACAGGAGGGTTGTCATTTGCATCCAAGACATGGATGGTAACCCTGGCAGTGCCAGATCTCACTGGGTTCCCTCCATCCAGGGCTGTCAGTGTTAGATGGTGAACAGGCACTTTCTCTCTATCCAGTGCTTTTTCAAGTACGATCTCGGGCATTTTAACACCATCTCCTCTCACGTTGATGCTCAGGGCAAAATGCTTGCTGGGGCTGAGCTCGTAGGTGGAGATGGAGTTGGAGCCCATATCCGGGTCTTCTGCTACCTCCAAGGGCAGCCGAGTCCCAGGGTTGGCCACCTCAGTGATCTCCAACACCACCTCTGGCTTGGGGAACTGGGGCGCGTTGTCGTTCACGTCGAGGACTTCCACCTCAACTCGGTGGAGCTGGAGGGGATTCTCCATGACGAGCTGGAGGTGCAAAGAGCACGTGGGGCTCTGCCCACACAGTGCCTCCCGGTCCAGCCTGCTGTCCAGGAGCAGCACGCCTGCCGCCAGATCCACCTGGAAGTGCCGCTGCCCACCCTCGCTCACCAGGCGCAGGTTGCGGGCGGCCAGGCTCCGCACCTCCACCCCCAAATCCTTGGCCAAGTCGCCCACGGAGAAACCCGGCTCGCGATCCTCGGGCACGGAGTAGTGGAGCTGAGCGCAGCTGGGAGCCGGCAGGCAGGAGAGGGCTGCGAGCAGCAGCGGGAGCTGCCATGGCAAACTCTGTCCCGGGAGCATCCCGTGCCGCGTGTGCGAACGGAGCAGCGCGGAGAGCAGCGGCGGCGGCGGCGGCTCCGCGCAGCCTCCCCCTCCTCCCCGCCCCCGCAGCCGGCCCCGGCAGCCGGAACCCCTGCGCCCCGGGAGGGGTCCGAGCGGGTTGTGCAGGGAGGAAGCCGCTGCCGGAGCCGCCGGAGCCGGACGGGGAGGGATGGAGGAGGCGGGGGAGGGGGCGAGCGCAGCCCGGCCGGCTGAACCGCTTCTCGATACGCAAAGACACACAAAGTCGGCGAGCGGAGGGGATGGACCGAGTGACAGTTTTACGTCTCTCCACAGCACCCTCCTCCTCCTCCTCCTCCTTTTTCTCTCCCTCCTCCTCCCCTTCTCCATCTCACCGCCTTCCCCAAAATACGCACGGCGTAGCACTCCCCCCGCTTCCCCCGCTGCCGCCACTCCGCCCCCGCAGCGCCGGGAGGGCGCCGGGGACTCCCGGCAGCGGGAACCCCGCTCCGCCCCGCCCGGCTGCTGGCACCAGGCACCGGCGCACACCCCCTCCCCAAAGCCGGGCGGTTCGGTGCCGAGCCCCGCGAACACCGGGGCTTGCGTTCGGGCTGGAGATCACACTCCCGAGCTCACCTCGCTGCACAGGGTGCGATCCGCGGAGGGTTTCACAAACATGAACTCGCTGATATCCGAGACCGGCGAAAAGCAGGAGCGGTAACGAGGGGCGGGGGGCGCCGTTGCTGTCACCTGCACGCCCATCACAGTGTCCCCTTTCTTAGGCTCATAGTGCAAGTGCCCAAAGATGTGGCTGGGAGGAGGCTGAAGCGTGTTCACGCTCTCCACGCAGCAGCCCTGGTTGGCAGGTGCAGAGCCCCGCCGGAGGCACCGAATGCCCAGCGCTGCCAGTCCCACCAGCGAGACGGTGGAGATGAGCACTAGGGACACAATCAGATAAAGCGTAATAGTGGGCAAGCCCCCACCATCAGCAGCCCGAGCCTCGGAGCCCTGCAGGGCCTCTGGACCCTTCTCCTCCACCAGCACCACCAGTGTGACCGCTGTGGAGAGCGGGGGCTCCCCGGCATCCCGGACCACCACCAGCAGCTCGTGCTCAGAGGCGTCCGTCTCCTGCAGAGCCCGCATGATCCGGACCTCCCCGGAACGCAGGGCCACGCTGAAAAGCCCCAGGTCTGTGGCTTCCACGAGGTGGTAGGACAGCCAGGCATTGCGCCCCGAGTCCGCATCTATTGCCACCACCTTGGTGATGAGGGCAGGAGGGACGATGGAGGGGGAAATTCGCAACTGAGTAGCAGAGTCCTCCCCAGCCCTGGGGAAATGCACTTGCGGGGCGTTGTCGTTCTGGTCCACCACAAAAACATGAACCAGTGTTCTGTTCCTCAGGGCTGGGGAGCCACCATCAGAGACCTCCACATGGAACTGGAGATAGGTGGTTTGCTCATAGTCAAAAGGGAATTTGGCAGTGACCTGCCCATTCGTGGGATGGATCGAGAGGTAGCGAGTAGGATCCAGGCCCGGATCTGTCCCACCGGCTCGCAGGATGGAGTAGGACAGGCGGGAATTCTGCTCCGAGTCAGGGTCGGCAGCAGAGACTGTAACCAGCACGCTGCCCACTGGATTGTTTTCTGCCACCAGCACTTCATAGGAGGCTTGCTCAAACTGGGGAGCGTTGTCATTGACGTCTATCAGGGTGATTGGCAAGATGGTGTGGCGGGAGAGTGGGGGATTGCCCAGGTCCGAGGCAGAGACGGTGACATTGTAGTAGGCAACGTGCTCCCGGTCCAAACGGGTGCTGGTGAGCAGCGAGTACTGGTGCTCGTAGTCCTTACGCAGCTGGAAGGGGAGATCTGGAGACACGTGACACAGGACCTTGCCCTGCTCGCCAGAGTCCCTGTCTCTGACGTGTATCACGGCCACCACAGTGCCCGGCAGCGCATCCTCGCTCAGCGTGCTTGAGAAGGAGGTAAGAATGACCTCGGGGGCGTTGTCATTGACATCAGTGATCTCCACCACCACGCTGCAGTGCTCCTCCATCGTGGGCGACCCCATGTCCTTGGCTTCCACTTCGATCTCGTACACTGTCGCCTCCTCAAAGTCCAGGTTGCCCTGGACACGGATCTCCCCAGTTTGCTCGTCGATGGCAAAGATCTGGCGTAAGGCAGCTGAGTTGTGGCTACTGAGGGAGTAGCGGATGTCTCCGTTGGGTCCTTCGTCCACGTCAGTGGCATTTAACTTCACCACGAGGGTGCCCAGCGGCGAGTTCTCCACCAAGCGTGCTCCGTATGAAGGCCTGTCAAAGACCGGGTGGTTGTCATTGGCATCCAGGACCTGAATGGTGATGCGTATCTTGCTGGACTGTGGGGGAGAGCCCCCATCCTCAGCAGTCAGGACCAGGTAGTGGAAAGCTCTGAGCTCCCGGTCCAGGGCCCGCTCCAGCACCAGCTCAGGGAACTTCCCACCATCGGTGCGAGCCTTCACGTTGAGGTTGAAGTTGTCATTGGCACTCAGGTGATAGGTCTGCAAGGTGTTGGTGCCCACGTCGGGGTCCTGGGCTGGCTGGATGGGGAAGCGGGCACCCAGAGACGCCAGCTCGTAGATGCGCAAGGAGACCTCATCGCTGGGGAACTGCGGGGGGTTGTCATTGATATCCAGGATCTCCACCTCGATACGGTAAAACTCCACCGGGTTCTCGATGGCAAGTTTCAAGTGCAGGAAGCAGCGTGGGTTCTGCCCGCAGAGCTGCTCCCTGTCTATCCTCTCGCTGACCATAATAACACCGGTGTTCACATTGACGGAGAAGTACTGCGAATCCGAATCCGACAGTACCTGCAGATTAGCTGCCGCCAGTTT
The DNA here is from genome assembly GCA_016584745.2 of Phylloscopus trochilus trochilus. Classification (NCBI taxonomy): domain Eukaryota; kingdom Metazoa; phylum Chordata; class Aves; order Passeriformes; family Phylloscopidae; genus Phylloscopus; species Phylloscopus trochilus. The sequence continues at coordinate 2,014,987 of WQNJ02000021.1, forward strand.
AGCCACATCGGTGCCCAGGTCCTTGGCGATATTGCCCACAAAGGCACCCCGCGTGAGCTCCTCCGGGATGCTATACCGGATCTGAGCAGATGAGCTGTGCAAGAACAAACAGAAGGAGAAGACACGCGGCAGCCCCAGGGACCGGCGCGCCTGCCCTGCCCTCGGCATCCTTGCCGGGTGGCCGGCCAGGGAGCGATGCCCTGGGCGCCGGGGGCCGCCGCGCTCAGCGCTCGCCGCTCCCATTCATTGTTTGGGGCGGACGCGGCTCGACGGGGCGGGGGGAGCGCGGCCGCGCAGCCGCCCCGCCATTGGCTGCGCGCGCGGCGGCGCCGCTCCAATCGCCGCGCTCCTTCCCCAGGACAGCAACACCGGCGCCAATCACGGCCCGCGCCGCCGCCGCGCGCCGCCGCGAACCGGCGCGGCCGCTCTCCGCGCGCTCCCCCCCCGCCACCCCCCGCCACCCGCGGGGACCGCGCCGTCGGAGCGCCCGGCACCGCCGGACCCCGCCCCAGGCATCGCCGCTCACCTGGCCGCGGTCCCGCAGCGTGCCGGCGGCGGGTAGGAAAACCCCGCTTTCCCTCGGCAGGGTGGCGGGGGTTGGGCAGGGCCGCAGGAAGGTGAAGTCGCTCCTCTCGGAGCCGGGGGAGAAGCAGGTGCTGTAGTGCTGGGACGGGGAGTCGGTGGGTCGCAGCGTGACCTCCATGTACTTAAGGGTGCCGTCGGAGCTGAGCTGGAGCTTGGGGCTGGAGTGCTTGCAGAAGTCCCGGGAGGGTGACTCGCTGAGCCAGCAGCAGCAGTAGGGTGAGACGGCGGCACGGCCCCTGCGCCGGAGGCACCGGGCGGCCAGGATGGTGACAGTGGCCAGTGCCACCGTGCTAACGGCTGCCAGCGCGATGATCAGGTAGAAGGTCAGGTCCGGCTTCTCCTTGGCACCAGCCAGGAAATCCTGAGGCTTGAAGCTCTCCTCCAGGGCTGCCTCCTCCAGGGCCACAGTGATGGTGGCAGTGGTGGAGAGCGGAGGGTCACCGTTGTCCGTGACCTGGACGACGAGCTGCTGCACTGCCATATCGCTGTCCTGGAAGGTGCGCGCCGTCCGCACCTCTCCCGTGTACAGCGACACGTGGAACAAGGAGGGGTCGGTGGACTCCGGCAACAGTCGGTACGAGAGCCAGGCATTGTGCCCGGCATCTGCATCCACTGCTGTCACCTTGGCCACCAGGTAGCCCAGTGGGGCAGACAGCGGGACCTTCTGGGGTGCCGGCAGCTCGCTGTCACTGGCAGGGTGCAGGATGGTGGGGGAATGGTCATTCTGGTCCAGCACAAAGACGTAGACGGTAACGTTGGCATAGAGAGGGGGGGACCCCGAGTCCCTCACCACCACAGACACTGGCAGAACCTGCAGCAGCTCGAAGTCGAAGGTGCGCTGAGCGTAGAGATTACCATTGTCAGGGTTGATGTGGACAAAGGAAGAGATGGGGGCATCCTGCACTTGGCTGCTCTCTATGGAGTAAACAAGCCGGGAATTATCCCCGTCGTCAGGATCTGAGGCAGAGACGGTGCACAGCAGGGAGCCAGGCGGGTTGTTCTCCTGGAGAAAGGCATCGTAGGAGGGCTGCGAGAAGCGTGGGGGGTTGTCATTCACATCAGATATATTGAGGAGCAGCGTGAGTGTGGTGGTGAGGGCAGGAGAACCGCCATCCTGGGCGATCAGCACCACTGCGTACTGTGAGGTAGACTCTCGGTCCAGGCTCCTCTGGGTGACCAGGGAGAAGTGGTTCTGGAGGGACCTGATGGCAAAAGGCACATCGGGGGAGATCTCCAAGCTCACATCCCCGTTGGCCCCCGAGTCTCGGTCCCGTACATTGAAGAGCCCCACGACAGTGGCCGGTGGGGTGTCTTCTGGCACCGGATTCAACAGGGAGGTGAGCAGCACCTCGGGGGGGTTGTCATTGGCATCCTCCACTTGTACCTGCAGCACACAATTGCCCTCCAGCTCTGGGACCCCTCCGTCGTGGGCTCGCACATAGATCTCATAGAAACGTGATTCCTCAAAGTCCAGGGCCCCACTCACCCGGACCTCACCGGAGCGGGGATCCAGGGCAAAGAGCCTCCGCACCGAGTCGGAGGTGTGAACCCCGAAGGAATACTGTGTCTCCCCATTGGGACCCTCATCGGGGTCAGACGCATTGACCCGGAGGAGCACAGCCCCTACAGGGGTGTTTTCCGGGACTTTCACCTTGTACGTGGTGTGGTCAAAGACGGGCGCGTTGTCATTGACATCCAGGACCTGGACCGTTATCTGCGCCGTGCCCGAGCGCGCTGGGCTTCCCCCGTCCACGGCCGTCAGCACCAGCTGCACTTCTGGCTGCTCTTCCCGGTCCAGGGCACGCTCCAGCACTAGCTCCGGGAAGAGTTTGCCATCCGGCTGCTGCTTGACGTCCAGGGAGAAGTGGGAGTTGGGGCTCAGCCGGTAGGAGCTGACAGCGTTAGTGCCCACGTCGGGGTCCTGCGCGCTCTCCAGGGGGAAGCGCGCGGCCACCGTGGCGGACTCGGCGATGCGCAGGGTGCGCTGAGCCGCGGGGAAGCTCGGGGAGTTGTCATTCACATCCAGGATCTCCACTTCCAGGCGGAAGAGCTGCAGGGGGTTCTCTGTCACCACCTGCACCGACAGCACGCAGCTGGCAGCTGCTCCGCACAGACGCTCGCGGTCCAGCCGCTGGCTCACCACCAGCGTGCCGCTGTCCAGGCGCACGGCGAAGTAGCGCAAGCTCTCCTCGGAGCCCAGGCGCAGCCTGCGACCTGGCAGCTCCTCCACCTTCAAGCCCAGGTCCCGGGCCACGTTCCCCACCACGGTTCCCAACTCTGACTCCTCAACCACCGAGTAGTGGATCTGCCCGGAGACCCAGCCCCAGCTGCAGAGCAAAAACAAACTCAGTACTTGCCATTTCCAGGCGGGTCGCTGGAGGCTGACACTCTCCATGTCCGTGCACATCCGGCCCGGGACACAGCAGGCACTGAGGAACTGCGAATAAATCCCTGGGTCTCTCTTCCACGGCTTAGAAAACAGCTCCGGGGCTCCGGCAGGCTGCGGCTCCAACTGTCAGCCTCCAAGCAGAGGGGGTGGGCTGGGGGAGGGGAACTGAATCACAGCCCCAGCGCGGAGGTGGGAGGGGGGGAGAAGCAGATTTTCCCCCCCTCGCCTCAGAGCAGCGCCCAATTGGCCGAGAGCTGCATCCCCTCTCGGCCAGCAGTGGCTCCGGAGGTGCGGGAAGCAGGGGCCTGAGCCGGCAACAGCGGGGCTGCCACCCCCGGCCTCCCCTCTGCCAGCCTGACTCACTTGCTCCGACAGCTCGCTTTGCGTTCACAGGGAAACTGCACGTCCTGGCAGCCTGGAAGCAAGGTACAAGCCCTCCCTGTGTGCTCCCCCTCCACAATGGTGGCTTCACATCGTGCCCACAGACAAAGGGCAGCTGTCATGAACGCAGGCCAAAGGACTTTTCATGCCCGATGAAAAGGTGCTTGTTCGAGCCCCGAGGTGCCAGGGGCTCTTCTCTCACCCCTCTGCTCCCCCTCAGCTACTGCTTTGGCTGCTGCCTGCACCCCATGGTTGCCTCTCTGAGTGAGGCATTGCTGCCACCAGTACCACCACCGGCCAGGAGACCTTGCACTGAGACAGAGACGCCCACCCCTGCCAGCCCACCGTGGGAGTGGGAGGCTGAAGGTGGAAAAGCAAAGGCAGGTGAGCCATTGAAAGCCAAAATACAATTGCTCCCGTGCACACCTGACTGGAAGCCACTTCCTCACCCTGGGGTGAGGAAGGGGTCAGTCTTTGCAGTACCCAAATCGCTGCAAACACACTGAGCCAGGCAATAAGGCCACTAGATCATCACAGGATCACAAGGCCAGGTCAGGATGTCAGAGTGGGAAGGCAGCCCAAGCCTCCCACCTGGCAGACACACACACAGACAGGTACTCTGGGCAGGTACAGCTTTGCAGTCAGTCTCCTGAGGGCAGAAGCAGGGGTCTGAGCCTCCCCAGGGGGGAGTACACAGTCATTTCCTGCTCTCCCTGTCCCAGATGATACTGGCAAGCTGCAGACTTCTAGTTCAATTCAAATCCCTGCAGAAGCCTTGTTCAGTCATAAAGTCACAGAACAGCCCTGGCTGGAAGGGACCTTATAGATCATCTCATTCTGACCTCCTGCCATGGGCAGGGACACTTTCCACAAGACCAGGCTGCTCAGATATCAATCCAGCCTTGAGCACTTCCAGCATGAATTGAATGCTTCCAGGGATGCAGCAGCCACAGCTTTTCTGGGCTGCCTGTACCAGTGCCTCACCACCCTCACAAGGAAATTTTTTTTATACCTGTTATCTAATCTAAACCTTCTGTCAGTTTAAAACCATTCCCTCTTGTCTTGTCACTACATGCAGGTTCTGTAAAAAGAACCTCTCTGTCTTTTTTCCTTGCACCAAAGGCCACCCTGACCCTCCCTTGGGTGCACACAGACCCTGGGGGCTGGGGTCTGCAGTGGTGTGGCAGACAGGGGACCCAGGGATCCTGCCTGTCCCCACCACCCGGGCACCAGAGAGGCCTGGGGAATAGGGCATAGAGGGGCTGAGGGCACCCGTGCCCGGCTTGGTGAGCAGAGACAGGGACAACATCCTTCTGGCGAGGATGGGGACAGCGAAGGTGCTGCAGTCCAGAGTCCTCCCCCCGTCTTGCAGCACCTCCCTGCCTATTCTGAGAGCCGCGAGGCGGGACCACCCTGCTGCCAGTCAGGGAGAGACACCGGGAAGAACCTTATGAATGATGAGAACGCTGCCTGGGTCCCACCTACTGCCGGCCCCGGAGGAGGGGAGAAGGCGTCCTTAAAGACACAATGCAGAAAAACACTGGACAACGGGTTCCCCAGCACACAGAGACACCAGATTCTTCTTGTACATACTCATTGCCCCAGGGCTCCTGACGGTGCCACCAGCAGGAGCTGTCACAATAACCTTGGCTCTGGAATGTGCCCTGTGCCCATCCCAGGGCCCCAGACAGTACAGCTGGGTGGCAGAGCTTTTCCCTGGGGATACAGGGTGCTGCACCCCTGGGAACGGGTTTGGTGCTGCTGCAAGGCCTCAGCAGAAGCCCCCTGCAAAGCCCACAGAGCCTGGGAGAATCCACACAATGTCCTGAGACAGTTCAGTCACCAAGGAGCTGGAGCAAGGGCTTTGCACAGGGGATCCTGCTGGGGTTTGGGTCTGTCAAAGCCTGGATGGGGACAGTGTGACAAGGCAGGAAGGGTGTGGGGTGTCTGGGATGGAGAAAGAGGTGTTTCTTATTGCACAGGGTCAGAGCTCACTCTGTGGACAGCACCAGGTCAGACCACGCAGGGATCACTGGAGATCCTGCAGGGTAGGATCCCTCATGGCAGGACACGCCACCTGCTACAGACAGGGCCAACACCCTTCCCACTGCATCACACTTGGGGGCTGGCTGTGCCCTGCAGAGGAGGGAGGTGTAAAGCCTTTGCAGACTTGACACAGCCCGTTGTCACCACAAAGACTGAAAACCCAGGGCCCTGAGCCAGCACAGCTGATTTCTCACGGCCAGTGCCTTTCCAGTGCAGTACTGGGGAGTCATGGCTGGGGCTCATTGCTGCCCTCCTTCCATCCCCACTCTCAAATCATTTATTGCCCTCACCCCTAGAGGCATCTTGTCAGGACGTTTTGGTGGAGGGGACATCCTTGTCCCCAGCCATAGCACAGCCCACACAATGCAGAGGAACACTTGCTCCTGCAGCTGCTGCAGCCATTCTCACCTGCCACAAATCAGAAGTGCTGAGTCTGAGCAGTGACGCAAGCAAGGGAAAAAAAAAAAAAAAAAGGCATAAAATAATTCTGAGAGGTTTCTGCCTCCATCTGTGATTTGACCACACTGAGCAGGCAGCACACGCAGCCTCACACTCATGAACAGCTTCCGCTGCACCTCACTTCCTTCTGCTCTGAGGAACCGGTCGCTCCTACCCACTGCCTCCCAGGAAGGGCAAATTCCCAGCACCAATGACCTTGGAAATCCACCAGATCCACACTCCCCCTCCACTGGATCCACTACCTGGCCTCACCTCTGAAGACTGAAGCATTCCTATAATTGAAAGCTTTCAAATTAAGCAGCACAATTCCCATCAGGGAAGAAGCACAGAAGCTGCTGCCATGCGCAAACCGCCTGCCAGCCTGCAGTTTGTTCCGTCAGGACATCAGACATCACCCAGAGACAGCAGATTACAAACCATGCCGAGCTTGTCATAGGGGTTTTTGAACAACATCTGAGTGGAGGGACTCATCACCCTGCTCAGAGCCAAAGTCCAGCTCAGCGGAGCCCTGCAAGCAACTGAGGCAGTGCAATCTGCAATCCCACCCCCTCCCCCAAAGCCACCATCAGCACAGAACTTCCATGGAAATAAAACCGGAACCATTCAGGAGTCCAGCATGAGGAGCGGCGCAGATGGGAGGGGCTGCTCTGTGACCACAGCCTGTCAGAGGAACCAGCAATGTCCTTCAGCTTTGTGTGCTGCATTGTGAGAGGTGACACGCCGACCCCCGGCTCCCAGCCCCGTCTGCACCACCGCCTCTCCAGCCCCCACTGAGTCACGACACACAGAGCTCCCCCACAGAGCAAGTGCACCCCTTGGCTCTCCTTTGGCAAAGGGAAGGAAATATCATTAGCGACAAACTCCGTGCCAAGGATTAACAAGTGGTTCCAAGCTGACCTCAGCCTCCACTGGTTACTCATGCAAGGCGTACCCAAAACTGCCTCCGAAAGTCGGACGACTGCCAACACGAACAAACTGACTCACTTGATCCTGCTCATCACAGTGCAGAAGTCACCAGCCCCCCAGGATGGCCCATTTGACTCCAAAGAACACCTGCTCAGCTCTAGCTGAACTCTTTAGGGGCGTGGCACGACTGGATGTCCCTCCCAACCCCAACACGCAGCCACACACGTATGGCACAAACGAACCGCGTCTCTGCCCAGCGCTGGGACACGCCAAGGAGGAGCTACATTACCTCGGCAGGTGTGGGGAGCCGGCTGGCAGTGCCCACAATCTGGTGGTACAGCCCCGGCTCACCGTTCCTTATGGTGCCCTGGCGGCTCCCCAAGGGGCTGGAGGTGAAGGGCTTTTTACACAGCAGATCGCTCTGGCGAGAGTCTGTGGTGAGATAGACCTGGTGGTAGAAGCTGGGCGGCGTGAAGCCACCCCGCACGGCATCAATGTGTTGGAAGGGCCCTGGTGTCCTGTACGTGGTACTCCTGGAGCTGTTGTACAGCTCCTTTGATTGCCTCCACTTGTAGCACTTGAAGATGCCCACGGACAGCATGGTGATGAAGAAGGCTGCTGACACCAGAATCACAGCCAGGATGAGATAGAAAGTCACATGTCTCCTGGGATCGCTGGCAGGTGCCACATCAGTGAGGTCAGTGAGCACCTCCTTGACCATCTCGGCCACAGAGATGGAGACGGTGGCACTGGTGGACAGCACAGGCTCCCCATGGTCTTTCAGCAAGATGACTAAGGTGTGCTCGGGAGCATCATCCTCGCGGAGCTGGCGGGCCGTGAAGATCTCCCCATTGTGCTGCCCGACCAAGAAGAGGCTGGGGTCAGTGGCCTGCAGCAGGGTGTAGGAGATCCAAGCATTGTACCCTGCATCCGCATCCACCGCCACCACCTTGGTGACCATGTGGCCGGCAGGAGTGCCTGGTGCCACCACATCGGTGTAGGTGGCGGTGGTGTTGGGGTGAGGGTACAGCACCATCGGGGCATTGTCATTGAGGTCAGTGACAAACACGCTGACCGAGACATTAGTGGCCAGAGGCGGAGAGCCGCCGTCCTGGACCTGCACCATCATGCTGAACTCCACCTGGTCCTCATGGTCCAGGGAGGTGAGCACATAGAGGGTGCCGTTCTCCCGGTTGATGGAGAAGAGGTGGCCAAAAGTGGTGTCACCCTGCAAAAGGCTGTAGGAGAGGTGGGCATTGCGCCCAAGGTCCGGATCTGTGGCGCTGACGTTAAGGATGGGGATGCCTGGCATGTTGTTCTCCGGAACATAGACATCGTAGGAGTCCTGGGACGACTTGGGAGCATTGTCATTGACATCTGACACCTGCACCAGGATGTGTTTGACTGCAGACAAGGGTGGTGAGCCTGAGTCCTTGGCTGTGATAGTGATGTTATACTCTGCTGCCTTTTCCCGGTCAAGAGCTCCTTCTGTTTTCAATGTGTAGTAATTTTTGAGGGAGGAGCTGAGCATGAACGGGATCCCCGGGGAAATAAAGCAATTCACCAGGCCATTGTCATGGGAGTCCAGGTCTGTTACACTCAGCAGAGCTACGACCGTTCCTGGGGCTGCATCTTCAGGCACAGGGCTGTACACAGAAGTCACTGTCACCTCTGGAGCATTGTCATTCACATCCACGACTTCCACCAGCACTTTGCAATGAGCCACACCAGGAACGGCTCCCTTGTCTTTAGCCTGTAAGTAAATCTCGTACAACTTCGTTTCCTCATAGTCCAGCTGTCCCTTGACCCTCAACTCCCCTGTGGCTGAGTCCAGAGCAAAGAGTTCTCGTACCTTGGCGGGGGTGTGGCTGCTGAAGGAGTAGACGATGTCTCCGTTGGGCCCATCATCCAGGTCGTACGCACGGATCCTGGCGACCAGGGTACCGCTGGGCGTGTTCTCCCTCACACTCGCCTTGTAGGTGGACTGGTTGAAGACCGGGGCATTATCGTTGGCATCTACAACATCAATGTGGATCTGCACGTGGGCCGACCGGGGCGGGCTGCCTCCATCCAGCGCAGTCAAGACCAAATTCAGCTCCCTTTGCTCCTCCCTGTCCAGCTCCTTCTCTAACACCAGCTCCGCGTACTTGCTGCCGTCCACCCTCGTCTGCACGTCGAGCGCAAAGTTGGGGTTGGCGCTGAGCTGGTAGGTCTGCAAAGAGTTAATTCCCACATCGGGGTCTTGCGCGCTCTCTAGCGGGAAGCGCGCTCCGGCAGCCACCGACTCACTGATTTCCAGCCTCGCCTGGCTGCTGGGAAAAACCGGGTCGTTGTCATTGATGTCCTGGATCTCTACAGTGCCGCTGTACAGCTCGAGCGGGTTTTCCACCACGATCTCAAAGCTGAGGGAGCAGGGAGAGAGCGCGCCGCAAAGCTCCTCCCGGTCTATCCTCTCGTTCACCAGCAGCGCCCCGCTCGTCAGATCCACCCCGAAGTACTTCTTGTTGCCGCCGGACACCACCCGCAATCGGCGCCCCGGCAGCCGCCCGAGGTCCAGCGCCAGGTCGGCTACCACATTCCCCACCGCGGAGCCTCTCCGCGCCTCCTCGGGGATCGCATAGCGAATCGCGGCGGAAACCCAGTCGGAAACGCCGAACAAAAGCAAGAGGCTCAGTACCTGCCCCGTCGTCACCCCGCGGCTCCTTACAGCAACGCCGTTCATCGCACAGGACGGCCGCGCTCTCCGCTTCGCCCCCCCGCCCCGGCTAGAAACTCTCAGCTCGCCCCGTCATGCCGCTGCCCAGCGGCCCCGGGAAGCGGCGGCGGCGGCGGGGAGCCGGGCATTGCTCGGCGGGCTCGGCGGTGACTCACTCCCAGAGTCTCTCTGAGACCGTCTGCGCCTCATCCCGGCTCCGAGCGGGGCCGGGCCGCCAGTTCCCCCCCGCTCCATCATTGGCCGACAGCGGCACACAGAGTCCCGTCCAATAACTGCACAGAGCGCAGGGCGCCGGAGCCCCGCCGCCGCCGAGCCCCGCCGGAGGGAGCGCGGAGACCTCGGCCCGAGAGCAGCGGGGCTCGAACCGGCAGGACCTGAAGGGAGAACACGGCCCCTGAAGGGAGAGAACAGCTCTTGAAGGGAGAGCACAGCTCCTGAAGGGAGAGCACAGCCCTGCGAGAAACTCCGCTACAAGGAGAGCCGAGCGCGGGGGGAGCGCTCGCAGAGGCAGGGTAGATCGGGCACAGGGACTGCCTGTGCGGGCAGCAAAGGTGGAAATGTTGGTACAAATAGTGACGCCAAAAGAGGCGATACGGAAAGGTGGGGTTTTTGGGGTGCGTGTCCCGGGAACACCTCGCTGGAATGAGGCAGCGGGAATAAAAAAAGGGAAGTGGAGAGGGCGGGAGGATGAGTGGGGAGGGTCCTCCGTGATACGCAGGGAGAACCAGCACCGGCACGACACGCCAGCTCCCAGTGTTTCTCAGGACCTCCAGGATGCCGGTCCTCCCACCCAAATGCTTGGCCAGCCCCTTCCTGAGAGGAAGCCCCTTCCAAGTCGTCGGAACGCCGCCGCTCAGTGTGCCACCAAAGCAGCGTGGCCGGCAAAGCGACATTGATTTCGTGCTGCCGAATTCTGAGCAGCTCCCCGGGCCGCAACACAGAGTCTCGCCGCGGGGCGGCTCCCGCCGCAGGATTTCCAAGAGCATCGCCCCTGCTGCGGGATCCCCACTGCCACCACTGTCCCAGCTGGCGTCTTCCCCGACAAAACGCAGAAATCTCGGTTTAATACGCCCTCCTACTCTTGCCACCTCCCAGGTTGCTCCCCGGTACTTTTTTTCCCACCAGCCAGACTCAGGGAAATCACGCTCTGCGACCTGCGGATCCCGTGCCCGAGCAGCAACAGCCTGGCAGGTCCCAGCACCGGCAGTGCCTGGTCGAAAACCTGCCTTTGGGTTGTTGTTGTTGTTGTTGTTGTTGTCATCAACAACTCGTGCTACGTCGGGTTTTCCAACTTTCCACTCACTCATAAGGATAAAATGACCGAAAATCTGGCATTCGTTGTTTGTCACCCTCAGAACTGCTCGGCTGTCACGGGGTAATGAAAAGGGGGCGAGGAAGCTTGATAAGGGAGCGTCAGGAGCCCTGTGAAAACCCAGCTGTGACACAGCGCCCAGGTGTCACCCCACGGCCGACACTGATAAGGAAAGGACGGCGACGTCCGGCAAAACCCGGACAGGAAATCAGCGCCCACGCCCTCATTCCTTTACGGAGGCTCTCAAAGCCTCGCAGAACCGCCTGGGAAAGTTGCGGCGGGTTATTTGTTACCCCGCTAATTGTGGTGGCTGAGCTCGTAGGGGCTGCAAACCACCCGCACCAGCGCTGGACAGCGACACTCGCCAGAGCGACAGGATCTCGGCTCTGTCGGCGTGTCCTCGCCCCGCACAATCCTAAAAGCTGCCGTGAGCTCATGGGATCCGCCCAGAGACGCAGTAGTTCTGTGCCTGCATGAAGAGTCAGCAATATCAGAGTTGGCGCAATCTGTCCCATCTACACGCTCAGCTACTTCCTTTTCTCCTGATTAATCGTTGCCAAAAGATGAACTTTATCAGCGCTATTATCGTTCTTATCACCTGTCCACAGAACGTGATAAAAGTTCCTATAGCGTTCACATGTGATAGGGTTTCACACAAATAAAACCCAATATTAGTCATCTAACGTTCCCAAAGCACTTCTTTTCTCATAGAAAACCAAATCCCAATTTTCTTTCTTTCTTACATATAATCTAAAATCAAGGAAATACACGGCTCTCTTCGACCCAAATCTTGAAATAGTCTTAGGCAACTTATTTCTCTGAAATAAACTCTGAATCCTTTTTCCAACCACTGTAAAGCTCTGAATCCTTTTTCTAATCACTGCCCATTTCAGGTTTTTCCTACACGCGACTTACCACACAGTTTCTCGAACGTGGGGACCACAGTTCTCAAGTAATTTCTCTTCCTATGAGTACACACCCAGAGTACCTTCTCCGTTTAATCCCAGCAGTAGTGGGATGGCCAAGCAGCGGAGAGATGAGTAGAAAAGAGATCTCAGGAAAGGCATGGAAGACAGAACATTTCCATCTACCGTGTTTCAATTAATCTGGAGACGTCTCTTCCACCTTGATGCGAAGCCTGAATGCTACAAATGACGCTTCAGAGAGCCCGAAAGTGCCGTTTTGAGGGAGAGGAGGGGGAAAGTAACAGCTAAGGGGGCAGACGCTTTCCCCTGCACCAGGAATTCCTTCCGGGACGGGTTCAAGCCAAATCCCAGCCTGAGCCACTCACCAGCATTTTTTCCTACTCCACTTGGGGCTTCAGAGATGCAGCAGGGAACAAAAATCTCCTTCTGCTCGATGCCAGGCTTGGAGCTACACTGAAGCACCAGCTCTGGCTCTACAGACGGAGGGGAGAAGTTGAGATATGGGTGTACACACCTTCAGTAAAGGGGCTCAGAGCGCTGAAGAACCGAGCTTGCCAGAAAAGAAGAGAACTACGGCGTGGCTGCCCCCGCTGAGTAAACACATCGGGATAGATCACACATCGTTATCACATGAAAGCGCCCAATTGTGGCTGAGACAATTAGCAGTCACTAGACCAAGGCGAAATGGTTGTCCCAACTTCAAACTCTACTTTCGTTCCCGCTCCACCCCCAGTCCACCTCACCACTCCAAGTCCTGTGAAACTCGCACCTGTCTGTCCTTCCCCAGGACAGACAGAAGTACTGACAATATTTGCGTTGTTCCTCGGGGAAAATCAGCAATTTGCCGATAAGATTTGAAAGGTCAAAAGGATGAGTTAAAATGTCACATACACAGCCACTCACTCACCCCCACGCCCCTGAGTTACTGAGCAGCACGCCGTCAAGTTCAGAACTGCCGGTTTCCCACTGCTCACCGACGGCAGAACAGAGGAAAAAAAATCACAAAAACTCACAGAGAGGGGCCGTAGGACAGGAGCTCACCTGCGCCGAGCTCCCGTGGCCCGGAGAGTCTTTCCCAGAATGAGTGCCTGAGGCGGGATCAGCAGACAGGAGATGGGCAGGCAAGGCTGCCGCCCCTGGTCTCAGGAACGTGAAGTCCTTCTGCCCCGACTCGGAGGCTAAACACACCTCGTAGGAATAAGGCAAAGGCAGCGTGCTGCTGCAGTAGTTGTACGGTGCTTTTGAGCCCAAGGTGGAATACAGCTCCTTATCAGAAGTTATAAAAATGGGAGGGCTCCTCGACTGTCGACATTTAAAGAAAAAAACAAAAATTACCGTGGAAACGAATAACAAGGACACGATGGAGAGCGACACAACAAGAATGAGGTTCAGATTGGAAGTCAGGTCGGACACAGCGTCTCTGTCGCCCATCTCCGGCAGCGCCTCCTGCAAGCTCTCGGCCAGCACCACGTGCAGCGTGGCCGTGGCCGACAGCGCCGGCTGCCCGTGGTCCTTCACCACGGCCACCACGCGCTGCTTGGCCGCGTCCCGCTCGGACACGGCGCGCGCCGTGCGCACCTCGCCGCTGTGCAGCCCCACGCGGAACAGCGCCGGCTCCGACGCCTGCACCAGCTCGTACGACAGCCACGCGTTGCGCCCCGCGTCCGCGTCCACCGCCACCACCTTGGCCACCAGGTACCCGGCCTCGGCCGACCGCGGAACCACCTCGAAAGGACTCGCCGCCGCCGCTCCCCCAGACGCCTCGCCCGGGACTACAGCCGCCGCCACAGCCGCCGGCGGCGCGGGCCAGAGCACCCGCGGCGCGTTGTCGTTGCGGTCCAGCACGAAGACGCGCACCGTGGCCGTGGAGCTGCGCGCCGGCGCGCCGCCGTCCTGCGCCCGCACCACCACGGCGAACTCGCGGCACTGCTCGTAGTCCAAGGAGCGCTGCGCGTACAGCGCGCCGCTCCGCGCCTCCACCGACACCGGCGGCGCCGCGCCCGCCGCGCCCGCGCTGCCGCCCGCCAGCCAGTAGCTCACGCGCCCGTTGGCGCCCGCGTCCGCGTCCCGCGCCTGCACGCGCAGCACCAGCGCGCCCACCGCGTTGTTCTCCGCCACGTACGCGCTGTACGCCGCCTCCTCGAACACCGGCGCGTTGTCGTTCACGTCCGACACCTCCAGCACCAGCTCCGCCCGGCTCCACAGCGCCGGCCTGCCCCGGTCCCGGGCCACCACCGTCACGCGGTGCTCCCACGCCTGCTCGCGGTCCAGCGCGCTCGCCGTCACCACCTTGTACGAGTCGCCCGACGACGCCACGATCGACAGCGGCGCCTCGCCCGACAGCTCGCACGACACCTGACCGTTCTCGCCGGAGTCTGGGTCGCTCACGTACAGGAGAGCCACCACGGTGCCGACCGGTGCGTCCTCGGGCAGCGGGTTCGACACCGATAGGACCGTGATCTCGGGGGCATTGTCATTCACGTCCAGCACCTCCACCTCCACCTTGCAGTGCGCCACCAAACCGCCGCCGTCCGTCGCCTCCACAAGGAGCGTGTAGCCTCGCGTGTCCTCAAAGTCCAGTGACTCCTGCAGACTGATAATTCCTCTCTCGGCATCCACCGCAAACTTCTGAAGCACCTTAGCTGGCGTTTTTCCGAAGCCGTAGGTGATGCGGGCGTTGGTGCCGGCATCAGCATCGGAGGCAGAGACGTTCAGCACCATCGATCCCGGAGGCGCGTCCTCGCGCAGGCTGACGCGGTACCGCTCCTGCGCGAACACGGGTGGGTTGTCATTGGCGTCGGTGACGTTGATCCAGAGCTGGGCGGTGCCAGTCCGGGGCGGGTCTCCGCCATCCAGCGCAGTCAGCAGCAGACGCAGGCTGGGCTTGCTCTCTCGATCCAGCGCGCGGCGCAGAACCAGCTCCGCAAACTTGCTGCCGTCCTGGCTCTCTTTCACCTCCACCGCGAAATACCCGTTGGTCTCCAGCTCATAGCCCTGCAGCGAGTTACTGCCCACGTCCGCGTCCTCGGCCACACCGACTGCAAATCGGGCACCGGGAGGTGTAGATTCGATGATTTCGAAATGGATGTTATCCTTAAGAAAGCGCGGCGCGTTGTCGTTCACATCCTGGATGTCCACCTGGGCGTGGAAGACATTGAATGGGTTCTGCACCATCACCTCGAAGCTGACAGAGCAGGCCGCCGACTCGCCGCACATCTCCTCCCGGTCCAGCCTCTCGTTCACGTACAGGTTCCCGTTCTCCTCATTCACCGTGAAGTATTTCAGTTGCTTCTTGCCGACAGACGCCACCTGCAGCTTGCGCGCCGGCAGCTCGTCCGCGCTGAGCCCCAGGTCCCGCGCCAGCGGCCCCACGAGCGAGCCTCTGCCCAGCTCCTCGGGGATGGCGTAGCGGACCCGCTCGGCCGCCGCCCGCCACCACAGGCACAGCAGCAGCGCGCCCAGCAGCGCTCGCCCGCCGCCCGGCCCGCGCCTCTGCCACCGCCTCACCGCCATTCTCCGCGGCCGCCGCCGCCGCTCGCCGCGCTCCTGCCTCCTGCCGCTGCCCTGCCTCCCTTCCAGCCACTCTCTCCAGACAGAAAAGCAGCCTGAAATGCAGCGAGGTCTGCGCGCCGACTCTCGCCGCTGCCGGCGGTGCCGCTGCCGCTGTGGCCGGCGCCGGGCGAGCGAGCAGCCTGCGGGGGCAGGACGCTGCTGCGGCGGCGGCTCCAGCGCCGCTCGGCGGCGGCCAACAGCGACACCCGGAGACGCCGCCACGCCACTGCAGCCGCCGGATGGCCGCGCTCAAGGGGACCCGGCTTTGGGCAGCAGCGTTGGCAGCTCAGCCCCGTCAGCCACCGAAACCGCGAGTCGGAGTTCAGTTTGGCCAGTTTTTTTTTCATACCCGCGGAAGGGGGAATCGAGGAGCTCTTTTCAGAAGCAAAAATGCAGAGTCTGGCTGGGGAAGGTGTAGTGGAGTAGTGAAGGATCACGCAGACGTCGTACAAGGGAGCACAGGTGAGTACAGGTAAGTATAAGCCAGTACACTGTGCATCAAATACCTTGCAGATTCCTATCCCTTCCATTACTGCTGTGGGCTCTCTTTGCCCAGCTCTTTTATTGCTTTTCTATCATCTCTGTGAAGCAACGTCTACAAAATGCTTAGGAAGAGAAGTCTTTGTAGAAGAGAAGCACCGGAAACAACATTTTCTTTCCTGAGATTCTTGTTTGTATTCCTTTTATTTTATATTCCTCTCACGGTAACTGTGACTGGGGGGAAATGGCAAATCTTATTCTCTAGAACAGCAGGATCTTTACATGTTCCCAGTTTTACAAATCATGGAGATTACCACAACTTCTTGCCCTAATGACCTGTTAAAGCATTTCTTAAAAAAGCCTGCTCAGTGAACGGCCTAAGTAAGTCGATCTAAGAACGTGGACAGACTGAAAAAGGTATCCATGCTCCCAGGAGACTTCAGTTACCAGCGTGCTGAAATTTTATGCTGAGAATTGTAAAAAAGAGGGTTATCACTCCTCTGTGGTGTATGCCCGAGGCATACATGACATGTCAGCTACCTTTCCCAGGACAGAGACTTCAAGATAAAAAGACGACCAAAACAAAAACAAAACCACACACACACAAAAAAAAAAAAAAAAAAAAAAAAAAAAAAAAAAAAAAAAATCACAAAACAATCTTGGGCAAAACTAGAGAAGGCAGTTTACCCACGTCTCAAATGCAATGACATGTCCTTTGCCAGAATAAAACATCGAACACTCCCGGTTCTGAAAGCAGAAATGATAAAACACTCTGGAGAGCAATGCCTACGAAAAAACACTTCATCCACCTCGGTGCCTGTTTGGACTGACACCACCTCTCTGCAACAACCAAAGGAAATCACGAAATACAAGACTCTCCACAAACCAACAGCTCTTGTTTCAGGACCTTGTAGAGAGCAGGACACGTTATGATCAGCTGAACCATTCCAAGCACTACGCAAACCAGGTTTGGGGAAACTACGGGTACAGCAGGTTTCTCCAACACTCCTATTTCTCAAGAAATAACTCCGTGGATTATTACTGTGCTCATGGACAGGGTCCTGGTGATAACTCGGTTCCCAGTTGTGCCACACTTGCCACTGTCTCGAAAGAAAAAAAGATAGAAACTACAAGACTCAGTTTTTATCTCACAAGCTTCTGCTGCTGTAGCAGATATTAGGAAACGACCTCTCGGCCTCAGCATTGCTGTGAGAACAGGCTCTTCCTCCACAACAAGAAATAGCCACACTTTGCCTTCAGAGAGAAAATACTGAGAGAGTATTTAAGTAGAACCTCGCCCTTCCTCATCCATTGTTGTAGTACATAAATTAGACACTGCTTTCAGGCTTTCGAATAATTAACATTAATTGAAAACTCTGTGTTGTACGACAACTGTGATAAATACAAAGACTGACGACTGACTTTTGGAAAAACCTTCAACCAATAAACAGTTCACAATTACAATACTTGTGTATGTCCAAGAGTCCAAATCTCCGAGCAACACGGTGATCAAGAAATGAACATTGGCAAATGAACTTCAGGCTCATTAGGACCTACTGTCGCTACACCCTCAGCTACAGCACCACCTGTATTTACGCATCTCTGAAAAAGGCACAATGGCGAAGAGTAAAAGAGACAAAAATTGCCCATAGAACAGCAAGAATCCTTCGGAAATCAACTTTTGTTTGGCAGAAGCTTCTCGTGGACAATCAGGTCATTCTCACAAAATCACTCCAGGTGCAGCAACTCTGGCTTGTGCTCACCGGCTGCTAAGGAGCACAGAAAGAAAAAACAACATTTCTAACCAGTAATGCATTAAGAATGTACACTAAACCCTTCCCCCTACGTTACATCAATTTTAAACACTCGGCATGGAAAGATCGAGCACTGCTACAGGAGAGAGAACGATACAAAACAAGATTTAAGGCGACCTAAAAAGCACAAACGAACAACCATTCACACAACATTCCTCGTGGTGCTGGACCGCCTGTAACGCATCTCAGCAGGGAGCTCGACAATACGCTCTGATTTCTAGATACTCACCCATAGTTTGAAGGCATAAAAAGAGGCGCATTGACTCTAATCTAAACAATCTGTCTGGGAACAACCACTTCTTCGACTCTGTCTTTGCAGGAGCAAAGAGATGTCACCCCAAGACGACAAACCAGTGCTAACATACGTATTTTAGATTTAACTGCATGAGCAACAAGCAATTGCGTGACTCTTCCACCCTCTCTGCTCGCTCCCGAGTGTGAAGCTCACTTTTCACTCAACCAAAGAAATTCCCGCAGGCAAACTGGGAAAATGCCTGCGAATGGTCTCCCGGAAAACACAGAATGCCACACAAATTTGACAGTGCTGCAGCTACTGGATGACGAACACTCAGTGAAGCCCTTGCAAAAGTAAGAAATGTTACAAACACAAAACAAAGCAGGCAAACACGGGTCCACGTTCAATTTCAAGCAATGGCTTACATTTATCCTAAATAATATTTAAGAAAAAGGAATATGGGGAGAGTGATGATTAAGTATACCGAAGACAGACTTGCAAAAAAGTCAGCTGTTAAAAATCCATATTACAGTGTACTTCATACTCTGTTTTAAACAATAATAAACAATAAAAAATATTACACCAGGTGCTACTATACCCATATACCCATGAGCAAATAGTGATGCGAAGGGAGAGAAAGAAAAAAAAAAAAAAAAAGAAGAAAAAAAAAAAAGCTGTAAGATTACGTCCAAGATAAAAATATTTTCACCAACTTGACCTTTCTAGACGGGAACATGAATGTTCTCTATGTCACCCAAATGAAGGACATGTGCTGTGAAGAACACAGCTGACACTGCGAACAACACAACATCCACTTCTTTACAATGCAGTACAGCAGATCGGAAGCGCTAATGCTGGCAATTAAACAACTTGGACTGATAAAAACAAAGGTCTCAAACAGAGTCCAGCAGAGAAGAGCCTGAGTTTTCTAAAAGGCCCACCAAGCATAACACTGAGATCCGACTCCTACGTCCACCTCCCCGGCAGCAAGAGGCACCAGCGGATCGCTCAGCGAGGATTGGCTTTACTTGTCAGAATATTTCCCTACTCAGCAAAGAGACCGCGGGGCAAAAGGGACCAGGGGAACAGAAGAAGGAAGCGTCGAGGGCACAATTCGGCCTGAGGAACTCACCGAGGGAGCGGTGGGATCCGCGGGGAGGGCGCCGGCGGGGTCCCCCTCGTGCCCGAGCAGCGGCGCGGGCTCGTCGGGCAGCGGCCGGGCAGGAAGGGTGTCGCAGCAGCTGCTGGCGGCCGAGAAGCGCAGGTGGCTGCTCTTGCGCGAGTCGGCCGTGAGCGACACGTCGTGCGAGTAGGAGTGCAGGAAGGCGCGCACGCCGTCGATGCCCACGAAGGTGGAGACGGGCACGCCGCGCAAGGCGCCGCTGTCGGGCGGCAGCAGGTGGCGGCGGCGCCAGCGGCGCAGGCGCAGCGCCAGCAGCAGCAGCAGGAAGGCGAGGAAGAGGCAGGAGACGGCGGCCACGGCCAGCACGAGCCAGCGCGTCAGGCTGCCGGCCGGCTCGCCCGGCGCCGCCGCCTCGGCCGCGCTGCCCAGCTCGGCCAGCAGCTCGGCCACGCTCTCGGCCAGCACCACGGTCAGCGTGGCCGTGGCCGACAGCGCCGGCCGCCCGTGGTCCTTCACCACCACCACCAGGCTCTGGCGCGCCGCGTCGCGGGCCAGCGGGAAGCGCGCCGTGCGCACCTCGCCGCTGTGCAGCCCCACGCGGAACAGCCCCGGCTCCGTGGCCTTGGCCAGCTCGTACGACAGCCACGCGTTCTGCCCCGCGTCCGCGTCCACCGCCACCACCTTGGCCACCAGCGCGCCGGGCTCCGAGCCGCGCGGCGCCAGCTCCACGCCCGACCACGCTCCCACGCCCCAGCCCGAGCCCGGCGCCGCGGCCGCCGCTGGCGGCGGCGGGTACAGCACCTGCGGCGCGTTGTCGTTCTCGTCCACGATCAGCAGCCGCACCGACACGTTGCTGCTCAGCGCCGGCGCGCCGCCGTCCTCCGCGCGCACCCACAGCTGCAGCTCGCGCACCTGCTCGTAGTCCAAGGAGCGCAGCGCGTACAGCTCGCCCGTCTCCGCCTGCACCGACACGTACGACGACAGCGGCGCGCCCCGCACCCGCCCCTCCGACAGCCGGTACCGCACGCGCGCGTTCTGCCCCCAGTCCGCGTCCGTCGCGCGCACCCTCAGCACCAGCGCGCCCGCCGCGTTGTTCTCCGCCAGTCGCGCGCTGTAGCGCTCCTCCGCGAACACCGGCGCGTTGTCGTTCACGTCCAGCACCCGCAGCGCCAGCACCGCGCTGCTCTGCAGCGCCGGCGACCCGCCGTCGGCCGCCCGCACCGTCACGTTGTACTCCGGCACCTGCTCTCGGTCCAGCTCCTTTGCTGTCACCACGCGATAGTAATCATCAAAGGACTTCTCAAGTCGGAACGGGACGTCTCCGTCGAGCGAGCAGCGCACCTCGCCGTTGGCCCCCGAGTCCCGATCATGTACATGCAGAAGTGCGACAACCGTCCCAGCCGGCGTGTCTTCCGAAATCTCACTCAGAACTGACTGCATCGAAATTTTGGGTACGTTATCGTTGACGTCTGTTACAGTAACCAAAACTTTGGCAGTGTCGGAAAGTCCTCCGCCATCCCGTGCCTGCACCTCCAGTTCGTAAGAGTCGCCTTCCTCATAGTTCAAGCTCCGCAAAATAGTGATGGCACCCGTCTCTGAGTCCAGATAGAATATCTTCGATGCTCTCTCTGTTATTTTCTTAAACGTGTATTTCACATTCCCGTTCAGTCCCTCATCGGAGTCCGTGGCCGTGACGGTGACGAGCACGGAGCCCACGGGCACGTCCTCGGGCACACGCACCGTGTACTCCGCCTGGCTGAACACGGGCGCGTTGTCGTTCGCGTCCAGCACCGTCACGCGGATCCGAGCCGTGCCCGTCCGGGCCGGATCGCCGCCGTCCATGGCCCTCAGCACCAGCTCGTGAAACGCCGCCTCCTCGCGGTCCAGCACCTTGGCCAGCACCAGCTCGGGACGCTGATCGCCGCCGGGGCCCGCCTGCACGGCCAGCGAGAAGTGCTCGTCGCCGCTCAGCTCGTAGCTCTGCAGGGAATTCCGGCCCGAGTCAGGATCGTGAGCCTCGGCCAGGGGAAACCGCGCCCCCGGAGCTGTCGTCTCGCTCATTCTCTCTTCCAGCTCAATTTCCTTGAAGCTGGGCGCGTTGTCGTTAATGTCCGTGATTTCCACTTGGATTCGGTAAACCTCCATTTCCCCTTCCACTATCAGCCCACAGTGCAGGACGCACTGCTGCACACGCTCGCACAGCTGCTCTCTGTCGATTCTCTCCGCCGTCACTAAATGTCCCGTCTTCCCGTGCAGAGCGAAATACTGTGTACTCCCTTCAGAAACAACGCGGACGCCTCCATCTCGGAGCGCCGGCACCTGCAGCCCCAGGTCCTTGGCCACGTCGCCCACGAACGAGCCCTTGGGCATCTCCTCGGGCGCCGAGTAGCGCAGCTGCCCCCACGCCGCCTCCCACGCCGCCAGCAGGATCCCCCAGAGCAGAGCTCGCTGCCGCCGGCCCCAGCGCCTCCCCGCCGCGCACATCTCCGCCGCCGCACCGCAACGCCGCTTTCCACTCAAGCTCCTACCCGCCGCTCCCGGCTGCTGTCGCCGACCTTTCCGCCTCCCTCCAGAACGGCTCCGCAGTGCGGGGACACTCGCAGACCCCCGTCCGCCGCCGAGCCTGACAGGGAACAACCGATGGAGCCGATCCGCAGCGGGCGGGGCTGCCGGGAGCGCTCCGAGCTTCCTCTCGCTCCTCTCGGTCAACAGCGGCGCCCGCAGCCTCCTCCCGGCACTGCAGGCACCGAGCGCTGCCCAGCGCTGCCCGCCCTGCCTCGCTCCGCACAGGGCACAGGCGCCACCGAGACGTCGCTTTTCCTCCAGCGCCGATCTCCTGCCTCCCCATTTCTCCAGCCGATCGCTGCTTTGATCTCCAGGACATCACGGTCGGGAGGAAGGCAGAGGCATTCCGTGTTTCTTTTACCGCGCGGGAAACTAATCCCTTAGTCATATCATCATATGTAAATTAAAACGTATTTTTCTTCGTTTATCCTGTAGATTTTTGTTATTCTCATCCCCATTGTTCGAAAGCATCTTCAACAACAGGCTCCCAGAGAGAACACGGGAATGTATCGTAACCAGAAAAAAACAGAGCTATCAGGGTAATTAGCACAAACGGGACTAGAGCAATTGCACTCTTCTTGAAATTAGGGAGCTAATTATTCCAGGATTAAATTACAGATAGAAACAATGATGCAGCTAAAACTCTCAAAGGAAAGTTTTAGGATTTCAAATATTTGAAGATTCCTAGGATAAACTTATTGTTTCCTTGCTTTATAAAGATTTACATTTAATCAAGTCATTCGAGGTTTCCTTTTAGTCCTTTAGAAAACAATGTGTAAAGCATTGAAGCTGGTTAGTAAGCTATTCACCTAAGTATTTGTTAATGACGTTGGTACGACATGTTCTAAAGTAAAGAACATAAAAACCGTAGAACAAAAGTACAGCTGTGCTCTGGAACCCGTGCTGACCACTAATCAATGTGCAAATGGGATTGATTCAAGTGCCTAAAAAGTGGCTTGGCCAATGTCCCTGGTATCTGATCACTCCGTGTCTCGGATGTCTATCCTAGTAAACTAAATGGCAAAAACTTGCCGTTCTCGATAATACACCAGCCCTCCTCAATTCCCCAAATCCTCAGTGTAGAATACAATAGAAAACAAATTCTCTGGAAGACAAAACATTCGACACTCTCAGCAGTGTAGGAAATACAGATCATGAAGAGGAAACCAGAGGGAACTGCCAGACACAAAAAGGAAGCCAACTAGGACCACTGCTGCATTTCCCCAAAACGGACGACAATTTCCTTTCACTCAGGATGGAGAACGGAACTTATCACACGTCTCCAATCTAAATCTGATACGGACAGAAGAAATTCTAACGAACCGGCTTATGTAGAGCTATACACTTTTTCAAAGCACCCCCCTTATGAACAAATGAGTCAGGAAGAAAAAACCTCCAACACCAATTGTCAGAGCCTTTCTCTTTTTCCCCTACTCCGTCATGCAGAATCAGCCGTTCTCCTTTCACAGAATTCGGATCTGCTTTCAACATTGCTAACACATTCTAATCTATCGAGCTCAAGTGATGGAAACACAACCTGAAGCTTTGGCCGATGAGGAACCAAGTCCTTTCTGCTCAACATGGAAGGGGGATAGTCCCTTCCTCATTTCAATCCACCATGGAGACAGGAATGTGCAACTCACAAAAAACAAGACACCGGGAAACAAGGAACTGCTACTACCTCAAAGGGGAGTTACAGACAAAATATGTCAGCTGAAGCTGTCGCCAAGGAGAAATCCAAACTTTCCACCGCTGCACGGTAACACAGATGAGGACCCCAAATTGACACCACCCAGACAAAACCATTGCTAAGGACGACCTTCAGGAAAGCCTCAAAAAGGGCAGGAGCTCACGCTTTACAGACCTGCGGTGCATCAGGAACGGCAGGCGCCTCTCCCTCGACGGCGCTGCTGTTCGTGCTCGGCTTCTCGCAGGAATCCCCGCCCAGAAGCTCCTCCGCCGACAGGATGGGCACCGGCGGCGGCGGCGGCGGCCAAGCGGCCTCGGGCAGGGCGCGGGCCGGCGCCGCCACGCAGAGGTTGTAGGAGTAGGGCAAGGTGCCCTCGCAGAAGTCGGCCGGGAAGGCGGCGCCGGCCACCGAGAAGCGCTGCGCGCCCAGGCAGCGCAGCACGGCGGGCGGCCCGGCCCGGCGCAGCCGCGCCAGCACGGCCAGCGCCACGCTCAGCAGGAAGAGCGCCGACAGCAGCGCCAGCGCCAGCACCAGGTAGAACTGCAGCTCGGCCGCCGCCGCCGCCGCCTCGGCGCCCGCCGCCCGCTCGCTCAGCTCCGGCAGCGCCTCCTGCAAGCTCTCGGCCAGCACCACGTGCAGCGTGGCCGTGGCCGACAGCGCCGGCTGCCCGTGGTCCTTCACCACGGCCACCACGCGCTGCTTGGCCGCGTCCCGCTCGGACACGGCGCGCGCCGTGCGCACCTCGCCGCTGTGCAGCCCCACGCGGAACAGCGCCGGCTCCGACGCCTGCACCAGCTCGTACGACAGCCACGCGTTGCGCCCCGCGTCCGCGTCCACCGCCACCACCTTGGCCACCAGGTACCCGGCCTCGGCCGACCGCGGAACCACCTCGAAAGGACTCGCCGCCGCCGCTCCCCCAGACGCCTCTCCCGGGACCACAGCAGCCGCCGCCGAAGCCGGCGCGGGCCAGAGCACCCGCGGCGCGTTGTCGTTGCGGTCCAGCACGAAGACGCGCACCGTGGCCGTGGAGCTGCGCGCCGGCGCGCCGCCGTCCTGCGCCCGCACCGCCACGGCGAACTCGCGGCACTGCTCGTAGTCCAAGGAGCGCTGCGCGTACAGCGCGCCGCTCCGCGCCTCCACCGACACCGGCGGCGCCGCGCCCGCCGCGCCCGCGCTGCCGCCCGCCAGCCAGTAGCTCACGCGCCCGTTGGCGCCCGCGTCCGCGTCCCGCGCCTGCACGCGCAGCACCAGCGCGCCCACCGCGTTGTTCTCCGCCACGTACGCGCTGTACGCCGCCTCCTCGAACACCGGCGCGTTGTCGTTCACGTCCGACACCTCCAGCACCAGCTCCGCCCGGCTCCACAGCGCCGGCCGGCCCCGGTCCCGGGCCACCACCGTCACGCGGTGCTCCCACGCCTGCTCGCGGTCCAGAGCGCTCGCCGTCACCACCTTGTACGAGCCGCCCGACGACGCCACGATCGACAGCGGCGCCTCGCCCGACAGCTCGCACGACACCTGACCGTTCTCGCCCGAATCTCTGTCTTGAACTTTCAGCAGGGCCACCACGGTGCCGACCGGTGCGTCCTCGGGCACGGGGCTTGACAGGGATAGAATGGTGATCTCGGGCGCATTGTCATTCTCATCTGTGATGTCGATCTGCACTTCGCAGTGATCGGTGAGCCCACCCCCGTCCGTCGCCTCCAAGCCGAAAATGTATTGATTTTCCTGCTCGAAATCGAGTGGACCCAATGTCCTGATCTCGCCAGTCCCACTGTCGATAGCGAAGGATGAGCGGATTTCGTCTGGTACGTTAGCGAAGGAGTAGGACACTCGGCCGTTGGTCCCCGCGTCGGCATCCGTCGCCTGCACCCACAGCACCAGCGAGCCCACCGGAAGATTCTCTGCCACTCGCGCATCGTAGACGCTTTTGCTGAACACGGGCGGGTTGTCGTTGGCGTCTGTCACGTTGATGCGAACCTGAACAGTCCCGGACCTCGCAGGTTCCCCGCTGTCCACCGCTGTCAGCACCAGCTCAAAGGAGCTCTGCTTTTCCCGGTCCAACGCTCTCTCCAGCACTAATTCCGGCTGCTTCTTTCCACCCGCCTTTTCTTTCATGGACAGTGAGAATGAGGGGTCGATCGTGAGTTGGTAAGTCAGTAGCGAGTTGCTTCCTGCGTCTGCATCCCGTGCCATTTCCAAAGGAAAACGAGCACCGGGAGGGATTAATTCACCAATCTCGAGGTCCAGAGCAGCTTTGCTGAAAGTCGGGGAGTTGTCATTCACGTCCTCGATGGACACCTCGACATTGAAAATGTTCAGCGGGTTGTGCACCAGCGCCTCGAAGCTAACGGAGCAAGTCGCAGAGGCGCCGCACATCTCCTCCCGGTCCAGCCTCTCGTTCACGTACAGGTTCCCGTTCTCCTCATTCACCGTGAAGTATTGCTTCTCCTCGCTCAGCCGCAGCTTGCGCGCCGGCAGCTCGTCCGCGCTGAGCCCCAGGTCCCGGGCCAGCGGCCCCACGAGCGAGCCTCTGCCCAGCTCCTCGGGGATGGCGTAGCGGACCCGCTCGGCCGCCGCCCGCCACCACAGGCACAGCAGCAGCGCGCCCAGCAGCGCTCGCTCGCCTCCCGGCCCGCACCTCTGCCGCCGCCTCACCGCCATTCTCCGCGGCCGCCGCTGCCGCCGCTCGCCGCGCTCCTGCCTCCTGCCGCTGCCCTGCCTCCCTTCCAGCTGCTCTCGCTGCACACCGCGGCGCCCGCCGCAGCGCAACCGGCCCGATCGGGCCACCTCGGACGCCGCCGCCGCTGCTTCTGCCGCTACTGCTACCGCCGCCGCTGCCGCTGCTGCTGGTTCTGCCGGTGCTGGCGGCGGTGCCGCTGCCGCTGTGGCCGGCGCCGGGCGAGCGAGCAGCCTGCGGGGGCAGGACGCTGCGGCGGCGGCGGCTCCAGCGCCGCTCGGCGGCGGCCAACAGCGACACCCGGAGGCGCCGCCACGCCACTGCAGCCGCCGGATGGCCGCGCTCAAGGGGGCCCGGCTTTGGGCGGGGGTCGGGGCTGCGCCGCCTGCGGGGTCTCTCCCCCACTGCAAACAACAACCGCAGCAGCTCTGGCTCGCTGTGGCTCCAGAGACGTTTTCAAGTGAGATGCGATTTTGAGTGCTCTCAATTCATGTCCTTTAGTCCCACTGAACCCTCAGATGCTAGTATTAGTGCCAGAGCAATACAGAAAGGAACTCTGCTGTTCGTAAAGAACTCGCAGTACAGCTCTAGGAGGAAGGAATGGTATCATAGAAAGGGTAGACTTTTGGAGCCATTCAGGTCTCCATCTCGTATCTTTTATTCTGCTTCCCTTACATGGGAAAAATTAACCAGAGAGAGATTAGCCTAAAGCAAAGTTTAGAGCTCTATACAAAGAATGAACAACACTTATTATTTTTTTCTGAATAATGAATTTCCTTCTTTTGTGTCTCCATACTGGAGAACCTTTCAGTGAAAAACTGAAAAGCCATTTCTGAGTCTCTCACAGAACCAAATAAAAGATGTTTCACATGGCAATTATAAACCATTCTATACGAGCAACATGGTTCATTACTGCTGGGGGACTGTCATTTACTTTCAGCAAGGGCATCACAGGAAAACAATGTCACGGGCCCAGACTCCACAGGAGAAATCGAACCTATTTTCCAGCAAAATCCCTTTGGTCCACCAATTTCCTGGATCAAAGCCAGTCTCTCAGACTACTCGAACTGCATTCTGAGTCTTCAGACACATCCGGCTTGGTCTGGGTATTTAGACAATGCTCCTGAAACCACCACAATGTATAAATTCATATTTATTATTTTGTCACTCATAGTAGCTACACAACACAGGAAACTCTCTGGTTCCAAGTACACAGGGCCTGAAACCAAACACCCCAACCACAGTCATTTCCTTGAACCATGAAAAAAGAAAAAGAACTCGGAACCACTGGTGAGGGCCTCATCAAACTATAAAGACAAATGAAACTTTACACATTTCTTTATCCATTTCAAACTATACCACAGTAAACTCCAACACTGGCCCTGTCTCTGGATAGAAGGACTTCTCCCTGTCATCACACAACACCAAAGAAAATTTTGAGGACAGACACTATTAAAAGTCGCTCCCACAACTCCTCAGATCCCAAGGATCACAACACAAATACACGCAGCATGATTTTTCTGTTCATCATAATAATTTCAACTATTCTGAAATACTGTGAAAGTTAAAGGCACCAGTAACTCTATTTGTGATTCAGCCATCAAAATATCACTCCAAGGTAACTCATCATCTTTCCCCAGCAAATGACTTCTTAGGAGGAAGAACTCCTACCCTGAATGCCAGGTTTCCATCTGTGCCCAAGAACCACCAATCACCAAAAACATGATGAAACAGAAAACCACAAAGAAGAACACACCAATTGCCTCTTTTGAGTCCAAATGATGGAATATCAAAAAAGGAAGACAGCTTTAGACAGGTCACAGAGGGTCATGAATAAACACATGAATCATACAAACACGTGCCTTGTCTCCAACAATACCTTGTCTCACAAACAAGTCTCTCCTCAATACCTTCTTTTGGTGGAGAGGTGCCACCAAAAGAAAAGTTCCTCACACAGCTTCCCACTGCCGTGGATAATATTTCACTTCTGAACCTGAGTACACGACAAGCATGAGATTTACGTCCAAGAAACATTAAAAAACCCCACTTTTACGAAATCGAGCAAGGCAAGAGGTTTACATCTGCAGAAAGGAGGGGATCAGCAGAGACTCTTGAGGATGATGATGGCACTAAGGTCAGGCACAGAGTTCAGGTGCTCAGCACGTAATCAATACAGAAATGGCTCCACACAAAATCCCCTTGTGGCATTTGCCATAACAACCTAATCAAACCATTCATTAAAAACCCACAACAACCTGCAAACACACAGGAGGAAGCTCCCAGGGCCCCCTATACACTTGAAGATCAGTCAGGGCAAATTTACCAGGGAAGAATAAATCACGTTGAGCAATCATAGGGCTGAACACTGAACAAGGAAAAGAGCAAACAATGTCCCTGTCTCCAGAAAATTTTTATCTGTCTTGCATCTGTAAAAATATTGTTTACCCTGTCCAAACATCATGCCAGAAGAAAGCCACGTTTGCAGTCAGTCTCCGAAGAAAAAAAAAAAAAAGAGGCACACACAATCTCCTGAGAACGATCACAGCACTGATTCCCAAAGGAAATGTGCTCTATGAACTAAAATAAATAACCCTCAAGTGCATAAGCGATAAGCAGCTCTGATAGGGACCCGGTCACCAGAATAACTGCTCAAGGAAAACATCATCCTACTTCAGCACATGGCTAACCGGCAAGGTACAAAGATCCCCAACCTTTAAAATGATGTTACATACAGGGCGACTAAGCGTGGTTTCAAAAGGACGTCAACCTGCTCATGAACTTGTGCTGTAGGGAAAACACCAGACCCTGCAAACATGTAAATTCCACTTGAATATAATGCAAGACATCCATTGAGAATACGAAATGCTGAGAGGAATTACACTTCTCAAGAAAACAAAACCAAAACCACACACGAAAGGCAACTTGATAAAAACAAAAAGATCAAACCTCAAGCTAAGAGCAACCCCACTTCTCCTTCCTCGCTAAACTTCAGGCTAAACACGGACCACACCTCCACCTCCCCGCAGCAAGAAGCACCAGAACACAGCGTGCCCATGAACGGGGCCTTGCCTTCCTTCCCTGCAGATCTTCCCTACACAAGACACGGATCACGGGAAGAAAGAAATCGGAAGCGAAGAGCAGCGTAGCACAAAAACTCTGGCCTCAGAAACTCACCGAGGGAGTGGCGGGGTCCGCGGGGAGGGCGCCAGCGGGGTCCCCCTCGTGCCCGAGCAGCGGCGCGGGCTCGTCGGGCAGCGGCCGGGCCGGGAGGGTGTCGCAGCAGCTGCTGGCGGCCGAGAAGCGCAGGTGGCTGCTCTTGCGCGAGTCGGCCGTGAGCGACACGTCGTGCGAGTAGGAGTGCAGGAAGGCGCGCACGCCGTCGATGCCCACGAAGGTGGAGACGGGCACGCCGCGCAAGGCGCTGCTGTCGGGCGGCAGCAGGTGGCGGCGGCGCCAGCGGCGCAGGCGCAGCGCCAGCAGCAGCAGCAGGAAGGCGAGGAAGAGGCAGGAGACGGCGGCCACGGCCAGCACGAGCCAGCGCGTCAGGCTGCCGGCCGGCTCGCCCGGCGCCGCCGCCTCGGCCGCGCTGCCCAGCTCGGCCAGCAGCTCGGCCACGCTCTCGGCCAGCACCACGGTCAGCGTGGCCGTGGCCGACAGCGCCGGCCGCCCGTGGTCCTTCACCACCACCACCAGGCTCTGGCGCGCCGCGTCGCGGGCCAGCGGGAAGCGCGCCGTGCGCACCTCGCCGCTGTGCAGCCCCACGCGGAACAGCCCCGGCTCCGTGGCCTTGGCCAGCTCGTACGACAGCCACGCGTTCTGCCCCGCGTCCGCGTCCACCGCCACCACCTTGGCCACCAGCGCGCCGGGCTCCGAGCCGCGCGGCGCCAGCTCCACGCCCGACCACGCTCCCACGCCCCAGCCCGAGCCCGGCGCCGCGGCCGCCGCCGGTGGCGGCGGGTACAGCACCTGCGGCGCGTTGTCGTTCTCGTCCACGATCAGCAGCCGCACCGACACGTTGCTGCTCAGCGCCGGCGCGCCGCCGTCCTCCGCGCGCACCCACAGCTGCAGCTCGCGCACCTGCTCGTAGTCCAAGGAGCGCAGCGCGTACAGCGCGCCCGTCTCCGCCTGCACCGACACGTACGACGACAGCGGCGCGCCCCGCACCCGCCCCTCCGACAGCCGGTACCGCACGCGCGCGTTCTGCCCCCAGTCCGCGTCCGTCGCGCGCACCCTCAGCACCAGCGCGCCCGCCGCGTTGTTCTCCGCCAGCCGCGCGCTGTAGCGCTCCTCCGCGAACACCGGCGCGTTGTCGTTCACGTCCAGCACCCGCAGCGCCAGCACCGCGCTGCTCTGCAGCGCCGGCGACCCGCCGTCGGCCGCCCGCACCGTCACGTTGTACTCCGACACCTGCTCCCGGTCCAGCTCTCTCGCTGTCACCACGCGGTAGTAGCTGCCGTGTGAACTCTGCAGTCGGAACGGGACGTCCCCGTCCAACGAGCAGCGCACCTCACCGTTAGCCCCCGAGTCCCGATCATGCACGTGCAGGAGGGCGACCACAGTTCCCGGTGGGGCGTCCTCAGAAATCTCACTCAGCGCTGACCGGAGCGAAACCACTGGTGTGTTATCGTTTATGTCTGTGACGGTGATCGCGACTTTGGCAGCGTCGGAAAGGTGACCTCCGTCTCGTGCCTGCACCTCCAGTTCGTAGAACTTGCCTTCCTCGTAGTCCAGGCTCAGAATCAATGTGATCACACCTGTCTCAGAGTCCAGATGGAAGATATTCGATGCTTTCTCTGTTATTTTCTTCAACGAGTATTTCACTTGTCCATTCGGCCCCTCGTCGGCATCGGTGGCCGTGACGGTGACGAGCACGGAGCCCACGGGCACGTCCTCGGGCACACGCACCGTGTACTCCGCCTGGCTGAACACGGGCGCGTTGTCGTTCGCGTCCAGCACCGTCACGCGGATCCGAGCCGTGCCCGTCCGGGCCGGATCGCCGCCGTCCATCGCCCTCAGCACCAGCTCGTGAAACGCCGCCTCCTCGCGGTCCAGCACCTTGGCCAGCACCAGCTCGGGACGCTGATCGCCGCCGGGGCCCGCCTGCACGGCCAGCGAGAAGTGCTCGTCGCCGCTCAGCTCGTAGCTCTGCAGGGAATTCCGGCCCAAATCCGGGTCGTGAGCCTCGACCAGGGAAAACCGCGAACCCGTGGCTGTCGTCTCGCTTATCCTCTCTTCCAGCTCAACGTCCTTGAAGCTGGGAGTGTTGTCGTTAATGTCCGTGATTTCTACTTCTATTTCATAAAACTTCATTTCCCCCTCCACTATCAGCTCACAGCGCAGCACGCATTGCTGAACACTCTCGCACAGCTGCTCTCTGTCGATCCTCTCCGCCGTCACTAAATGTCCCGTCTTCTCATGCAGAGCGAAATACTGCGTCTTGCTTTCCAAGACAACATGGATGCCCCGGTCTCGAAAATCCGTCAGCTGCAGCTCTAGGTCCTTGGCCACATCGCCCACGAACGAGCCCTTGGGCATCTCCTCGGGCACCGAGTAGCGCAGCTGCCCCCACGCCGCCTCCCACGCCGCCAGCAGAATCCCCCAGAGCAGAGCTCGCTGCCGCCGGCCCCAGCGCCTTCCCGCTGCGCACATCTCCGCCGCGGAATCGCTCCCCCACTTTCCACTCAAGCTCCTACCCGTCGCTCCCGGCTGCTGTCGCCGGCTTTTCCGCCTCCCTCCAGAACGGTTCCGCACCGCGGGGACGCTCGCAGATGGCCCGCCGCCTAGCCTGACAGAGAACAACCGATCGAGCCGATCCGCAGCGGGCGGGGCTGCCGGGAGCGCTCCGAGCTTCCTCTCGCTCCTCTCGGTCAACAGCGGCGCCCGCAGCCTCCTCCCGGCACTGCAGGCACCGAGCGCTGCCCAGCGCTGCCCGCCCTGCCTCGCTCCGCACCGGGCACAGGCGCCACCGAGACGTCGCTTTTCCTCCAGCGCCGATCTCCTGCCTCCCCATTTCTCCAGCCGATCGCTGCTTTGATCCTCCAGGGCATCACGATCGGGAGGAAGGCAGAGGCATTCCGTGATTCTTTTACCGCACGGGAAACGAATCCCTTACTCATGTTATCATAAGGAAATTAAAAACTATTTTTCGTGTCCTCTCCTGTAGCTTTTTGTTACTCTTATCCCTTTTGTTCACAACCATCTTCAATAATAGGCTCTCAAAGACAGCACGGGAAGATACGGCATCCCGAGAAAACAGAGCTATCAGTGTCATTAGCACAAGCGGGACGAGAGCAATTGCATGCTTCTTGAATTCAGAGAGCTAATTGTTACAGGATTGTATTACAAATAAAGGTACAAATAAAGATGCAGCTAGAACTCTCAAAGGAAAGTTTCAGGTCTTCAAATCTTTGAAAATTCCTAAGATAAACCCTTCCTAAGATAAATCTGGTGTTTCCTTACTTTAAAAAGATTTACATTTAATCAAGTCATTCGAGGTTTCCTTTTTTTCTGAAATCAATGTGTAAAGCATTGAAGCTGGTTAGTAAACTATTCGTCTAAGTATTTAATGACGTCGGTACGATATGTTTTCAAGAAAAGAAATATAGAAACGTAGAACAAAAGTACAGCTGTGCCCTTGAACCCGTGCTGACCACAAATCAAGGTGCAAAAGAGATTGAATCAAGTGCTTAAACCATGGCTTGGTCTCCCTGATATCTGATCACTCCGTATCTCGGATGTTTATCCTAGAAAACAGAACTACAAAAATTTGCTCTTCTCGATATATCCGAGACCTCCTGAATTCCCCAAACTCTCAGAATAAAATAAAAAACAAATTCTCTGAAACACAAAACATTCGACACTCTCACCAGTGTATGAAATACAGATCATGAAGAGGCAACCAGAGGGAACTGCCAGACACAAAAAGGAAGCACACTAGGACCACTACTGCATTTCCGCAAAATGGGCGACAATTTCCTTTCACTCAGGATGGAGACTGGAACTTTTCACACAGGTCTCCAATCTGAATCAGAGACAAAACCAAATTCTAACGAACGAGCTTGTGTAATTCTATGCACTTTTTCTAAGCACACCCCTTAGGAACAAATGAGTCAGGAAGGAGAAACCTCCAGCACCAATTGTCAGTGCTATTCTCTTTTTCCCTGACTCCGTCATGCAAAACCAGCCATTCTCCTTCAACAAAATGCGAATCTGCTTCCAACATTACTAACACATTCTAATCTATCCAGCTCAAGTGTGGAAAACGAAACCTCTCCCCTGAAGTTGAACTTTGACCGATGAGGAACCATGTCCTTTCTGCTCTCCATGGAAGGGGGATAGTCCCTTCCTCATTTCAATTCAAAATGGAGACAGGAAAGTGGAACCCACAAACACAAGACACCGGGAAACATGGAAAAGCACTGCTACTACCTCAAAGGGGAGTTACATTCAAAACATGTCAGCTGAATCTGTTCCCAAGGAGAAATCCAAACCTTCCATCACCAGACGGTAACACACATGAGGACCCCAAATTGACACCACCCAGACAAAACCATTGCTAACGACGACCTTCAGGAAAGCCTCAAAAAGGCAGGAGCTCACGCTTTACCGACCTGAGGTGCATCAGGAACGGCAGGCACATCTCCCTCGACGGCGCTGCTGTTGGGGCTCGGCTTCTCGCAGGAATCCCCGCCCAGAAGCTCCTCCGCCGACAGGATGGGCACCGGCGGCGGCGGAGGCGGCCAAGCGGCCTCGGGCAGGGCGCGGGCCGGCGCCGCCACGCAGAGGTTGTAGGAGTAGGGCAAGGTGCCCTCGCAGAAGTCGGCCGGGAAGGCGGCGCCGGCCACCGAGAAGCGCTGCGCGCCCAGGCAGCGCAGCACGGCGGGCGGCCCGGCCCGGCGCAGCCGCGCCAGCACGGCCAGCGCCACGCTCAGCAGGAAGAGCGCCGACAGCAGCGCCAGCGCCAGCACCAGGTAGAACTGCAGCTCGGCCGCCGCCGCCGCCGCCTCGGCGCCCGCCGCCCGCTCGCTCAGCTCCGGCAGCGCCTCCTGCAAGCTCTCGGCCAGCACCACGTGTAGCGTGGCCGTGGCCGACAGCGCCGGCTGCCCGTGGTCCTTCACCACGGCCACCACGCGCTGCTTGGCCGCGTCCCGCTCGGACACGGCGCGCGCCGTGCGCACCTCGCCGCTGTGCAGCCCCACGCGGAACAGCGCCGGCTCCGACGCCTGCACCAGCTCGTACGACAGCCACGCGTTGCGCCCCGCGTCCGCGTCCACCGCCACCACCTTGGCCACCAGGTACCCGGCCTCGGCCGACCGCGGAACCACCTCGAAAGGACTCGCCGCCGCCGCTCCCCCAGACGCCTCTCCCGGCACCACAGCAGCCGCCACAGCCGCCGGCGGCGCGGGCCAGAGCACCCGCGGCGCGTTGTCGTTGCGGTCCAGCACGAAGACGCGCACCGTGGCCGTGGAGCTGCGCGCCGGCGCGCCGCCGTCCTGCGCCCGCACCGCCACGGCGAACTCGCGGCACTGCTCGTAGTCCAAGGAGCGCTGCGCGTACAGCGCGCCGCTCCGCGCCTCCACCGACACCGGCGGCGCCGCGCCCGCCGCGCCCGCGCTGCCGCCCGCCAGCCAGTAGCTCACGCGCCCGTTGGCGCCCGCGTCCGCGTCCCGCGCCTGCACGCGCAGCACCAGCGCTCCCACCGCGTTGTTCTCCGCCACGTACGCGCTGTACGCCGCCTCCTCGAACACCGGCGCGTTGTCGTTCACGTCCGACACCTCCAGCACCAGCTCCGCCCGGCTCCACAGCGCCGGCCGGCCCCGGTCCCGGGCCACCACCGTCACGCGGTGCTCCCCCGCCTGCTCGCGGTCCAGCGCGCTCGCCGTCACCACCTTGTACGAGCCGCCCGACGACGCCACGATCGACAGCGGCGCCTCGCCCGACAGCTCGCACGACACCTGACCGTTCTCGCCCGAGTCCGCATCGTTTACGTTCAGGAGAGCCACCACGGTGCCGACCGGTGCGTCCTCGGGCACGGGACTCGACAGTGACAGGATCGTGATCTCGGGCGCATTGTCGTTCTCGTCCGTGACGTCTATTTGCACCTTGCAATGTGATACCAAACCTCCGCCGTCTCTCGCCTCCAGTCCCAAGACATATTTACTCTTCTTCTCGAAATCGAGCGCACCGACCGTCCTGACCTCCCCGGTGTCACTTTCGACAGCAAACAACTCGCTGATAGTCTCCGGGACGTTGCCGAAGTAGTAGGAGACCTGCCCGTTGGTGCCCGCGTCCGCATCTGTCGCTACCACACGCAGCACCAGCGAACCCACTGGCAGATTCTCCGCCACTCGCGCTTCGTAGAGGCTCTTGCTGAACACGGGCGGGTTGTCGTTGGCATCTGTCACATTGACTCGAATCTGGACAGTCCCGGACCTCGCGGGGTCCCCACCGTCAACCGCCGTCAGTACCAATTCAAAGGAGCTCTGCTTCTCCCGGTCCAACGCTCTCTCCAGCACCAATTCCGGCTGCTTGCTTCCGTCTGCGCTCTCCGTTAAGGCCAGAGAGAAGGACGGGTTGCTGTCGAGCTGGTAAGTCAGCAGCGAGTTGCTTCCCACGTCAGCGTCTCGTGCGGTCTCCAGGGGAAAACGAGCACCGGGAGGGATTAATTCACCGATTTCGAGGTCCAGAGCAGCCTTCCTGAAGGTCGGAGAATTGTCATTCACGTCCTCGATGGACACTTCGACGTGGAAAACGTTCAGCGGGTTGTGCACCACCACCTCGAAGCTGACGGAGCAGGTTGCCGACTCGCCGCACATCTCCTCCCGGTCCAGCCTCTCGTTCACGTACAGGTTCCCGTTCTCTTCGTTCACTGTGAAGTATTTCAATTGCTTCTTGCCGGCAGACGCCACCTGCAGCTTGCGCGCCGGCAGCTCGTCCGCGCTGAGCCCCAGGTCCCGCGCCAGCGGCCCCACGAGCGAGCCTCTGCCCAGCTCCTCGGGGATGGCGTAGCGGACCCGCTCGGCCGCCGCCCGCCACCACAGGCACAGCAGCAGCGCTCCCAGCAGCGCGCGCCCGCCGCCCGGCCCGCGCCTCTGCTGCCGCCGCCTCACCGCCATTCTCCGCGGCCGCCGCCGCCGCTCGCCGCGTTCCTGCCTCCTGCCGCTGCCCTGCCTCCCTTCCAGCCGCTCTCGCCGCACACCGCAGCGCCCGCCGCACCGCAGCCACACCGATCGGGCCGCCTCGGACGCCGCTGCTCCCCGCCCAGCGCCGCCGCTGCTGCTTCTGCCGCTGCCGCTTGTGCTGGTGCTGGTGGCGGTGCCGCTGCAGCTGTGGCCGGCGCCGGGCGAGCGAGCAGCCTGCGGGGGCAGGACGCTGCGGCGGCGGCGGCTCCAGCGCCGCTCGGCGGCGGCCAACAGCGACACCCGGAGGCGCCGCCACGCCACTGCAGCCGCCGGATGGCCGCGCTCAAGGGGGCCCGGCTTTGGGCGGGAGTCAGGGCTCCGCTCGCTCCGGGATTTCTTTCAGAGTGACAGCAGTAAGGGCAGAAGCGCTTGCTTAATTCGACTCTAAGGTGGTTCTATCTCAGATGTGCTGTCCGCTGCTTTTACGGAATTCTTTTCAGTCACAGTGAAAAGTCAGAAGTAAACATTCATGGCAGAGCAGTAAAGAATGGAATCCGTCTGCTCTTAATAAAATCACGGCGCATCTACAGCAGCAAGAAACGATAATTTAGGTAAGACAACGAGAGCTTTTTCGAACTTTGTCACATCTTCTGAATTGTTGCTTCATTACCTGGGATAAATTAATCTGAGATATAGATCAGCCTAAAACAATAGAAGCAACCCCTATGCCCAGATAACAATAATTTTGACTCTTTAGTTTCTGACTCATTGAAGTTGTTTCATCTGTATCTTCATATTTGATGGCCTAACAATGGGAAGTGGAAACCAAGGCTGAGACCTTCATAGAGCTAAACAATGTTTTCAGTTCCACACTTAAACTTATCTTTAAAGATCATTTAATCCTAAACTCTGCCATGAGCAGGAACACTTTCTGCTAGACTCGAACGTTGGAGGCAAATCCAAAACTCCTCTGGGCAATATGCTCCATTTTCTCAAACCCACACTTTAAAGCTTTGTCCTGACCACAACCTCCCTTCTTTCATTTAAAAACTCTTGTCTGCTGTCCTATGACCACTGGCCCTGCTAAAAAGAGATCTGTCCGTATTTTCTATAAGCTTATTCATTAATTGAAACAGAAAAAAAAAATTGAAAAGTCCACACAGAGGCAGCATTTCTCCATGCTTCCTAAAGTCCTTCAGTCCTTCTGCAAGCCAGGATGTTCCAACCCTCAGACCATTTTCATGATCCTTCTGGGGACTCCAGCATGCCCATTTGGGATATTGTCCCAAGATCTGCATGCACTCTAGGGTCTCACAAAAAGAGTTTCGAGGGTGGGAAAGAGCTCCCTTGACCTGCCAGGCAGAGAACTTGTTATGCAGTGCAGGACACGATTTGAGCAGCAGGCCTGAAGGAAAGTGGAATTACAACTCTGGGGAAACTCTCTGTTGCAATGCTGCATAGAGATACAGATGGATAATGGAGGTTTCACACAGGATTAATTAGCTGTTCTAGACAGAATTATAGTTCTACAGGAACGGTTACTGTGGAAAATGTTACTGTGGAGGACTCTCATTGTCTTTCAGCATAGAGAAACCAGGATCAGGACAGAACAGAACTGGCACTGGCTTTGGCACCAAGCATGAAATCAAACCATTCCCCACCCAAACCCACACGGATTCACTGAAATTCCTGGCACACAACTGAGATCTCATCCTCCTCACTCTGCACGCACAGCCTTTAGTTTCACAACCAACATATACCAAAATCCTGGTTGTGTCTTGGCCACAGAGAAAACAATACCTTGGGGAAATATGCATTTACAAAGTTGTATTTCTTTAATGAAATATTCAAGGTCAGGCTGGGTGGGGCTCTGAGCAACCTGGTCTGGTGGGAACCTGGTCTGAGCATCCTGGTTAGAACAAGATGATCTTTAATGTCCTTTTCAACACAAACCATTCCATGTTTCTGTGTTTCCCTGATTCTATGGTTAAATGGACAACTTCAAGGTATGGAGGATAGATACTCTCCTTACTGGATAATTCTATGTTTTGGAGTTTGCAGGATTGCCAGGCACAAGGAGGATCAACTTTATTCCTTCACAAGGAAACCAGCAAACAAACAATGCACCCAAACCCAAACCCAACCCAAACCACTCATCCCAAAACCCTTAATCAACCCAGCCAAAAATGGGAAATCCCCAGAAAAGCATCAAACACGGCCTCACATTTCAGACCCTGTCAACTGTAGGATGCACACAACACAGGAAACTCGATTGTAACTAATGCACAGGAGGCCTCACACAGAAGCTCACTCCATAGAGCCCAGACAGACATTTCCTTGGAGAGTAAGTTAAAGGAAAACCTTGGAATCACAGCTCTGGGCCTCATCTACTGGGACAACTGGAACTTCACTCCATTAATTCATTTTGAGCAATATCACAGTAAGCTCCAGCATCGACCCTGTCTCTGGATAGACAGACTTCTCCTCTCTGGCCAGACAGAACATGAAACCAAATTTTGCATATGGACATCCATAGAAGAAAGGTTGTGGGCACAGTTTCTCAGAACCCAAGCACCACAATTATAATTATTCTGTTCCTCCCATATATTTGAACACGTGTAAAATGTTATATAGGCCATAAATTATTGCCAGCTCTGTCAAAGACCCAGCCATCCAAGTATCACCTCAAAGACAACATCATCATTCTTCAGCACACGGCTCCTCACAAGATGTGTGACTACCACTCTGGATGCAAAAGAATACCCAACCCAAAGCAGGCCATTTGAGTCCAAACCACACAATATAAAATCACAAGACACCTTCTGACTCATTTTCATGAAGCCAGCAAGAGCTCTGGGCATCAACAAAACTCATGCCATGTCTCCAGCAGGGCCTCCTCACACCCCACACCCCCAACACTCCCCCTAATCCTTCACAGCTCACATGGTTTTCACAGATTTTCAGAATTAAGAGACTCCACCAAAAGGAAAGTTGCTCAGACTGTATCTCCTTACCATGGATAATGTTTGGCTTCTCACCCTGGCCGTGGGACAAGGAAAAACATTTCTTACAGAGGCATTTTAAAGAAACATGTCAATGAAAGTCTCTTCACCAACAAACATGAAAGAACCATCTTCAGACCATCAGAACAGCGAGACAGAAAGTTATCACCTGCAGAACTGAAGAGTTCTGCACAACACTCTGCTGGGTTATATCATTCAGAGTAGGTGATTAATAACTTGGTTCATAGGTCCCAAACACAGAGCTTGCATTTCCCATATGGCATCTTTCATAAATAAAACATTAGGCTTTGAAGTGACACAATTATGAAGGTGTGCAAATCCTTAGTAAGAAACTCCCAGGGTGCTCCGTGCAGCTGGAACACATTTCTTCTACACAATTACCTTGGGAAGAAAAATCTCACATTCCTTCATACTCAAGATAGGCACTGCACAAAACATTCCCTTGACTCTTCCAGCAGACACTCATGCACAGCTCACAGGACTCACATTTCACACCCTTCCCATCATCCCTGGTGCTTTTTCACCCATTTATCTTTAAAACATCTGACAGTGGAGGCCCAGCTCCCCACACCACTTTTCTTCACACCATTAATTTACATTGTCTCACTATAGAAATTCCATTTGTCTGCCCACTGAAGTTCTGTGAAGACACTTCAGAGGTCTGAAAGGAAAAGTCCTGCAGCCTTCCAAGAGAGATTGAGTCAGTGAATATCTGCACAGTGGGAATTCTGCCCACCTTCTATCTTCTGCTGCACCTTGAATCTCTCCCTTCCCATCTAGATAATTCTCTTGCCATGCTAAATATTGATAGCCAAGGTTCATCCATCTCCATTTGACACAGAGCCTTAAAAAGCAAGAAAAAAACTCGAAGCAGTTCTACCATTTCCTCCTGCATTTCCTCCTCCAGGTGCAGCCACCCACAGGCTTTTCAAGGAGCCAAAACCTTAAGAGAATCCTTCATTTTCATGACAGGCAGACAGACATCATCAAGGACCCCTTATTGCTCAGCCCAACCCTCAGTTGCGGACAAAGATCAAAGCACGGATGAGGCAATGCCTTTTCCTGCTGACCTCCACTGTGTATCATGGAGAACGATAAAGGCTGAGAACAACGTGCAGAGAAGTTCCAAGCAAAGCCATCAGCACTTTGTTCAAGACACATTCAACCCATTCAAGCACACCTGCTGGTGGGAAGACGCATGAGCCTGCTAAAAAGTTCTATTTCTTATCAATGTGATACATCGGTTCAGAAGACCGAATACTAACAGGAACACGGGTTCTACACAGCACAGCTGATAGAGGGGAAAGAACACGTGGAACCTGATAAATACCCAAACTTCCGACCTAACGAGCAGCCTGCAGGCAGCAGTGTTCTCCTCCTTCCTTCTTCCCTAACTGGAAGGCTGAGGACCGAGCCCATGTTCACACAAGGACAGCAATGGGCACCAGCTTTTAAGACGTCACCAAAGGAAACTCTACCTTGCTTTAAGCAAAGTCTCCTATGCAAGCCAGAGAACACGGCGAGGAAAGGGAAGGGGAGCATAAGGAGAAAGCGCAGTGCAGAAAATCAGACGAGACAAACTCACCGAGGGAGGGGCGGGGTCCGCGGGAAGGGCGCCGGCGGGGTCCCCCTCGTGCCCGAGTAGCGGCGCGGGCTCGTCGGGCAGCGGCCGGGCCGGGAGAGTGTCGCAGCAGCTGCTGGCGGCCGAGAAGCGCAGATGGCTCTTGCGCGAGTCGGCCGTGAGCGACACGTCGTGCGAGTAGGAGTGCAGGAAGGCGCGCACGCCGTCGATGCCCACGAAGGTGGAGACGGGCACGCCGCGCAAGGCGCCGCTGTCGGGCGGCAGCAGGTGGCGGCGGTGCCAGCGGCGCAGGCGCAGCGCCAGCAGCAGCAGCAGGAAGGCGAGGAAGAGGCAGGAGACGGCGGCCACGGCCAGCACGAGCCAGCGCGTCAGGCTGCCGGCCGGCTCGCCCGGCGCCGCCGCCTCGGCCGCGCTGCCCAGCTCGGCCAGCAGCTCGGCCACGCTCTCGGCCAGCACCACGGTCAGCGTGGCCGTGGCCGACAGCGCCGGCCGCCCGTGGTCCTTCACCACCACCACCAGGCTCTGCCGCGCCGCGTCGCGGGCCAGCGGGAAGCGCGCCGTGCGCACCTCGCCGCTGTGCAGCCCCACGCGGAACAGCCCCGGCTCCGTGGCCTTGGCCAGCTCGTACGACAGCCACGCGTTCTGCCCCGCGTCCGCGTCCACCGCCACCACCTTGGCCACCAGCGCGCCGGGCTCCGAGCCGCGCGGCGCCAGCTCCACGCCCGACCACGCTCCCACGCCCCAGCCCGAGCCCGGCGCCGCGGCCGCCGCCGGCGGCAGCGGGTACAGCACCTGCGGCGCGTTGTCGTTCTCGTCCACGATCAGCAGCCGCACCGACACGTTGCTGCTCAGCGCCGGCGCGCCGCCGTCCTCCGCGCGCACCCACAGCTGCAGCTCGCGCACCTGCTCGTAGTCCAAGGAGCGCAGCGCGTACAGCGCGCCCGTCTCCGCCTGCACCGACACGTACGACGACAGCGGCGCGCCCCGCACCCGCCCCTCCGACAGCCGGTACCGCACGCGCGCGTTCTGCCCCCAGTCCGCGTCCGTCGCGCGCACCCTCAGCACCAGCGCGCCCGCCGCGTTGTTCTCCGCCAGCCGCGCGCTGTAGCGCTCCTCCGCGAACACCGGCGCGTTGTCGTTCACGTCCAGCACCCGCAGCGCCAGCACTGCGCTGCTCTGGAGCGCCGGCGACCCGCCGTCGGCCGCCCGCACCGTCACGTTGTACTCCGGCACCTGCTCTCGGTCCAGCTCTCTCGCTGTCACCACACGGAAGTAGTCTTTAAAAGTTTTCTCTAGCCGAAACGGGACGTCCTTGTCGAGGGAGCAGCGCACCTCTCCGTTCGCCCCCGAGTCCCGGTCCTGCACGTGCAAAAGCGCGACCACAGTCCCTATCGGGGCATCCTCAGCGATCTCACTCAGCGCTGACTGCAGCGAAATCACTGGTGTGTTATCGTTTATATCTGTCACTGTGATAGTGACTTTGGCAGTGTCGAAAAGCTGTCCTCCGTCTCGTGCCTGCACCTCCAATTCATAGGAGTCGCCTTGCTCGTAGTCCAGGCTTTGCAACAGAGTGATGGCTCCACTCTCAGAGTCCAGATGGAAGATATCCGATGCCATGTCAGACATTTTTTTCAACGAGTATTTCACGTCTCCGTTCAGCCCCTCGTCGGCGTCCGTGGCCGTGACGGTGACGAGCACGGAGCCCACGGCCACGTCCTCGGGCACACGCACCGTGTACTCCGCCTGGCTGAACACGGGCGCGTTGTCGTTCGCGTCCAGCACCGTCACGCGGATCCGAGCCGTGCCCGTCCGGGCCGGATCGCCGCCGTCCATCGCCCTCAGCACCAGCTCGTGAAACGCCGCCTCCTCGCGGTCCAGCGCCTTGGCCAGCACCAGCTCGGGACGCTGATCGCCGCCGGGGCCCGCCTGCACGGCCAGCGAGAAGTGCTCGTCGCCGCTCAGCTCGTAGCTCTGCAGGGAATTCCGCCCCGAGTCAGGATCGTGAGCGTCTGGCAGGGGAAACCGCGACCCCGGGGCTGTCATCTCGCTCATTCTCTCTTCCAGCTCAACGTCCTTGAAGCTGGGAGCGTTGTCATTGATGTCCGTGATTTCCACTTCGATTCCGTAAACCTGCATTTCCCCCTCCACTATCAGCTCACAGCGCAGCACGCATTTCTCCACCAGCCGGCAAAGCTGCTCTCTGTCGATCCTCTCCGCCGTCACTAAATGTCCCGTCTTCCCGTGCAGAGCGAAATACTGCGCCCTACCTTCCGAGACAACACGCATGCCCCGGTCTCGAAACTCCGGCAGCTGCAGCCCCAGGTCCTTGGCCACGTCGCCCACGAACGAGCCCTTGGGCATCTCCTCGGGCAC
Organism: Phylloscopus trochilus trochilus; assembly: GCA_016584745.2. Taxonomy (NCBI): domain Eukaryota; kingdom Metazoa; phylum Chordata; class Aves; order Passeriformes; family Phylloscopidae; genus Phylloscopus; species Phylloscopus trochilus. The sequence goes on from WQNJ02000021.1 coordinate 2,057,942, forward strand.
CGAGTAGCGCAGCTGCCCCCACGCCGCCTCCCACGCCGCCAGCAGGATCCCCCAGAGCAGAGCTCGCTGCCGCTGGCCCCAGCGCCTCCCCGCGCACATCTCCGCCGCCGCGGCACCGCAACGCCGCTTTCCACTCAAGCTCCTACCCGCCGCTCCCGGCTGCTGTCGCCGGCCTTTCCGCCTCCCTGCAGAACGGCTCCGCACCGCGGGAATGCTCGCAGACCCCCCGCCCGCCTCCGAACCTGACTGCGGAGCGAGCAGCGATCGAGCCGATCCGCAGCGGGCGGGGCTGCCGGGAGCGCTCCGAGCCTCCTCTCGCTCCTCTCGGTCAACAGCGGCGCCCGCAGCCTCCTCCCGGCACTGCAGGCACCGAGCGCTGCCCAGCGCTCCGCCCCTGCCCACGGCCAGCTCGCGGGGAGGGGACAATCGTCACCGAAACCTTGTGGCCAGGCCAGCGGGACTAAAACTGTCATTTCTGCAGCCGCTTTCCATCAAAGCTCGGGAACACTGCTGAACTTCCATTCGATAGACACGCGTGTTTTCGCTCTCGAGTACAGTAGAAAACACCCATTTATCAACGCGATATTACTCAGCAGCCATTAAATTCTCAGTACTCTGCTTCGGGAAATAAAGACTAGGAAGGAGGAAACACTCACTCCCTTTAACACTCACTCCTTTTTCTCCGAGCCCAACATGTAGAATTAGCAGATCTGACTGTGTGGTGTAAGATCCGCCTGGAATTTTGGTAACTCCTAACATTTCAGACAAACCTAGCTTTTTAGACAATTTTTTCCAAGTCAGCTTGAAAGTATGATAATACAAAAGAAGAGCTACGGTGAACCCGAAATATTTTGAAAACACGAATTGAACGGCGAAACCCTTCCCTACACGTGTGAACACCGATAAGGCAGGAATTGACAAACACCTTGATTGCTTCAATTGTTCGTGAAAACCTGCAATATATGCAGCTGCCTTCCCTCAAAGGATGTACGGGGGGACGGAAAAGAGGAGGAGCATTCATTTTAAAGGAGTGACCAGTCACTTTCATACTCACTGATGGATATTTCACTCCATTTGGAGTGAAACACCAAAAGAGCAGTAAATAAAATGGGGTGTTTTTTCTACAGCTGTTATTCAGGGGCGAATCAAGAAAGAGAGCTTAGGGGGAAAAAATAATAAATATCGGTGGTCAATAAACGAATCTCGTTCTATACCCTAAAAAATTGCCTTCATCAGTAGAAATTTTCAGCGTCTCAGAGAAAAGGTTTAGACAACGAACCCTTACTAGCAAATGAAAGAAAACCTGCTGTCTCTGCCTGCTTGTTCGAAATGGAAAATAAAGGAAAGTAAAAAGGAAAACAGAGCAACACCAATACTGAAAGATTTTTTCTCAGCATAAGCTAAAAGATAAGAGCCAATCCAGTGAACCTAAATCTCATCACCAGCTGATGAGACAAGTGTCCATTCACAAAGCCGGCTGCTAAGATATGCAGAATTGGATGCTTCCAGGAATTCATTGAAACGGAGTCCAGTATGAGCAGTCACAAACGAGAACTGAAGACCAAGAATAGACTGCCGCACGCTCTTAGGAGGCAAAGGTTCGGAAAGAAATGGCATGCGGGCTTACAAACCTGCGGTGCATCGGGTTCGGTTGGCGGCTCTCCCGTCAGGGCGCTGCTGTTGGGGCTCGGCTTCTCGCAGGAATCCCCGCCCAGAAGCTCCTCCGCCGACAGGATGGGCACCGGTGGCGGCGGCGGCGGCCAAGCGGCCTCGGGCAGGGCGCGGGCCGGCGCCGCCACGCAGAGGTTGTAGGAGTAGGGCAAGGTGCCCTCGCAGAAGTCGGCCGGGAAGGCGGCGCCGGCCACCGAGAAGCGCTGCGCGCCCAGGCAGCGCAGCACGGCGGGCGGCCCGGCCCGGCGCAGCCGCGCCAGCACGGCCAGCGCCACGCTCAGCAGGAAGAGCGCCGACAGCAGCGCCAGCGCCAGCACCAGGTAGAACTGCAGCTCGGCCGCCGCCGCCGCCGCCTCGGCGCCCGCCGCCCGCTCGCTCAGCTCCGGCAGCGCCTCCTGCAAGCTCTCGGCCAGCACCACGTGCAGCGTGGCCGTGGCCGACAGCGCCGGCTGCCCGTGGTCCTTCACCACGGCCACCACGCGCTGCTTGGCCGCGTCCCGCTCGGACACGGCGCGCGCCGTGCGCACCTCGCCGCTGTGCAGCCCCACGCGGAACAGCGCCGGCTCCGACGCCTGCACCAGCTCGTACGACAGCCACGCGTTGCGCCCCGCGTCCGCGTCCACCGCCACCACCTTGGCCACCAGGTACCCGGCCTCGGCCGACCGCGGAACCACCTCGAAAGGACTCGCCGCCGTCGCTCCCCCAGACGCCTCTCCCGGCAGCACACCAGCCGCCGCCGAAGCCGGCGCGGGCCAGAGCACCCGCGGCGCGTTGTCGTTGCGGTCCAGCACGAAGACGCGCACCGTGGCCGTGGAGCTGCGCGCCGGCGCGCCGCCGTCCTGCGCCCGCACCGCCACGGCGAACTCGCGGCACTGCTCGTAGTCCAAGGAGCGCTGCGCGTACAGCGCGCCGCTCCGCGCCTCCACCGACACCGGCGGCGCCGCGCCCGTCGCGCCCGCGCTGCCGCCCGCCAGCCAGTAGCTCACGCGCCCGTTGGCGCCCGCGTCCGCGTCCCGCGCCTGCACGCGCAGCACCAGCGCGCCCACCGCGTTGTTCTCCGCCACGTACGCGCTGTACGCCGCCTCCTCGAACACCGGCGCGTTGTCGTTCACGTCCGACACCTCCAGCACCAGCTCCGCCCGGCTCCACAGCGCCGGCCGGCCCCGGTCCCGGGCCACCACCGTCACGCGGTGCTCCTCCGCCTGCTCGCGGTCCAGCGCGCTCGCCGTCACCACCTTGTACGAGCCGCCCGACGACGCCACGATCGACAGCGGCGCCTCGCCCGACAGCTCGCACGACACCTGACCGTTCTCGCCCGAGTCTGGGTCGTTCACGTTCAGCACGGCCACCACGGTGCCGACCGGAGCGTCCTCGGGAACGGGGCTTGACAGCGATAGAATGGTGATCTCGGGCGCGTTGTCGTTCACGTCCAGCACCTCCACCACCACCTTGCACTGTGCCACCAGACCACCGCCGTCCCTCGCCTCCACCAGTAATGTGTAGCCTTTCGTGTCCTCGAAGTCTAAAGCCTCTTTCAGCGTGATCATTCCACTCTCCGCGTCCATCATGAACTTCTGAAGTACCTTGTCAGGCATTGTACCGAAGCCGTAAGTGATGCGGGCATTGTTGCCGGTGTCAGCGTCGGAGGCGGAGACGTTTAACACCATCGATCCCGGGGCCGCGTCCTCGCGCAATCTCGCCCGGTACCGGTCCTGCCCGAACACGGGCGGGTTGTCGTTGGCGTCCGTCACGTTGACCCGAATCTTGATTGTTCCGGATCTAACTGGATCCCCGGCATCCACCGCCGTTAGCACCAGCTCGAAAGAGCTCTGCTTCTCCCTGTCCAGCGCTCTCTCCAGCACCAATTCCGGCTGATTACTTCCGTCAGCGCTCTCCTTCATGACCAGAGAGAATGACGGGTTGCTGGTGAGCTGATAACTCAGCAGAGAATTGCTTCCTGCGTCAGCGTCTTGGGCCATCTCCAGCGGAAACCGAGCACCGGGAGGAGTCCATTCCCCTATATCGATTTCCAGAGCAGCCTTGCTGAAGGTGGGGGAGTTGTCGTTCACGTCCTCGATGGACACTTCGACAGGGAAAACGTTCAGCGGGTTGTGCACCAGCACCTCGAAGCTGACAGAGCAGGTCGCCGACTCGCCGCACATCTCCTCCCGGTCCAGCCTCTCGTTCACGTACAGGTTCCCGTTCTCCTCATTCACAGTGAAGTATTTCAGTTGCTTCTTGCCGGCAGACGCCACCTGCAGCTTGCGCGCCGGCAGCTCGTCCGCGCTGAGCCCCAGGTCCCGCGCCAGCGGCCCCACGAGCGAGCCTCTGCCCAGCTCTTCGGGGATGGCGTAGCGGACCCGCTCGGCCGCCGCCCGCCACCACAGGCACAGCAGCAGCGCGCCCAGCAGCGCGCGCCCGCCGCCCGGCCCGCGCCTCTGCTGCCGCCGCCTCACCGCCATTCTCCGCGGCCGCCGCCGCCGCTCGCCGCGCTCCTGCCTCCTGCCGCTGCCCTGCCTCCCTTCCAGCCGCTCTCGCCGCACACCGCAGCGCCCGCCGCACCGCAGCCACACCGATCGGGCCGCTTCGGACGCCGCTGCTCCCCGCCGAGAGACGCCTTTCGCCGCCGCTGCTTTTACCGCTGCCGCTGGTGCTGGCGGCGGTGCCGCTGCCGCTGTGGCCGGCGCCGGGCGAGCGAGCAGCCTGCGGGGGCAGGACGCTGCGGCGGCGGCGGCTCCAGCGCCGCTCGGCGGCGGCCAACAGCGACACCCGGAGGCGCCGCCACGCCACTGCAGCCGCCGGATGGCCGCGCTCAAGGGGGCCCGGCTTTGGGCGGGGGTCGGGGCTGCGCCGCCTGCGGGGTCTCTCCCCCACTGCAAACAACAACCGCAGCACCTCTGGCTCGCTGTGACTCCAAGGAGTTATTAAGTGAGAGGCGCTTTTGAGTGCTCTCAGTTCATGTCCTTTAATCCCACTGAATCCCCAGATGCAAATATTAGTGCCAGAGCAATACAGAAAGGAACTCTGCTGCTCGCAAAGACCTCGTAATACAACTCCAGGAGGAATGAATGCTACTATAGAAAGGGAGGACTTTTGGAGCCTTTCAGGTCTCCATCTCGTATCTTTTATTCTGCTTCCCTTACATGGGACAAATTAACCAGAGAAAGAGATCAGCCTAAAGCAAAGTTTAGAGTTCTATACTATGAATAACACTTTTTTTTTTTTTTTTAATGAATAATGAATTTCCTTCTTTTGTGACTCCATACTTGAGAACCTTACACTGAAAAACTGAAAAGACGTTTATTATTTTGTCACTTATAGTACCTACACAACAAAGGAAACTGTCTGGTACCAAGTACACAGGGCCTGAAACCAGATACCCCAGCCACAGCCATTTTCTTGAACCATAAAAAAGATAAAGAACTCGGAACCACTGGTGAGGGCCTCATCAAAGTATAAAGACAAATGAAACTTTATACATCTCTTTCATCCATTCCAAACTATACCACAGTAAACTCCAACACTGGCCCTGTCTCTGGATAGAAAGACTTCTCCCTGTCATCACACAACACCAAAGCAAATTGTGAGGACAGACACAATTAAAAGTCGCTCTCACAACTCCTCAGATCCCAAGGATCACAACACCAATGCAGGCACAGCGATTTTTCTGCTCATCACAATAATTTCAACTATTCTGAAATGTTGTATAAGTTAAAGGCATCAGTAACTCTACTTGTGATCCAGACATCAAAATACCCCTTCACAGACAACATCATGAAACAAAAAACCAAAATGGTGAACACACAAACTGCCTCTTCGAGTCCAAATGATGGAATATCAAAAATGCAAGACACCTTTAGACAATTTCCAGAAGGTCACAAATAAACACATGAATCAACAAGAGACAGACCTTTGTCTCCAACATCACCTTCCCTCCAACAAGTCTCTCCTCAATCCTTTCTTTTGGTGGAGAGGCACCACCAAAAGAAAAGTTCCTCACTCAGCTTCCCACTGCCATGGATATTTCACTTCTCCACCCAAACACACAACAACCATGAGAATTTCCTCCAGTAAACGTTTAAGAAAACACTTGTGCTAAATCGAGCACGGCAAGAGGTTTACATCTGCAGAAAGGAGGGGATCAGCAGAAACTCTTGAGGATGATGATGGCACTAAGGTCAGGCACAGAGTTCAGGTGCTCAGCACGTAATCAATACAGAGTTGGCTCCACACAAAATCCCCTTATGGCATTTGTCATAACAACCTAATCAGACCATTCATTAAAAACCCACAACAACCTGCAAACACACAGGAGGAAGCTCCAGGGCCTCCTATACACTTGAAGTAAGATCTGTCAGGGCAAATTTCCCATGGAAGGATAAATCACATTGAGCAATCGTAGGGCTGAACACTGAACAAGGAAAAGAGCAAACAATGTCCCGGTCTCTTTCAACAGACCCTCAGACTCAGGCCACAGGACTCTTGTCCCCAACCCTGCACAACGTGCTCGGTGTTCTCTGACCCTCATAATCTGCAAGAACATGAATTCAAACCCCATTTAAAAGGTCTTTAACATCCACCGCCATCAGGCCATGTACATTTACCAGGAAGGGGAGTTGGATTTCCCTGCAATGCTCAATAGCCTGACATTTCATATTATCCCAAGAGTAGCAGACACAGGAGAAGGGTATCTGGGGAGTAAAAAGCCCACGCAACACTCAGACAGGAACTCACACAAAGCCCATGCCCACAGGTCCTCAATGTAATTTCTTCATAGAGTGAAAAAGAAAACCTGCGAGGAATGATGAAGGCGGAGCTCACATAACAGCTAGGATAAGCTGAATTTCTAGACCTTCTTTACATCTTTGGAAATATTAAAAAAAAAAAAAAAAAAAAAAAAAAAGGCAGCAAAAGTTCAGTCTGCCTTATATCTGCAAAAAGAGATTCTCCACCCTGCCCAAATATGCAACAAGTAAAGCAACCTTTGCAGTTAGTCTCTTTGAAAGAAAAGTGATACACAGAAACTCTCACTGTCTGAGAACAATCACTGATACCAAAGGAAATGTGTGCTACGATCTAAAATAAAATGCTCTCAAGAGTATAAGAGATACACAGCTCTGACAAGGACCCAGTCACTACAACAACTGCTCATCCTATCTCAGCACACGGCTGACTTGAAGGGTACATGATTCTCCAGGTTTAAAGCTCAAAGTGATGTTACACACTGGGCCGCTAAGTCTGGGTGCAAAACGACTTCAGTCTGCTCATCAAAATGTGCTATCAGTGAAACACCAGACCCTGTAAACAGTGCAAATTCCACTTACACATAATGCACCACATCCACTGATAATATGGAATGCTGAATGGAATTATGCTTCTCGGAGGGGGGGGGGGGGGGGGATGTGGGTGCAAAAAAGGAGAAACGAATTGCAACATTATAAAAACCTGAAGAACAATCCTCAAGCCAAGAGCAATCTCCCTTCTCCGTGCCGACAAAACCGAAGGTTGAACACGGACCCCCCCCTCCATCTCCCTGCAGCAAGAAGCACCAGAACATAGAGTGCCCATGAACGGAGCCTTGCCTTCCTACCCTGCAAACCTTCCCTACACAAGACACCGATCAGGGGACGAAAGGAATCAGAAGCGAAGCGAAGTGTCGCACAAAAACTCTGGCCGCAGAAACTCACCGAGGGAGCGGCGGGATCCGCGGGGAGGGGGCCAGCGGGTTCCCCCTCCTGGCCGAGCAGCGGCGCGGGCTCGTCGGGCAACGGCCGGGCCGGGAGGGTGTCGCAGCAGCTGCTGGCGGCCGAGAAGCGCAGGTGGCTGCTCTTGCGCGAGTCGGCCGTGAGCGACACGTCGTGCGAGTAGGAGTGCAGGAAGGCGCGCACGCCGTCGATGCCCACGAAGGTGGAGACGGGCACGCCGCGCAAGGCGCCGCTGTCGGGCGGCAGCAGGTGGCGGCGGCGCCAGCGGCGCAGGCGCAGCGCCAGCAGCAGCAGCAGGAAGGCGAGGAAGAGGCAGGAGACGGCGGCCACGGCCAGCACGAGCCAGCGCGTCAGGCTGCCGGCCGGCTCGCCCGGCGCCGCCGCCTCGGCCGCGCTGCCCAGCTCGGCCAGCAGCTCGGCCACGCTCTCGGCCAGCACCACGGTCAGCGTGGCCGTGGCCGACAGCGCCGGCCGCCCGTGGTCCTTCACCACCACCACCAGGCTCTGGCGCGCCGCGTCGCGGGCCAGCGGGAAGCGCGCCGTGCGCACCTCGCCGCTGTGCAGCCCCACGCGGAACAGCCCCGGCTCCGTGGCCTTGGCCAGCTCGTACGACAGCCACGCGTTCTGCCCCGCGTCCGCGTCCACCGCCACCACCTTGGCCACCAGCGCGCCGGGCTCCGAGCCGCGCGGCGCCAGCTCCACGCCCGACCACGCTCCCACGCCCCAGCCCGAGCTCGGCGCCGCGGCCGCCGGCGGCGGCGGCGGGTACAGCACCTGCGGCGCGTTGTCGTTCTCGTCCACGATCAGCAGCCGCACCGACACGTTGCTGCTCAGCGCCGGCGCGCCGCCGTCCTCGGCGCGCACCCACAGCTGCAGCTCGCGCACCTGCTCGTAGTCCAAGGAGCGCAGCGCGTACAGCGCGCCCGTCTCCGCCTGCACCGACACGTACGACGACAGCGGCGCGCCCCGCACCCGCCCCTCCGACAGCCGGTACCGCACGCGCGCGTTCTGCCCCCAGTCCGCGTCCGTCGCGCGCACCCTCAGCACCAGCGCGCCCGCCGCGTTGTTCTCCGCCAGCCGCGCGCTGTAGCGCTCCTCCGCGAACACCGGCGCGTTGTCGTTCACGTCCAGCACCCGCAGCGCCAGCACCGCGCTGCTCTGCAGCGCCGGCGACCCGCCGTCGGCCGCACACACCGTCACGTTGTACTCCGGCACCTGCTCGCGGTCCAGCTCCCTCGCTGTCACCACGCTGTAGTAGCTGCCGTGTGTGCTCTGCAGGCGGAACGGGACGTCCTTGTCGAGCGAGCAGCGCACCTCGCCGTTGACCCCCGAGTCGCCATCGTGCACGTGCAGGAGGGCGACCACAGTCCCCGGTGGGGCGTCTTCAGAAATCTCACTCAGCGCTGACTGCAGCGAAATCACTGGTGTGTTATCGTTTATGTCTGTGACAGTGATCGCGACTTTGGCAGTGTCGGAAACGCCTCCTCCGTCCCGTGCCTGCACCTCCATTTCGTAAGAGTCGCCTTCCTCGTAGTCCAGGCTTCGCAAAAGAGTGATCGCACCCGTCTCAGAGTCCAGATGGAATATCTTCAGTGCGCTCTCTGTTATTTTCTTAAACGAGTATTTCACACTCCCGTAAAGCCCCTCGTCGGCGTCCGTGGCCGTGACGGTGACGAGCACGGAGCCCACGGGCACGTCCTCGGGCACACGCACCGTGTACTCCGCCTGGCTGAACACGGGCGCGTTGTCGTTCGCGTCCAGCACCGTCACGCGGATCCGAGCCGTGCCCGTCCGGGCCGGATCGCCGCCGTCCATCGCCCTCAGCACCAGCTCGTGAAACGCCGCCTCCTCGCGGTCCAGCGCCTTGGCCAGCACCAGCTCGGGACGCTGATCGCCGCCGGGGCCCGCCTGCACGGCCAGCGAGAAGTGCTCGTCGCCGCTCAGCTCGTAGCTCTGCAGGGAATTCCGGCCCGAGTCAGGATCGTGAGCGTCTGGCAGGGGAAACCGCGACCCCGGGGCTGTCGTCTCGCTCATTCTCTCTTCCAGCTCAACGTCCTTGAAGCTGGGAGCGTTGTCATTAATGTCCGTGATTTCCACCTCGATTTCATAAAACTTCATTTCCCCCTCCACTATAAGCTCACAACGCAGCACGCATTGCTGCACACGCTCGCACAGCTGCTCTCTGTCGATCCTCTCCGCCGTCACTAAATGTCCCGTCTTCCCGTGCAGAGCGAAATACTGCGTCCTACCTCTTTCTATAATGCGGGCACCGCGATCGCTGAGCGCCGGCAGCTGCAGCCCCAGGTCCTTGGCCACGTCGCCCACGAACGAGCCCTTGGGCATCTCCTCGGGCACCGAGTAGCGCAGCTGCCCCCACGCCGCTTCCCACGCCGCCAGCAGGATCCCCCAGAGCAGAGCTCGCTGCCGCCGGCCCCAGCGCCTCCCCGCCGCGCACATCTCCGCCGCCGCACCGCCGCCACCGCAACTCCGCGAGCAGCTCCCCACCACCGGCTAGCGATCCGAACTCCTGCACCCAGCGGATTCTTCCGTCTCCTCCGCCTCGCTCTGCGCGGTTCCGCAGAGCGAGGTCGATCGCAGACCTCCCGCCGCTGATCCTGTCAGGTAGCCAGCAACCGATCGAGCCGATCCGCAGCGGGCGGGGCTGCCGGGAGCGCTCCGAGCTTCCTCTCGCTCCTCTCGGTCAACAGCGGCGCCCGCAGCCTCCTCTCGGCACTGCAGGCACCGAGCGCTGCCCAGCGCTGCCCGCCCTGCCTCGCTCCGCACCGGGCACAGGCGCCACCGAGACGTCGCTTTTCCTCCAGCGCCGATCTCCTGCCTCCCCATTTCTCCAGCCGATCGCTGCTTTGATCCTCCCGGGCATCACGATCGGGAGGAAGGCAGAGGCATTCCGTGGCCGTGGTTCTTTCACCGCACTGGAAACTAATCCCTTACTAATGTCACCATACGGAAATTAAAATCTATTTTTCGTGTTTTGCCCTGTCGCTTATCGCTACTCTTATCGCTTTTGCTCAAAAGCATCTTCAACAAGAAGCTCTCAGAGAGAACACGGGAAGATGCGTAATCCCGAAAAACAGAGCTATCAGGGTCATTACCACAAGCGGGACAAGAGCAATTACATGCTTCTTGAAATCAGGGAGCTAATTGTTACAGGATTGCATTACAGATACGAATAAAGATGCAGCTAAAATTCTCAAAGGAAAGTTTCAGGATTCCAAATCTTTGATATCCATTCCTAAAGCAAACGAAGGGTTTCCTCAGTTTATACACATTCGTATTTAGTAAAATCATTTGATGATTTCTTTTTTTTCTGAAATCAAAGTGAAAAGCATTGAAGCTGGTTAGTAAACTGTTCATCTAAGTATTTCTTAATGTCGTTGGTGTGATATGCATTCAGGAAAAGAAATACAGAAACGTAGAACAAAAGTACAACTGTGCCTTTGAACCCGTGCTGACCACTAATCAATGTACAGAGGAGATTGATACAAGTGCTTAAACCGTGGCTTGGACAATCTCCCTAAGAGCTGATCCCTTCATATCTCAGCTGTCTATCCGAGTAAATGAAATGGCAAAACTTGCCATTCTCGATATACCCGAGCCCTACTCAATTCCCCAAACTCTCACTGTAGAATACAATAGAAAACAAATTCTCTGAAACACAAAACATTCCACACTCTCACCAGTGTATGAAATACAGATCATGAAGATGAAATCAGAGGGAACTGCCAGCCACAAAAAGGAAGCCAACTACGACCACTGCTGCATTTCCCCCCAAAACGGGCGACAATTTCTTTTCACTCAGGATGGAGAACAGAACTTATCACACGTTTCCTTTCCAAATCTAACACGGACAAAACAAATTCTAACGAACGGGCTTGTGTACAGCTATACACTTTTACCAAGCACCTCCCTTATGAACAAATGAGTCAGGAAGAAAAAACCTCCAACACCAATTGTCAGTGCTTTTGTCTTTTTCCCCTACTCCGTCATGCAGAACCAGCCGTTCTCGTCCCACAGAATACGGATCTGCTTTCCATATAGATAAGAGATTCTAATTTATCGAGCTCAAGTGTTGAAGACAAAACCTCTCCCCTGAAGCTGAACCTTTGACCCATGCGGAACCAAGTCCTTTCTGCTATCCATGGAAGGGAGACAGTGCCTTCCTCATTTCAATGCACCACGGAGACAGGAAAGTGCAATTCACAAAAACAAGATACCGGGAAACAAGGAACTGCTACTGCCTCAAAGGGGAGTTGCAGTCAAAACATGTCAGCTAAAGCTGTCACCAAGGAGAAACCAAACTTTCCACTGCTGCACGGTAACACAGACGGGGACCCAAAATTGACACCACCCAGACAAAACCATTGATAAGGACGACCTTCAGGAAAGCCTCGGAAAGAGAAGGAGCTCACGCTTTACAGACCTGCAGTGCTTCGGGAACGGAAGGCACCTCTCCCTCGACGGCGCTGCTGTTCGTGCTCGGCTTCTCGCAGGAATCCCCGCCCAGAAGCTCCTCCGCCGACAGGATGGGCACCGGCGGCGGCGGCGGCGGCCAAGCGGCCTCGGGCAGGGCGCGGGCCGGCGCCGCCACGCACAGGTTGTAGGAGTAGGGCAAGGTGCCCTCGCAGAAGTCGGCCGGGAAGGCGGCGCCGGCCACCGAGAAGCGCTGCGCGCCCAGGCAGCGCAGCACGGCGGGCGGCCCGGCCCGGCGCAGCCGCGCCAGCACGGCCAGCGCCACGCTCAGCAGGAAGAGCGCCGACAGCAGCGCCAGCGCCAGCACCAGGTAGAACTGCAGCTCGGCCGCCGCCGCCGCCGCCTCGGCGCCCGCCGCCCGCTCGCTCAGCTCCGGCAGCGCCTCCTGCAAGCTCTCGGCCAGCACCACGTGCAGCGTGGCCGTGGCCGACAGCGCCGGCTGCCCGTGGTCCTTCACCACGGCCACCACGCGCTGCTTGGCCGCGTCCCGCTCGGACACGGCGCGCGCCGTGCGCACCTCGCCGCTGTGCAGCCCCACGCGGAACAGCGCCGGCTCCGACGCCTGCACCAGCTCGTACGACAGCCACGCGTTGCGCCCCGCGTCCGCGTCCACCGCCACCACCTTGGCCACCAGATACCCGGCCTCGGCCGACCGCGGAACCACCTCGAAAGGACTCGCCGCCGCTCCCCCAGACGCCTCGCCCGGCACCACAGCAGCCGCCGCCGAAGCCGGCGCGGGCCAGAGCACCCGCGGCGCGTTGTCGTTGCGGTCCAGCACGAAGACGCGCACCGTGGCCGTGGAGCTGCGCGCCGGCGCGCCGCCGTCCTGCGCCCGCACCGCCACGGCGAACTCGCGGCACTGCTCGTAGTCCAAGGAGCGCTGCGCGTACAGCGCGCCGCTCCGCGCCTCCACCGACACCGGCGGCGCCGCGCCCGCCGCGCCCGCGCTGCCGCCCGCCAGCCAGTAGCTCACGCGCCCGTTGGCGCCCGCGTCCGCGTCCCGCGCCTGCACGCGCAGCACCAGCGCGCCCACCGCGTTGTTCTCCTCCACGTACGCGCTGTACGCCGCCTCCTCGAACACCGGCGCGTTGTCGTTCACGTCCGACACCTCCAGCACCAGCTCCGCCCGGCTCCACAGCGCCGGCCGGCCCCGGTCCCGGGCCACCACCGTCACGCGGTGCTCCCCCGCCTGCTCGCGATCCAGCGCGCTCGCCGTCACCACCTTGTACGAGCCGCCCGACGACGCCACGATCGACAGCGGCGCCTCGCCCGACAGCTCGCACGACACCTGACCGTTCTCGCCCGAGTCCGGGTCGTTCACGTTCAGCAGGGCAACCACGGTGCCGACCGGCGCGTCCTCGGGCACAGGACTTGACAGCGACAGAATGGTGATCTCGGGCGCATTGTCGTTCTCGTCCGTGACGTCTATTTGCACCTTGCAGTGTGATACCAAACCCCCGCCGTCTCTCGCCTCCAGGTCAAAGATGTATTTACTCTTCTCCTCGAAATCGAGGGGACCCGCTGTCCTGACCTCCCCACTCTCGCTTTCGACAGCAAACAACTCGCTGATTGTGTCCGGGACGTTGCCGAAGTAGTAGGAGACCTTCCCGTTGGTGCCCGCGTCGGCATCCGTGGCCTGTACCCTCAGAACCACCGACCCCGCTGGCAGATTCTCTGCCAGTCGCGCCTCGTATACGGTTTTCGTGAACACGGGTTGGTTGTCATTTAAGTCCGTCACGTTGATGCGAACCTGGACTGTCCCAGACCTGGCAGGTTCCCCTCCATCCACCGCCATCAGCACCAGCTCAAAGGAACTCTGCTTCTCCCGGTCCAACGCTTTCTCCAGCACCAATTCCGGCTTCTTGCTTCCCTCACTGCTTTCCTTTAAAGCCAGAGAGAAGGACGGGTTGCTGGTGAGCTGGTAACTCAGCAGCGAGTTACTGCCTACGTCAGCGTCTCGTGCGGTCTCCAGGGGAAAACGAGCACCGGGAAGCGTCCATTCACCGATCTCGAGATCCAGAGTAGCCTTCCTGAAGGTCGGGGAGTTGTCATTCACGTCCTCGATGGACACATCGACGTGGAAAATATTCAGCGGGTTGTGCACCACCACTTCAAAGCTGACAGAACAGGTCGCCGATTCCCTGCACATCTCTTCCCGGTCCAGCCTCTCGTTCACGTACAAATTCCCGTTCTCCTCGTCCACCGTGAAGTATTTCAGTTGCTTCTTGCCAGCAGACGCCACCTGCAGCTTGCGCGCCGGCAGCTCGTCCGCGCTGAGCCCCAGGTCCCGCGCCAGCGGCCCCACGAGCGAGCCTCTGCCCAGCTCCTCGGGGATGGCGTAGCGGACCCGCTCGGCCGCCGCCCGCCACCACAGGCACAGCAGCAGCGCGCCCAGCAGCGCTCGCCCGCCGCCCGGCCCGCGCCTCTGCTGCCGCCTCACCGCCATTCTCCGCGGCCGCCGCCGCCGCTCGCCGCGCTCCTGCCTCCTGCCGCTGCCCTGCCTCCCTTCCAGCCGCTCTCGCCGCACACCGCACTGCCCGCCGCAGCGCAGCCGGGCAGAATAGGCCGCCTCGGACTCCGCTGCTCCCTGCCCAGTGCCGCCGCCGCCGCCGCTGCTTCTGCCGCTGCGGCTGTTGCTGCCGGTGCTGCTGGCGGCGGCGCCGCTGCCGCTGTGGCCGGCGCCGGGCGAGCGAGCAGCCTGCGGGGGCAGGACGCTGCGGCGGCGGCGGCGGCTCCAGCGCCGCTCGGCGGCGGCCAACAGCGACACTCGGAGGCGCCGCCACGCCACTGCAGCCGCCGGATGGCCGCGCTCAAGGGGGCCCGGCTTTGGGCGGGGGTCGGGGCTGCGCCGCAGCCGGGATTCCTTTCAGACTGACTGCAGCAAGAGCAGAAGCGCTTGCTTAATCCGACTCCAAAGGAGTTAAAACACAGTCTCTGTTGGGTGCATTTAGATCATCTCCTTGATTTGCAATGAGGAGTCAGAAGCAAATATTCATGTCAGAATAAATAAATGAAGATGATAAAGAATGTACTCAAGCCTCAGCTACAAGATGAAACGATATTATGGCTCGAGAAGTCACTTAAGAGCTTTTTGCCACTCTGTTAGTTATCTTTAAGTCGCGTTTCATTATCTGGGACAAATGAGTCTGATAAATACAGCAGCCTAAAGTAAAGTATGTAGCATTGTAACATATATATATAATATATATTGTTTTCTTGGTGACCCAGAAATGTTCCTTCTTTTTCACCTTTCACCTTCTTGCTCCAGGAGCTGACAATGGGAAATTTCATATCCCATTCATAGAATTTCACCAGCCTATCAAGATCCCTACAAATGGCATCTCTACCCTCTCGTGGACCAACTCAGCTTGGTTCAACTCCAAATTTGAGGGTGCACTCAATCCCATTGTCTATGAAAATATGAAATAGTATCAATCCCAGTCCAGGCCACAGGCACACAACACCTTACTAGTTTCCTCCTGAACGTTAAGCCATTGCCTATCATTCTGTTTGGGTGACCATGCAGCCAGTAGTTTATCCACCGAACAGTCCCCAGCCGAGTGGCCACCAGGTTCTGGGAGACACCCTGCACACATTCTCCCACTGGCCCCTACTCTGTTCCTGGCAACCATGGCTGGTGGCCACTCTGCCCATTGAGCACTGCAGCAGAGGTCATGTTCATTCTTTTGTTATGGACAGGAGTGCCTGAGTGACCGCACATATGACTGTGAAACCCTTCCTTTTTGCAGCTGTAACTATCATAGGGGTGTGTGTGGACTGAATCTGCACTGGGACGATTGGAACAGTAGTCACCATCTACGTAAGGCCAGACACTCCAGGGTTGATCTCAGGACAAGCAGTGGAAATTTAGAAACACGGAGAAATGAGCAGATCAGGTGCAACATTTCTTAGGCTCCACTTAATGACCTTAAATAGCCCAGCTTGCATGGTGCTCGATCAGACACACACTTCTGTCAACTATGATATATAACAAGAAGGGAAATTATCATCTCTTCCTCTATAGCTTCCCTGTGTTCTCTCCAATACGACACAGCTGTTAAGTTCACTTCTGGCACAATTTGTTGTGACGGAATCAAGCAATAAGTTAAACTTTGAAGGGGTGGTTCATTTGTCTGTTCTCCAGCATTCTCATAAGAAACGGAAGGATTCTAAAGCACATAAAAGGTAAATGGCCAAAGTAAAAGAAGAATGGTCATCCAACACAAAATGACTCACTAAACCAATGGCTTAGAGGAATTCTCCTCCCCTCTTCTACCACACACACAGTTCCACAGAGATGCACCTTCTACAAAGGTCACGTTTACATCTATTCACCCAGACATTAAGAGAATTCAAAGATACTTTCACACCTCCTGCCTTACACCTGCTGTACCAAGAGGCACTAATACAACACATTCTTAAATGCTGTAAACCTACATGCAGAGGAAACAAAAAAGACGAAGGATGCTGAGGGAGACTCAACAGAAAGACGTCTTGCTCTTCCCTGCATTGTTGAAATTCATCTCTGAGAGCACATGGGATTCATATCTCAACGTACAAGTATGGCCCTCAAGTCTTACCCTGGACTACAGAGTAAGGGTTCATTTTAAGAAATATTCATCATCTTTCAGAAAGTATTTTTCTTCTGTGTAGCTTGCTTACCTCCCACAAATACAAAGTCATACATTTAAAGACCTTATCACAGGCCTCCTTCTCAAGCTCAGTCTTTTGGAAATTACAACCGATTGTATTTTAACCTTTGCTTCATATTCCACACTCAACATTCTGTTCTAGGTGGCTGAACAGTCGGGCAAATGCCACAGATTTGATCTTTCACACACTATCGGAGAGAAAGGACCACCTTCAGACCATCAAAGGGTCAAGGCAGGAAGTGAAAACCTTCAGAAAGAAAGGGATCGCAACACACCCTTCGAGATCAAGTAACTAAAAGTAATTCATTCTGATGTTTAGTATGTAGTGAAAACACAGCTTGTTCTTCCCAAATTTCCATAGGCTACTCCCCGTAAGTACACGATTAAGCCGTGAAGTACAGAAGTATGATGACATGCAAACACGAACAAAGAGCCCCACAGGGATTTCCATACACATGGAATAATATGTCTTCTAGCCAAATTTCTGGGGAAGGAAAACATCACAGAAAGGAGGAAAACACTCCTTTGTGTACTTAAACGGACCCTCATCCACAACTCCTAAGACTTGCATTACTATTCTTTACAAAATCCATGGCATTCCTTCACCCTCATAATTTGCAACCACTTGACACCACAGGCCAGCTTCCCAGGTAATTTCTCTTCAACGTCCCACAAAAGCTCACCACAAACTTTACAAAAATATTCTTGTATCTAGGAGGTTACATAAGTCAGGTCACGACTGTTTCATGAAGAAACCTCAGTTCTAAAACTACAAGAGCTGTGGACCTCAGGAGAGACTCTGTCAGTGTATACCTCCACACAATCCTCACCTCGTTAAACTTCCTCTAGCTCCATGGATATATCACCTCTCACCTGCCAACAGCTTTTGCCAAAGCATGTATTTTAAAACCAGGACATAATACCTGGTTTTAATTAAAAAGTCCCTTTTAAATGCTGCTTGATAAAAACACACAGGCCCAAAAGAAGGAACCTTAAACCACCAACAGCGTCTCCGACCACATTTTAGAAAAAGCATTGCAACCACAACCACGCCATTGCAATAACAGGCATCAAAGTTCAGTCCATTGCTGAATAACGCTTTGCCATCCATGCCAGCAATTGCAGAAAACAGAACACGGGTGAAAAGAGCAGAAAAGCAAGAGAGGAAAGCATCACGAAACAAAACGGCACCAAAAGAAACTCACCGAGGGAGCGGCGGGGTCCGCCGGTGGGCCGCCAGCAGGTTCCCCCTCGTGCCCGAGCAGCGGCGCGGGCTCGTCAGGCAGCGGCCGGGCCGGGAGGGTGTCGCAGCAGCTGCTGGCGGCCGAGAAGCGCAGGTGGCTGCTCTTGCGCGAGTCGGCCGTGAGCGACACGTCGTGCGAGTAGGAGTGCAGGAAGGCGCGCACGCCGTCGATGCCCACGAAGGTGGAGACGGGCACGCCGCGCAAGGCGCCGCTGTCGGGCGGCAGCAGGTGGCGGCGGCGCCAGCGGCGCAGGCGCAGCGCCAGCAGCAGCAGCAGGAAGGCGAGGAAGAGGCAGGAGACGGCGGCCACGGCCAGCACGAGCCAGCGCGTCAGGCTGCCGGCCGGCTCGCCCGGCGCCGCCGCCTCGGCCGCGCTGCCCAGCTCGGCCAGCAGCTCGGCCACGCTCTCGGCCAGCACCACGGTCAGCGTGGCCGTGGCCGACAGCGCCGGCCGCCCGTGGTCCTTCACCACCACCACCAGGCTCTGGCGCGCCGCGTCGCGGGCCAGCGGGAAGCGCGCCGTGCGCACCTCGCCGCTGTGCAGCCCCACGCGGAACAGCCCCGGCTCCGTGGCCTTGGCCAGCTCGTACGACAGCCACGCGTTCTGCCCCGCGTCCGCGTCCACCGCCACCACCTTGGCCACCAGCGCGCCGGGCTCCGAGCCGCGCGGCGCCAGCTCCACGCCCGACCACGCTCCCACGCCCCAGCCCGAGCTCGGCGCCGCGGCCGCCGCCGCTGGCGGCGGGTACAGCACCTGCGGCGCGTTGTCGTTCTCGTCCACGATCAGCAGCCGCACCGACACGTTGCTGCTCAGCGCCGGCGCGCCGCCGTCCTCCGCGCGCACCCACAGCTGCAGCTCGCGCACCTGCTCGTAGTCCAAGGAGCGCAGCGCGTACAGCGCGCCCGTCTCCGCCTGCACCGACACGTACGACGACAGCGGCGCGCCCCGCACCCGCCCCTCCGACAGCCGGTACCGCACGCGCGCGTTCTGCCCCCAGTCCGCGTCCGTCGCGCGCACCCTCAGCACCAGCGCGCCCGCCGCGTTGTTCTCCGCCAGCCGCGCGCTGTAGCGCTCCTCCGCGAACACCGGCGCGTTGTCGTTCACGTCCAGCACCCGCAGCGCCAGCACCGCGCTGCTCTGCAGCGCCGGCGACCCGCCGTCGGCCGCCCGCACCGTCACGTTGTACTCCGGCACCTGCTCGCGGTCCAGCTCCTTTGCTGTCACCACACGGTAGAAGTCTTTAAAAGTCTTCTCAAGTCGGAACGGGACGTCTTTGTCGAGCGAGCAGTGCACCTCACCGTTGGTCCCCGAATCGCCATCCCTTACATGCAGCAGGGCCACAACTGTCCCAGGCGGAGCATCTTCGGAGATCTCACTCACGGCCGAGGATACTGTTAGTTCTGGTGCATTGTCATTGACATCTGTCACAGAGATCACGACTTTTGCCGTGTCAAAGAGCTCTCCTCCATCATGTGCCTGCACTTCAAGTTCGTGGGAGGAGATTTCCTCGAAATCCAAGTCGTCCTTAAGAGTTATTTCTCCTGTCTCAGAGTCGAGATTAAAAAGTTCTGAGCCTCGGTCTGAAATTTTATGGAAATTGTATTTCACCTGCCCATTTAGCCCCTCGTCGTCGTCCGTGGCCGTGACGGTGACGAGCAGGGAGCCCACGGGCACGTCCTCGGGCACACGCACCGTGTACTCCGCCTGGCTGAACACGGGCGCGTTGTCGTTCGCGTCCAGCACCGTCACGCGGATCCGAGCCGTGCCCGTCCGGGCCGGATCGCCGCCGTCCATCGCCCTCAGCACCAGCTCGTGAAACGCCGCCTCCTCGCGGTCCAGCGCCTTGGCCAGCACCAGCTCGGGACGCTGATCGCCGCCGGGGCCCGCCTGCACGGCCAGCGAGAAGTGCTCGTCGCCGCTCAGCTCGTAGCTCTGCAGGGAATTCCGGCCCAAGTCAGGATCGTGAGCCTCGCCCAGGGGAAACCGCGACCCCGGGGCTGTCGTCTCACTCAGTCTCAGGTCTTTTTCTGCCTGTCGAAAGCTGGGTGCATTGTCGTTAATGTCCGTGATTTCCACTTCGATTTCATAAAACTTCATTTCCCTCTCCGCTATCAGCTCACAGTGCAGCACGCATTTCTCCACCAGCCGGCAAAGCTGCTCTCTGTCGATCCTCTCCGCCGTCACTAAATGTCCCGTCTTCCCGTGCAGAGCGAAATACTGCGTCCTACCTTTGTCCAAGATGTGAACGCCGCGGTCTCGGAGCGCCGGCAGCTGCAGCCCCAGGTCCTTGGCCACGTCGCCCACGAACGAGCCCTTGGGCATCTCCTCGGGCACCGAGTAGCGCAGCTGCCCCCACGCCGCCTCCCACGCCGCCAGCAGGATCCCCCAGAGCAGAGCTCGCTGCCGCCGGCCCCAGCGCCTCCCCGCCGCGCACATCTCCGCCGCCGCACCGCCGGCACCGCAACAGCGCGAGCAGCTCCCCACCACCGACTAGCGATCCGAACTCCTGCACCGAGCGGATTCTTCCGTCCCCTCCGCCTCGCTCTGCACGGTTCCGCAGAGCGAGGACGATCGCAGACCTCCCGCCGCTGATCCTGTCAGGTAGCCAGCAACCGATCGAGCCGATCCGCAGCGGGCGGGGCTGCCGGGAGCGCTCCGAGCTTCCTCTCGCTCCTCTCGGTCAACAGCGGCGCCCGCAGCCTCCTCCCGGCACTGCAGGCACCGAGCGCTGTCCAGCGCTGCCCGCCCTGCCTCGCTCCGCACCGGGCACAGGCGCCACCGAGACGTCGCTTTTCCTCCAGCGCCGATCTCCTGCCTCCCCATTTCTCCAGCCCATCACTGCTTTGGTCTCCAGGACATCACGGTCGGGAGGAAGGCAGAAGCATTCCGTGGTTCTTTTACCGCGCCGGAAACTAATCCCTTACTTATGTCATCATACGCAAATTAAAACATATTTTTCGTATTTTATCCTGTAGATCTTATTATGTTGTTATCATCCCTATTGTTCGAAAGCATCTTCAACAACAGATTCTCAGAGAGAGCACGGGAAGATACCACATCCCGAAAAAACAGAGCTCTCAGGGTCATTAGCACAAGCGGGACGAGAGCAATTGCACTCTTCTTGAAATCAGGGAGCTAATTGTTACAGGACTGAATTACAGATACAAACAATGATGCAGCTAAAAGTCTCAAAGAAAAGTTTTAGAACTTCAAATCTTTGAGGATTCCTAGCATAAACCTAGTGTTTCCTTCATGAAGATTTACATTTAATCAAGTCACTCGAAGTTTCCTTTATTCTGAAATCAATGTCTAAATCATTGAAGCTGGTTAGTAAACTATTCATCTAAGTATTTGTTAATGACGTCGGTAAGGTATGTTCTCAAGAAAAGAAGTATAGAAACGTAGAACAAAAGTAGAACAACTGAGCCCTTGAACCCTAGCATCCTAGTGCTGACCACTAATCAATGTGCACATGGGACTGAACCAAGTGCCCAAACCGCGGCTTGGTCTCCTTGATATCTGATCACTCGGATGTCTATCCTAGTAAACACAACTGCAAACATTTGCCGATCTCGATATATCTGAGACCTCCTGAACTCCCCAAACCCCCATTGTAAATACAATAGAAAACAGATTCTCTGAAACACAAGACATTCGACACTCTCACCAGTGGAGGAAACACAGATCATGAAGAGGAAACCAGAGGGAACTGCCAGCCACAAAAAGGAAGCCAACTAGGACCACTGCTGCATTTCCCCAAAACGGGCGACAATCTCATTTCACTGAGTATGCAGAACGGAAATTTTCACACACGTCTCCAATCTGAATCTGAGACAAAACCAAATTCTAACGAGGGGGCTTATGTAGAGCTATACACTTTTTTCAAGCACACCCCTTATGAACAAAACAATCAGAAAGGGAAAACCTCCAGCACCAGATGTCATGGCTGTTCGCCTTTTCCCTGATTCCACCATGCAGAATCAGCCGTTCTCGTCCCACAGAATACGGATCTGCTGTCAACATTGCTTACACATTCTAATCAATCGACCTCAAGTGCCGGAGACAAAACATCTCTCCTGAAACTGAACCTTTGACCCATGAGGAACCAAGTCCTTTCTGCTCTCCATGGAAGGGGGATAGTCCCTTCCTCATTTCAATTCAAGATGGAGACAGGAAAGTGGAACCCACAAAAAACAAGAAACCGGGAAACATGGAAAAGCACTGCTACTACCTCAAAGGAGAGTTACAGAAAAACATGTCAGCTGAAGCTGTTCCCAAGGAGAAATCAAAACGTTCCGCCGCTGCACGGTGACACAGATGAAGAACGCAAATTGACACCACCCAGACAAAACCATTGCTAAGGACGACCTTCAGGAAAGCCTCGGAAAGAGAAGGAGCTCACGCTTTACAGACCTGCGGTGCATCGGGAACGGCAGGCACCTCTCCCTCGACGGCGCTGCTGTTCGTGCTCGGCTTCTCGCAGGAATCCCCGCCCAGAAGCTCCTCCGCCGACAGGATGGGCACCGGCGGCGGCGGCGGCGGCCAAGCGGCCTCGGGCAGGGCGCGGGCCGGCGCCGCCACGCACAGGTTGTAGGAGTAGGGCAAGGTGCCCTCGCAGAAGTCGGCCGGGAAGGCGGCGCCGGCCACCGAGAAGCGCTGCGCGCCCAGGCAGCGCAGCACGGCGGGCGGCCCGGCCCGGCGCAGCCGCGCCAGCACGGCCAGCGCCACGCTCAGCAGGAAGAGCGCCGACAGCAGCGCCAGCGCCAGCACCAGGTAGAACTGCAGCTCGGCCGCCGCCGCCGCCGCCGCCTCGGCGCCCGCCGCCCGCTCGCTCAGCTCCGGCAGCGCCTCCTGCAAGCTCTCGGCCAGCACCACGTGCAGCGTGGCCGTGGCCGACAGCGCCGGCTGCCCGTGGTCCTTCACCACGGCCACCACGCGCTGCTTGGCCGCGTCTCGCACGGACACGGCGCGCGCCGTGCGCACCTCGCCGCTGTGCAGCCCCACGCGGAACAGCGCCGGCTCCGACGCCTGCACCAGCTCGTACGACAGCCACGCGTTGCGCCCCGCGTCCGCGTCCACCGCCACCACCTTGGCCACCAGGTACCCGGCCTCGGCCGACCGCGGAACCACCTCGAAAGGACTCGCCGCCGCCGCTCCCCCAGACGCCTCTCCCGGGGCCACAGGAGCCGCCGCCGCCGGCGGCGCGGGCCAGAGCACCCGCGGCGCGTTGTCGTTGCGGTCCAGCACGAAGACGCGCACCGTGGCCGTGGAGCTGCGCGCCGGCGCGCCGCCGTCCTGCGCCCGCACCGCCACGGCGAACTCGCGGCACTGCTCGTAGTCCAAGGAACGCTGCGCGTACAGCGCGCCGCTCCGCGCCTCCACCGACACCGGCGGCGCCGCGCCCGCCGCGCCCGCACTGCCGCCCGCCAGCCAGTAGCTCACGCGCCCGTTGGCGCCCGCGTCCGCGTCCCGCGCCTGCACGCGCAGCACCAGCGCGCCCACCGCGTTGTTCTCCGCCACGTACGCGCTGTACGCCGCCTCCTCGAACACCGGCGCGTTGTCGTTCACGTCCGACACCTCCAGCACCAGCTCCGCCCGGCTCCACAGCGCCGGCCGGCCCCGGTCCCGGGCCACCACCGTCACGCGGTGCTCCCACGCCTGCTCGCGGTCCAGCGCGCTCGCCGTCACCACCTTGTACGAGCCGCCCGACGACGCCACGATCGACAGCGGCGCCTCACCCGACAGCTCGCACGACACCTGACCGTTCTCGCCCGAGTCTCTGTCCCGCACTTTCAGCAGGGCAACCACGGTTCCGACCGGTGCGTCCTCGGGCACGGGGCTTGACAGCGATACAACGGTGATCTCGGGCGCGTTGTCGTTCTCGTCCGTGATGTCGATCTGTACTTCGCAGTGACTGGTGAGCCCGCCGCCGTCTCTCGCCTCCAGGCCGAAATTGTATTTATTCTTCTCCTCGAAATCGAGGACACCCGCCGTCCTGACCTCCCCGCTGTCGCTGTCGACAGTGAACAACAAAGGGACACTGTCCGGGACGTTGCCGAAGGAGTAGGACACTCGTCCGTTGGAGCCTGCATCCGCATCCATGGCCCGCACCTGCAGCACCAGCGACCCAACCGGCAGATTCTCGGCCACTTGCGCCTCGTAGACGCTTTTGCTGAACACGGGCGAGTTGTCGTTGGCATCCGTAACGTTGATGCGAATCTGGACAGTCCCAGACCTAGAGGGTTCTCCACCGTCAACTGCCGTCAGCACCAACTCAATGGAGCTCTGCTTCTCCCGGTCCAAAGCTCTCTCCAGCACCAATTCCGGCTGCTTCCTACCACCAGGGTTCTCCTTTAAGGCCAAACTGAAGGACGGGTTGCTGGTGAGCTGGTAACTCAGCAGCGAGTTGATTCCTGCGTCAGTGTCTCGTGCCGTCTCCAGGGGAAAACGAGCACCGGGAAGCGTCCATTCACCGATCTCGAGGTCCAGAGCAGCCTTCCTGAAGGTCGGGGAGTTGTCATTCACGTCCTCGATGGACACCTCGACGGGGAAAATGTTCAGCGGGTTGTGAACCACCGCCTCGAAGCTGACGGAGCAGGTCGCCGACTCGCCGCACATCTCCTCCCGGTCCAGCCTCTCGTTCACGTACAGGTTCCCGTTCTCCTCATTCACCGTGAAGTATTGCTTCTCCTCGCTCAACCGCAGCTTCCGCGCCGGCAGCTCGTCCACGCTGAGCCCCAGGTCCCGCGCCAGCGGCCCCACGAGCGAGCCTCTGCCTAGCTCCTCGGGGATGGCGTAGCGGACCCGCTCGGCCGCCGCCCGCCACCACAGGCACAGCAGCAGCGCGCCCAGCAGCGCTCGCCCGCCGCCCGGCCCGCGCCTCTGCTGCCGCCGCCTCACCGCCATTCTCTCCGCGGCCGCCGCCGCCGCCGCTCGCCGCGCTCCTGCCTCCTGTCGCTGCCCTGCCTCCCTTCCAGCCGCTCTCGCCGCAAACCGCAGCGCCCGCCGCACCGCAGCCAGCCCGATCGGGCTGCTTCGGAAGCTGCTGCTCCCCGCTCGGCGCCGCCTCTCCCCGCCACTGCTTCTGCGGCTGCCGCTGCTGCCGGTGCTGGCGGCGGTGCCGCTGCCGCTGTGGCCGGCGCCGGGCGAGCGAGCAGCCTGCGGGGGCAGGACGCTGCGGCGGCGGCTCCAGCGCCGCTCGGCGGCGGCCAACAGCGACACCCGGAGGCGCCGCCACGCCACTGCAGCCGCCGGATGGCCGCGCTCAAGGGGGCCCGGCTTTGGGCGGGGGTCCGGGCTGCGCCGCCTCCGGGATTTCTTTCAGACTGACTGCAGCAAGGGCAGAAGCGCTTGCTTAATCCGACTCCAAAGGAGTTGAAACACAGTCTCTGTTGGGTGCATTTAGATCATCCCCTTGATTTGCAATGAAGAGTCAGAAGCAAATATTCATGTCAGAATAAATAAATAAAGATGATAAAGAATGTACTCAAGCCTCAGCTACAAGATGAAATTATATTATGGCTCGAGAAGTCACTTAATAGCTTTTTACTACTCTGTTAGTTATCTTTAACTCGCGTTTCCTTATCTGGGACAAATGAGTCTGATAAATACAGCAGCCTAAATTAAAGTATGTAGCACTGTAACATATATATATATATAACATATATTGTTTTCTTGGTGACCCAGAAATGTTCTTTCTTTTTCACCTTTCACCTTCTTGCTCCAAGATGTGACAATGGGAAATTTCATATCCCATTCATAGAACTTCACCAGCTTATCAAGATCCCTCCAAATGGCATCTCTACACTTTCCTGGACCAACTCGGCTTGATTCAACAGCCTATTTGAGGGTGCACTCAATCCCATTGCCTATGAAAATATGAAATAGTATCAATCCCAGTGTAGGCCACAGGTAAACAACACCTTACTAGTTTCCTCCTGAACGTTAAGCCTTTGACTATAATTCTGTTTGGGTGACCATGCAGCCAGTAGTTTATCCATCGAACAGTCCCCAGCTGAGTGGCCAACAGGTTCTAGGAGACCCTGTGGGAAACACCCTGCACACATTCTCCCACTGGCCCCTACTCTGTTCATGGCAACCATGGCTGGTGGCCACTCTGCCCATTGACCACTGCAGCAGAGGTCATGTTCATTCTTTTGTTAAGGAAAGGAGTGCCTGAGTGACCACACATGTGACTGTGAAACCCTTCCTTTTTGCATCTGTAACTATCATAGGGGCATGTGTGGACTGAACCTGCACTGGGACAATTGGAACAGATGTCACCACCTACGTAAGGCCAGACACTCCAGGGTTGATCTCAGGGCAGGCAGTGGAAATTTAGAAACACAGAGAAATGAGCAGATCAGGTGCAACATTTCCTAGGCTCCACTTAACGAACAGAAGCAGCCCAGCTTGCATCGTACTCGATCAGACACACACTTCTGTTAACTATGATATATAACAAGAAGGGAAATTATCATCTCTTCCTCTATAGCTTCCCTGTGTTCTCTCCAATTCGACACAGTGGTTGAGTTCACTTCTGGCAAAATTTGTTGTGACGGAATCAAGCAATAAGATTAAACTTTGAATGGGGTGGTTCATTTGTCTGTTCTCCAGCATTCTCATAAGAAGCTGAAGGATTCTAAAGCACATAAAAGGTAAATGGCCAAAGTTAAAGAGGAATGGTCATCCAACATAAAACGGCTCACTAAAGCAATGGCTTAGAGGAATTCTCCTCCCCTCTTCTACCACACACAGAGTTCCACAGAGATGCACCTTCTACAAAGGTCATGTTTACATCTACTCACCCAGACATAAAGAGAATTCAAAGATACTTTCACATCTCCTGCCTTACACCTGCTGTACCAAGAGGCACTAATACAACACATTCTTAAAATGCTGTAAACCTACATGCACAGGAGACAAAAAAGACAAAGGGTGCTGAGGGAGACTCAACAGAAAGACTTCTTGCTCTTCACTGCATTGTTAAAATTCATCCCTAAGAGCACATGGAAGGGATTCCTATCTCCACGTACAAGTATGGCCCTCAAGTCATACCGTGGACTACAGAGTAGGAGTTCATTTTAAGAAATACTCATCATCTTTCAGAAAGTATTTTTCTTCTGTGTAGCTTGCTCACCTCCCACAAATACAAAGTCATACATTTAAAGACCTTATCACAGGCCTCCTTCTCAAGCTCAGTCTTTTGGAAATTACAACCGATTGTATTTTAACTTTTGATTCATATTCCACACAAAATTCTGTTCTAGGTGGCTGAACAGTTGGGCAAATGCCACAGATTTGATCTTTCACACACTATCGGAGAGAAAGGACGACCTTCAGACCATCAAAGGATCAAGGCAGGAAGTGAAAACCTTCAGAAAGAAAGGGATCGCAACACACCCTTCGAGATCAAGTAACTAAAGGTAATTCTTTCAGATGTTTAGTATGTAGTGAAAACACAGCTTGTTCTTCCCAAATTTCCATAGGGTACTCCCCATACGTACACGATTAAGCCGTGAAGTACAGAAGTATGATGACATGCAAACACGAACAAAGAACCGCGCAGGGATTTCCATACAAATGGAATACCATGTCTTCTAGCCAAATATCTGGGGTAGGAAAACATCACATTTCAGATAGGCCCTGAATAAGGAAAGGAGGAAAACACTCCTTTGTGTACTTAAACAGACCCTCATCCACAACTCCTAAGACTTACATTACTATCCTTTACAAAATCCAAGGCGTTTCTTCACCCTCATAATTTGCAACCACTTGACCCCACAGGCCAGCCTCCCAGGTAATTTCTCTTCAACGTCCCATCAAACCTCACCACAAACTTTACAGAAATATTTTTGTATCTAGGAGATTACAGAAGTCAGCTCACTGCTGTTTCATGAGGAAACCTCAAAGTTCTAAAACTACAGGAGCTGTGGGCCTCAGGAGAGACTCCATCAGTGTATAGCTCCACACAATCCTGACCTCGTTAAACTTCCTCAAGCTCCATGGATGTATCACCTCTCACCTGCCAATAGCATTTGCCAAAGCATGCATTTTAAAACCAGGAGATACACCGTCCTTTTTCAATGCTGCTTGATAAAAACACACAGGCCCAAAAGAAGGAACCTTAAACCACCAACAGCATCTCCGACCACATTTTAGACTGAGCATTGCAACCACAACCACGCCATTGCAAAAACAGTCATCAAAGTACAGTCCATTGCTGAATAATGCTTTACCATCCACGCCAGCAATTGCAGAAAACAGAACACGGGTGAAAAGAGCAGAAAACCAAGAAAGGAAAGCATCACGAAACAAAACGGCACCAAAAGAAACTCACCGAGGGAGCGGCGGGATCCGCCGGTGGGCCGCCAGCAGGTTCCCCCTCCTGGCCGAGCAGCGGCGCGGGCTCGTCGGGCAGCGGCCGGGCCGGGAGGGTGTCGCAGCAGCTGCTGGCGGCCGAGAAGCGCAGGTGGCTGCTCTTGCGCGAGTCGGCCGTGAGCGACACGTCGTGCGAGTAGGAGTGCAGGAAGGCGCGCACGCCGTCGATGCCCACGAAGGTGGAGACGGGCACGCCGCGCAAGGCGCCGCTGTCGGGCGGCAGCAGGTGGCGGCGGCGCCAGCGGCGCAGGCGCAGCGCCAGCAGCAGCAGCAGGAAGGCGAGGAAGAGGCAGGAGACGGCGGCCACGGCCAGCACGAGCCAGCGCGTCAGGCTGCCGGCCGGCTCGCCCGGCGCCGCCGCCTCGGCCGCGCTGCCCAGCTCGGCCAGCAGCTCGGCCACGCTCTCGGCCAGCACCACGGTCAGCGTGGCCGTGGCCGACAGCGCCGGCCGCCCGTGGTCCTTCACCACCACCACCAGGCTCTGGCGCGCCGCGTCGCGGGCCAGCGGGAAGCGCGCCGTGCGCACCTCGCCGCTGTGCAGCCCCACGCGGAACAGCCCCGGCTCCGTGGCCTTGGCCAGCTCGTACGACAGCCACGCGTTCTGCCCCGCGTCCGCGTCCACCGCCACCACCTTGGCCACCAGCGCGCCGGGCTCCGAGCCGCGCGGCGCCAGCTCCACGCCCGACCATGCTCCCACGCCCCAGCCCGAGCCCGGCGCCGCGGCCGCCGCCGGCGGCGGCGGGTACAGCACCTGCGGCGCGTTGTCGTTCTCGTCCACGATCAGCAGCCGCACCGACACGTTGCTGCTCAGCGCCGGCGCGCCGCCGTCCTCCGCGCGCACCCACAGCTGCAGCTCGCGCACCTGCTCGTAGTCCAAGGAGCGCAGCGCGTACAGCGCGCCCGTCTCCGCCTGCACCGACACGTACGACGACAGCGGCGCGCCCCGCACCCGCCCCTCCGACAGCCGGTACCGCACGCGCGCGTTCTGCCCCCAGTCCGCGTCCGTCGCGCGCACCCTCAGCACCAGCGCGCCCGCCGCGTTGTTCTCCGCCAGCCGCGCGCTGTAGCGCTCCTCCGCGAACACCGGCGCGTTGTCGTTCACGTCCAGCACCCGCAGCGCCAGCACCGCGCTGCTCTGCAGCGCCGGCGACCCGCCGTCGGCCGCCCGCACCGTCACGTTGTACTCCGACACCTGCTCGCGGTCCAGCTCCCTCGCTGTCACCACACGATAGTAATCCTCAAATGTCTTCTCCAGTCGGAACGGAACGCCTTCGTCTAGCGAGCAGCGCACCTCGCCGTTCGCCCCCGAGTCGCGATCCTGCACGTGCAGCAGGGCGATCACTGTTCCTGACGGGGCGTCCTCAGAGATCTCACTCAGCGCCGACGACACCGTGATTTCGGGGACGTTGTCATTCACATCTGTTACGGTAATCAAAATTTTGGCAGTGTCGGAAAGGCCTCCCCCGTCATGTGCCTGCACCTCCAGTTCGTAGAACTTGCCTTCCTCGAAGTCCAGGCTCTGTAACAGCGTGATAGCACCTTTTTCGCTGTCCAGTCGGAAAGTCTTCGAGGCTTTCCCGGTAATTGTCTCAATCGAGTATTTCACTTCCCCATTAAGCCCCTCGTCGGCATCACTGGCCGTGACGGTGACGAGCAGGGAGCCCACGGGCACGTCCTCGGGCACACGCACCGTGTACTCCGCCTGGCTGAACACGGGCGCATTGTCGTTCGCGTCCAGCACCGTCACGCGGATCCGAGCCGTGCCCGTCCGGGCCGGATCGCCGCCGTCCATCGCCCTCAGCACCAGCTCGTGCAACGCCGCCTCCTCGCGGTCCAGCGCCTTGGCCAGCACCAGCTCGGGACGCTGATCGCCGCCGGGGCCCGGCTGCACGGCCAGCGAGAAGTGCTCGTCGCCTCTCAGCTCGTAGCTCTGCAGGGAATTCCGGCCCGAGTCAGGATCGTGAGCGCCTGGCACGGGAAACCGCGACCCCGGGGCGGTCGTCTCGCTCACTCTCAATTCTTTTTCTGCTACTGCGAAGCTGGGCGCGTTGTCGTTAATGTCCGTGATCTCCACTTGGATTCCATAAACCTCCATTTCCCCCTCCACTATCAGCTCACAGCGCAGCACGCATTGCTGAACACTCTCGCACAGCTGCTCTCTGTCGATCCTCTCCGCCGTCACTAAATGACCCGTCTTCCCGTGCAGAGCGAAATACTGCGTCCTAC
Organism: Phylloscopus trochilus trochilus; assembly: GCA_016584745.2. NCBI lineage: Eukaryota > Metazoa > Chordata > Aves > Passeriformes > Phylloscopidae > Phylloscopus > Phylloscopus trochilus. Next base: position 2,088,311 of record WQNJ02000021.1, read on the forward strand.
CTTTATCCAAGATGTGGACACCGCGGTCTCGGAGCGCCGGCAGCTGCAGCCCCAGGTCCTTGGCCACGTCGCCCACGAACGAGCCCTTGGGCATCTCCTCGGGCACCGAGTAGCGCAGCTGCCCCCACGCCGCCTCCCACACCGCCAGCAGGATCCCCCAGAGCAGAGCTCGCTGCCGCCGGCCCCAGCGCCTCCCCGCCGCGCACATCTCCGCCGCCGCACCGCCGCCACCGCCGCGCACCGCCGATCCAACTCCCGCTGCCACTCAACGCTCTCAGCTTCTACACCGGCAGCTGCCGCCCGTCCCTGGCTGCAGAATGGACCGGCACCGCGGAGACGATCGCGGGCCGCAGGCTCGGAGAGAGAACGAGCAAGCGAGCGAGCGGATCCGCAGCGGGCGGGGCTGCCGGGAGCGCTCCGACCTTCCTCTCGCTCCTCTCGGTCAACAGCGGCGCCCGCAGCCTCCTCCCGGCACTGCAGGCACCGAGCGCTGCCCAGCAATGCCCGCCCTGCCTCGCTCCACACCGGGCACAGGCGCTACCGAGACGTCGCTTTTCCTCCAGCGCCGATCTCCTGCCTCCCCATTTCTCCAGTCGATCGCTGCTTTGATCCTTCCGGGCATTACGATTGGGAGGAAGGCAGAGGCATTCCGTGTTTCTTTTACCGCACGGGAAACGAATCCCTTACTAATGTCATCATATGGAAATTAAAACGTATTTTTCGTATTTAACCTAGTAGCTTTTTGTTACTCTTATGTCTTTTGTTCAAAAACATTTTCAACAACAGGCTCACAGAGAGAAAACGGGATACCGCATCCCGAAAAAACAGAGCTATCAGGTTCATTAGCAGAAACGGGACGAGACCAATTGCATGCTCCGTGAAATCAGGGAGCCAATTGTTACAGGATTCAATTACAGATACAAATAAAGATGCAGCTAGAATTCTCCAAGGAACGTTCCAGGACTTCAAATCTTTGAAGATTCCTAAGATAAACCTAGTGTTTCCTTACTTCATAAAGATTTGCATTTATTCAAGTCATTCGAGGTTTCTTCTTTTTTTCTGAAATGAATGCGTAAAGCATTGAAGGTGGTTAGTAAACTATTCATCTAAGTATTTGTTAATGACGGCGGTACAAGATGTTTTCAAGAAAAGAATTATACAAATATAAAACAAAAGTACAACTGTGCCCTTGAACCCGTGCTGACCACTAATCAATGTGCAAATGGGATTGATCCAAGTGCCTAAACTGAGGCTTGGCCAATCTCCCTGGTATCTGATCACATTGTATCTCAATGTCTAACCGAGTAAACGAAATTGAAATCATTTGCCGTTCTCGATATGCCCCAGCCCTCCTGAATTCCCCAAACGCTCAGTGTAAATAGAATAGAAAACAAATTATCTGAAACACAAAATATTCCACACTCTCACCAGTGTAGGAAATACAGATCATGAAGAGGAAACCAGAGGAACTGCCAGACACAACAAGGAAGCCAACTAGGACCACTGCTGCATTTCCCCACAAAATGGACGATAATTTTTTTTCACTCAGGATAGAGACTGGAACTTTTCACACACGACTCCTTTCCAAATCTAATACAGACAAAACAAATTCTAACGAACGGGCTTGTGTAGACCTATACACTATTTCCAAGCACACCCCTTATGAACAAATCAGTCAGGATGGAAAAACCTCCAACACCAATTGTCAGTGCCTTTCTCTTTTTCCACGATTCCGTCATGCAAAACCAGCCATTCTCCTTCCACACAATACGAATCTGCTTCCAACATTACTAACACATTCTAATCTATCCAGCTCAAGTGTGGAAAACGAAACCTCTCCCCTGAAGTAGAACTTTGACCCATGAGGAACCAAGTCCTTTCTGCTCTCCATAGAAGGGGGATAGTCCCATCCTCATTTCAATCCACCACGGAGACAGGAAAGTGCAACTTACAAAAAACAAGATACCGGGAAACAAGGAACTGCTACTACCTCAAAGGGGAGTTACAGACAAAACATGTCAGCTGAAGCTGTCACCAAGGAGAAATCCAAACTTTCCGCCGCTACACGGTAACATAGATGAGGACCCCAAATTCACACCAACCAGACAAAACCATTGCTAAGGACGACCCTCAGGAAAGCCTCGGAAAGAGAAGCAGCTCACGCTTTACAGACCTGCGGTGCATCAGGAACGGCAGGCACCTCTCCCTCGACGGCGCTGCTGTTCGTGCTCGGCTTCTCGCAGGAATCCCCGCCCAGAAGCTCCTCCGCCGACAGGATGGGCACCGGTGGCGGCGGCGGCGGCCAAGCGGCCTCGGGCAGGGCGCGGGCCGGCGCCGCCACGCAGAGGTTGTAGGAGTAGGGCAAGGTGCCCTCGCAGAAGTCGGCCGGGAAGGCGGCGCCGGCCACCGAGAAACGCTGCGCGCCCAGGCAGCGCAGCACGGCGGGCGGCCCGGCCCGGCGCAGCCGCGCCAGCACGGCCAGCGCCACGCTCAGCAGGAAGAGCGCCGACAGCAGCGCCAGCGCCAGCACCAGGTAGAACTGCAGCTCGGCCGCCGCCGCCTCGGCGCCCGCCGCCCGCTCGCTCAGCTCCGGCAGCGCCTCCTGCAAGCTCTCGGCCAGCACCACGTGCAGCGTGGCCGTGGCCGACAGCGCCGGCTGCCCGTGGTCCTTCACCACGGCCACCACGCGCTGCTTGGCCGCGTCCCGCTCGGACACGGCGCGCGCCGTGCGCACCTCGCCGCTGTGCAGCCCCACGCGGAACAGCGCCGGCTCCGACGCCTGCACCAGCTCGTACGACAGCCACGCGTTGCGCCCCGCGTCCGCGTCCACCGCCACCACCTTGGCCACCAGGTACCCGGCCTCGGCCGACCGCGGAACCACCTCGAAAGGACTCGCCGCCGCCGCTCCCCCAGACGCCTCGCCCGGGACCACAGCAGCCGCCACAGCCGAAGCCGGCGCGGGCCAGAGCACCCGCGGCGCGTTGTCGTTGCGGTCCAGCACGAAGACGCGCACCGTGGCCGTGGAGCTGCGCGCCGGCGCGCCGCCGTCCTGCGCCCGCACCACCACGGCGAACTCGCGGCACTGCTCATAGTCCAAAGAGCGCTGCGCGTACAGCGCGCCGCTCCGCGCCTCCACCGACACCGGCGGCGCCGCGCCCGCCGCGCCCGCGCTGCCGCCCGCCAGCCAGTAGCTCACGCGCCCGTTGGCGCCCGCGTCCGCGTCCCGCGCCTGCACGCGCAACACCAGCGCGCCCACCGCGTTGTTCTCCGCCACGTACGCGCTGTACGCCGCCTCCTCGAACACCGGCGCGTTGTCGTTCACGTCCGACACCTCCAGCACCAGCTTCGCCCGGCTCCACAGCGCCGGCCGGCCCCGATCCCGGGCCAGCACCGTCACGCGGTGCTCCCCCGCCTGTTCGCGGTCCAGCGCGCTCGCCGTCACCACCTTGTACGAGCCGCCCGACGACGCCACGATCGACAGCGGCGCCTCGCCCGACAGCTCGCACGACACCTGACCGTTCTCGCCCGAGTCTCTGTCCCGCACTTTCAGCAGGGCCACCACAGTGCCCGTCGGGGCATCCTCGGGCACGGGGCTTGACAGTGAAACAACGGTGATCTCGGGAGCGTTGTCGTTTTCGTCGGTGATGTCAATCTGCACTTCGCAGCGACTGGTGAGCCCGCCGCCATCTCTCGCCTCCAGGCCGAAGATGTATTTACTCTCGTCCTCAAAATCGAGGACTCCCGCCGTCCTGACCTCCCCGCTGTCGCTGTCGACAGTGAACAACAAAAGGACAGCGTCCGGGACGTTGCCCAAGGAGTAGGACACACGCCCGTTGGAGCCTGCATCCGCATCCGTGGCCCGCACCTGCAGCACCAGCGACCCCACTGGAAGATTCTCTGCCACTCGCGCAACGTAGACACTTTTGCTGAACACGGGCGGGTTGTCGTTGGCATCCGTAACGTTGATGCGAACCTGGACAGTACCGGACCTCGCGGGGTCCCCACCGTCCACTGCTGTCAACACCAACTCAATGGAGCTCTGCTTCTCCCGGTCCAAAGCTCTCTCCAACACCAATTCCGGCTGCTTGCTACCACCAGGGTTCTCTTTTAAGGCCAAACTGAAGGACGGGTTGCTGGAGAGGTGATAACTCAGCACCGAGTTGCTTCCTGTGTCAGCGTCTCGTGCCGTCTCCAATGGAAATTGAGCACCCGGAAGCGTCCATTCACCGATCTCGAGATCCAGAGCAGCCTTCCTGAAGGTCGGAGAATTGTCATTCACGTCCTCGATGGACACCTCGACAGGGAAAATGTTCAGCGGGTTGTGAACCACGGCCTCGAAGCTGACGGAGCAGGTCGCAGATGTGCCGCACATCTCCTCCCGATCCAGCCTCTCGTTCACGTACAGGTTCCCGTTCTCCTCATTCACCGTGAAGTATTGCTTCTCCTCGCTCAGCCGCAGCTTGCGCGCCGGCAGCTCGTCCGCGCTGAGCCCCAGGTCCCGCGCCAGCGGCCCCACGAGCGAGCCTCTGCCCAGCTCCTCGGGGATGGCGTAGCGGACCCGCTCGGCCGCCGCCCGCCACCACAGGCACAGCAGCAGCGCGCCCAGCAGCGCTCGCCCGCCGCCCGGCCCGCGCCTCTGCTGCCGCCGCCTCACCGCCATTCTCCGCGGCCGCCGCCGCCGCCGCTCGCCGCGCTCCTGCCTCCTGCCGCTGCCCTGCCTCCCTTCCAGCCGCTCTCGCCGCACACCGCAGTGCCCGCCGCAGCGCAGCCAGACCGATCGGGCTGCTTCAGACGCTGCTGCTCCTCGCTCGGCGCCGCCACCGCCTCTGCTGCTTCTGCCGCTGCCGCTGCTGCCGGTGCTGGCGGCGGTGCCGCTGCCGCTGTGGCCGGCGCCGGGCGAGCGAGCAGCCTGCGGGGGCAGGACGCTGCGGCGGCGGCGGCTCCAGCGCCGCTCGGCGGCGGCCAACAGCGACACCCGGAGGCGCCGCCACACCACTGCAGCCGCCGGATGGCCGCGCTCAAGGGGGCCCGGCTTTGGGCGGGGGTCGGGGCTGCGCCGCCGCCGGGATTTCTTTCACACTGACAGCAGCAAGGGCAGAAGCGCTTGCTTAATCCGACTCTAAGGTGATTCTGTCTGAGGTGTGCTGTCCGCTGATTTTAGGGCGGTCTTTTGAGTCACACTGAACAGTCGGAATTAAACATTCATGGCAGGGTAGTAGAGAATGGAATGCGGCTTATCTAAATAAAATCACTGCGCATCTACAGAACCAACAAACGACAATTTAGGGAAGACATCAAGAGCTTTTTTGAACTTTGTCACATTTCTTGAATTGTCCCTTATATTACCTGGGATGAATTAATCTGAGATATAGATCAGCCTAAAACAATGTAAACAACCCCTATGGCGAGATAACAGAATAATTTGACTCTTTAGTTTCTGACTCACTGAAGTTTTTTTCATCTGCATCTTCATATTTGAGCGCCTAACAATGGAAAGTGGAAAGCAACGCTGAGACCTTCATAGAGCTAAACAATGTTTTCAGTTCCACACTTAAATTTTTCTTTAAAGATCATTTAATCCTCACCTCTCCCATGAGCAGGAACACTTTCTGCTAGACTCGAACGTTGGAGGCAAATCCAAAACTCCTTTGGGCAATATGTTCCATTTTCTCACAACCCACACTGTAAAGCTTTATCCTAATCAAAACCTCCCTTCTTTTGTTTAAAAATCCTTGTCTGTTGTCCTATAACCACTGGCCCTGCTAAAAAGAGCTCTGTCTGTATTTTTTTATAAGCCTATCCATTAATTGAAACAGAAAAAAAACCCGAAACAAACAAACAAAAAAATACACAAAACAAACCAAACAAAAAACAACAAAATTTTGAGAAGTCCACACAGAGGCAGCATTTCTCCATGCTTCCTAAACTCCTTCAGCCCTTCTGCAAACCAGGATGTTCCAACCCTAAGACCATTTTCATGATCCTTCTGGGGACTCCAGCATGCCCATTTGGGATATTGGCCCAAGACCTGCATGCACTCTAGGGTCTCACAAAAAGAGTTTCGAGGGTGGGAAGGACCTCCCTCGACCTGCCAGGCAGAGAACTTGTTATGCAGTGCAGGACACGATTTGAGCAGCAGACCTGAAGGAAAGTGGAATTACAACTCTGGGGAAACTCTCTGTTGCAATGCTGCATAGAGATACAGATGGATAATGGAGGTTTCACACAGGATTAATTAGGTGTTCTAAACAGAATTATAGTTCTACAGGAACGGTTACTGTGGAAAATGTTACTGTGGAGGACTCTCACTGTCTTTCAGCACAGACAAACCAGGATCAGGACAGAACAGAACTGGCACTGGCTTTGGCACCAAGCATGAAATCAAACCATTTCTCACCCAAACCCACACGGATTCACTGAAATTCCTGGCACACAGCTGAGCTCTCACCCTCCTCACTCTGCATGCACAGCCTTTAGTTTCACCATCAACATATACCAAAATCCTGGTTGTGTCTTGGCCACAGAGAAAACAACACCTTGGGGAAACATGTATTTATGAAGTTGTATTTCTTTAATGAAATATTCAAGGTCAGGCTGGGTGGGGCTCTGAGCAACCTGGTCTGGTGGAGATGTCCCTGCCCATGTCAGAAGGGTTGGAACAGGATGATCTTTAAACCTTTAATGTCCTTTTCAACACAAACCATTCCATGTTTCTGTGTTTCCCTGATTCTATGGTTAAATGGACAACTTCAAGGTATGGAGGAGAGATACTCTCCCTACTGGATAATTCTATGTTTTGGAGTTTGCAGGATTGCCAGGCACAAGGAGGATCTACTTTACTCCTTGACAAGAAAATCAGCAAACAAACAACCCATCCAATTCAACCCAAACCAATCATCCAAAAACCTTAATCAAACGAGTCAAGAATGGAAAACCCCAGAAGAGCATCAAACACGGCCTCACATTTCAGACCCTGTCAACTGTAGGATGCACACAACACAGGAAACTTGATTGTAACTAATGCACAGGAGGCCTCACACAGAAGCTCACTCCATAGAGCCCAGACAGACATTTCCTTGGAGAATAAGTTAAAGAAAAAGCTTGGAACCACAGCTCTGGGCCTCATCTACTGGGACAACTAGAACTTCACTTAATTCATTCATTCTGAACGATATCACAGTGAGCTCCATCATCACCCCTGTCTCTGGACAGACAGACTCCTCCTCTCTGGCCAGACAGAACATGAAACCGAATTTTGAATACGGACATCCATAGAGGAAAGGTTGTGTGCACAGCTTCTCAGATCCCAAGCATCACAACTAAGATTACTCTGTTCCTCCCCATTATTTGACCCACTGTAAAATGTTGTATAGGCCATAAATTATTGCTAGCTCTGTCAAAGACCATCCAAGTATCACCACAAAGACAACATCACTGTTCTTCAGCACACGGCTCCTCACAAGATGTGTGACTACCACTCTGGATGCAAAAGAATACCCAACCCAAACCAGGCCATTTGAGTCCAAACCACACAATATAAAATCACAAGACACCTTCTGACTCATTTCCATGAGGCCAGCAAGAGTCCTGGGGATCAACAAAACTCGTGCCATGTCTCCAGCAGGGCCTCCTCACACCCCACACCCCCAGCACTCCCCCCTAACCCTTCACAGCTCACATGGTTTTCACAGATCTACAGAACTGAGAGACTCCACCAAAAGGAAAGTTGCTCAGACTGTATCTCCTTACCATGGATAATGTTTGGCTTCTCACCCTGGCCGTGGGACAAGGAAAAACATTTCTTACAGAGACATTTTAAAGAAACATGTCAATGAAAGTCTTTTCACCTACAAACATGAGAGAACCATCTTCAGACCATCAGAACAGCGAGACAGAAAGTTATCATCTGCAGAACTGAAGAGTTCTGCACAACACTCTGCTGGGTTATATCATTCAGAGTAGATGATTTATAACTTGGTTCATAGGCCCCAAACACAGAGCTTGCATTTCCCATATGGCATCTTTCATAAATAAAACATTAGGCTTTGAAGTGACACAATTATGAAGGTGTGCAAATCGTTAGTAAGAGCCTCCCAGGGTGCTCCATGCAGCTGGAACACATTTCTTCTAGACAATTACCTTGGGAAGAAAAATCTCACATTCCTTCATACTCAAGATAGGCACTGCAGAAAACATTCCCTTGACTCTTCCAGCAGACATTCATGCACAGCTCACAGGACTCACATTTCACACCCTTCCCATCATCCCTGGTGCTTTTTCATCCATTTATCTTTAAAACATCTGACAGTGGAGGCCCAGCTCCCCACACCACTTTTCTTCACACCATTAATTTACATCGTCTCACTATGGAAGTTCCATTTGCCTGCCCACTGAAGTTCTGTGAAGACATTTCAGAGGTCTGAAAGGAAAAGCCCAGCAGCCTTCCAAGAGAGATTGAGTCAGGGAATATCTGCACAGTGGGAATTATGCCCACCTTCTATCTCCTGCTGCACCTTGAATCTCTCCCTTCCCATCCAGATAATTCTCTTGCCATGCTAAATATTTAGAGCCAAGGTTCTTCCATCTCCATTTGACACCAAGCCTTAAAAAACAAGAAAAAAACAAAAGCAGTTCTGCCATTTCCTCCTTCAGGTGCAGCCACCCACAGGCTTTTCAAGGAGTCACAACTTCAAGAGGACCCTTCATCTTCATGAAAGGCAGACAGACATCATCAAGGACCCCATGTTGCACGGCCCAATCCTCAGTTGAGGACAAAGATCAAAGCACGGGTGAGGCAAAGCCTTTTCCTGCTGACCTCCACTGTGTATCATGGAGAACTAACAGGAACACGGGTTCTACACAGCACAGCTGATAGAGGAGAAAGAACACGTGGAACCTGATAAACACCCAAACTTCCGACCTAACGAGCAGCCTGCAGGCAGCAGCCTTCTCCTCCTTCCTTCTTCCCTGCCTGGAAGGCTGAGGATTGACCTCATGTTCACACAAGGATAGCAACGGGCACCAGCCTCGAGAACGTCACCAAAGGAAACTCTACCTTCCTTTTCAGCAAAGTCTCCTATGCAAGCCAGGGAACACGGCGGGGAAAGGGCAAGGGAGCATCGGGAGAAAGCGCTGTAGAGAAAATCTGGAGAGACAAACTCACCGAGGGAGCGGCGGGGTCCGCGGGGAG